>CP092879.1:11558417-11617877 GCA_030710605.1 Cordylochernes scorpioides | reverse complement strand
ATTTACCTCATTGCCAATATATGATAGGTCTACAAGTGTTTTTGCCAACGCTTCTTCTTTCTCTGCTATTCAGCTAAACTCTTTCTTTGGACTTATAGGGCTTTTGGTACCCAGCTCGTTCTGAAGTTTAACAACAGAGGTTACTCGTTGCTCTATCAATTCTTAGATTGTAACTGCATTACATACTCTCATTAGAAACCCCCTTTAGACTATGACTTAAAAAAAAGGAGTTATAGGGACTTTTTACCCAGCACATGTTTCAAGTCTTTCCACAGAGAATTGGTTACAAGCACAGCAGATATCTAAAGCATCTAAGTTTTCTAATTAATCTTGAAGTTGAACCACTGTTCATAACCTTCAATAAAAAAAATTAAAACAAAATATACTGTCGAACTCAGGTGTTAAAATCACAACATGCTATTAACACAGAATAGCTTCTTCAAAAAAAAAAAACTGAAATCTCTTTAAGACCACACTCTAGGGCCTTTAACTCACATTCTAACACAATTTACTATGATCAAAATTCAACTAGCTCTAGTACACATTCTATAGGTAAAATCACTGGCAACCAGAACACGATCTGCACTCGGTGGGTTTCTTGACCCTGGTCGAACGGCGTACTTCAGCGCCGCCAACATTGCCACCAATGACTCTATTAACTATCTCTAGCGGGTTTCTCAAGATTGTCGTCTCTTGTGGTCCCTCTGGTTCTACTGTTGGATAAAATTGTAACATAACAATAAAAAGAAACTAAAATTTTCCTAAACCATATCCTAACAGGTTGTACAAGCTCTTCAAAACGGTGTGTCATATTAAAACAAGGTTGTGAGACAACTCTTAATTATATACTATACTAAAATTGAGGCTGTGCCAATTCTACACTAGGAGAACACGAAAACCCAAGATGTCGTCCTTGTAGCGAGCATGGAGCCCTATCACAACCCCGAAGTGCAAGAACAGACTGCCTAAGGTCTTGTGACCGACTAGTAAGCAGCGGGATGCCGTCTCTCGTGTTGAGGGAGCGGTGTCAGGAGGACAGAGTTTCCTGGTATTCCTTCTTATCTGGCACGACCAGTCGGGGTAAACAGTGGCGTCACGTGAAAGGAGGAAACATCTGATTCCCCCCCCCCCCCCCTCTTGCTCTAACTGCTGGGTCGATTTGGCTCATGTAAATAGTAACTCTTATTTTACATCTAAAATCTCTCATATAGCTCATTAAATAAAACGGTGTAAAAACGGTGCACTATATAAGGATGAGGTTATGGCAATTTCTCTAAATGACACATTAACACTAAAACAAATTGTGAAAATCTTTAAAAATGGCAGTAAACACTATAGCAAGGTTATGAGGCGATATGCTGCACAAAGGCAATGTTGAGACAAATAACACACAAACACTGAAACATGGTGTTAAAGCTCCTTTCAACATTTAACACTAGAACACACGTTATAAAAAAAAAGAACTGTAAACTGTTTAAAGTTCACCATGACACTAAGACAAAATTGTTAACATATAATAAAGTAGGAAAAACTGGAAGTTTAAAACACACGTTATAGTTAAAAAAAACTGCAAACTCTTCAAAGTTCACCATAATCATTAAGACAAAATCGTTGTTTAAAAAAAAACTGAGTAACTCTTAAATATCATATACCAACATTAGAACCAAAATTGCTTCTTAAAAGGAGAATACATATTTGTTATTTAATATATAACACAATATTGTAATTAATAAAGACCCATGTATATAAATTAGTGTATACAGTCGCTGAAACTTAGGTAAGTCAGCTTACACAAACCCCCAGTGCATAATATGTATTATTTTAAAAGAAATATTTCTATCGAGGCGATATTGCGGCCGACAGCTACGCTTTACACATTAAGTGTACTTTCTTCTATCAACCTTTATCTACTATTTACAAAACTCTTTATCCAACTTTTTCAATACTTTCTCTTTCAACATCTTTCTGCATCTCTCTATCTCTTTCTCATCAACATACAACGCTTTCTCACTCCTTTTATCACTTTCAACACCTCTTTCATCCCTCTGAAGTCTCTTCGAAACCCGTCATCGGGAGCTGGATCCCGTTCTATTGCTCTAGCCTATCTTGATATCTCGGGAGTCCCTTCTGGGAATCTGTTCCTCCCCTGCCAATCCTTATCAGGGCTGGTGACCTACCCTCGTGTTTACAAGCGTGAAATTTCCTCCAATCCTACCTCCCCCTGATCAGATCTATACTATCGTCTGACATTTGTTCAGGACGGGAGTTATCGCGAAATTTCGGAGAAATTCCAGAGAACCCGTTTCCTCCCCTTTAATCTCCCCTTCGAGGAGATAAGCTCTTTCTGGGTATATTGAAACTAACTAGCCATGGTGGCCTTCTGGTAGAGATGCTGTTCTCACTTCCTTTACTGTGTATCAGGATGAACTATTAATTATTTCTAGTGTAATAGTATTCCTATAGTCTATCATTTTTTTAATCCTTTATGCACACTGGATTAGGTATTTACCTTGCTAATGACAAAGGAAAACCACTATACTTCGAGCCAGTTAAAACGTAATAAAGTTAGATAAGCAGTTTGTTTCAGCTAAATAGAAAGGGTAGCCTTGTCAAGGGAATTGGGGATATATGCATGTACAAAGTCAGTTGCCCTACAACTCTGTTAAAGTGGGTTACACCTAATTGTTAACATTAAATAATTCTGATTGTCTACATCTGTAATATGCATTGACATGAGTAGCCCTGAAAACTTCAATATAAGATCTTAAATTTTTATGGTGTCACAGGTGAATTCTATGAATGACTGTTTCTTATACAGCTTCCCTTCTTATTGTTCCTTCCCCCATTCCAGCCCGAACTCCTGTTCGCTGCTTGTTGGCAAAAAAAATTGTTGTCGATTGCTGGCTTATCCCTCTTACACCTTTCATTACATCGTGTAATTTATCCTGACCTGGTTTGATTTAGCGCACCTTCCTATCGGGATTTCGTCAGGGTACAGTGCTGGACATTTAGCATGTATACGTTGTGATGGTATCAAACATCTTGCCTCGTTAAGACATGGCTGCCGCAGTGATTTCAGTGGTATGATGGAGTAGAAACCTAGCTTTAGACACATCTGATTAGATTCGGGTTGGCGCTACTATACCTTGCGTACTTTATTTGGTATGTCTTTTAGTTGGTCTTGTGAGGTCTGAGCGAAAGCCAGGTGCATCGCCTGCAGATGGATGTATATAGAGTAAATCTCTATATATTATAAATGATGCATTTATTTCCGATGATTTCTTTACATGGTACCACAGTGACCCTTCCTTCAGCAGATTAATGTCAAGTGGCTTATACGCTCTGTAGCGTCCATTGGGATATAATGCCTTATATTATACTTCACTCACGTCCACCTTCGTGAGCATCATAGTCCTATTATATAATATAGAGGTTCTACATACAATATTGCATGCTCCGGCGTCCATTGTTCATACCACGCAAGATATCCTTCTTAATCTTCTATGCCTATTCCCGATCTCCCAGGAATGTAATCCTTGCTACTGGTTACCACTGCCTAATACCACATTCCATAAAACTATGAAAACCGATGTCGAAACGAGTCTTAGGCCTGTTCTCCTGTTATAAGATCCTCCTTTGTTATAGACCTCTGCTGTCCAAACAATCTGGAGTTAGTGAAATAGATAAGGGTCTCTAGAAGGGCTTATCAAAACCAGTCAAGTGTAAACATACACGAGGTGCAAGGCTCACTATTATTGTTTATCTAAAGTTATTCGAAACTATACATTTGATAGGTTGCCAGGTTTGCATATTGCTTTTAGTTCTGAAATAATGTTATTAGCTTCCAAGGATGCAAGATGTAATGAAACGATTTCGTCCTTAGGCTGGGTTAGGGAAAGAAACAGCGAATTTCACTACTTCCAAAGAAAAAAAAAACTTCCTATTAAATTCTGTACATGGATCACCACACGATAAGATCATCATAAGATTGGATACGAAACAACTAAGCAATAAAATATAAGTACACTAAAAAAGATTTTGGCACCATTTGGTTGTCCATATCTACCAAAGATGATTTGTTAATATTCGATGATTATTGTAATCCCCATAACGCGGAATAACTGCTTCCCTTGACAAAGGCACACACCCGTCCATCAGAATATATCTTGATGCCCACCTTCCATTACCTTATAAAGGTCCAGAATTACTAACAAAAACAAGAGCTAAACACTTACTGATCCTAATTTCGTGTAATCTCTTCTTGCCTTCTGCTGGCAATTATTTACGGTAACTTAATACTTATTGAGATGTTTTATCTGTCCTCGACCAAGGGGAAATGTTCCAGACGGGAAGGTTTCATGAAATCTTCCTTAAGTTAAAAAAAAATTTGCACGTTTATTGCATTTCAAGGTGACCTCATACCAGTGTACACAGGATATTTAAGATCATATGCAGTTGGAGGCATCATGGAAAGAATCGGTTGCCCGACGTGCCTTTTTAGCCGCCATTTTGAAATTTCGCTGTGATTGTATTTCGACATGTAATCATCTGTAGTAAATTATGCCATATCTAAAATTATGATCCTATTCAACGTTTCAATGAAGCAAGCAAATCTATACGCCTTCCTAAGATATCGGGGTTAAGTTTTAAACGAAAATGCATATTCATATAAGGTTAACAAAATAATCAAAATACTGTATTATTATTTAGTATGCGTTTCCAGGGATCTATAACGGTTGTTACCAAAAAGAAAAAATTGATCACTACACAAAATAAAGGCTAAGGAAGAGAATTTCGGGAAGGTATGTTTAAATTTGTTTACGATCGATATTCAAAGCGAACACTTAGACCTGGACATTCTGTTCATATATGGACATAAAATTAAGATAAGCAATCATAATATCGAATAAAAGAATGAAATACTAGCATGCTATTAAACCTTTAGGATGAGATCACCAGACAATACAGGAAAACAATGATTGAAAACGTTTATAAATTAATTAAGTCCATGAACTATATGCATTAGATAAGAGGATAAATGCTCTAGATCATTATATTGAAACGTTAAATACCATATAGATAAGAGAGGACAAAAGGCACAATCTGGCAAAATCAACAAAAAAATGTGCCTCCATATCTATCGAGTGGAAAATTTTGTGTTGGATAAATTACTTGAAATAAATCGTTAAGCCTTGGTTTACAAATTATAAGTCATATTGAACCTATAAAGAAATAATGGTGAAGAATTAAGAGGGGATGGAACATTTCAAGTGTGAAGCCTTAAATACAGGAATATGACTGGAGACCTTAATAAAAATTAAACAAATCCATAGGCACCTATGTGTATATACAACCACTCTATAGAGTAAATACACACGCGTCCATTGACCGCCATTTTGAAAATTTTACCGTGATTCGGTCGTCACGCAGACATCGTGAATTATACCATATCGAGAATAAATTGGCAATTCAACGATTTAAAGGAGCGAGCTAAGCTATACGCTTGTCTACAATATCGGGGTTAGATTTTAAAGGAAAATCGTATATTCACATAAGGTTGACAAAAAAAATTAAAATCAAATACTGCACATGACACTGTACCTTAGTCAAGAGAATGAATGCTTTAAACGAGATGCTGAATAGTACACACAATATTTAGTCATTTTGTAAAATCAAACTACTAAGGCCATAAAGGCGTTTCTCCTTCCCATACCCAAGAGATTGAAATAAAATATGGAGGTTGTCCCTGGATACATCATATCTATTCAATGCCTGTTTTATAAAATATCAATAAGTGTGCATGTCCAATTGCGAAAGGAGATTAAAAATAAATACATAATGCAGATTCATCTAAAGTTGCTAAGATATAATTACATAAACGATGTCAATAAATACTGCTGCATCACTTTACAAAATGTAAGATGAAATAAGTGGAATACAAAATTAAATAATCAAAGCTAAAGACCCGAGAATAGATAAATTAAATACATAAGATTATATAGTAAAACGTACATTATGTCTAAAAAAAAAAATGCAAAATACTTCGAGGTAAGTGTTGTCTTGGTTAGCAAGAAATCGGCAAATCGCAAGATGACAAAAATAAAATGACAAGCGAAATTATTAGGATAAATAAAGATTTAAAATATATAGAAATAAGGGGAAAAAATCAGTATGAAATAACTTGAAAAAAATAAATCAAAAGATTAATTGCGAGCCTATTTGAGGTCAACTTAACCGCGTGATAAAGTACGTTTTTCCTTCAAACTAGATAAGAAAAACAAAGATCTTCAATCTTTGTGTTTACATTGATAAAGCTCGACATTGGAAAGATAAGAGAAGACCAGGTGTACTATGTCAATATAAAAGTTCAAAACATCTCCAGATTTATCAAGTGGAACCAATTTGCAAAAAGAAATAATTAAATATTAAATCTATTAAATCTTGAAATAAGTCGTATTGACCTACTAATAAAGGAAATATCGGTGAGAAACTAACGGAGATGGAAGATTTCAGGCATGAAGCCTTAAATATAGAAAATACAAAAAAAAATTTTTGAAATTAATAAATCGTACGTCGATGCAAAAAAAAAAATAAATGCCTTGAACTATTATCTAGATAACGTTAAATATTACAAAATTAAAGAATAGCTAGGAGAGTGTTCTAATAAAATTCAAAATATCTTTAGTCATATTGAGTGGAAATTCTTTGGGACGGAATATAATTGAAAATTATTAAGCTGTTGTAAAAGAAAATAAGCTTCATTTATCTTATAATAAAGAAGGCAATGATGAAAGACAAAGGAAGATAGAATATTCAAGACGGGAAAAACCTACCCGCAAAAGCGGGGAGGACAGTAAGACCAACCTTTCAAGTCGAGAGCTGGCAGCGGACTGTCCTCTCATTGTTTTCTCACTTTCCAGCTAAAGTCTGTACATGTGTTTTTTCCACATGTCCTTCCCCCCTCGAAAAACATCTTGCATGCACATCTGTTGTTTTTCACGTCAATCATCCCCCCTCTCTCCAGATGTGGACGCTACTCCAACTTGTCAATCAAAAGACATCCCTTGAGATTCTAAATTTGGAGCTCGTGGGAAATTCTCTGGTTTCTGAGAAAACAATATTTCTAGGCTTAAGTTAGCGTCCCTAAATTTCATTATCTATACAAAGGAAGGAACCATTTCGCCAATATTCGAAACTAAAAAAATTTTGGTACACTTTAACATAAGACGCTTCTGTAGATTTGAAATTGAAAGGTTAGAACAATTGTGAAACTGAGAAATAAAAAGCTCATGGGTTCCTATTTAAGCCTAACGTATTTCTTTTATATATATTAACAATTATCCAGCGAAAATTCATAAAATTGTAAAAAAAAAAAAAAAGGCGGCATGAGTAACGTATTTTAAAAAAATAAAGCTTTTATCAAAAACCAATGATAAGCAGAAAATTGCTAACAGTTATCCAGCGAAAATTCATAAAATTGACAAAAGGCGGCATGAATAACGTATTTTTAAGAAAATAAAGCTTTTATCAAAAACCAATGATAAGCAGAAAATTGCTAACAGTTATCCAGCGAAAATTCATAAAATTGTGAAAAGGCGGCATGAGAAACGTATTTTAAAAAAAATAAAGCTTTTATCAAAAACCAATGATAAGCAGAAAATTGCTAACAGTTATCCAGCGAAAATTCATAAAATTGACAAAAGGCGGCATGAATAACGTATTTTTAAGAAAATAAAGCTTTTATCAAAAACCAATGATAAGCAGAAAATTGCTAACAGTTATCCAGCGAAAATTCATAAAATTGTAAAAAGGCGGCATGAGTAACGTATTTTAAAAAAAATAAAGCTTTTATCAAAAAACAATAAAAAAATAACGGTCACTTCTTTTATCGAGTGAAATTGAGAAATAAAAAGCTCGTGGGTTTCTATTTAAGCCTAACGTATTTCTTTTATATACTAACAATTATCCAGCGAAAATTCATAAAATTGTAAAAAAAAAAAAAAGGCGGCATGAGTAACGTATTTTAAAAAAATAAAGCTTTTATCAAAAACCAATAAAAAAATAACGGTCACCTCTTTTATCGAGTGGAACTGAGAAATAAAAAGCTCGTGGGTTTCTATTTAAGCCTAACGTATTTCTTTTATATACTAACAATTATCCAGTGAAAATTAATAAAATTGAAAAAGGGCGGCATGAGTAACGTATTTAAAAAAAAAATAAAGCTTTTATCAAAAACCAATGATAAGCAGAAAATTGCTAACAGTTATCCAGCGAAAATTCATAAAATTGAAAAAAAAAAAAAAAAAAAAGGCGGCATGAATAACGTAATTTTAAGAAAATAAAGCTTTTATCAAAAACCAATGATAAGCAGAAAATTGCTAACAGTTATCCAGCGAAAATTCATAAAATTGTAAAAAGGCGGCATGAGTAACGTATTTTAAAAAAATAAAGCCTTTATCAAAAACCAATGATAAGCAGAAATTGCTAACAGTTATCCAGCGAAAATTCATAAAATTGAAAAAAAAAAGGCGGCATGAATAACGTATTTTTAAGAAAATAAAGCTTTTATCAAAAACCAATGATAAGCAGAAAATTGCTAACAGTTATCCAGCGAAAATTCATAAAATTGTAAAAAGAAAGGCGGCATGAGTAACGTATTTAAAAAAAAAAAGCTTTTACCAAAAACCAATGATAAGCAGAAAATTGCTAACAGTTATCCAGCGAAAATTCATAAAATTGTAAAAAGGCGGCATGAGTAACGTATTTAAAAAAAAATAAAGCTTTTATCAAAAACCAATAAAAAAAAATAACGGTCACTTCTTTTATCGAGTGAAGCTGAGAAATAAAAAGCTCGTGGGTTTCTATTTAAGCCTAACGTATTTCTTTTATATACTAACAATTATCCAGTGAAAATTAATAAAATTGTAAAAGGGCGGCATGAGTAACGTATTTTTTTAAAAAATAAAGCTCTTATCAAAAACCAATGATAAGCAGAAAATTGCTAACAGTTATCCAGCGAAAATTCATAAAATTGTAAAAAGGCGGCATGAGTAACGTATTTTTTTAAAAAAAATAAAGCTTTTATCAAAAAACAAAAAAATAACGGTCACTTCTTTTATCGAGTGAAACTGAGAAATAAAAAGCTCGTGGGTTTCTATTTAAGCCTAACGTATTTCTTTTATATACTAACAATTATCCAGCGAAAATTCATGAAATGTAAAAAAGGCGGCATGAGTAACGTATTTTAAAAAAAATAAAGCTTTTATCAAAAACCAATGATAAGCAGAAAATTGCTAACAGTTATCCAGCGAAAATTCATAAAATTGAAAAAAAAAAAAAAAAGGCGGCATGAATAACGTATTTTTAAGAAAATAAAGCTTTTATCAAAAACCAATAAAAAAATAACGGTCACTTCTTTTATCGAGTGAAACTGAGAAATAAAAAGCTCGTGGGTTTCTATTTAAGCCTAACTTATTTCTTTTATATACTAACAATTATCCAGTGAAAATTCGTAAAATTGTAAAAAAAAGGCGGCATGAGTAACGTATTTGAATTTCTATTTAAGCCTAACGTATTTCAGTAATATGGCATGCATTTTCATATTTTAAACTTGAGTAAATTTTTTTTTTACAATTAAAATATGCAATGATACCTAATTTCTTAATCTCAGGGAATTCGCAGGCCTACTTCTTGCAAATTTAAATTTTATTAAATTTGGATTTTCGGAAGACTTCGGCCCCACGTTAAGTGGCGCTAATTGTAGAGTCCCAAAGCCAGGACCTCCTACATCTAGATGGCTAAATTCCATCCTTTGACTTAGACATACAAATGTAACACTCGCCAAATACTTACATCAACATGTACAATAACCAAATTTACACTCGGATATACCCTCGATATTGTACGACGAACACTGGAACCCATATAAATAATCAAAATATGTAGTTTGTTCCAAGATGAAATTTTGGGACGTAAGATACGCTCTTACATTACATCATACACGGTAAATATTGTATACACTCGGATTAACATTTGTCTTGTAATTGAGCATCGATTATAAAAACATTTATATCTTGATCTCCTTTAGCATATAAAGAAATTCAGGTGTATACATATTCACCGTTTATGATAAGGCAATGAACCTCTTATAATACACTCAATATCTATAACATACGCACCAAGGTTCATGTGTGATCTGTGGTTTTATATAGACATTAGTACACATTATAATTTACCACATCAACTTTTATTCGACAAAGAAAGGGATTTAAAAAAAATAAAATATAAAACAAATTGTATTTACTATGACATGACATAATTAGGTAAAATGTAAATCTATAACACCACATTCAAAGGCGATCTTGCTTGGGCAAGATAATCTATCTATTAATGCATGAATAAGTCCCTCTCTCAATATGAACTCGCCATAAATGGCAAGGCGTCTTTATCAAAAAAATCCTTTATACCTACCATGACTTCGTCATGTATATATATATATCTTTATGATAAAAATTTAGATTGAAACTTACCTAAACACCTCGGCTACCTACTTCTCGCCCGATGAGAAATTTCGTCTGCCCCTCTCGAAAGCCTCGTCCATACTGACTGGTCCTTGGTCCAGCCCCCCAAAATTCTAGCCCCCTATCCCTTTTTTTTTTTCAGCGCCCTCAATCCCTAACTCCCACAGAATAATAAATCTTGAATATCCTAAATTCTCGAAATATTAAATAGAAAAAATAATATTATTATAGTAAAAATTTAAGGAATAAAATAATATTTTATAAAAAAAATATTATGAATTAGAAATATTCTAACTCAGCTTATGAAAGATCAATTTAACATAAATATTAACCAAAATTCAGAATTTATCTGTCTTATTGAGAGAAAATATTATTTTATTAAATTTTTTTATTTTTAAGGAAATTATGAATTAGAAATATTCTTACACGGCTTATGAAAGATCAATTTAAACTAAATATTAACCCAAATTCGGAATTTATCTGTCTTATTGAGAGATAAATTTAAATTAATCAATGGAATTAAAATCCAATCTAGGATGCTACCCCTCTGAGAGACCTATATGCTAATTTCTTCTTTAAGAAATCCCAAGAATATTAATAAATGGTCCCCATCTATCAAAATGTCATGTCACAGGTCATATATATATACAAGAATTAAAAAGGAGGTTTTACAAAGTCGCATGCTGGATGTCCGTTTCTTCTTGTTGAGGTGGCTTCTCCACTGCCCGTCAGCTTTCTGCTTATGTTGTGGTTGGACTCCTGCTCCTGTTTTCGTCGGGCTTCTGACCAGGGCTGTGCCTTCCTTGATATATCTTAGTCCACGGGTATCCGCGTCCAGCGCTGCGTCTCCCTCCCGGCTTGGTCTTTGAACCACCGTCGGCCATTGCCGTGGGACATCCATCTGTACACCAAACACTTTCGGCGAGACACTGCGCGTATGTAAATAGGATGTAAAAGAATGTTTACATCTTTGTTGGGTCTGTTTGGTGAAATGTGACCCAACAAATCTAGATTCATAGTTTTTAACCTTTCTCTTAATTTTCCCACGATAGAACTTTTAGTTTTCTTCTAATTTATATTCAATTGTAAAATTAAGTCATATATGTTCAATAGTTGTCATTTGAAGTTATGTAAATATCACTTGTGTATGAATCTATTGAACAGTTAAGATTCATTTCATATTCGATATTCCTGTAGAAGGGTCGTTATGCCCGAAAGCTCGAAGTGGTGGTAATAAAAGAAAACACTTATCCTTGGAAACTTGTTGTTGATTTTGATTGTGATCAAGGGATTCTAACCATTTAACAATATGAGTGTGCTTCAAGGAGAAACGTCAAACTGACGCCACTTTAAAAGTCATCGCTTCAACAAGATCAAGAAGGTGTGCATTCTCTCATCTACAATTATGCCAGTGATTCTTTCACCTAATCAATTATGTTTCCATACACTTCATGCTTTACAGTCGCCAATTTTCCAGCAATGAAAAGAAAGGGTTGAACAAAGTTAGGCTAGGTAGGTGGTAATTCATGTTTTACTTGGGTTGAAAGTGTTTTAACAACACAGTTATTTAATTCAAAATAAATTTGTAATAATTTTTATTGAATCGAAATATTTTAAAAATGAAATGTCTTTAACGATTTTTTTTTACAAAATAGTGTCGCGGCTTGTCCCTACCGGTTCTTTGCGACAACGCCGCTTCCTCCTCCGTGGATCACCTACTCAGGCTCCCGTTGCTCTTCCCTGCAGGCCACCCAAAGACGTCCTGAGATCCACCTCTCCAGTGGAACTCCCTTCCTCTGGCAGTATCTCTCGGCCTTACCACTGGTGGGGGGACACGAGAGACTTACTAGAAGAGTAGCAGCAGCAGCAGCAGCCTGGCGATGATGGCAATGGCGAGAGTAACGACAGAAGGCGGCACGGAGACTTTAAGCACTGCCTTTATTGTCATCCACTACTAAACATTACACTTAAATGAGATAAATAACAATGGGTATTTACATTATATTACACTCTGGGGCCAACATAAAAGTGTATATACAATCATCTTCCCCAGGAAACAGGACCACAGCAGTCGGCGACTCCCACATCAGCTAGAGAAGGGAAACAGGCGAAAGCGCCATCCATTGGCGGAGGTTGTAATCATTTGGAGGCCTTACACGCAACACTGCCTCCCCCTCAAGGCGGATCGTCCCGATCCGATCTCATCGCTTCAGTTGCCCAGATGTCACGCTTCTCGCTGGTGCCGCTTCTCCTGCCGGAACTGCCTATCTCGCTGGAGCCATCTTTCTCACTGGAGCCGCCCCTCCTGCCGGAGTCGCCCTTGCGCCGGACTGTCCTTCTCGCCGGGACCGCTTCTCCCGCCGGGAGCTGCCCCTTTCGCCGGTACCGCTTCTCACGCCGTAGCCGCTTTTCTCGCTGGCACCGCTTCTCCCGAGGGCACCGTTTCTCTCGCCGGCACCGCGGCACCGCTTTTTCGCTGGAGCCGCTTCATTCGCGGCTCTGCGTGAAGCAGATTCAGGGTCTGTCCAGGAGGCTCCTCAATCAGGCCTTCCACTCCATGCAATTCCCCCATGTGACCCGGCTCGACTTCCAGTCCTCGGGACTCTGCCCGGCCCTCGCTGGCATCATCCAAAGCTGTCTTGGCCTACCTGTCCCATTCTGCAAGTGGGCCTTCATTTGAGACAGCAGCCTCTCAATCTCTATGTTTCTGAGAAGCCCTCCTTCTTCGCTTTCCCTTTCTAACAGAAGCCATTCCTCTTTTCTTCGACGCCTTCCCTCTTCGAACCTTTTTCTATCCTAAGTCTTTCCTTCCTCTGTTCGGCGCTTTAATTTGTCCCTCTCCTCCTGATATCCTTGTATCCTCCGGACGATCTCGGCCAGCGAGTCCTGCTCAGAAGCCATTCCTTGGCCTGTCACGTCAATGGGCCCTTTTCAGCAACTAAAAAAACTTTAAAAGAAAAAGCCTACTGGTGACCTCCACGAGGAAGAACCCCACATCTGACACCAGTTGTCGCGGCTTGTCCCTACCGGTTCTTTGCGACAACGCCGCTTCCTCCTCCGTGGATCACCTACTCAGGCTCACGTTGCTCTTCCCTGCAGCTCTTCCCTGCAGGCCACCCAAAGACGTCCTGAGATCCACCTCTCCAGTGGAACTCCCTTCCTCTGGCAGTATCTCTCGGCCTTACCACTGGTGGGGGGACACGAGAGACTTACCAGAAGAGTAGCAGCAGCAGCCTGGCGATGATGGCAATGGCGAGAGTAACGACAGAAGGCGGCACGGAGACTTAAGCACTGCCTTTATTGTCATCCACTACTAAACATTACACTTAAATGAGATAAATAACAATGGGTATTTACATTATATTACACCCTGGGGCCAACATAAAAGTCTATATACAATCATCTTCCCCAGGAAACAGGACCACAGCAGTCGGCGACTCCCACATCAGCTAGAGAAGGGAAACAGTCGAAAGCACCATCCATTGGAGGATGTTGTAATCATTTGGAGGCCTTACACGCAACAATAGGTATAAATATTAAAAATTTCAACAATTATTGAAATTTTATTGTTAAACTTCAAATAATAGTTGTGAAAGTAAAAACGAAATAAAAATGTCCTCATCAAAATCAAAAATGTTATTATAAAAGGTATTACGAAAAAATGTATTTTTTCCACAATATTGTGAATAATTTTTATTTATGTTCAGAAATGTCAAAAGCATAAAATTATCAAATATAATTTTTATTTTGCATAAAATTATAATGTTCTACATAAATATTTAAATTAAAATTTTAATTAATCTATGTTTTATTTTAAGATTTTTATTTTTTATTTTCCTTAGAATCCACTGTTTTGAGGAAAAATTTTTTGGCCAATGTGATTGGATTTTTATTGCTCATGCGCTAATGCTTCTAGTTATTATAATCGATGACAAAATTTACTAGTTTCATGTATTTTTATTCCGTTAAGATGGCTTTGGTGAGATAATGAATAAAGATTTTAAGAAAACAAATTGCCACACGAAAGATATAACACACATTATGACCTAAAATATAATATAGAATTATTTAGAAAAGACGTGATCAATAAGATGGCCTCCGAGGTGGACATTAACACCGATATAACTTTAAAACCTTCATCAACAACAATTTCTGAGGAATCAGCTGAAATAATAGGTATGTATATAATTGTAGAGTGTCATTATGAACGTATATATAATTTTTTAAAGTTACAAAAACTCAAGTGTGAAGTTTGTACAGGAAAATAGAACAAAGTTGAGTACATATATTATGTCAACAAACAACATGCTTCGATTAATCTTTTTAGTTTATGTAATTTAAACGCCTAAAAGTTATATTAACATTAGTGACCTCGAAAACTCCCTTTTCAGTGTTATATATTTGAATAGATGAATGACTTTGAAATGATATGACCTTATCAACACAAAACTAATACAAAAAAATTATATGCATAACTATACAGGAAGTGTTTTCACATTAAGGTTATTTTCAGGGATCACCTTTTAAAATAATAAACATTACAGTTGTAAGATTTAAAAATAACTCTTAACTACAACATGCTATTTTAATACATAGCAATATTAATACATAGCAAAATTTCCAATTTTGTCAAAATTTATTTTTCTTTTTTGGAGGGAAAAAAATTGACTGACAAAGTTGGTATTTAATTTATATAACGACAAATTATAAAGATATATTTGAATATAAGTTTTTTTTTACAAACTTAAAAATTATTTATTTTAAATACTTTATTTAAAAGATTTTAAATTAATTTTATATTTATTACTACCACATAAAAATTCATATAAAAAGAAAATAAAGCCATGATTGCATTTCTTGAAGAATTTTCAAATATATATATAAATCAGAAGACTTTGCATGTGTCATTATTTGTTAAAATGTATATTCATTGGAATGGTTATCAGAGGAAAATGTGTCCTAGTTAAGTATTTTTTTCAAAATTACCATAATCTATGCCTGGAATTTTTGAGAGGTAAGAAACTAAGCTACTATATATCAAGCTGAAGGATAAACCAATCAGAGAATGTACATTTTTCATCAAAAAGGGGGTCATGGCAGCTCCTTAGTGCAGTGTTTTTCATCCATTTAACCTGATTCTACATTATTAAAAATCGGGGCAAATAACATTAAAAAAGATTATAGATACAAGAAAATAAAACCTAACCCAAATAATTTAATAGTTTGTGACGTTTCGGCAACAGAATTGTTACTATCATCATGCTGTTGCTGAAACGTCACACACTATTAAATTATTTGGGTTAGGTATACTTTTCTTGTAGCTATAATCCAAATTGTGTCTTATCATTAAAAAAAAAAGATGATATTAATGAGAATTTTACTGTGAGAATATTGATATTCACTTCTCTCTCTCTCTCTCGGACTGTGCACTTTACATGTATTGACAGGATGTCAATAAAAATATGTCAATTGTCTCTCTCTCTCTCCCCCATAAAAATAGAAGCAAAACTAAGCACCCTCTCAGCAAGCTAGCAGATTTGGGTCAGTGACACCAGCCTTGGCAAATTTAGATTACAACATCTGAAGTTGTAAATGATGGGGGTTATATACAGCACACACACATATTCAGTAAAACCTCACTAACCCGAGATTTTTTATTTTTTTAGATAAATCAATTCTAAGAATGCTCTTCAACCAGCCAATCAAACTGAGGTTGTTGGCAAACTGCATGATCCTTGCACTCTACCAGTTGGGTTTAACTTCTGAAAGAATCGGGTTGTCATTGAAGCTATTCTTTCTTCGGAAAAAAGTTCCCGAAGTGGGATTCCATCCAGTGTAGTGGATTACAAAAATCAATGGTTCATACCAGTCTCCCCCTACATGATAATAAATCCTAGTAAGGCATACCACTAACCTGAGCAAACCTTCCCTTATAACAAAGTCCCAATTCCATTCTTTTGAAAATGTCATTGTTACTGAGATTTTTAAAATAACCAACCATTTCCCTATAAAAAAAAACTAATTTCAAGTCCCAAAATGATCAATGAATATACTTATAGCAAACTTCAAATTGATAATTAATAGATTTTTGAAACACAGTAAAATTCTGAGCATGTTTCAGCACACGGATCACAATTTCAAAACACTAAATTATATTGATGTTTTTTTTTTGTTGCCATAAACGTTATTCTTTGTATTTAATGGAATATATTATCCTTGCAGCCTTCTATTTATGGCAAGACATCAATCCATATGAACAAGGCGCCTCGGTTGGCCGGTATTGTGATCAGGGTGCACAGAACAATTTGATCTGCTCCATGGACAAGACACCACCACCACCACCAATAGAATATATTTGCATTCAATTTTTGAATTGCATTCAAATTTGAAATAGGAAAAAAAAAAAAGCAAATAGCTTCCAAAATAACGGGGCAAAGATTCATAACACGCTACCATTATCAAAGCTTTTCAAAGTTAAACAAGGCAGACAAAACTTGGAACAGATTGAAACAGATGTAACTTTTCTATTATAAGAGATAAAATTAGAAGGCTATTAAAAATTGCTGCAAAGAGAAATCAACCCCAATTTTTGCGCAATCACAGTGTTAGCGTCCCCTTTCAGAAGTGTCCTATTTTTAGTCATTTTAACGTAGGCTAAAAAAGTTCAAATAAACAGGGCCCATGATGCAAGAAAGGTTATTTTTATGCCATGAACTATGGTGATTTTATATGGTTTTTATAACAGGTTCAAAACAAAACGAAATCTAGACTTCAGAAGGTGGAAACTGGAAATGAAGAAAAATACTTTTATTTAAAATTGGCAATGCTTGCAAAGAACTCTCAAGCAACAAAGCCATTTTTTCAAGTGAATTAGTATTTTAGAGTTTAAAATAATTTTATATCTTTTAATATGTGAAAAAATAATAGAAAAAAATAAAAAATAAAAAGGTCAGATGTTGATATTAAAAACAAAGAAGGCATATCCTGACCAGGAGCACATGTTCTTTTTAGATGGCAGAGCACCATCTAGTAGAACAGAAATCAACTAAACATTGATTTAGCATGTTCCCCGATATTTGGCCAACCCAATTTCTTGATAAATCAAGAAAAGCCATCCACGAATATGTTTTGGGCTGTTGGCCCTTGTCAGCATGAAGCAGGCTGTACCTCTGAGACCAAAAATCATTTTGGTGCCAGAGGCTTCTTGAGAAACTAAGAAATGGGTATTTAAGGCCAAACTAGCGTAAATACGCTTAACATGTGAAAAAATAATAGAAAAAAAAGCACATGTGCTCCTTGTCTGGATATGCCTTCTTTGTTTTTATATCAACACATGACCTTTTAATTCATTTATTTTTTCACATGTTAAGCGTATTTATGCAAGTTTGGCCTTAAATACCCATTTCTTGGTTTCTCAAGAAGTCTTTGGGACCAAATGTGTTCGTGGATGGCTTTTCTTGATTTATCAAGAAATTGGGTTGGCCAAATATCAGGGAACAGGATAAATCAACGTTTAGTACATGTGCTCCTGGTCAGGATATGCCTTCTTTATTTTTAATCTTTTAATATACATAATGATAAAGAGCACTTTGCCTAGGAATTGTCTTTATTTAAAAATTAGACTTAAAGGTACACACATATTCTAACAATAAGAAGTAGAACCATCATCAAAGAACTTCTTTTCACAAGATATGTTGCAGCCATTTTGATATTCAGCATTAATATAAGGAAATAGGTCAATTTAAGGATTCGAAACAAAGTGACTATTATTAATAGATAGCCGTTTTCTTTGATGTATGGCTGTCTTTAAAAAAAAATAAAATAAAAAGAGAGAGAAAAATGAAGCTAAATCACGACTCTAGTTAACTAAAAGTTTGGGGTCGGTTCACTATAGAAGAGTTTTGCTGTATGTACAGATTTGGAATATGTTTGCATCTTAGGACCAGTTAGTATAAGGGGATTGCTAGTTGCACATATATGAACCATGATAGGCACAATTTGGATTATAGATTATAAACACAAGGTAATAATACTAAATCCAAATAAATAAATAGTGTGTGACGCTTTGGTAACAGCGTTATTACCGAAACGTCACACACTATTTATTTATTTGGATTTAGTATTATTACCTTGTGTTTATAATCTATGAACCATATATTTCTGGAACCATGAATAAACCATGTGCATCATTTAAAATTCTGGTTTGGCTGCAGCTGCCTGCATAATGAATTTGCCAAGTTTGTAAAGCCAGACAAATGCATAAAGATACAAAATATAAGCAACTTAATATTGCCTAGCACTAAATCCCAGACATTACATTGAGATAATCATTTTTTAATTTATTTATCCCAAGTACACTTAGTACATGTATGATAATCACCTTTAAAAATCCCTTTAAAAATCCTGAGTTCAACTGACCCGGTTGATGGTCCTCAACAAGGGTCCCACTCTAGGAATACGGAGGAGCTGTGTCCGTACTCATGTTAGAGTGCAGCAAAGGCTTCCATGTTAGGAACAGCCTCAAACTACAGGCAAAGTCAGACTTTCACCAAAGTGTGCCTGGATCATGGTGCCATGATCAACGAAAGCTGCACCCCTATACCCCATTCCATGAGATCATGAACTCATGGGATTCGTGTAATCTTTACACAAGGGGATAAGAAACAACAACAACAACATGATAATCATGGCAGGTAGCTACTGTAAGTACGCCACTTGTAGAAAGCAGTTCGACTATTGCACCTACAAGTGTGCCACTAGTGGACAGGGTCTATTAGAGCAGAAAAAAAGCACTCAATATATGATTCAATCCTGGTTTGTGTTGTACCAGCCCTTAGTGAGGGTAAATCTTGGACCTATTACAGTGTATAGCATAATATAATTTAACGAGGTTAAGGTACAATTTAGATTTAATCTTGTCAACTTTTGTTTATAATTCAACCATTTTTTAAAATCCCTACTAGTTGATTTAGCCAAATATATTTCAAAACTGACTTTAATTCAATTGACGTACCCTATCTCTTGGGTTCTTAGAGTAGTGGCTGTTTATAGGTTATAGCAACCAACAAAGAGGAATTTTGGAACCTAATATATAGACTATGGCAAATCCCAGATCCTATTATAGAGGCTATAGCAACCAACAAGGGGAAATCCCAGAACCTATTATAAAGGTTATAGCAACCAACAAGGGAAAATCCCAGATCCTATTATAAAGGTTATAGCAACCAACAAGGGGAAATCCCAGATCCTATTATAGAGACTATAGCAACCAACAAGGGAAAATCCCAGATCCAATTATAGAGGCTATAGCAACCAACAAGGGAAAATTCTAGAACCTATTATAGAGGCTATAGCAAACAAAAAGGGGAAATCCCAGAATCTATTATAGAGGCTATAGCAACCAACAAGGAAAAATCACATTATAGAGGCTATAGCAACCAACAAGAAAAAATCACATTATAGAGGCTATAGCAAACAAAAAGGGGAAATCCCTGGGATCTGAGATGTTTTATGTATCCATTGCAATGATTTGAAGAAGAATCATAATGATAAATCCAAGGATCATCACATGTTATTACACCTTCAAAAAGTTTAGAAGGTTTTCGAGAAAGTCTTCATGATGTCCATAAAATATCTTTTAGAATTAGCATAATATCTTGAATTAGAAGTTTGGGATTTAATAAGTTTAGGAACCTTTCCTTTAGACCGGGGCAGTTTTTCTATTTTTTAATAAGTTGTCTTTATTTTTGATCAATTCTTCACCATTAGAACCAAGTGTTGGGTCAACATTACCAAGGTATACCTGGCCCTTCTTTATCACTGATATCAAAATCACCAGTCTGGAAGTTCCATCTTTGTATTGTGCCTCTATCCATGACTTTGTTTCCATACACAGACTTTAGCTTCGAGTGAATTGCAGTGACTGAAATGTCACCAGACTTGAACAGGAACTCAATCACAGACCAGTGTCTGAATCTTATGTTTACTTCAGGCTGCATATCTGAAAAAGATTGTGCGTTACTTATTGACCTGCCTTAGCATAAACTTCTAGGGACTGCTGAAATTTTTACATATAATGACAAGCAAATGTATGTAATGAGCAATGCTCTCTGCTGCAAAATTTTTTTTTCTATTAAGAGCTCATATATATATATAAGTAATGAATTAAATTTTAAGCGTTATCTTTTTGAATAAATCTTATGCTGTTTGCGTGAGACTAATGTGGCTTTTAAGAATATAAATCATACAAATTTGTAAAACCTTCAAAGGATTACTAAAAGAGCTTGCATGTTGTGTGCACTAAGATTTTAGCAAGAGCTTTATGCACCTCGGAAGTCCCATCGTGGAACTTAAATTAGATGTTTCCTTTTACCTTGTTTTTGGCATTTCCTCAAGTTTCTAAATTGAGGCTGTTCAGTCCTCCTCAATCAACAACTACCATATTTATTACTCTATTGAAATATTTAGCCTATATAGGGGGCTGAATTAAGGTAGTGTTGATTAAAAGCTGAGTTTGAGTAATTTGAAACTGGAATTGGTCAAAATAATATATATATATATACACATATATACAGTAGAACCTCTCTGTAAAGGACACCTAATTGCAGAGCCAAAGTGTCCTTTAGGTAGAGGTATCCTCTTACCGGAGAGTTGCTAAATTGTAAAAATGGTAATTTTTTAAATGTAAAACTGTCCTTTATAGAGAGGTGACCGCTAGCAGAGTGTCTGCTAAAGGGAGGTTCTACTGTATATATATATATATATATCATTAAATCATCTAAAGTGAAGAATTAAGTTGGTTAAATCATATAGTGGGAGGTGTTATACTTTACAATAAATGTGTCTACTTATATTTTATTAATTCAGCAAATAGAATTAAAAAAAAAACTATAATATATGTTAAAACTTATAAAGAACAAAATGGATTTTAAATTTTAAAGACGCACATTTTAATAATTAAATCAATCATAATAATTTGAATTAAGTTTTAAAAAGTTTAAAATAATAAAAAATACAGTAGAACCTCCTTGAAAGGACACTCACACTAGAGGACACCTCTCTACAAAGGACAGTTTTCATTTGCAAAATAGCCATTTTTACTATTTATCAACTCTCCGGTAAGAGGATACCTCTCCCTAAAGGACACTTTGGCACTGCAATTAGGTGTTCCCTTTACAGGGAGATTCTACTGTATAAATAAAATGAATATAATAAATAAATACGAGGGGTGTCCCATAAGTCGGTGGCCTGACATATAAAGAAAATGACTAATAAAATGATTATGATTTATTTTTCAGCATAATCCCTTTTAAGGTCTATACACTTTTCCACCGATGTTCTAATGCTTTTATGCCCTCCAAAAAGAACGATGTTTTAAGTGACTCAAAAAATGAGGTTACAGCATCAATGCCCTCTTCATCTGACCTAAAATGAATGCCAGAAAGTGATTTTTTCAAATGAGGAAATAGGTGGAAGTCAGACGGAGCTAGATCTGGTGAATAGGGTGCATGTGGTAAAATTTCAAAGCCAGAATCATAAATAGCAGCCATGGCTTGCAGCAACCGATGACTCTGAGCATTGTCTTGATGGTAAACAATCATCCTGGACAACTTTCCTCTTCTCTTTTCTTTAATAGCTTCTCGTAGTTGCTTCACAAGATTTGCATAATAATTGCCAGTGATGGTTTGACCCTTATTCAGAAAGTCTAGATGAAGTACACCCTCGGAATCCCAAAAGACAGACACCATAACCTTCCCTGCTGATGGAACTGTCTTGGCTTTCTTGGGGGGAGGGGAATCGGAGTGTCTCCATTGCATGGATTATTGCTTGGACTCTGGTGTAAAGTGATGGGCCCAAGTCTCATCCATGGTAACAAATCTATTAACAAATTCCTCTTGATTGGCTTCAAATAACGCAAGATTGTCCTAAGATAACTTTCTCCTTATAGCCATTTGATCGGGTGTCAAAAGTTTGGGAACTCAACGGGCAGAAAGCTTCCTGAAGCCCAAGTGTTCTCTCATGATCCGATTCACTGTTGTTTTTGGAATACTCAAGGTCTCTTCTATCTGACGAACTGTCATTCTTCTGTCCAACATAACCAAATCATGTATCTTGTCGATGTTTTCTTGAGTAACTGACTCAACAGGTCTTTCTGGTCGATGTTGGTCTTCGGTGCTGATCCTCCCTAATTTAAACGCAGCTACCCATATCCTCATAGATTTCCTTCAGCAACATTCCTTTCTTACAAAGATATTTTATTACAGCACAAATCTTGTTTGTCTCCATTTTAGATGATTCCTGTTTCTTGTCCTCTTTAAGAACCTATAACAAAAAAAACGGTTAGTTGTAGAAACTTGAAAATGTACATATCTTTATACAAGGCTTTAAGGTATATATGGTAAAATTTATTAGTTTCTAATATTTCGTTCTCATGGTCGGGCCACAGAGTTATGGGACACCCCTCGTATATATAAAATGTACTTGGTAAACTTTCTTTTAAACCTAAGAAAAAGTATCTTCTAAACATTATACAGATGGCATAAACCATGTATCAGAATAAATATCAATTGCCATGCTATTTTATTCCAGAAAATTTGCAAAAATAAACTTTTCCACCAAACTTAGCCAGCATGATCCCCAGAACATTGTTCCAACAATGCATGTTGCTCCTTTCTGTCTTAATTTTTAAAATTGCTCAACTCGACTTTCCATTTTATTTAGTGATTTAAAGACTTCAAAATTCTTTTAGCTCACTCTTAGTTGGCTTCTAAATCTTCACATTTTAATTATGTGACACATGTGCGTGGCAAGAGTTGCTCGGGTGTCTTGCTAAAACACAACTCTGAATGTTTTTTCCTTATCTATACACATGGCCCTAGGATAAAGAAAGAATGAGAAGAACAAGCTCAGTTTTAACAGATTACAAGGTTTATTTAAGCCAAAATTCATGCTTCTTCAATATAAAAAGAGGGAGGAAGAGCAGGAGATAACCAATTGACAGGTGAATAAAATGGACACCATATAAATATACAAGGGTAATTCAAATTAAAACAATACTTTTATGAGTACCCTATTTTATTTTGGAGAAATTTTCAAAAACTGCATTATTTTTCAATGTACAGTACAACCTCCTGATAAAGGACAACTAATTGCAGAGCCAAAGGGTCCTTTAGGGAGAGAGGTGTCCTCTTATTGGAGAGTTGCTATATAGTAAAAGCAGTAATTTTGCAAAGGAAAACTGTCCTTTGTAGAGATGTGTCCTCTAGCGCGAGTGGAGGTTCTACTTTATTCCCTCCTGTCCATCCCTAAATCTTCATATCTACACATTTGCCATTTTTCAGGGCGTATCCTCCTCTAGAAGAATGTTTTTGGGAGTCTCTTTAAGTTGGCATGCACCAATTCCTCCATTTCTTGGACTTCAGATCATTCAAATAGTTTTAGAGGAATCTGCTGTGGAGGATATGATAATATCCTGTACAGTTTGGATCATCTTTTGAATGCCTTGGAAGCAAGCATTATCCTGGAACAAATTTACTCTTTGCACAGAATCCTCTTCTTTTAGATCCAAGTTTTGGCTTCAATATATAGGAATCCTCATTTATTATGGTTTCCCATCTAGTAAAACTGCTGCATTTAAAGTCAGTGAGAGATGACTTTGGATTGACATCTTGGAGTCAGCCAAGGATGCCACTATGGTCACAGTCTCCTTCCTTTAATATTCATAAAAATAATCTCGGAAACATATGCTAGAAATAAACAGCATCATAGGGTAGCAAGACCAAATCCAAATTAATGATGATCATTGGTAGATAGAATTTTTTAAATATTAGATAAACAGGTAAAATGATGGTTATTACAAGAAAGAGAAAGGGGGGGGGGGGTCGGTGGAAGGCTGGTTAAACCGTTTGGTTTTTGACCACTACGACCCGGGTTCGATTCCCGCATTGGACACTTTTTTCTGTTTAAAAAAAAAATGCTCTAATGGCCCTCGATTCTTGCAAAAGTCCAACACCACCAGCGAGTGCAAGTAACCAAACGGGGCTCTGGCACATTTGTAAGTGCAAAGTCGAACTGCTTTTCACATGTGTAGACGTGGTGCGCTTACAGTAAAAGCAGTCGCTAACTACCCATCATGATTATCATGGCCTGTACCACGTGTACTAGGGATAAGCCAAAAGAAAGAGAAAATATCAAGATAAGGCATTAAACAGAATTGGGAGTCTTGAGATTGAGTTTCAGTCCATAAATGTGAGAGACAAACTCAATCTCAAGAAGACAAAAAAATCTTGGCTTTCAATGTACCTGCAAAATGCAAAAATAGATGTTGATGTTATGGGAATTAAAAAAGTAAAATTCTCATTTTTCTAAACTAGCATTATCAATTTCCATTTTAGGAATAAAACAGCATGTGGTTTCAGCAGCATAAACTTTTAGTAAGAGTTTTTCATTTGAAGCTTACATAACTCAGTATTTGTTAAAACTTGGTGGTTTTTTTTTGGGGTAATTGCATTGCTCTAAGGTTGTTGGGACCTATAAAATGCATATTTGTCTAAATGACCAGGTGATGTGTGGTGCAGGAGATGCTCCAGAGAAACACAGGCCTCCCCCAATTGATGTGAGTGGTTCTACACTTGACTGTGGGGGGATTCCAATCAATATTGTGGTGTTTTGCATAACAATAGTTATGTTTTAGATAAATTGTCGAGATATGCAAATAAGGTTTTGCATAGTGTTTGTTTGTTGCTATTATGTTAATTATTTTTATGTATATATATGTATCATTAAATTGTAAATATCAGTCAGATTAGTGTTATGAGCGAATAAAGATTTTATCACAGACCTAGTGGATCTCGGTAACCTGGTGTAGAGTAGAGACGCAACAGTGGCGACGAGTATAAAGAACCTATACGCAACAGTGACTATTGAAGAGAGCAAATACGAGTGAATGAAAGTAAGCGAACAATGATGAATATTGAACAGTTCAACCCGAACAATGGAAATGAAATCACAAGCTATTTAGAACGCTTTGAATCCTATTGCATAGCGAATGATATAGTGAAGATCATTAAAAAGAAGGCAACATTTTTCTCGCTGTGCGGAAGAGAAACGTATAATATAATACGGACGTTGACCTCTCCCAAGAATCCATTGGAAACAGAATGGGAAGAGATAGTAGCAGGGATAAAAAAATACTTTGATCCGACACCAAATATAATAGTGCAGCGTTTTAAATTTGCGAAAAGGCTTCAAATGCCAAATGAAACAATATCTGAATTTATAACAGCTCTAAAGAAAATTGCCGAGAAGTGTGAATTCCCTGATGTGGAAGATAGGTTGCGTGATGCCCTAGTATGCGGCATTCTAAACGAAGAGATACAATCAATGCTGTTAATGAACAGTATGCTAACATTTAAAGTGGCTCTAGAGATGGCATTGGCACATGAGGCTGCGGTAAGGAACGTTGCAGAAATTAAAGACGGAAAACCTCAGGAAGAAATTAATGTAATGGGAAGAGCTGTTAAAGTGAGACGGAGGAATGAGAAGATTTTAAAATGTTTCCGCTGTGGATATACAAACCACAGAGAACAGCAATGTTTCTTTAAAGAGAAAAGATGTTTTAAATGTCAGAAGTTAGGGCATATATCTAGGGTCTGTAAGAACGGGAACTGGAGGAGCGATCGTAATAATAACTGCTCGATAGATGAGGAGGCAGAGGCAATTTATGGCCTTTTTAATATAAATCAAGTGAAGGACACCAGTAACATGCGGAATTATATGGTAAAAGTACGGACTAGCGGTCGAGATATGATTATGCTCATTGACTCAGGAACCAGAAAAAATATTATTTCTGAGAAGACGTATATAAGAACTTGGGTGAAGTCAGAAAGGCCTAGAATAGAGAAGGATTATACCAAGTTGGTGCAATGGAACAGGCAGAGGTTATCGATTCTGGGTAAAATAAAAGCCGACGTAAAAGTAAACAAAAGAAGTATCACAATGGAATTTCTTGTGATCGAAGGTCCGGGCCCAAATCTGATTGGAAGGGAGGCTTTTGACCAGATTGGAATTGGTCTTGAATGGATGAATTATGGCGACAGTGTATGTCAAATCAATGAGGTAATGAATGGAAATGGTATGGCCGCTGCGATGAACGGTAATGGAATGGCCGCGGCTATGAATGGAACCGCCAATGGAATGATGAGCGGAGCTAATGGAATGGGCGCGGGTTACATGAACGGTGGGGAGGGCATGTACAGTGAGGGTGACGGGCTGAGCGTGTACGGCAACCCCGGCGTGGACTTCCCACTTTTCGCCTCGGTGCCCCGAGACCAGCTTCCAATGCGGACAACGGGAGCTTCCTGGATACTACGCCGATCAGGAGGGACCCACCAAGGCTGGAGGAAACACCTGGGCCAAGTAGACCAATAAGAAACCGGAGACTCCCCGAATACTTTAAAGATCGTGTAACAAATTGGGGGTGAGAAGATGTGGTGTTTTGCATAACAATAGTTATGTTTTAGATAAATTGTCGAGATATGCAAATAAGGTTTTGCATAGTGTTTGTTTGTTGCTATTATGTTAATTATTTTTATGTATATATATGTATCATTAAATTGTAAATATCAGTCAGATTAGTGTTATGAGCGAATAAAGATTTTATCACAGACCTAGTGGATCTCGGTAACCTGGTGTAGAGTAGAGACGCAACAAATATAAATTTGCCCTCCTTTCCCCCCCAACATATTATTACCCTTTCAGCCTCACACCCATTTTACAATGATGTTCTAATGCTTTTATGTCCTAATAAAGAATTATTCAAATTAATCAAAAATAGTAACAGCATCAACTATGTGAAAAGACTGCCCAAAGTGAATTATTTAGATTTAAGAGTTCTTCTTCTTCTTTCTTATCTCCACTCTATCATATTAGGGTATCAAGCTTGTAAAGCTTGAGGCTAACTCTGCGCGACAACCGATGCAGCATAATGGGGAGATTTGACAACCATCATGACTGGGTGAAGTAGAATGCCTTTGTCATTAAGACTGGGAGCGCTACTCAGTGGCAGGTCGACTTAGCTCCAAAAGAAATGGCCACCTCTGACATGAGGAACATACGCCATGTGCAGCCTCTCCTAACATGGAGTACAAACGCTGCTCATCCTGTATCCCTGAATTAGGAGCCCTTACAGGGTACTATCAGCCGGGCCAGCTGAGCCCAGGTTTTTTCGTGAGCTTGTTACTGCTCCCCCTCTTCCTTTTAATCCGGGCTTGGGACTGGCAAAGGTAGAGATTTAAGAGTTTATTGAGATCCTTTATCAGCCTAACCTGACTAAATTTTGATCTTGCCAGTAAAGATGCAGTAAGTAGATGCCGGTTAAAGCTGTTATCAGGTAATGTGGTCCGCCCCAGATTGAATCCAGAAACTGTACCAAGGCAGCTGGCCACCCTGTCCTCATAAATAATCTCCTGTGACATTTCTTTCTTAAAAGCAACTTTTCACTATTCTATATTATCCTAGCATCTTGACCTATTTCTGTCAGCATCTGTAAAAGACACTAATTCTTGATATTAGGCAAAGTTTATATGATTCTAAAGCTTTAATATCTAATTAGGCTGTTGCTTTCTTTGTTGGGCCACAGACTTTATGGAACTCCTGTTCTTTTGTAAATTCCAGTCAGTTTGGTGATGCTTATGAATGTAAGTTTCAAGTTAATACAGTCTAACCTCTTTAATTCGACACCCCAAGGGACCAGAACTTTTGGTCAAATTAAAGTAAGTGTTGAATTAAAGTTAGATGATTTCATCACAACCTTCATTTCTAGTGGACAATTTTAATGATAACCAAATATATATAATAAAATAATAATTTTAGAAAATACTGTTGTCTAATATATTTTAATATATAATATATGTGAATTTATACCATTGAGACTTTTTTTTTTTTCAGAATGTTTCATGATCAACTTTAAGGGATAGATAAAATTGCACTAATACATTTTTGAACAAAGCAAAAATTACAAATACTATTTTAATCTGAATAAATGCAATGGGAAGAAAGCGCATAAATTTAGAAAAGGATAAAGAATTTATTTTACTCTTTAAGACACCGTAACATGTTAGCACCTTTTGTATCACATTATAACCTTTTTAAGCACGGTGTGCATATGCTATCTATGGTCACTGTGTTGCCTATGTCAAAGTATGGTATTTTTAGCAATAAATTTGTATTTTAACAAGAAATATTTAATATTGTTGAAATTTGACTTTAAAAATCAGTTGAGTTATCGTTAGGTCGAATTAACGTTTGTAATTTGATAATGGTTGAAAATATGGTTGAATTAGCGCAAGTGTGTCAAATTATAGTGTCGGATTAGACCGAGGTTATACTGTATATTATAAGAGTATTTTTTAAAGAGAGTTAGAAAATCGCAAGGTAATGAGAGACCAAATCCAACACTAATCTAAATTGTACTTTTACTCAAAATAGGATTAAAGAATATATTATTAGGGATGTTTCCTAAACCTAAACAGAGGGTATCCCCAAAATTCACACAAGAAGTAATTTTGATAGAGACCACAGGTTTAAAATTGGAAGTTGTATTTTTATTGATTCATTTATTTATAGTATCGGGGGTTATAGCAGGGCACCTATTTAGTTCAACTATCTCAATGAAACATTGCTCCAGCAAGAGGTGGGTGACTTGTTGGCATAATCATTTATAATTCACAAAGTCACATTATCTGGTTAGCCAATTCTGATTACCAAATGGCATTAAATGGGAAATTACACGACCAGGAAATGAATCATGCAGTAACCTTCATCAACATTTTACGCTAAATGCTCATGATAACCTTATTCTTTAGGAGTCAATAAAATATATAAACTTTTTAATTCTAAACTTGTCTCTCTTTTTAAAATCAAAATTATTTAGTGTGTAAAATGCACACACGCAGATGTAAAATTTAAAAGAAAGTTGAAAATCAATAAAGGAAAAATGTTTTTCTTGCTTTTCAATAGGAACCATATTAAGAGAGCATATTCCTTGCTTATCAAGCATTAAAAGATATCAATTCTAAATTATAAAGACACAAAGCTGAAAGTTTAGCTGTGTA
Source organism: Cordylochernes scorpioides (assembly GCA_030710605.1). Taxonomy (NCBI): domain Eukaryota; kingdom Metazoa; phylum Arthropoda; class Arachnida; order Pseudoscorpiones; family Chernetidae; genus Cordylochernes; species Cordylochernes scorpioides. The sequence goes on along the minus strand of CP092879.1, from coordinate 11,588,245 downwards.
TATCAAATATTGAAATGTCATATACCAAATTGTTACACTGCTGTATCAAGTGCACATTCTATGTGTGCTTCAGAAGCCCCAGTAATGTAAGCGAGACTGCCTTCTTAAATTAGCTACCTCCTTCACGTCATTTTGCTTCATTTTTATAGATACTCAATATGGTAGTCAGTAAAAACAAAGGTTATTTCTGTTGAATTTCAATATTGTGCAGTCATTGAGTAGATAAAGTAAAGAAAGTGGGTGAATTTGTTCAAATAAAAAAAAGTTGAATTATTCTTGGTGTTAAATTGACAAGTTTTATGAAACCTTTAAGACTGCTTTCAGTCTAAAATCTATTTCTCACTCTATGGAAATAGTTAACTAAGGTTTGTATATCACCCTGTAATGTTGGAATAGAAGTTACTGTTTTGTTACTTTTTTCCATTCGCCATTACTCTTCATATTTTTCACCCTCCATACGTCATCCATTCACATATAGACCATCACTCTTCATGTATTCAACCTTTTCATACGTCATCCAAAAAGTTAGAAATATTAAATTATTTCTCTTTGAAATTAAAAATGATTTTTCATAAATAAAAAGAAACTTATGCGGTTAAACTGGTTGTATAGCTTTATAATTATACGCCGCAGTCATTTATAAGTATTACTGTGTGTGTATTAATCCTAGTAAATTGTGGGGGTGCAGATATCTGAAGGGGGACAGGCCAATCTGGAGAATGGCCCCAAGACTCCCACCCAACCCCTTACACCAGGTGCCCTGGCTGACAAGAAGAAAGACAAGGAGAGAAAGATTGGACATAGGCGAGTGGATGAGGATGGTCAGATTACCTTCAAAAAGGTAGGTTGATACTGGGGAATTATGCAGGTCTCACACACACTGTGTGGTTCATAGATCCAAACCTCCCAAATCATGGGATCCATTCAGATGGGCATCCAGTATTCTGTGGGCAAGCTGGCCTCCAAACCTGAGAGAGACCTCTTGATGCAAGACTTTGCGATGGTTGAGACCACAACCTTTCAAAGGTATTCTTACTGAGCAATATATACTTGATACATTTTCAAAGGTACAGTATTCTTACTGAGCAATATATACTTGATACATTTTCAAAGGTACAGTATTCTTACTGAGCAATATATACTTGATACATTTTAACCCCAAGGAGAATCCTCTGTAAGACCTGTGTGTCTTAATAAAGGCTTTTGTGTGTGTGTGTGTGTGTGTGATACATTTTCAAAGGTACAGTATTCTTACTGAGCAATATATACTTGATACATTTTCAAAGGTACAGTATCCTTACTGAGCAATATATACTTGATACATTTTCAAAGGTACAGTATTCTTACTGAGCAATATATACTTGATACATTTTCAAAGGTACAGTATTCTTACTGAGCAATATATACTTGATACATTTTCAAAGGTACAGTATTCTTACTGAGCAATATATACTTGATACATTTTCAAAGGTACAGTATTCTTACTGAGCAATATATACTTGATACATTTTCAAAGGTACAGTATTCTTACTGAGCAATATATACTTGATACATTTTCAAAGGTACAGTATTCTTACTGAGCAATATATACTTGATACATTTTCAAAGGTACAGTATTCTTACTGAGCAATATATACTTGATACATTTTCAAAGGTACAGTATTCTTACTGAGCAATATATACTTGATACATTTTCAAAGGTACAGTATCTTACTGAGCAATATATACTTGATACATTTTCAAAGGTACAGTATTCTTACTGAGCAATATATACTTGATACATTTTCAAAGGTACAGTATCCTTACTGAGCAATATATACTTGATACATTTCAAAGGTACAGTATTCTTACTGAGCAATATATACTTGATACATTTTCAAAGGTACAGTATTCTTACTGAGCAATATATACTTGATACATTTTCAAAGGTACAGTATCCTTACTGAGCAATATATACTTGATACATTTTCAAAGGTACAGTACTCTTACTGAGCAATATATACTTGATACATTTTCAAAGGTATTCTTACCGAGCAATATATACTTGATACATTTTCAAAGGTATTCTTACTGAGCAATATATACTTGATACATTTTCAAAGGTATTCTTACTGAGCAATATATACTTGATACATTTTCAAAGGTACAGTATTCTTACTGAGCAATATATACTTGATACATTTTCAAAGGTACAGTATTCTTACTGAGCAATATATACTTGATACATTTTCAAAGGTATTCTTACTGAGCAATATATACTTGATACATTTTCAAAGGTACAGTATTCTTACTGAGCAATATATACTTGATACATTTTCAAAGGTATTCTTACTGAGCAATATATACTTGATACATTTTCAAAGGTATTCTTACTGAGCAATATATACTTGATACATTTTCAAAGGTACAGTATTCTTACTGAGCAATATATACTTGATACATTTTCAAAGGTACAGTATTCTTACTGAGCAATATATACTTGATACATTTTCAAAGGTATTCTTACTGAGCAATATATACTTGATACATTTTCAAAGGTATTCTTACTGAGCAATATATACTTGATACATTTTCAAAGGTACAGTATTCTTACTGAGCAATATATACTTGATACATTTTCAAAGGTACAGTATTCTTACTGAGCAATATATACTTGATACATTTTCAAAGGTATTCTTACTGAGCAATATATACTTGATACATTTTCAAAGGTATTCTTACTGAGCAATATATACTTGATACATTTTCAAAGGTACAGTATCCTTACTGAGCAATATATACTTGATACATTTTCAAAGGTACAGTATTCTTACTGAGCAATATATACTTGATACATTTTCAAAGGTATTCTTACTGAGCAATATATACTTGATACATTTTCAAAGGTACAGTATTCTTACTGAGCAATATATACTTGATACATTTTCAAAGGTACAGTATTCTTACTGAGCAATATATACTTGATACATTTTCAAAGGTACAGTATTCTTACTGAGCAATATATACTTGATACATTTTCAAAGGTACAGTATTCTTACTGAGCAATATATACTTAATACATTTTCAAAGGTACAGTATTCTTACTGAGCAATATATACTTGATACATTTTCAAAGGTACAGTATTCTTACTGAGCAATATATACTTGATACATTTTCAAAGGTACAGTATTCTTACTGAGCAATATATACTTGATACATTTTCAAAGGTACAGTATTCTTACTGAGCAATATATACTTGATACATTTTCAAAGGTACAGTATTCTTACTGAGCAATATATACTTGATACATTTTCAAAGGTACAGTATTCTTACTGAGCAATATATACTTGATACATTTTCAAAGGTACAGTATTCTTACTGAGCAATATATACTTGATACATTTTCAAAGGTACAGTATTCTTACTGAGCAATATATACTTGATACATTTTCAAAGGTACAGTATTCTTACTGAGCAAGATATACTTGATACATTTTCAAAGGTACAGTATTCTTACTGAGCAATATATACTTGATACATTTTCAAAGGTACAGTATTCTTACTGAGCAATATATACTTGATACATTTTCAAAGGTACAGTATTCTTACTGAGCAATATATACTTGATACATTTTCAAAGGTACAGTATTCTTACTGAGCAATATATACTTGATACATTTTCAAAGTGAAACAACACAGGCAAACTTTCAGGACATGTTAAAATAAGAAAATATAACTTTTCTATTATAAGAGATAAAATAGAAGGCTATTAAAATTGTTTACAAAGAGGAATCAACCTCAAGTTTTGCTGTGATCGTATGTGTTAGGGCTAAAAAAAAAAAAAAGTACAAATAAATGGGCCTGTGATGCAACAAAATTTATTTTTAATTCCATGAACTATGGTAATTTTAAAGCCAGCAATGGTTTGCATGACAGGTTCAAAACAAAACGAAATCTAGACTTATGAAGATTATGTGGAAACATGAAAGAAAAAACACTTATTAACTTTATTTGAAAGAGAGAGAGAGAGGTGAAATGCTTGAAGAATGCTTTGAAGCAACAAGATGTTAGAGCCATTTTTCCAAGTAAACAATGTATTATATAATGTGATAATGATGTTTTAAAATCATTTTATATCTTTGAATATATATTTAATAAAACTTTATATAGGATTTGTCTTGATTTCTAAATTAGACATAGAGGTACATGTATGCTAATGATTGATAAGAAGAACCTATCATCACATAATTTCTTTTATTATTTAGTATTAATGTAAGGAAATTGATCAATTTTGGGAATTAAAACAAAGTGGCCACTATTAAGAGGCAGCCTTTTCCTGTGTGTATGGCTGTCCTTTAATTATATGGTCTAAAAATTTTGAAAAGTAAAAAAAAAAAAAAATTTGCCAAACCGTGGCTATAGTGAACCAAAAGCTCTGTGTCCCATTGGATTTCACTATAGAGGGGTTTTACTGTATATACTTAAAAATTACAATCAAAGAAAGGTAAATTAATAAATGCACTCATGCTTGACAGTTTCACAAAAACATTTCTAAAAATATAATTTCCCTCTAAATTTTAACATGAACAGCAGAAGTATTTGGCAAAATTTACACGAAGCCAACACAGGACAACAAAGGACTTACCTTTGGACTGGCATAAACAAGTAGCATTTTACCCTTGCTAGTCCTGTTGCTACTTTGTTGAGTCCATAGACTGGCCAACAATAGCAGTGGTTTTGCTGCCACCTTATTGAAAGTCATAGTTTGGAATGAGTTGGGCCGTTAGTGATGTCTCACTGCACAGACAGACTGCGGCAGGACAAATGTAGCTCTATATCTCTTATATTTCCTTTTTCTTATATCACTAAAGTCCATTGGGCTTGATGCAGATCTATAAATGATAGTTGCTAATGGGTTAAGTGCTATTAATGATAGTATTTAAAGTAGTGTGATAATTTAGACTTCACTGCATCCAGCACATTAATAACTTTCGAAGGTCATTCTCCTAAGGTCAGCAGGTCACTGAAGCATCGGGAACTAAATAAAAAAATGGGTTGATGTGTTGTTGAAATATTGGCAGTTTAACTTTTACACTCACAAGTGGCTCTATTTAATTACTTGCACCTCCTGGTGGGGCTGGACTTTACAAGAATCGGAGACCATTGAATCTTTTTTTTTTTTTTTAGAAAAAGTGCCCAATGCAGGATTCAATCCTGGGTTTATACCATTCCTCCACCATGTATACATTATTTCATATAAGTATTAAACAACAACTTATTTTGGATTATAGATTATAAAACAAGGTAATAAAAATAAATTTTGTCTGAAGATGGTAACCACGCTGTTACCGAAACGTCACACACTATTTATTTATTTGGAATCGGTCTTATTACCTTGTTTTAACCACTTATTTTATACATGTTTTAAAAAGTTTGAATTTATGTCAAAAACATTTTCTAAAGCCATCCATAAGTCAACTTTTGTTTTATACATTGTTTTTTAAAAATAGTGAAGCATATAGAATGTTGAGCTAACAAGTAGTGGTGCATGTCTCCTAGTATGGAATCTCTTGTTTGGTACCTCGCTCCATTAAACCCACCTGCCTTGGGTGGCAGCAAGGGATTTAGGCTCCTGCAAAATATTTTCTCGATTAAGGTGTTGTAACAAAGAGAGGACACAACTAAACTAGTTTTTTTTTCTGTTTGGCCGCTAATTTGACATTTTCATTATTTAATATATAAAAAGGCATCTCCTTATCTTGCAACTGAAAGTTACTAATGGCTTGCGCCATCTATCGGAATAAATATCAACTATTCTCGTTGATTTTTAATTATTCCAGAATTGGCCAAATACCCATTCTTGATTAATCAAGAAAAGCTAACCACGGACCCCTTTCGGGCTGTTGGCCCTCATCAGCGTGGTGCAAGCTGTACCTCAACGACCAAAAAATTGGTCATTAAGGCATCCTGAAAAATCATGAAACGGGTAGTTTAAAGCCAGAATTGCGTGAGGACGCTACACAATGTGAAAAAATAGTACAAATGCAATATTGTACTGGGATAAGGTGCATAAATTAATAAAAAGGCACCACGCTGATGAGGGCCAACAGCCCGAAACGCGTCCGTGGTTAGCTTTTCTTGATTAATCAAGAATGGGCATTCGGCCAATTCTGGAATAATTAAAAATCAACGAGAATAGTTGATATTTATTCCGATAGATGGCGCAAGCCATCAGCAACTTTCAGTTGCACGATAAGGAGATGCCTTTTTCTTAATTTATGCACCTTATCCCAGTACAATATTGCATTTGTACTATTTTTTCACATTTTCATTATTGTCACTACCAAGGTTAGCGAAATTGAGGCTATAAAACAAAATATAGTCTTCTAATATTTTTTTTGCTATTATTTCAAAATAAAAACTAGATTCAAATGATTTTCCATTGCCACTTAAAATAACTAAACAAGAAGCAAGCTTTTACTCAATGTGGGCAGCAGCAGCTATTGGGTGTACAGGGATGGGAGTAACATCACTCCTGCCCATCACTTCAGTGACTTTAGGTTCAAGACCTACGCCCCCATTGCATTCCGGTACTTCAGGGACTTGTTTGGCATTCAGCCTGATGACTTCCTGCTCTCTCTCTGTAACGAAGCCATGCGGGAGCTGTCCAACCCGGGGGCCTCGGGGTCCATCTTCTACCTCACCATGGACGATGAGTTCATCATCAAGACAGTCATGCACAAGGAGGCCGAGTTTCTGCAGAAATTGCTACCAGGCTACTACATGGTAGGTTGTTCTCAGCTCTCACACCTTTCCTTACCAACCCTCTGCTGCCATGTTGCAGAACCTGAATCAAAATCCAAGGACTTTGCTGCCTAAGTTTTTTGGGTTGTATTGCTATCAGGTAATAACACTCTTCTCACCCTAAACCATGCCCTGTTAATTTGGTGAGCCCATAATTTTAACTGCTATTTTGGGCAAAACTTATCAACTTGATTAGAGCAGTATTTTCTTTAAGGTGGGTAAACTTTCCTGCCATGTATTCACAGAGACTGCTTTAGACACCTCATTACCTGAGGTTGCTTGCAGAGTTATCACGGTACCCACCTACCATTGTGTGGAGAACCAAACACGACCACACAACAAGTGTTGTGCCAGACATTGCTCACTCCCCGTAGTGGGAGTATCTGTGAGCTAGCTCCCATGGGGAGTTCCTTGGTACTTATCACCAGAGATAAGATTTGGTCTCTTGACATATGAGAGAGGATATTATAACACATTGGAGATAAATCTGTTTATAAAATATTGATTATATTATATATTGGATTATAAGTGGGCCACTGGTTCATTCAGAACTGATCATTTTCCTCTATGCCTTCAGTATTTTGACATCTATAGGTGATTACAGGATCACTAGGTCCTGCCAATCCATGCTGTTAACCAATGTCACATGACCTTCCAGCTCTGTTATTTCTCTCTACACCTGTTTGGGAATGTCTCAATCAAAATGGTAGCTCAATGCCGAGTGTTGTTGCTGTTGGTCTTGAAATTTATCCAAACTGCCTAATGTCTTGATTGTGAAATATTATTGGAAAAATATATATAAACTTATATATATGTACTTATATAACGGACCACTCGATATATAGCTGATTGCCAAAATAATTTGTCTTGTTTTACACCTGTGGATGGGCGGTTATGCCCGAAAGCTTGTGATCTGATATTATATTAAAAGATACTCTTCCTCATCGAGTGGGTCCGTTATTAAAGTTTAGTGAAGGGATTATTGATTCAATATTTCAAATATGTACTTATATATATATTAGTAAATTAAAAAAATTATTGCTCTATATGTACATATATTTTCTATATATATATATTTTTTAACTCTTTCTCCCTCTCTTTTATTCCACTCCTTTTTAATATCTTTCAAGTTAATCTCTCTGTGTATAAGGCTAAAGGTCTTAATAAATGTATTTATTATGGAATGCACACATTTTTTTCTTTGAACCCTAAAAAATAAAAATAAATAACCTTGACCCGAAAGATTTTGTGTTAAAAACAGCACTTGTTGTACAAGACGAAGATAAGCATATTGTGTGACTATGGAATTTGACTTTCTTCTCCTTCTTTTAATCATTGTAGCTTTAGATCATGTTTTACTTTGCTAGCTTCACTTCCATCAATAATTGACAATATGACCCAGAATAAGTATATTGCTACAGCGTTTTATGGTTTCCACAAGTCCATATCTCAGAAGAAGGCCAAGTGATACTCACTCCTCACTTTCTTACTGCTACTCTTTTTGTGTTGTTTTTCTCTTGTTTTTTTTTTCTTTTTCTTCTGTCTATATCGTTGTTTCCTTTGTCTCACTGCTTTGTTCTTATGCATACCTCTGGTGAATCCTCTGGTCAGTGACCCTAAATAATGCTTTTTGTTGTTGTTTTACTTTGCTAGTGAATCTTTCTATGTATTTTTATAATGATTTTAAAAATATCTGTGAGCCTAATTAACTGATTTTGACAAATGAGTAAATGTCTATGAATAAGCTGGGGGATTATACAAAGCAATAATGCGGCATCTATATAATAGGAACTGAAATCAGAAGTTTGTTTTGTGTATAAAAGAAACATTCAGGCTCAATCTGAGGAAGTTAGTCCACAAATATTGATTTTATTTCTAGTTTTAGGTGCTAAAATAGTCATACACCAGGTTTGAAAATTTGGAATTTTGTAAAATTTATGCAAAACGATCTAAAATTACAAAAAAAGAAGTGAATAAGCACAAAATACCTAATAGTAAACTATTAAATTCTACTACTCAGGTTTTATAAAGGAACTTGTTTTAATGGCGGATCAATTGTGACAGTGCGGCAACAAGAATGTCAGGCTGGTAGTGATGAACAATCTACTGCCCTCCTCCATCCCCCTCCACCAGAAGTATGACTTGAAGGGCTCAACCTACAAGAGGAAAGCCAACAAGTACGAGAGGAACAAGAGGTCTCCAACCTTCAAAGATCTGGACTTCATTGAACACCATTCTGAAGGCATTCTTCTTGAAGCGGAGACTTACAACGCTCTAATCAAGACCATCCAAAGGGACTGCAGGGTGAGTTTCACAGATGGGAGCAATAACTGAGTGGAGATTTATAATTTAGAGGGAATAGAAGGGTCAGGTGCTGCCTACAGGATAATATTTTACTTCCTATTCCATGTGTGGCTTCATTCACTAATTTAATGCTAGATTTGACATTTCTTGGTGTTGTGGAACATTAGAATTGAAGGAGATCCCTTGATAAGGTTAAATGGAGATTAAGCTAATGCTATTAGTATTTTTTTTTTTCCCTAATTAAAGCCAAAATATCAGAATCACAAACCCCTTTTATTTTGTCTTGTAAGATTTGTCAATCCCACAATGTATCTACATGATGAAAGTAATCAGAATAAAAACAGTATGTTGTTGTTTCTTATCCCCTTGTGTAAAGATTCCATGAGTTCATGCTCCTCAAGCTGTATAAAACAGTATAATCTCCTAACAACTATAATATTCTTCTTGGTAATATTTAGACGAAAAGACGAAAATAAAAGAAGAAGAGTTTCTTTTAATAGAAATATATCAAAGCAAGCTTTCGGGCAAAAAACCTTCTACAGGCGTGATTACAGCATCAAACTTGGCACTTTACATATTCTCTTTTTAGCCATTGTACCTGCATTATAGTGCCAAGTTTGATGCTGTAATCACGCCTGTAGAAGGGTTTTTTGCCCGAAAGCTTGCTTGGATATATTTCTATTAAAAGAAACTCTTCTTCTTTTATTTCGTCTTTTCGTCTAAATAATCTCCTAAATTTAAAAATATAGTATTTATTGATCTTTATTATAAAATCTATATTAAAGGTATCGGCAGGTAGGTGATACAGAGGAGCTGTTGTTTCAGGTGCTAGAGAGTTTCAAGATCATGGACTACAGCTTGCTGGTGGGGATCCACAACCTGGACCAGGCGGCCCGGGAAAAGGCTGTAAGTAGGCTGGAGCTCCTCAGACTCTACCAACTCTCCTGTTGTTGAACTGTGCAGGAACAGAAGGCTCAAGAGCTGGGCTGAACGTTCTGCTCCCAGAGGAGTCTATGATAACTCTTCAGCAGGTACAGTTTGGTGGTGGTGTTTGTGGAAGTATTTATTCAAGACTCTGAACCACAATATCATAGCATCTGCAGCTCTCATCTTCTTGTAGTGCCATCTCTGAACTCAGCTTCATGGAACGCCATGTTTCCCTCTTCTCTTTACTTTGTAGCATCCAAACCATTCTATTAGATCATTGAGCCAATTTTTTCCTTGATCTACCTCCCCTTTCATTTTTCAAGATGTGTTTTTCCAGGATGGTCAACAATGATTCTCTGATTACATGTCTTCCATTTTCCTTTTGAATATTTCATCAAGAAGGCTGCTATGCTCTCCATTAAATCTTTTTCAAACTTCTTTGTTTGCTACCTATTCCTCTAGCACGCGAGATGTCAAAAGGTTTCTTTCTGGTGTTTTGTCCATTGTCTAACTAGGGCTTTTCAACAGATGATTGCATTGAGCAATCATTGACACATGATGAAGGACATTGCCTCAGATGAAAGGACCATTTACCTTAAATTTCAATGTTGAGGTATGTCAGTAGGGTCACCTATTCTCACATTCCTAGTTTGCCAAATTACATTTCTCAAGGATTTTATATCTTGAAAGATTTCTTCTTCCTTTCCCAACTACAGCACCAATTTATAGTGTTGTTTTAACACAATGAAGTCAGTCTCCCACAGTGTTGTTAATAACTGTAGAGAGAAGATAGTTCTCATTGTTTCTTCAAATATTTTCTCCTCAAGATCTACTTTTCCTTCTGGCAGAACTTTACCAGCCAGGTTTTAATATTGAGCTAAATGTGCAAGTATTATTTTGCTCATCCTGAAATATTAAAAATAATTTCTCTTGAGATTTTTTCCTTGCCATGATTTTAGTATGGCTAGGAGGTAGTGGTAATTGTTGAATGCACCACATTTTATAAAGTTAAAATGGAGTACCATTTTTGCAATTACAACTTACAAAAAGCCTGCTTGTTTTTTTTTTTTTTTTGTAATGATCTCCAGAGTTTTGGCTTTATTCAAGAATGAGGCCACTTTTTATTAATTATAAATCCATGTGTTTGTGTTTGGTTACTAATGCTTTACAGGTAGAGTTTTTAGAGCAGCCTAACTTTAAACAGGTAGATTGCACCAGAGATGAATTGATGGTGGATATCTTTTGTGCAAGTTGGTCCAGAATATGACAAGGGCATTGTGCGACCAGGTGCCTCTTCCCACGGACTGACTCGTAGCAAGTCCATTAACAGGCAAAGGTTGGCTGCATTTTCCACTGCTATGGAGTCCATCCAGGCCGAGGTGGAACCATAGATCAGGATGATGATGTGCCGTAAGTATCCCTTAAACTACCTTTCAATAAAACATGGGTAAAGTGAGGTCTAACAACTGAAGGCATGGCTTTGCCACATATTATAGAATGGTTGATGATAAGGTACAATTTGGGTTATAGATTAGATATAAAAGGTATTAAGACCAAATCCAAATGAATAAATAGTGTGATGTTTCAGTAACAGCATTGTTAGAATCATCAGAGAAAAGACTGAAGGACTGAAGAACTGAGCATTCAGTACTTTTGTCTGATGATGGTAACAACACTGTTACTGAAACATCACACTATTTATTTATTTGGATTTGGGCTTAATACCTTTTAGGATGGTTGATTTCTCCCATAAAACATTTTTGGAATGAAGCTTTTGGCCAATTGGGCAAAACAAGTAGCATGCTGAGGGCACAATTTTATTTAAAAAAAAAAGATTATGAGAAAGATAATCTTTCACAGAAATAATTTCTGTGAAGTCAATTTAAGAAAGTCTTTTTAAAATTATTTTTTAAATTTCAAATGAAATTTGCTACTATCAACTGAATGGAATAGAGAGAGGAAATATTAATGACATTTAAACTTTAATAAGGAAAGAATGGTTCTGAAAAAGAAAGTAAATGTTTTGTTTAAAATTATTTAAAAGAATTGTTCCCTTTGAAAATTTTATTCTACTTTTTATATAAAAACTAGACGGGTGACCCGGGCTTCGCCCCGGGATTGACCCGAGTGATATATATTTTGATAAGATTTTTTTATAATTGTTTGTTATTAGCATTATCTATTTGTTTGCATCAGCATAATTTAATCTAAATTGTACTGTATTTATAACCTTGATAGAGGGCGCTGTTCGTGAGCTAAGTAGAAAAATTTAAATATATAGTTTTAATAATTGATTCATATATTTTTAAAATAGCCTATCGTCTTACCCGTATTTTTTTTACCTATGTATGGAAATTTTGGTTTGAATTAGTGAACTACTGCGAATTTGTATACCGGACATACAAACAAACAAACAAACATACAAACAAACATACAAACATTGATTTTTATATATATAGATATCTCTTCTCTGTATACCATTAAAACAAAAATTATCTCTCCTCACACCTCTTACAAAATCTTGAGAAATTCAGAAACTTTTTATCTCCCCTTATCAATACATCACATTTTTCTTCTTTGTTCATATGATAACACCTCTAACAATTAGGCACTTGGAAAATTTCACCTGAAATACTTTAGTCTGTATGAATTTAAACAGACTTTTTCAATGCACCATATCAAGAGATAGCTAACTCCGGTTGAATTAAAGTCTGTAACTTGGCTGGGACAACTATATTCTACTAGCCGAATGACCCGGGCAACGCCCGTGTTTTACCCGATTGAATGTTTTGATTCAAATACTATTTGTTACAATTATAAATTGGCGCCTTATATAAATGCATATGTTAATTAATAACTATAGCCTATGTGCTTTATCTGTCTATGTACTGTTGGCTTCCGTAGGCGTCTCTTACTGGGAAAAAGAAAGAGAGGATTCCATTTGGTTATTAACTAATATATGCATTTATTTAAGGAGCGACCCGCTCCAACACAATGGTTACAAAAACAACAAAGTGAGTGGGGGGGGCATGATGGGGGGGGGGGTAGGGGGGCAAAGGTGGCGTGATCGTAGCCGACCAATAGGAGGGCGCCATTCCAAAAAAAAAAGCAAACGGTGACAGAGACGACTGATGAAGAATGAGACTCGTAACTGTATATAGAATATATTTTTAGGTGTTGTAAAATTACCTTGCAATATTCCATTTAAAAAAAAATATAAAGAAAATAGTCTAAAAGACACCTAGTTCCAGAGCAAAAGTGTCCTTTAGATTGAGGTGCCAGGAGCTAAATAGTAGAAATAGTAATTTTTTTGGCAATGGAAACTGTCCTTTGTAGAGAGGTGTCTTCTAGAGGTAGTTTCCTTTCATGCAGGTTGTTCTACTGTAATAGGGAGCATGTAGTCTGTATACATAACCAGAGCTGTGTGTTCTCCCAGAGCTGGAGGTATCCCTGCCAGGAATTCCAAAGGTGAAAGGCTCTTACTCTTCTTGGGAATCATTGATATCCTTCAAAGCTATCGTCTCAAGAAGAAGTTGGAGCACACCTGGAAGTCTATGCTCCATGATGGGGTGAGGCCAACCCTGACTTCTTGTGCTCTTGCTGAGCTTTGTGCTTCCAGGATACTGTCTCGGTGCATAGACCAGCCTTTTATGCCCAGAGATTCCAAGATTTCATGAGCAAAACTGTCTTTAAAAAAATACCCTCACGTAAGAATCTACCTCTTTATTTTTATTTATTTTTTTTCAATTTAAGGTACAATTTTATTTTTTCAACCTCTCTATTTTTGACAAATTGCTACATAAAGACTCTCCACAGAGCATGCCTCCACACCTCTGGCATGGGCCCAAGGCATGCTTGTTGCATGAGACCTCTATCCCCTGTCTTTCACCCACTATTGGAGAACACCAGCGATGGGAGGAGGGAGGGCCTGGGGTTTAGGCCTTGAGTTTAAACATTGAGAAAAGGCAATGGATTTATATATCTTTCAAGAAGCCCTTAAAGAAACACACATAATAATCATTATGTGGACACGCACCCTCTATCTAAGTCAACTTTGGGCTGACTGTTGGTTATATATTTCACTAGCCACAAGTTATACTTTTTGACAGTGCACACTCCTACCCCATTGTGAGAAGCCACTTGCTATTGGATTCACTCTGCACACAACACTTTCTACTTATTGAGGTGATGCTGTTTAGGAATTATAACACATCCACTTTACTAATTCTACTACTGCATGCTAATCTACTAACTCACCCTGTATTATCATTATTATTGCCTCTACTGCTCTCAGCAATAAAGTAAAGAAAGGTAGACAGAGAACCAGCCCACATTCTCTGGCAGACTTCCACATAGGAGAGGTTGTGGAATAATGAGCAATCATTTGCATGATTCATTTTTTCTTTTCGATTAGCATGTTCTTTCTAGGTGAATTGAGAATAAATGATCACAATGGAGCATCCATTCTTGAGAATCTCAGGGTTAATTTTTTTCAACATTCCATTATTTTACATTTTGTAAAAGAAGAATCAAATATATATTTGAGAGATCACTCTTTTCAGAGCAGCGCCTCAACTACAAAGCAACATATTCTAAAGAATCTCTTAACTATAATTATTGATTTCATCACATCTGCATGCACACTCATCTATATATTCCCCCACGTTTCCTACTAACTTTCCAACACTAACCTCTATTGTGGGTAGGGAGGCATTTGTTTCACATCCCAGAGATGAAGTCAACTTCAAGGAGAAAGTGTGGGAAATCCTCTATGATGGCATCCTGATTCTATCCCAGATTATAATTTGGCCAAGTTTAGATAGCCTTAGAATAGGTTTACTATAGTGTAGATATTCTTTTTTAAAAAATTATTATTTTTAAAACTTTTTTTCTTTTTTGAAATTTTAGAAACTAAATGTCTCTCTTACTGATTAGATTGGCTGGGTTTTAAGTCAGTTTGCAGCTCAGCCAGCCACAGCAGGTGAGTCTAACAGTGACTGTCTGTGTGTTTGCGCGGCTCCTCTCTCTCTCGGCATACACTATCCTCTTTCCCCGCCATCCATCCCAGTCGACCTGCCTGAAATTAAAGGTCCCCACCGCAAATTTCGAACCCTCGTCTCTAGTGTCATAGGTATGACACCTTCACACTCTTTCTCTCTCTCTCTCTCTCAGCATGGTTTCCCTGGAACTTTGCTCTTCCCCCTCTCTTTATCTACTAACCTCACCTCCCCCACACCAACACACCACAACACATCATTGCCGCCCCTGCTGCTGATGCTTATATAGCTGTTTATCTAGTGTGTGTGTGTATGGTTGTAACTGAGGAGCAATTCTTTATGAATTAAAATTATCTGTAGAAAAAAAATCTTTCAAAAAGTGACTAGATATTTTTAAATGTAGAAATGTGTTGTTGTTTCTTATCCCCTTGTGTAAAGATTACACGAATTCCATTAGTTCATGCTCCTCGAGCTGTTTTATGATGAGCAGCGGCCTCTCCCAAAGATCCTGTTTAGTGCATCTAATGCAAGCCAAAATGTGTTCTGGAGCTGCAGGTACCAAACTACATTTTGGGCAAGTGGGATAAATTTTGTTATTATTTTCTATCTTCAATGGCTTGAGATGGCCTGTTCTAAATCTTGTTAGTGTTGTTTGACGCTGTCTATTTCTGATGTTCAGAGCTCCTCCTGGGTTCACTCCACTGTACCAACTGTGCTTTGGCGGGATCCTCCAGCTCTTGTTTATTTTTGAAACTCATGGAATGGGGTATAGGGGTGCAGCTTTCGTTGATCATGGCTTCATGATCCAGGCACACTTTGGTGAAAGTCTGACTTTGCCTGTAGTTTGAGGCCGTTATACTCATAAGGATTGAGAATTGTGTCAATACAGTGATTTTAAAATATTATTATTTTAACTGAAAACAGATTATAGAAGTCAATTTTGTAGATGTGACTTTTAGCACCTCAGTGTCAACATCTACCTATTTACTTTTTGAAATGTACTTTTTGATTTGGGGATTTTCTATTGCTGACAATTTTTGTTCTCTGTAGGTAGATTATTTATGTGAAAAACAAATGCCTGTTCTAAATCACTCGGGTACCCTTTTTAAAAATTATTATTGGAAGCTTTAAAACCACAAAGAAGACACTTGTGAAATTTTGAAAATTTTTGTTAGGTTTTTTAAAAAAATATTTTGTAGCCTTATTTTACATTGGGATGAAATTTGGATTTTTTTTTGTGAGTCAGACATATATTTACAATATTTAGAAAAAGCAGCAATTATAATAATGAAATATTGTGTTAATTGTAGTTGATTTGTGGCTCATTGTTATTTCTTTTCTATTTTTGCCGTGTGTGGTGGCTCTCTATTCACTATGGTAGGCTTTCCTTCATTCCCTGCTGGGCTACCCTTGTTGCCCGTTGTCTTTGAGAGCAAAACCTTTCTTGGCCAATCTTATGACTTGTCTCTGATATAGATATATATATATCTGATATAGAGGATGTCTTGAATACTCTACTACCCTATGGGACACTTTGTCTGTTATAGGTATGTCCCCTTTATAGATTGAACACATTTTGGCTTGCATTTGATGCACTAAACAGGATCTTTGGGATCTTATCATCAAACAGCTTGAGGAGCATGGACTAAAGGAATTTGTGTAATCTTTGCACAAGGGGATAAGAAACAAAAATAAATAGAGATCTACTATCATTGTCACTCCAAAATTATAATTGCTTCTTGATTAAAAAAAAAATATATATATATATAATTGAATACTAAAAAATGAGAAAGTTTTATATATTTCTTAATGAAGAGCTAATATAGAATATTCAGTGGTTTCACAATTTTGACCAAATTTACATATAATCTTTTCAGGAAAAAAAAGGGGAAAAACATTTTTTTAGAAAAAAATCTTCTGTTATTAATTAAAATTTAGATGCTAATAGTTGCTTGTTGAAGTTTAAATGAAGATATTTACTAATTGAACTTGAAGTAAGGGATGTTGGGTGACTTCTACATTAATAATTACTGTGTTTATACAGCGTGTCACTGGTCTGTCAAAATACTAGACAATATTAAATAATCATATTAACTTTACATCGAGTGCTGAAAATGTTCCCACATGGCACTGCATATTGTCAGACTTTCTAGGGGTTACTATCCTTATTTTTAATAAGATAATGGTTGTAGCAATTTTCAATTGAGACATGGCTATAGATATGTTAATATCTCGGGGATGGGGAATATCTTCTTTATAAGTAGAAAACTATATTTTGTTGTATTTCATACAAATCTCTCTCTTCATTACCTTGGTCAGCCACTCCACTAAAAGAGAATTAGACCTGGTCACAATATCATTGAAATCACAACATCCTGACAAGTTTTCTTGATAGCTTGCCAACCTACTGTATGATGATTACACCAGATTAAAGAGCATTACTATAGGAGGGCTTAGTTGACATTTTTGTGATATATTTAGGCTTCTACTTGGGTTAATCCAGAAATGGCTTCTTGTCTATTGATTTGAGCTATTGATTTCATCATCTTGTGCTTAAATACGGTGATGTGGTTGGTGCCTGATGTTGTTTTAGTACACCAGGACTCTGTGCCACAAAACTCACTTTTAAAATGGTCAAAACAAATAATAATGAATTATTTTTTCAATGATCTTCTCCTGTAAAGTCCACTCTCTCCATTGAACGCAAACTGGATTTGGTACCTTGTATGTACAAAGTCATATTGCCACAGTTCTGTGTATTGTCTCGGAGAGAGAAAAATGGTGGAAATGTCACAATTTATTATGATCAAAAGCAGTGGCCTTGTATTTACATAAAAAGAACAGAGAGGTAACAAAATAAATAGTAATCAAATATTGAAATTCATAATCAGTTTATAAAATGTGATATGTATTCTGTTCTAAAGTTTCTCCCTAGTGAAGCTGTGAAAGTAGCTTTACATCCTTTAGTCTTGTATCATGAGTGTTTATATTGATTACCTTCTTTGAGGAACACAGCAGTGGAATCATTCCCTGTAAAATAGGATTCCATGGCCTTCAAGGTCTGCTTAGCAGTTTGTCTTCCCATCCTACCCAGTATCTCCACCAAAGTGAGGAAACACCAATGATAAAATAATTTATTTGGTCAAAAATATCTAAACTTTTTCACTTAAAAGAACCAAGAGGCAATCAAAGAAATATATATACTGAGCAATAAAATTTCAAAATTGATAAATTTCTATTTAACATATCCCCCGATTTACACGGTAGATACGTTCCTGAGAAAAACGTATAAATCGTGGGATAGGTGTATATTAAACTGTCAAATCTGAATAGGTGTTCGCCTCCTCATGAATCAGAGCCTCCCAATATTCTTTTCAACATAGGTAGTATAGAGTAGAATATCGCATTTTAGTATAGTGCGATAAAAACAAAAAAAAAACTTATTTGGAAAACCGTGTAAAATCGAAAACGTGTAAAACAAGTACCGTGTAAATCGGGGGATAGGTGTATATATAAATTCTGTGTCACATTTTTGGCAAATATTTATATATGTGAGAAGAATATGAAAAATCGAAAAAAAGTTTGGTGTTTATATTATAAATAACAAAGACATATCTTGACGGCTCACATAAACATTTTAGAAGGAAGACCACCATCTAATTGGAACAGAAATCGACTAAACGTTGATTGTTCCATGATATTTGGACAACCCATTTTCTTGATAAATCAAGAAAAGCCAACCATGTTCGCATTTCGGGCTGTTGGCCCTCATCATTATGGTGCAGACTGTACCTCTATGACCAAAAATTTTGACCTAGAGGCTTCCTGAGAAATCAATTTGCATAATGCGATCATGTGAAAAAATCTAGAAAAAAGTTGGGGGCTGATATTAAAAACAAAAAAAGGCCTATCTTGACCTCTCACATGAGGTCAACATCCTGAAACACATCTGTGGTTGACCTTTCTTGATGTATCAAGAAAGTAGGTTGGCATCATGGAACAAGCCTATATCAACCTTAGTTGATTTTTGTTCCACTAGATACCACTCTGCCATCATGTGAGCATTCAGGACATGCCTTTTTTTTTGTTTTTAATATCAACCCCCGACTTTTTTCTATTCTCTTTTTATTTTCATAGATTAATTGTTCGAAGGCGGAATCTGAAATATTTATTTTCTCCTTTGTAATGCATTTTTTAATAAAAGATTTTTTTAAAAACTATTTTTTATTTTTTAAGTAGTGAATGTACCCGGCTTTGCCAGGTTTTTACCCAAGTGAAAGTTTGTCTAATGAACATCTGTTAAAACAATACTTTCAGGGCCAACATCAACTCCCTTCTGAATTGACCATTTTTCTCAGGCCAGATTATTACATCAACTTACTATTAACAACCTACAATAAAGCTTCTTTTTATTTCAAGAAATGGGTATTTAATGTGGGGGCACTCAAATACATATTAAAAAAGTTTTAAAACAAGTACTAGCAGACCTGGTTGGCTTTTTCTTGTCAATTCAAGAAAAGGTTTTGACCAATTTCTGGAAATGAAATCTCTATTAAACCAGTTTAATGACCTCCTTAGAAACACAAGGAAAAGTTTGAGAGCTAGGAGAAATGTTTCTTTTATGGGCTTTCAAATCATATGGTTCTCCTAAGGGTACAACTCTAATAAACGATTTTTATATTTGCAAATGACATGTCTAATCTTTAGAAATTATATTTAACGTTCATTGAGTCACACTTGTAGACAACATAATTTTATTGATATTTTGTCAATACATGCAAAAGTGCAGTCTGTGCTATTATTTTAAAATAATAATTATATACAACTATATACAGTAAAACCCCGCTAATATGAACCTTGGATATAGCGAAACTTCCCTTATAACGAACCTAAGGCGATTCCCAATTCCTTTCCATTGAAAATACCATCGTTATAACAAACTTCGCGGTTTTTAAAATAACGAACTATCCCTATAAAGAGCCTATTTTCGGTCCCAAAATAATAAAATCTATTAAATATACTATGCTTATAACGAACTTAAAATTGTAATTAAAAAAAAAAATTAAAACAACAAAATTTTGAGTATGTTTCAGCTCTCGGATCGCGATTTCAAAACAATAAATTTAGCTGTATTGTTTGTTTTGATTTACATTCTATTTTTGCTGTATCTTGTATAAATTTTTACACATTATACATTTTATAAAATAGAATATCTTTGCAACCATCAAATTTGAAATAGAAAAAATGCAAATGGCTTCCAAAATAAAGAAAATAAAGGCATTCAAAAAATAAAAATGTCACTTTAAAAAGGGCCATTTTCAAAACTTTATAAAGTGAAACAACACAGGCAAATTTCAGAACATGTTAAAATAAGAAAATATAACTTTTCTATTATAAGAGAGGAAAGAGAAAGTTATTAAAATTGTCCACAAAGAGGAATCAACCTCAACTTTTGCCGTGATCGTACATGTTAGGGCTAAAAAAAAAGTCCAAATAAACTGCCCGAGATGCAACAAAATTTATTTTTTATGCCATGAACTATGGCGATTTTCAAGCCAGTTTTGCATGACAGGTTCAAAACAAAAGGAAATATGAAATAGAAGAAAAACACATTAACTTTATTTGAAAGGGGCAATGCTTGAATGAAGAGTGCTTTGAAGCAACAAGGTGTTAGAGCCATTTTTTCAAGTAAACATTGTATTTTATAATGTGATAAAGATCTTTCAAAATCATTTTATATCTTTGAATATATACTTAATAAAGCTTTGCCTAGGATTTGTCTTGATTTTGAAATTAGACATAGAGGTACATGTATGCTAATGATAAGAAGAACCTATCATCTAATGATTTCTTTTATTATTCAGTATTAATATAAGGAAATTGGTAAATTAAGGGAATTAAAACAAAGTGACTACTATTAAGAGGCAGCCTCTTCCAGTGTGTTGGCTGTCCTTTAATTATACAGTCTAAAAATTTTTTGAAAAGTAAAAAAAATAGCCAAACTGTGGCTATAGTGAACCTAAAGCTCTGTCCCATTGGGGTTCACTATAGAGGGGTTTTACTGTATGTACAATGAATATGGTGCCTCTGCCACCACTGCAGAGTTTAGTAGAGAATCACCAACGGGTCTCCAGTGATCATATATTTCGCGTTCTACGAAGTAAACGTAGATATCGTGCTTCGCCGCTGAGGAGATGGTGATCAGACCTGTAGAAGAACTATGGGGTTTGAAAGCTTGTGTTATCATAATAAAGAAACTTTTCTCCTTCAGTCTTAAACCTTTCATAAAAAAATTCCATATTCAGTTGATATTTATGTCAAAAGTTGATGCTCTGCCAACAGCAATGTTTAGTTAGGTAATCAGATTTATATATGATCTCTCAATCTATAAACTGTTTAAAGTCAGATATCTATCTCAAACTTCAGCAAGATACGTCAAGTTTGTCCTGACAGGAAATTTACTATTGTAGAAATTTTCTCATTTCAAAGGAAAAAATCTGCTGCCTGCTGCTGTGTTGTTTCAGTACTTAAAAAAACTCGTGTGAAAGCATTCCTAAAACTGCTTGGATTTAGCAAGTTGTCCTCATTAGTGAGGATATTTTGAAGAAGCCAAAAAACACACCGTCTTTTGGAAGGAAGGAAACATATGGTAACTGGCTCTACCCTGTTGTAGCTCTAAAGCATTCTCCCTCAAAAAGAAAAGGCCACTCTTCCTCTCGGACTGCCCGGCCCACATCTGGTGGGGAGGCTGGAGGGGAGCTGACCAGGACTCTCTCAGAAGTCAAGGAGGCTGACCCTGGTGAGATGGGTGGCTAGCTTGTCCTTTCTCTCTTTGTAGATTCTTAACACTTGAGACTTTCTCACAACTGGCAGCTGCATGATTTTTCTCACTTTTGTCTTGGTGGGTGCTTCTAAAGCCTGGTCAACTAAAGGTGTGGCTAACCTACAGCAGATAACATATATCAAGAAGAATATGCTCCCTTAAAAGGTAAAAAGACCCAATCTAAATAAATAAATAGTGGTGACGTTTTAGTAACAGCGTTGTTACCATCATTAGACAAAAGATGGAACACTACCTGATCAATATTCTCCTATATTCAAACGACTGAGTAATGTCACTTGGGCACACTCAGCTACAGAGAATAATTCCTTTAAAGTATGTATATTAAAAAAAGGTTTATTATTTTTATAGGTTTATAATTCATGGTAAAACTTGATATATAAGAACCACTGTTGGGTGTGTGTACAAAATGCTATTGAAAAGTCTTTATTCTATAAATGGGCATCATATAGAAAATATTTTTTATGGAGATTTTGCCATACCAACTTTTTCTTTTGGGGTATTCATTCTGTATCTTTTTTTTTTTTTCATCTCTAGTATTTATTCATGCAATTTTTCTGATCTCTTGTTTTAAAATGGCTAAGTAATGCTTTTTACAGGGAAAGGTTGATCAACCAAATTACTTGGTGTATCAGAAGATTGGGAGATGGACAAAGGATATCTATTCAAGGTCATCAGAAACAATTGGAGATTGAACATATATTAATTGATGAAGAAAGTAAATGTAAATGAAGTAAAACGAATGGTGGAAAGAATTGGACTAGATGGGGAAGCTATGGATCAACAATTAAAGAAAGAATCTTAGTACTACTAGAGACCTGCTGAAACTGAAGAAGACATCTTACACTTTGAGAGAGCAGAATCGGTTCTAAAATTATTTGAGCTAAATATAGGTATATTTGTCCTTCGGGTGCTTTGGTTCTGGCAGATGTGATCAAATTTCTTTAGTGGGAATATTTCCCATTTCAAATGAAGTATTAAACAAAATTATAAAAAAGAGGTGGTTGAAAATAATTTAGGTAAGTTAAATCAAGTTGTGCAGAATCAAAGTGTCCTTTTGAGAGAGGTTTCCTCTTACTGGAGAACAGCTAATGGGTAAATTTGGTGTTTTTTGTATGGAGGTGTCCACTTGTAGAACTTGGTATTTTAAATGAAGTGTTTGAAGCCATAAATAGCCAACAATTCATACAATGATAAACAACCTTTATACTTTAGATTATAAGTACGGAGGAATCTTGTATGCTCTTATCTTTAGATCTGTTTTAGTGGGTCCAAGTCACATTTTTCTTTTATCAACTGGTCAAATATAATAAGGCAACCAGACCAAATAGGTAATTTGTATATTTCCAGTAACAAAGTTGGTAACAGCACTGTTGCCTAAACCTCTTATATAAATTATTATCCCTGTTGTCACCATGTTATGTTTATCTCTAGTCCACTATTTGATGGCATTTTGTTGAGCTCTTCAGCAATATGAATTGGTGTATGTGTGATGTGAAGCTGTGGGTTCAAGTTTCTATCCACTAAAACATGTGTGCCGTGCAGGGAGCTCTGGCCCAGTCAGCCCCTCCCTGGTGCACCTCTCAGTGGAGTCCAGAGCAAGAGGAGCCGTGGCTCGTACCTCCAAGATGGTCAACCTGGACCGCTCCCAAGTCAGGTAAGAGGAAAGGAATTACTAGTAACAAAAATGTTTTTTTTTTTTCTTTCTTCAATGTCACTCCATGAAATGTTTTCTAAACTTGACCACAAAATCACAAAGTTGAAACAAAAGTTATTTCCTGCTGTCTCATAGAAAAATTAAGAATGACAAGACAATAATTGTTCTGATCAAAACACAAATAAAAACTTAATCCACATGAAAGAACACATGACACAAATTTTCCTAAAATAAAATATTTAAAATACAATATTATGGTTGATTAAATGCAAATATTTTCTTACATATCTAGGGGAGCTAGACACACAAATTCCAAATTTTGTTGCTGCAGATGTGTGGATCTTTAATATTAAAAAAAACAAAGTTTTCAAAAAGATTCAACATGGAAACCTAATGTTTGGTGAAAAAATCACTCCAGAAACTTTTAATTTAAATGACTGTAGGAATCATGTAGTGACCAATAAGTCATTGAAAGGAAAATTAATCCTTCAGTTGGTTACCATCTGTACTTGGGATAAGTAAGTAAAAATAATAATTATCATCAATTATTGCTCTTCATAGGATTAAAAATATAGAGGGCAATCATTGAATTGAACCTAAAGTTGCCACTAAATATGTGAACAACACAGTGCATCCTTTTGCTATTCCAATAGTTCATGGCCATTTGAAACTTGTCTCAATGTCTAATTGAACATCCAACAAGTCTGTTGTGCCCCAGCAGCATGTCCCAGCTGACATTGCAGTCAGAGTCCAGCACCTCCAGTGGCCTGGGATCCTCCACCATCCGCACTGTGACCTGGACCCCACCTCTGAGTCTGGGAGGTTCTACCCCCACCCACACTGAGGGCACGCCATCCTTCACCGAGTCCAGTTCCTCTGGCGATATTGGTGAGGCAAATAACTACATCAACAATCCAATATTCTATATACAGTTACGAGCGTCATTCTTCGTCGCCTCTGTCACGGTTTGCTTTTTTTTTGGAATGGCGCCCTCCTATTGGTCGGCTACGATCACGCCACCTTTGCCCCCCCCCCCATTTTTGTAACTATTGTGTTGGAGCGGGTCGCTCCTTAAATAAATGCATATATTAGTTAATAACCAAATGGAATCCTCTCTTTCTTTTTCCCAGTAAGAGACGCCTACGGAAGCCAACAGTACATAGACAGATAAAGCACATAGGCTATAGTTATTAACTAACATATGCATTTATTTAAGGCGCCAATTTATAATTGTAACAAATAGTATTTTGATCAAAACATTCAATCGGGTAAAACACGGGCGTTGCCCGGGTCATTCGGCTAGTATTAGAATATAAAGAAGATCCTCATAATAAGAGTTTCTTTGTTATAACATCATAATGCACAAGTTTTATATGACTACACCGCTCTCTCTCAACTTATTTAGTTCAGTGACAGTGAATCACTGAAACGTAAAGAACTAAACTAAAAAAAAAATTAATTTTGTCATATTTTTCCAAACAAACTTCCAACCAACATTTTCAAAAAGCAAAAGTTCTAAATCCCAATTGTTTTAACCATCGTTATAACAACGTTTTTTTTTCTAAATAACCTAAAATCTTGGCCCCGAGTGTTAATACAGGTTTCAACTGTATTTTAGGGTTGTTCTCTTAAAGTGTTCAGTAAAATAGTGATGTAATGCAGAGTAAAGCCAAGTCTTAGTTCCTACCAAATATGAGTGCAGTCATTGAAGCAGATATCACCATACACTCTATATGTGTGTTCCAGCCTGCCCTACAACTCCAGTGCAAGGCCTCAAGTCTGCCTCTTCTAACTATGATGATCAAGTTGCTGAAATGGTAAGTAAACTCTTTTGAACCTCCTTCCTTTCCCTCTTTATTTCCTTCTGCTCCCTTCCTTGAAAACAAATTTCAGGATGATGAAGCTGCTAGCAGAGTAGTGCATGCCAGGCTTTGCTTTTGCACTCTACTACTAACTCCATCAGGAACTAACCCCTCCTCAACATAACTGACCCCTTGCATGGCATGCTTCTCTCCCCCCCTTTCCCCCCAGACTCGTTGCCAAATTGCCAGCACTGATGTTGGGCCTGTTTTTTTTTCCTCCACAGTCTGCAGCCAGCATGCTTTTCCCCATATCAGAGGAGTCCAATGGCACTTCCACAAGTGTTGGTGCCATCACGCAACCCTAGACCTATAGTGTCTGTCCCGTGTAGCAGCAGCTTTCTTCCCGAAACTTGTTTTCCACAGGGAGAATCATCAACCAACGAGAGTGTGTGTGCCAAAATTAGAACAACCTTGTGTTCCCCCTCTCAATCTAATTTTCCACCAATACTTCTTCAATTGACTTTAGTATGATGAAGCCAGACTATACTGTATAGTTGTAAATATTGGTTGGTGTACCCAAACACCATTTTTATTTATTTGTACAAACCCCCTCCCTCTACTTATATCTATCTATCTATTGTATTTTTGAGTTCCCCTTCTTTCTTGAATTTATTGGAGGAGGCTTTAGCACCCCAAGCTCTGTTTTGGTTTGTAAAAGCCTTATCAATATATTTATAAACACTAAGAATATATATATTTACATATACACTTGAAAAGGGTTTTAATTATTTTTTACATGTATAAATAAAAAAATATATTCATATATGTATATATATATATACTATTTTTAATATATAATTTTTTAAAGACTTTTGTGCAGTAATAAAAGAGAGAGAAGAGAAAATTCTTTAATAAATATATATAATTTAATTTTGGTTATTTAAAAAGAGTTTTTAATACAAAGCTTCTCAGAGAGCGAGACTTGCCATTACATCTCAATAAATAACCTGGATAGTTTGTCCCTCTAAGCCCTAAGATCTGTTCAGCTTTTCCTTCCTTAAGAATTCCATTTTGATGTCCTCCTCTAAGCTAATATTTCCCAGTGATCTCTCTTTACATATTTCTACTTTGACTGACAGCCTTTTGCCAAAAATATAGCAACCCGGGAGAATAGTATTTAGACTTAAATTTGTCGGTTTGCTTCATGCCTTATAATTCAATCTTTTTGATACTAGAGATGGGTGTGGCAGAAACTCTTAAAACCCATCTCATATTGATGCCTTCCTTCCCAGCATATGTGTATATGTCACATGCGTTCCAATGTTGTATCAATGCAATTTGATTTTCACCTCTCACTGGAGATTAGCATTTATTTTACCTGCTAGAGAAATTATTTCAGTTCATTTAGTAATAAAAAAAAAAGGATTTTCTTAAATAATAGTAGCGCAACCAACTGTTTGTTTATCTCTCTTTATAACCCAACATTTCCCACGGAGCTATATTCACAAATCAGTTTAGAATACCATACATTTCATTTTTAGTCCAAACCTATATAGTAGATACCCAAAAGATGATTTTTTTTTGTCAAAGAGGTTTTCCTCCTCCTATAGATTTGAAAGGAATTCAGAATCAATCTCTCTATCTACACCATTCCCTCTTGTTTTAGTGAGGAGGGCACCCTATTTAGAAGGTGCTTGATTCTCACCCCCCTCAGAGGCGAGAGAGGCTACCAGAATACTCTCCCATTACCACCTGTTGAAATCAATCCAAAAGGCACTTCTCTAACAGTATTGATATATATGATGATGACCTCCCCATTAGTACAAAGTTGCTACCCTGTGATCTAACTTTCTTAATTTTACTCTATTGTCCTATTTTTTTTTTTATCTTATATCTATCTATATATATTATATATGTATATTAATTATTGTATCTTTATATCTCTCAGGAGTTGAATCTCAGTGATACACACCCCATAGCATAGTGTTTGGTGAAAGATTATTAGAGGTAGTGGAATGGGGAGGGAACTGAGGTTCAACCCTGTCAATCATTCCCATGTTTATTTTTCTAAGAATAGGGCCACACAGTTCCATAGCACCCAAAGACACTGGTCTTTATGCTCATCCTATACCAAAATAAAATATATTTAGAGACTTAAAATACTTATTTTGTGTTTTTGTTGGTTTTAAAATAATATTTTTATGTTTTTTTTTTTTTTTTTTTTTTTTTTTTTTCCCTTGAGAAAATAAACATGTTTGCACAAATGGCCACCAAGAAGTGAATGCTCTCCTCACACATTAGGGAGGAATCTATTGGTTCCTCTCAGCTGACACATTGTGTGTCTCCACACCAATACGTCCTCCAATTGTCTACTGCCACCAGCTTTGTATCGGGTAACATCAGTATACTTCACACTCACTTGCCCAAAATGTAGCTTGGCACCTGCAGCTCCAGAACACATTTTGGCTTGTATTAGATGCACTAAACAGGACCTTTAGGAGAGGCCGCTGCTCATCATAAAACAGTTTGAGGAGCATGAACTCATGGAATTCGTGTAACCTTTACACAAAGGGATATGAAACAACACAATCCAGCAAACTTGAGTACATTTATCTAAACTACTTAGAACTATGCTGAGTGTGTGTGGTTGACTATTAAAATAACAAATTTGAAATGCCTTGCAAAATATTTTATTTGAATTCATGTTCAATATGATGTCCTGAACAATGAACAAAATAATGATGTTGAATTTTCCATGTAAGTTATATTGATTTCTTTCCAAGCAACACACATTCCCTGACAAGGTAGTCAGATCTTTTTTTCTTCTTAGGATTTTTGTCCGCAGTCCAGTTACACAGGGAAAAAAAAAAAACCTGATAACATTGGATGGCTTCTGAAAAGGTTGCTCGGGAAGAAATCAGTATGAATTACATGGAAAAATTGTACAGAAATCTATAGGAATGGTATTAGGTGATTTTTCGGGGATCATTTAATATGGAATAGCAGAAATTCCTGTTTTATTAAGCTTGAGGTATGACTGATCTTGATGTGTCCATACTCCTCTGCAACAGCTATGAAACCTTTTGAAACCCCTCCTAGCATTGCAGTCTTTCTTGCCCTTAAAGTCACAAAATAAATTGCACAGAAGAAGTTACTTTCATCGAGGTAAGCCCAAGCTTTTTCCAATGCAGCATTTTGACTGAATTATTCTCATAGAGCTTTCTGTGCATTTTATTTTCCTTTAACCCTGTGAACACCAGCGCCCCATCTCACAGAACAGATCACAGGTGTATATAAGCCCCAGTGCTCTATCTCACGGGTCACAAATAAATTACCATATAAATTCTCAGAAACGACCGCTACAGTTCTATTTTTTGATCGGAAGCCTTGTTAGGTATATGACTCACTCAGGGTTCGTGGATATTCTCACTTGCTGCCTGTTTTACTGCCGATTTTGTGTTTGCAACTTCGTACTTTTTTTTTTAAAAGCAATTTTACCGATCGCTAGCATATCAAAATGGTATTTTTTTGGAATCAGATACTTCTGATACATCATCAATAGATTCAGTCTAAAGATTCCTTTAATGGAAATAACTATATTTTAAGGACAATTCTGATTGTGAAAGGGAGGATGTAACAGAAGATTATAGAGACCCACCAAACGTATCATTTTCCACTCCATCAAGAAAAACACCATATATAATGTGAGCCATTTTATAATTTCTCTCTATTTTTTCAAAACCTTTTTGTCAACAAATAATTGAAGAAACAAATAAAAATGCTCAACAAGAAACCCTCAAAAAATCAGTTTTTCTCTCATCTTGGCACATTTGCACAAAGTTACAATAAATGGGTTCTATGCATTTCAGGGTGTCTTTTGGAACAGGGGAATGATTTTTATGCCCAGAATTTCTGATTGTTGATATCAAGATTGGATTGAAAACATGCCATTCTTTGCAAAAATGCATTTCACAAAATAATTTTCTCCCAATTGTGTCAATGTTGCACCTACAGTGACACACATCCTCAAGGATTGCAACAAAAAGGCAAGTCATTTTTAGAAAGTAGAAGTGATATATTCCTACCATATTTACAGTGATGAAAAGAGTTGAAGATCTTGTGTCTTGTTTCAAAAGAATTCGTGTGAGCTCACTTAATGATAAAGAAAGGCTTAATGTACCAGATATTGACCCTAAACATGATTGAAGGGATTGTTTAGTGTGCACTGACATCAAAACACAGGGTGGTAGCAAAAACATTTTTCCCTTGTAGGACCTGTACCATAATATCAGACCCCCCCCCCCCCCCCCTTGGGAACTGTTGAAAAAATATCATACTTTGCAAACAAGGCAAACAAAAAAAAACATGCATATTGCTGCTTATTTTTGAGTAATGAATTTTAAATAAAGTTTAATTGAACAATTTTAACCCAAAGATTTTTGTATTTTAAACCATTGTGTCTAAATAAGCATGAGTGCAAGATCTGTATTCAGTGTAAGCACTATTTACACACAT
>CP092879.1:11496301-11558317 GCA_030710605.1 Cordylochernes scorpioides | reverse complement strand
AGAAGTTACTGTTTTGTTACTTTTTTCCGTTCGCCATTACTCTTCATATTTTTCACCCTCCATACGTCATCCATTCACATATAGACCATCACTCTTCATGTATTCAACCTTTTCATACGTCATCCAAAAAGTTAGAAATATTAAATTATCTCTCTTTGAAATTAAAAATGATTTTTCATAAATAAAAAGAAACTTATGCGGTTAAACTGGTTGTATAGCTTTATAATTATACGCCGCAGTCATTTATAAGTATTACTGTGTGTGTATTAATCCTAGTAAATTGTGGGGGTGCAGATATCTGGAGGGGGACAGGCCAACCTGGAGAATGGCCCCAAGACTCCCACCCAACCCCTTACACCAGGTGCCCTGGCTGACAAGAAGAAAGACAAGGAGAGAAAGATTGGACACAGGCGAGTGGATGAGGATGGTCAGATTACCTTCAAAAAGGTAGGTTGATACTGGGGAATTGTGCAGGTCTCACACATAGTGTGTGGTTCAAACAGATCCAAACCTCCCAAATCATGGGATCCATTCAGATGGGCATCCAGTATTCTGTGGGCAAGCTGGCCTCCAAACCTGAGAGAGACCTCCTGATGCAAGACTTTGCGATGGTTGAGACCACAACCTTTCAAAGGTACAGTATTCTTACTGAGCAATATATACTTGATACATTTTCAAAGGTACAGTATTCTTACTGAGCAATATATACTTGATACATTTTCAAAGGTACAGTATTCTTACTGAGCAATATATACTTGATACATTTTCAAAGGTACAGTATTCTTACTGAGCAATATATACATGATACATTTTCAAAGGTACAGTATCCTTACTGAGCAATATATACTTGATACATTTTCAAAGGTACAGTATTCTTACTGAGCAATATATACTTGATACATTTTCAAAGGTACAGTATTCTTACTGAGCAATATATACTTGATACATTTTCAAAGGTACAGTATTCTTACTGAGCAATATATACTTGATACATTTTCAAAGGTACAGTATTCTTACTGAGCAATATATACATGATACATTTTCAAAGGTACAGTATTCTTACTGAGCAATATATACTTGATACATTTTCAAAGGTACAGTATTCTTACTGAGCAATATATACTTGATACATTTTCAAAGGTACAGTATTCTTACTGAGCAATATATACTTGATACATTTTCAAAGGTACAGTATTCTTACTGAGCAATATATACTTGATACATTTTCAAAGGTACAGTATTCTTACTGAGCAATATATACTTGATACATTTTCAAAGTACAGTATTCTTACTGAGCAATATATACTTGATACATTTTCAAAGGTACAGCATTCTTACTGAGCAATATATACTTGATACATTTTCAAAGGTACAGTATTCTTACTGAGCAATATATACTTGATACATTTTCAAAGGTACAGTATTCTTACTGAGCAATATAACTTTACATTTCAAAGGTACAGTATTCTTACTGAGCAATATATACTTGATACATTTTCAAAGGTACAGTATTCTTACTGAGCAATATATACTTGATACATTTTCAAAGGTACAGTATTCTTACTGAGCAATATAT
This sequence comes from Cordylochernes scorpioides, assembly GCA_030710605.1. Classification (NCBI taxonomy): domain Eukaryota; kingdom Metazoa; phylum Arthropoda; class Arachnida; order Pseudoscorpiones; family Chernetidae; genus Cordylochernes; species Cordylochernes scorpioides. The sequence continues at coordinate 11,556,741 of CP092879.1, read as the reverse complement.
ACTTGATACATTTTCAAAGGTACAGTATTCTTACTGAGCAATATATACATGATACATTTTCAAAGGTACAGTATCCTTACTGAGCAATATATACTTGATACATTTTCAAAGGTACAGTATTCTTACTGAGCAATATATACTTGATACATTTTCAAAGGTACAGTATTCTTACTGAGCAATATATACTTGATACATTTTCAAAGGTACAGTATTCTTACTGAGCAATATATACTTGATACATTTTCAAAGGTACAGTATTCTTACTGAGCAATATATACTTGATACATTTTCAAAGGTACAGTATTCTTACTGAGCAATATATACTTGATACATTTTCAAAGGTACAGTATTCTTACTGAGCAATATATACTTGATACATTTTCAAAGGTACAGTATTCTTACTGAGCAATATATACTTGATACATTTTCAAAGTACAGTATTCTTACTGAGCAATATATACTTGATACATTTTCAAAGGTACAGTATTCTTACTGAGCAATATATACTTGATACATTTCAAAGGTACAGTATTCTTACTGAGCAATATATACTTGATACATTTTCAAAGGTACAGTATTCTTACTGAGCAATATATACTTGATACATTTTCAAAGGTACAGTATTCTTACTGAGCAATATATACTTGATACATTTTCAAAGGTACAGTATTCTTACTGAGCAATATATACTTGATACATTTTCAAAGGTACAGTATTCTTACTGAGCAATATATACTTGATACATTTCAAAAGGTACAGTATCACTGAGCAATATATACTTGATACATTTTCAAAGGTACAGTACACTGAGCAATATATACTTGATACATTTTCAAAGGTACAGTACACTGAGCAATATATACTTGATACATTTTCAAAGGTACAGTACACTGAGCAATATATACTTGATACATTTTCAAAGGTACAGTACACTGAGCAATATATACTTGATACATTTTCAAAGGTACAGTATTCTTACTGAGCAATATATACTTGATACATTTTCAAAGGTACAGTATTCTTACTGAGCAATATATACTTGATACATTTTCAAAGGTACAGTATTCTTACTGAGCAATATATACTTGATACATTTTCAAAGGTACAGTATTCTTACTGAGCAATATATACTTGATACATTTTCAAAGGTACAGTATTCTTACTGAGCAATATATACATGATACATTTTCAAAGGTACAGTATCCTTACTGAGCAATATATACTTGATACATTTTCAAAGGTACAGTATTCTTACTGAGCAATATATACTTGATACATTTTCAAAGGTACAGTATTCTTACTGAGCAATATATACTTGATACATTTTCAAAGGTACAGTATTCTTACTGAGCAATATATACTTGATACATTTTCAAAGGTACAGTATCCTTACTGAGCAATATATACATGATACATTTTCAAAGGTACAGTATCCTTACTGAGCAATATATACTTGATACATTTTCAAAGGTACAGTATTCTTACTGAGCAATATATACTTGATACATTTTCAAAGGTACAGTATTCTTACTGAGCAATATATACTTGATACATTTTCAAAGGTACAGTATTCTTACTGAGCAATATATACTTGATACATTTTCAAAGGTACAGTATTCTTACTGAGCAATATATACTTGATACATTTTCAAAGGTACAGTATTCTTACTGAGCAATATATACTTGATACATTTTCAAAGGTACAGTATTCTTACTGAGCAATATATACTTGATACATTTTCAAAGGTACAGTATTCTTACTGAGCAATATATACTTGATACATTTTCAAAGGTACAGTATTCTTACTGAGCAATATATACTTGATACATTTTCAAAGGTACAGTATTCTTACTGAGCAATATATACTTGATACATTTTCAAAGGTACAGTATTCTTACTGAGCAATATATACTTGATACATTTTCAAAGGTACAGTATTCTTACTGAGCAATATATACTTGATACATTTTCAAAGGTACAGTATTCTTACTGAGCAATATATACTTGATACATTTTCAAAGGTACAGTATTCTTACTGAGCAATATATACTTGATACATTTCAAAGGTACAGTATTCTTACTGAGCAATATATACTTGATACATTTTCAAAGGTACAGTATTCTTACTGAGGCAATATATACTTGATACATTTTCAAAGGTACAGTATTCTTACTGAGCAATATATACTTGATACATTTTCAAAGGTACAGTATCTTACTGAGCAATATATACTTGATACATTTTCAAAGGTACAGTATTCTTACTGAGCAATATATACTTGATACATTTTCAAAGGTACAGTACACTGAGCAATATATACTTGATACATTTTCAAAGGTACAGTACACTGAGCAATATATACTTGATACATTTTCAAAGGTACAGTACACTGAGCAATATATACTTGATACATTTTCAAAGGTACAGTACACTGAGCAATATATACTTGATACATTTTCAAAGGTACAGTATTCTTACTGAGCAATATATACTTGATACATTTTCAAAGGTACAGTATTCTTACTGAGCAATTATATACTTGATACATTTTCAAAGGTACAGTATTCTTACTGAGCAATATATACTTGATACATTTTCAAAGGTACAGTATTCTTACTGAGCAATATATACTTTGATACATTTTCAAAGGTACAGTATTCTTACTGAGCAATATATACATGATACATTTTCAAGGTACAGTATCCTTACTGAGCAATATATACTTGATACATTTTTCAAAGGTACAGTATTCTTACTGAGCAATATATACTTGATACATTTTCAAAGGTACAGTATTCTTACTGAGCAATATATACTTGATACATTTTCAAAGGTACAGTATCTTACTGAGCAATATATACTTGATACATTTTCAAAGGTACAGTATTCTTACTGAGCAATATATACTTGATACATTTTCAAGGTACAGTATTCTTACTGAGCAATATATACTTGATACATTTCAAAGGTACAGTATTCTTACTGAGCAATATATACTTGATACATTTTCAAAGGTACAGTATTCTTACTGAGCAATATATACTTGATACATTTTCAAAGGTACAGTATTCTTACTGAGCAATATATACTTGATACATTTTCAAAGGTACAGTATTCTTACTGAGCAATATATACTTGATACATTTCAAAGGTACAGTATTCTTACTGAGCAATATATACTTGATACATTTTCAAAGGTACAGTATTCTTACTGAGCAATATATACTTGATACATTTTCAAAGGTACAGTATTCTTACTGAGCAATATATACTTGATACATTTTCAAAGGTACAGTATTCTTACTGAGCAATATATACTTGATACATTTCAAAGGTACAGTATTCTTACTGAGCAATATATACTGATACATTTTCAAAGGTACAGTACACTGAGCAATATATACTTGATACATTTTCAAAGGTACAGTACACTGAGCAATATATACTTGATACATTTTCAAAGGTACAGTACACTGAGCAATATATACTTGATACATTTTCAAAGGTACAGTACACTGAGCAATATATACTTGATACATTTCAAAGGTACAGTACACTGAGCAATATATACTTGATACATTTTCAAAGGTACAGTATTCTTACTGAGCAATATATACTTGATACATTTTCAAAGGTACAGTATTCTTACTGAGCAAGTATATACTTGATACATTTTCAAAGGTACAGTATTCTTACTGAGCAATATATACTTGATACATTTTCAAAGGTACAGTATTCTTACTGAGCAATATATACTTGATACATTTTCAAAGGGTACAGTATTCTTACTGAGGCAATATATACATGATACATTTCAAAGGTACAGTATCCTTACTGAGCAATATATACTTGATACATTTTCAAAGGTACAGTATTCTTACTGAGCAATATATACTTGATACATTTTCAAAGGTACAGTATTCTTACTGAGCAATATATACTTGATACATTTTCAAAGGTACAGTATTCTTACTGAGCAATATATACTTGATACATTTTCAAAGGTACAGTATCCTTACTGAGCAATATATACATGATACATTTCAAAGGTACAGTATCCTTACTGAGCAATATATACTTGATACATTTTCAAAGGTACAGTATTCTTACTGAGCAATATATACTTGTACATTTTCAAAGGTACAGTATTCTTACTGAGCAATATATACTTGATACATTTTCAAAGGTACAGTATTCTTACTGAGCAATATATACTTGATACATTTTCAAAGGTACAGTATTCTTACTGAGCAATATATACTTGATACATTTTCAAAGGTACAGTATTCTTACTGAGCAATATATACTTGATACATTTTCAAGGTACAGTATTCTTACTGAGCAATATATACTTGATACATTTTCAAAGGTACAGTATTCTTACTGAGCAATATATACTTGATACATTTTCAAAGGTACAGTATTCTTACTGAGCAATATATACCTTGATACATTTTCAAAGGTACAGTATTCTTACTGAGCAATATATACTTGATACATTTTCAAAGGTACAGTATTCTTACTGAGCAATATATACTTGATACATTTTCAAAGGTACAGTATTCTTACTGAGCAATATATACTTGATACATTTTCAAAGGTACAGTATTCTTACTGAGCAATATATACTTGATACATTTTCAAAGGTACAGTATTCTTACTGAGCAATATATACTTATACATTTCAAAGGTACAGTATTCTTACTGAGCAATATATACTTGATACATTTTCAAAGGTACAGTATTCTTACTGAGCAATATATACTTGATACATTTTCAAAGGTACAGTATTCTTACTGAGCAATATATACTTGATACATTTTCAAAGGTACAGTATTCTTACTGAGCAATATATACTTGATACATTTTCAAAGGTACAGTATTCTTACTGAGGCAATATATACTTGATACATTTTCAAAGGTACAGTACACTGAGCAATATATACTTGATACATTTTCAAAGGTACAGTACACTGAGCAATATATACTTGATACATTTTCAAAGGTACAGTACACTGAGCAATATATACTTGATACATTTTCAAAGGTACAGTACACTGAGCAATATATACTTGATACATTTTCAAAGGTACAGTATTCTTACTGAGCAATATATACTTGATACATTTTCAAAGGTACAGTATTCTTACTGAGCAATATATACTTGATACATTTTCAAAGGTACAGTATTCTTACTGAGCAATATATACTTGATACATTTTCAAAGGTACAGTATTCTTACTGAGCAATATATACTTGATACATTTTCAAAGGTACAGTATTCTTACTGAGCAATATATACTTGATACATTTTCAAAGGTACAGCATTCTTACTGAGCAATATATACTTGATACATTTTCAAAGGTACAGTATTCTTACTGAGCAATATATACTTGATACATTTTCAAAGGTACAGTATTCTTACTGAGCAATATATACTTGATACATTTTCAAAGGTACAGTATTCTTACTGAGCAATATATACTTGATACATTTTCAAAGGTACAGTATTCTTACTGAGCAATATATACTTGATACATTTTCAAAGGTACAGTATTCTTACTGAGCAATATATACTTGATACATTTTCAAAGGTACAGTATTCTTACTGAGCAATATATACTTGATACATTTTCAAAGGTACAGTATTCTTACTGAGCAATATATACTTGATACATTTTCAAAGGTACAGTATTCTTACTGAGCAATATATACTTGATACATTTTCAAAGGTACAGTATTCTTACTGAGCAATATATACTTGATACATTTTCAAAGGTACAGTATTCTTACTGAGCAATATATACTTGATACATTTTCAAAGGTACAGTATTCTTACTGAGCAATATATACTTGATACATTTTCAAAGGTACAGTATTCTTACTGAGCAATATATACTTGATACATTTTCAAAGGTACAGTATTCTTACTGAGCAATATATACTTGATACATTTTCAAAGGTACAGTATTCTTACTGAGCAATATATACTTGATACATTTTCAAAGGTACAGTATTCTTACTGAGCAATATATACTTGATACATTTTCAAAGGTACAGTATTCTTACTGAGCAATATATACTTGATACATTTTCAAAGGTACAGTATTCTTACTGAGCAATATATACTTGATACATTTTCAAAGGTACAGTATTCTTACTGAGCAATATATACTTGATACATTTTCAAAGGTACAGTATTCTTACTGAGCAATATATACTTGATACATTTTCAAAGGTACAGTATTCTTACTGAGCAATATATACTTGATACATTTTCAAAGGTACAGTATTCTTACTGAGCAATATATACTTGATACATTTTCAAAGGTACAGTATTCTTACTGAGCAATATATACTTGATACATTTTCAAAGGTACAGTATTCTTACTGAGCAATATATACTTGATACATTTTCAAAGGTACAGTATTCTTACTGAGCAATATATACTTGATACAAACTTTTTAAATTTTTGTTCTGGATTAACCAGAGATCTGTACTCAGACCAATAACTACTGGACTAGAAGGGAGTGGAGTTTAACAAACAAAGAGATAGGCACTTCCACCACCAAGCACCACACATGGTGGCTCTCACTTGACACTTTTTAAAATATCAAACATATTAACATATACTGTACTTCTATTTTTAAGACAAGTCTTATAAAGACTTTTGTCTTCCTGTATATATATATACAGTCAAACCCTGCTAATACAAACCCTGAATATAGCAAACCTTCCCTTATAACGAAACTAAGGTGATTTCCCCCCCCCCCCCCCCCCCCCCCGATTCCATTCCATTGAAAATAACATTGTTATAACGAACTTTGCGATTTTTAATATAATGAACTACCCCTATAAAGAACCTATTACAAGTCCCATAAAATAAAATCTATTTAAAATACTATGCTTATAACGAACTTAAAATTGTAATTAAAAAAAAATTAAAACAACAAAATTTTGAGCATGTTTCAGTTCTCAGATTATGATTTTTAAAAACAATAAATTTAGCATATTTGTTTATTTTCATTTTCGTTTTCTATTTTTGCTGTATGTTGTATACATTTTTACATATTATACTTTTTATTAAATAGAATATCTTTGCAAGCATCAAATTTGAAATATAAAAAAGGCAAATGGCTTTCAAAATAAAGAAAACAAAGGCATTCTAAAAACAAAAACATTATTTATTTAAAAAAAAAGGCCATTTTCAAAGCTTTTCAAAGTGAAACAACACAGGCAAACTTTCAGGACATGTTAAAATAAGGAAATATAACTTTTCTATTATAAGAGATAAAATAGAAGGCTATTAAAATTGTTTACAAAGAGGAATCAACCTCAAGTTTTGCCGTGATCGTATGTGTTAGGGCTAAAAAAAATACAAATAAATGGGCCTGTGATGCAACAAAATTTATTTTTTATTCCATGAACTATGGTAATTTTAAAGCCAGCAATGGTTTGCATGACAGGTTCAAAACAAAACGAAATCTAGACTTATGAAGATTATGTGGAAACATGAAATGAAAGAAAAACACTTATTAACTTTATTTGAAAGAGGTGCAATGCTTGAAGAATGCTTTGAAGCAACAATATGTTAGAGCCATTTTTCTAAGTAAACATTGTATTATATAATGTGATAATGATGTTTTAAAATCATTTTATATCTTTGAATATATATTTAATAAAACTTTACATAGGATTTGTCTTGATTTTTGAATTAGACATAGAGGTACATGTATGCTAATGATTGATAAGAAGAACCTATCATCACATAATTTTTATTATTATTCAGTATTAATGTAAGGAAATTGATCAATTTTGGGAATTAAAACAAAGTGGCCACTATTAAGAGGCAGCCTTTTCCTGTGTGTATGGCTGTCCTTTAATTATACAGTCTAAAATTTTTGAAAAGTTAAAAAAAAAAAAAAAAAAATAGCCAAACCATGGCTATAGTGAACCAAAAGCTCTGTCCCATTGGGGTTCACTATAGAGGGGTTTTACTGTATATACTTAAAAATTACAATCAAAGAAAGGTAAATTAAAAAATGCACTCATGCTTGACAGTTTCACAAAATTTTTTCTAAAAATATAATTTCCCTCTAAATTTTAACATGAACAGCAGAAGTATTTGGCAAAATTTACAAGGAGTCAAACATTCCATGTACAAATGCTGGCCGTAACTTGATAAATTTACAACAAAGGACTTACCTTTGGACTGGCATAAACAAGTAGCATTTTACCCTTGCTAGTCCTGTTGCTACTTTGTTGAGTCCATAGTACTGGCCAACAATAGCAGTGGTTTTGCTGCCACAGTGAGACCTTATTGAAAGTCACAGTTTGGAATGAGTTGGGCCGTTAGTGATGTCTCACTGCACAGACAGACTGCGGCAGGACAAATGTAGCTCTATATTTCTTATATTTCCTTTTTCTTATATCACTAAAGTCCATTGGGCTTGATGCAGATCTATAAATGATAGTTGCTAATGGGTTAAGTGCTATTAATGATAGTATTTAAAGTAGTGTGATAATTTAGACTTCACTGCATCCAGCACATTAATAACTTTCGAAGGTCATTCTCCTAAGGTCAGCAGGTCACTGAAGTATCGAGAACTAAATAAAAAAATCTGTTGATGTGTTGTTGAAATATTGGCAGTTGAACTTTTATACTCACAAGTGAGCTCTATTTAATTACTTTTTTTTTTTTGCTTATCCCTAGTACACGTGGTACAAGCCATGATAATCATGGTGGGTAGTAGTTGGCGACTGCTTTTTACTGTAAGTGCACCACATGTCTACACATGTGAAAAGCAGTTCGACTTTGCACTTACATTTGTACCAGAGCCCCGTTTGGTTACTTGCACTTGCTGGTGGGGATGGACTTTTGCAAGAATCGGAGGCCATTGGAGCATTTTTTTTATTAGAAAAAAAGTGCCCAATGCGGGATTCGATCCCGGGTCGTAGCGGTCGAAAACCAACGGTTTAGACCATCCTTCCACCAATTTAATTACTTGCACCTCCTGGTGGGGCTGGACTTTTACAAGAATCGGAGACCATTGAATCTTTTTTTTTTTTTTAGAAAAGTGCCCAATGCAGGATTCAATCTGGGGTTTATACCATTCCTCCACCCTGTATACATTAGTTCATATAAGTATTAAACAACAACTTATTTTATACATGTTTTAAAAAGAGTTTGAATTTATGTCAAAAACATTTTCTAAAGCCATCCATAAGTCAACTTTTGTTTAATACATTGTTTTTAAAAAGAGTGAAGCATATAGAATGTTGAGCTAACAAGTAGTGGTGCATGTCTCCTAGTATGGAATCTCTTGTTTGCTACCTCGCTTCCATTAAACCCACCTGCCTTGGGTGGCAGCGAGGGATTAGGCTCCTGCAAAATATTTTCTCGATTAAGGTGTTGTAACAAAGAGAGGACACAACTAGTTTTTTTCTGTTTGGCCGCTAATTTGACATTTCCATTATTGTCACTACCAAGGTTAGCGAAATTGAGGCTATAAAACAAAATATAGTTTTCTAATTTTTTTTTTGCAATTATTTCAAAATAGAAACTAGATTCAAAGTTCCTCTTAGAAATTGCCCTTAACTTAGCACATTTTATCCAAGAATGATTTTCCATTGCCACTTAAAATAACTAAACAAGAAGCAAGCTTTTACTCAATGTGGGCAACAGCAGCTATTGGGTGTACAGGGATGGGAGTAACATCACTCCTGCCCATCACTTCAGTGACTTTAGGTTCAAGACCTACGCCCCCATTGCATTCCGGTACTTCAGGGACTTGTTTGGCATTCAGCCTGATGACTTCCTGCTCTCTCTCTGTAACGAAGCCATGCGGGAGCTGTCCAACCCGGGGGCCTCGGGGTCCATCTTCTACCTCACCATGGACGATGAGTTCATCATCAAGACAGTCATGCACAAGGAGGCCGAGTTTCTGCAGAAATTGCTACCAGGCTACTACATGGTAGGTTGTTCTCAGCTCTCACACCTTTCCTTACCAACCCTCTGCTGCCATGTTGCAGAACCTGAATCAAAATCCAAGGACTTTGCTGCCTAAGTTTTTTGGGTTGTATTGCTATCAGGTAATAACACTCTTCTCACCCTAAACCATGCCCTGTTAATTTGGTGAGCCCATAATTTTACTGCTATTTTGGGCAAAACTTATCAACTTGAGTAGAGCAGTATTTTCTTTAAGGTGGGTAAACTTTCCTGCCCTGTAGTCACAGAGACTGCTTTAGACACCTCATTACCTGAGGTTGCTTGCAGAGTTATCATGGTACCCACCTACCATTGTGTGGAGAACCAAACACGACCACACAACAAGTGTTGTGCCAGACATTGCTCACTCCCCGTAGTGGGAGTATCTGTGAGCTAGCTCCCATGGGGAGTTCCTTGGTACTTATCACCACAGATAAGATTTGGTGTGTCTCTTGACATATGAGAGAGGATATTATAACACATTAGAGATAAATCTGTTTATAAAATATTGATTATATTATATATTGGATTATAAGTGGGCCACTGGTTCATTCAGAACTGATCATTTTCCTCTATGCCTTCAGCATTTTGACATCTATAGGTGATTATGCAGGATCACTAGGTCCTGCCAATCCATACTGTTAACCAATGTCACATGACCTTCCAGCTCTGCTATTTCTCTCTACACCTGTTTGGGAATGTCTCAATCAAAATGGTAGCTCAATGCCGAGTGTTGTTGCTGTTGGTCTTGAAATTTATCCAAACTGCCTAATGTCTTGATTGTGAAATATTATTGGAAATATATATATACAACAACAACAAAAAGCCTTTATTTAGGGCCACTCGCCCTATACAGGATTTGCCAGTTCACAAGGGATAGGGAGAACACTGTGAGGCCTTTTTCCGGGATATAGTCTTGTGGAATCCAAATATCGCCATCGCTATATACCTATTCTTTGATATTTCATTAATCAGTGCCGGAAATGAAGGACAAAGTTGCCCCGTTTTATCATTTAGTTTTCGTCTTTCCTCAGACAGAGCAGCACAGTCAAATAAGTAATGCAACATCTCCGTTGTTATTCCTGATCCACAGAAAGTGCATTTCAGGTCTTCACGCCTCAATAAAATCAAATGGTGTTCTCTGAAAAAAATTGAAAGGGTTCTAAATTGTGCAATTAATCTGATGATAGGAAAAGGGAGTTCAGTTAAGAAGTATTCTTCGGTGGTAAAGGTTGTATATATGTCTCTATAGTGGGAATATAACTTTGATTGGGTTATTCTTGTTAGGTCGTTTTGTATTGTTTGCTCTATCGCAGTTCTTAATATTCCAGGGATAGCATTCCTTAGTGAGTCAGGATCATTACAATAAGTAAGCCACGAGGATCCGTTATTATTAAGTAAATTGCTTAATTGTTTTATAAAACCGATGGGCGCACCTGTAGCACAGGATAATTGCCTCATTCTAGTTAAACAAATTCGAGGCAGTCTATTTGTATCCATACTCAGCACCCTCAGCCAATATTTCAAGGTCAATTTCAGAGCTGTTATTATTAATGAGACGCGGCCTGTTTCTGGTCTTATTATGTATCCTGGTGTATATCTAGGCAAATTCAAAAACCTACGAATAAATGTATCTTGTATATGGTCTAATAAATCTTTATACTCTGTTGCCCAAATTGGAGCAGCATACATCAAAACAGCCATCACAATTGAGTCAAACAGTTTCATTGCAGAGTTTAGTGAATTAATTTTTGATTTCGCCAATATTGGGGTTGTAGCATTTATTGCCGCAAGTGCTTTTCCTTTGAAAAAGTTTGCGGCTTGAGTGGTTTTAGTTGTACTGACCAGAGGGTATCCCAAGTAATTATATCTTCTTGTTACCGTCAGAGGTTTACCATTCCAGTACCATCTATCTTCTCTTGAGGGTTTACCACCATTGCGAAATACCATAACCTTCGATTTGGACTCGTTCAGTGTCATTTCGTTCACACCAAGATATTCCTTCAATAAATTGATCTTTTTTGGAGGTTTACCCTCGACTCCCCTATAATAGCAATATCATCTGCATACATCAGCAGGTGAACATCACCAAATTCCGGAAGGTATACACTCGTCAGATCTGAGTTGTCATACATTTTAATCAGGTCCGTCATAAATAATATAAAAAGTAATGGCGATAGTGGCTCTCCTTGTAAAACGCCCGAATGTATCTTAATATTTTCTGTAATTGAACCCTTCCATCTGACTGCCACAGTCGCCTGTTCGTAATAATTTCTAATTGCATGTATAAATTGATAGCTCACGCCCAGATTGGTTAATTTCTTCCAGAGTAATGAGTGAGGAACTGTGTCAAATGCTTTTCTCAAATCAACAAAAAATACATATAATTTTCCTCTCTTTTTCCTCAGTGAAAGTTGTATTAGAGAGGTCAACGTGAATATCAGGTCCACACACGATCGGCCCCTTCGGAAACCCGCCTGATTTTCTGGAATGACGTTTCTTCTTTCTACCCATTCATTCAGTCTTGATCTTAGTATTGTTGTAAAAAGTTTCGAAAAATTACTTATCAGTGCTATACCACGATAATTTGAAGGGTTGTCTTTGTCACCGCTTTTAAAGATTGGATGTATGATCGATTTAGTCCATATTGTAGGATAGTGTCCCATTATCAGAGCTCTATTGTAAAATTGTTCTAATAAACCCATGTATGAGTCTGGGAGTACTTTTATTATTTCATTGGGGATGTCATCAGGTCCACTTGCCTTGTTATTTTTCAAATATCTGATTGCCCTGCCTATCTCTTCAGAAGTTATCTCTGGATCAAGTATTGGGTCGCTCGGCGAGATCCTCACTTCTATATTACAGATCTTCTCTTTTTCCTCAATACTCATTAATTCGCAATAAAATTCGTGCCATTCCTGTACAGTAATTTCTCCTTGAATTTTTGTTGCTCCTTTAAATAGTGCAATGGTCTTCCAAAAGGACTTTGAATCTTTAATATTTCTCAATATTTCTTGTTTTTCCTGAATATATTTCCTTCTTTTATCATCTAATAAACCGAGATATTTCTTTCTATGTAGAGCATAGCTTTCAAGGTCTTCCTTCCTGTTGGTTCTACGGAATTCCTTCAGACTTTCTTTTGTTAGCTTTTTCATATCGTAACAGTTTTTGTCAAACCATGGCTTAGATTTTCCGGTGGCACCCTTAGTTGAGTACATTATTCCAGATGTTGACATTGCCTCGGTAATTCTTTGAGTGAAAGTATTTACGGAGCTATCGAGATTTGATATTTTTACTACTTGCAATTCCTTTAATTCCTGTTTAAATGTCTTAATTCCCCCAGCTGTCCATCTGTATCTCGTAACACCATATTCTTCTCCCTTAGATTTGTTCTCATAGGTGTTTTGGACTGTTAACTTCAGGATAAGAGGAAGGTGATCTGAGTACATCTGGGTTTCTATCCTGAAGTCTGATATTTTTTCCAGTATTCCTTGGGAAACTATGCAGTAATCAATAGTTGATGAGCCTCTCTCCGAAACATATGTAAAGTCACCCTCTCTGTCTCCTATTGATCGTCCGTTGATTATTGTCAGCGAATTGTCCTCGAGAAACTCAAGGAGTCCTTCAGCCAGTGGTGACATTATTAGATCTCTTGCTTTTCTTTCGGAAACTAAAGAGAGCCGAAGATTTGTTGGATTATACAGTCCCCCGAGCCCTCCAGTTCTAATATTTAAATCCCCAATCAGAATTAGCTCTTTCCCGTCAGTTATCTGTTTTTCCATATATTTAGTTAATCTAACTAAGTTGTTCTGGTACAGTTCGTTTGGAGGGAGATATACAAATAACAAGCAGGTGGTGGGTTTGTCGGTTCCTATGTTTTGTGATAAAAAAATCGATATCCAGATGTTATCCTTTTCTGTACGGAAATATATATATAAACTTATATATATGTACTTATATATATTAGTAAATTTAAAAATTTATTGCTCTATATGTACATATTTCCCATATATATATTTTTAACTCTTTCTCCCTCTCATTTATTCCACTCCTTTTTAATATCTTTCAAGTTTATCTCTCTGTGTATAAGGCTAAAGGTCTTAATAAATGTATTTATTATGGAATGCACACATTTTTTTCTTTTGAACCCTAAAAAATAAAAATAAATAACCTTGACCCGAAAGATTTTGTGTTAAAAACAGCACTTGTTGTACAAGACGAAGATAAGCATATTGTGTGACTATGGAATTTGACTTTCTTCTCCTTCTTTTAATCATTGTAGCTTTAGATCATGTTTTACTTTGCTAGCTTCACTTCCATCAATAATTGACAATATGACCCAGAATAAGTATATTGCTACAGCGTTTTATGGTTTCCACAAGTCCATATCTCAGAAGAAGGCCAAGTGATACTCACTCCTCACTTTCTTACTGCTACTCTTTTTGTGTTGTTTTTCTCTCTTGTTTTTTTTTTCTTTTTCTTCTGTCTATATCGTTGTTTCCTTTGTCTCACTGCTTTGTTCTTATGCATACCTCTGGTGAATCCTCTGGTCAGTGACCCTAAATAATGCTTTTTGTTGTTGTTTTACTTTGCTAGTGAATCTTTCTATGTATTTTTATAATGATTTTAAAAATATCTGTGAGCCTAATTAACTGATTTTGACAAATGAGTATATGTCTATGAATAAGCTGGGGGATTTATACAAAGCAATAATGCGGCATCTATATAATAGGAACTGAAATCATTAAAGCCTGAATATTTCTTTTATACACAAAACAAACTTCTCCTGTCCTTACTGTGTGTGATGGAAATATATTTTTCATCACAGTAAGGACAGGAGAAGTTTGTTTTGTGTATAAAAGAAACCTTCGGGCTCAATCTGAGGAAGTTAGTCCACAAATATTGATTTTATTTCTAGTTATAGGTGCTAAAATAGTCATACACCAGGTTTGAAAATTTGGAATTTTGTAAAATTTACGCAAAACGATCTAAAATTACAAAAAAAAAAAAAAAAAAAAAAAAAAAAAAAAAAAAAAAAAAAAAGTGAATAAGCACAAAATACCTAATAGTAAAATATTAAATTCTACTACTCAGGTTAAATGAGTTTTATTTATTTTTTTGCTTATCCCTAGTACACGTGGTTCAGGCCATGATAATCATGGTGGGTAGTTAGCGACTGCTTTTTACTGTAAGCGCACCACATGTCTGCACATGTGAAAAGCAGTTCGACTTTGCACTTACAAATGCTAGAGCCCCGTTTGGTTACTTGCACTCGCTGGTGGGGTTGGACTTTTGCAAGAATCGGGGGCCATTGGAGCATTTTTTTTTTTTTAAACAGAAAAAGTGTCCAATGCGGGAATCGAACCCGGGTCCTAGTGGTCGAAAACCAAATGGTTTAACCAGCCTTCCACCGACCCCCCCCCTTATGAGTTTTATAAAGGAACTTGTTTTAACGGCGGATCAATTGTGACAGTGCGGCAACAAGAATGTCAGGCTGGTAGTGATGAACAATCTACTGCCCTCCTCCATCCCCCTCCACCAGAAGTATGACTTGAAGGGCTCGACCTACAAGAGGAAAGCCAACAAGTACGAGAGGAACAAGAGGTCCCCAACCTTCAAAGATCTGGACTTCATTGAACACCATTCTGAAGGCATTCTTCTTGAAGCGGAGACTTACAACGCTCTAATCAAGACCATCCAAAGGGACTGCAGGGTGAGTTTCACAGATGGGAGCAATAACTTGAGTGGAGATTTATAATTTAGAGGGAATAGAAGGGTCAGGTATATATATATATATATATATTTTTTTTGCTTATCCCTAGTACACGTGGTACAGGCCATGATAATCATGGTGGGTAGAAGTAGGCGACTGCTTTTACTGTAAGCGCATCACATGTCTACACATGTGAAAAGCAGTTTGACTTTGCACTTACAAATGTGCCAGAGCCCCGTTTGGTTACTTGCACTCGCTGGTGGGGTTGGACTTTTGCAATTGGAGCTTTTTTTTTTTTCAACAGAAAAAAGTGTCCAATGCGGGAATCGAACCCGGGTCGTAGTGGTCGAAAACCAAACGGTTTAACCAGCCTTCCATCGACCCCCCTTGCTGCCTACAGGATAAATATTTTACTTCCATGTGTATGGCTTCATTCACTCATTTAATGCTAGATTTGACATTTCTTGGTGTTGTGGAACATTAGAATTGATGGAGATCCCTTGATAAGATTAAATGGAGATTAAGGTAATGCTATTAGTATTTAGTTTGTTTTCTTCCCTAATTAAAGCCAAAATATCAGAATCACAAACCCCTTTTAGTTTGTCTTGTAAGATTTGTCAATCACACAATGTATCTACATGATGAAAGTAATCAGAATAAAAAACAGTATGTTGTTGTTTCTTATCCCCTTGTGTAAAGATTCCATGAGTTCATGCTCCTCAAGCTGTATAAAACAGTATAATCTCCTAAATTTAAAAATATAGTATTTATTGATCTTTATTATAAAATCTATATTAAAAGTATCGGCAGGTAGGTGATACAGAGGAGCTGTTGTTTCAGGTGCTAGAGAGTTTCAAGATCATGGACTACAGCTTGCTGGTGGGGATCCACAACCTGGACCAGGCGGCCCGGGAAAAGGCTGTAAGTAGGCTGGAGCTCCTCAGACTCTTCCAACTCTCCTGTTGTTGAACTGTGCAGGAACAGAAGGCTCAAGAGCTGGCTGAACGTTCTGCTCCCAGAGGAGTCTATGATAACTCTTCAGCAGGTACAGTTTGGTGGTGGTGTTTGTGGAAGTATTTATTCAAGACTCTGAACCACAATATCATAGCATCTGCAGCTCTCATCTTCTTGTAGTGCCATCTCTGAACTCAGCTTCATGGAACACCATGTTTCCCTGTTCTCTTTACTTTGTAGCACCCAAACCATTCTATTAGATCATTGAGCCAATTTTTCCTTGATCTACCCCCCCCTTTCATTTTTCAAGATGTGTTTTTCCAGGATGGTCAACAATGATTCTCTGATTACATGTCTTCCATTTTCCTTTTGAATATTTCATCAAGAAGGCTGCTATGCTCTCCATTAAATCTTTTTCAAACTTCTTTGTTTGCTACCCTACCTATTCCTCTAGCACGCGAGATGTCAAAAGGTTTCTTTCTGGTGTTTTGTCCATTGTCTCACTAGGGCTTTTAAACAGATGATTGCATTGAGCAATCATTGACACATGATGAAGGACATTGCCTCAGATGAAAGGACCATTTACCTTAAATTTCAATGTTGAGGTATGTCAGTAGGGTCACCTATTCTCACATTCCTAGTTTGCCAAATTACCTTTCTCAAGGATTTTATATCTTGAAAGATTTCTTCTTCCTTTCCCAACTACAGCACCAATTTATAGTGTTGTTTTAACTTAATGAAGTCAGTCTCCCACAGTGTTGTTAATAACTGTAGAGAGAGTATACTTCTCATTGTTTCTTCAAATATTTTCTCCTCAAGATCTACTTTTCCTTCTGGCAGAACTTTACCAGCCAGGTTTTAATATTTGAGCTAAATGTGCAAGTATTGTTTTGCTCTCATCCTGAAATATTAAAAATAATTTCTCTTGAGATTTTTTTCTTGCCATGATTTTAGTATGGCTAGGAGGTAGTGGTAATTGTTGAATGCACCACATTTTTATAAATTTCAAACGGAGTACCATTTTTGCAATTACAACTTACAAAAAGCCTGCTTGTTTTTTGTTTTTTTGTAATGATCTCCAGAGTTTTGGCTTTATTCAAGAATGAGGCCACTTTTTATTAATTATAAATCCATGTGTTTGTGTTTGGTTACTAATGCTTTACAGGTAGAGTTTTTAGAGCAGCCTAATTTTAAACAGGTAGATTGCACCAGAGGTGAATCTATGGTGGACATCTTGTGTGCAAGTTGGTCCAGAATATGACAAGGGGCATTGTGCGACCAGGTGCCTCTTCCCACGGACTGACTCGTAGCAAGTCCATCAACAGGCAAAGGTTGGCTGCATTTTCCACTGCTATGGAGTCCATCCAGGCTGAGGTGGAACCCATAGATCAGGATGATGATGTGCCGTAAGTATCTTGCACTAATAATATTGTATATGTCCCTCCCTTAAACTACCTTTCAATAAAACATGGGTAAAGTGAGGTCTAACAACTGAAGTCATGGCTTTGCCACATATTATAGGATGGTTGATGATAAGGTACAATTTGGGTTATAGATTAGATATAAAAGGTATTAAGACCAAATCCAAATGAATAAATAGTGTGATGTTTCAGTAACAGCATTGTTAGCATCATCAGAGAAAAGACTGAAGAACTGAGCATTCAGTACTTTTGTCTGATGATGGTAACAACACTGTTACTGAAACATCACACTATTTATTTATTTGGATTTGGGCTTATTACCTTTTAGGATGGTTGATTTCTCCCATAAAACATTTTTGGAATGAAGCTTTTGGGGCCAATTGGTCAAAACAAGTAGCATATGCTGAGGGCACAATTTTATTTTTAAAAAATATTATGAGAAAGATAATCTTTCACAGAAATAATTTCTGTGAAGTCAATTTAAGAAAGTCTTTTAATTTTTTTTTTTAAATTTAAAATGAAATTTGCTACTATCAACTGAATGGAATAGAGAGAGGAAATATTAATGACATTTAAACTTTAATAAGGAAAGAATGGTTCTGAAAAAAAAGTAAATGTTTTGTTTAAAATTATTTAAAAGAATTGTTCCCTTTTTTTGAAAATTTTATTCTACTTTTTATATAAAAATATCTCTCTTCTCTGTATAACATTAAAACAAAAATTATCTCTCCTCACACCTCTTACAAAATCTTGAGAAATTCAGAAACTTTTTATCTCCCCTTATCAATACATCATATTTTTCTTCTTTGTTCATATGATAACACCTCTAACAATTAGGCACTTGGGAAAATTTCACTTGAAATACTTTAGTCTGTGTGAATTTAAACAGACTTTTTCAATGCACCATTAAAGTCTGTAACTTGGCTGGGACAACTATATTATACTAGCCGAATGACCCGGGCAACGCCCGTGTTTTACCCGATTGAATGTTTTGATTCAAATACTATTTGTTACATTTATAAATTGGCGCCTTATATAAATGCATATGTTAGTTGATAACTATAGCCTATGTGCTTTATCTGTCTATGTACTGTTGGCTTCCGTAGGCGTCTCTTACTGGGAAATAGAAAGAGAGGATTCCATTTGGTTATTAACTAATATATGCATTTATTTAAGGAGCGACCCGCTCCAACACAATGGTTACAAAAACGAAAAAGCGAGTGGGGGGGGGGGGGGGGGCAAAGGTGGCGTGATCGTAGCCGACCAATAGGAGGGCGTCATTCCAAAAAAAAAAGCAAACGGTGACAGAGACGACTGATGAAGAATGACACTCGTAACTGTATATAGAATATATTTTTAGGTGTTGTAAAATTACCTTGCAATATTCCATTTAAAAAAATATAAAGAAAATAGTCTAAAAGACACCAAGTTCCAGAGCAAAAGTGTCCTTTAGATTGAGGTGCCAGGAGCTAAATAGTAGAAATAGTAATTTTTTTGACAATGGAAACTGTCCTTTGTAGAGAGGTGTCTTCTAGAGGTAGTTTCCTTTCATGCAGGTTGTTCTACTGTAATAGGGAGCATGTAGTCTGCATACCTAACCAGAGCTGTGTGTTCTCCCAGAGCTGGAGGTATCCCTGCCAGGAATTCCAAAGGTGAAAGGCTCTTACTCTTCTTGGGAATCATTGATATCCTTCAAAGCTATCGTCTCAAGAAGAAGTTGGAGCACACCTGGAAGTCTATGCTCCATGATGGGGTGAGGCCAACCCTGACTTCTTGTGCTCTTGCTGAGCTTTGTGCTTCCAGGATACTGTCTCGGTGCATAGACCAGCCTTTTATGCCCAGAGATTCCAAGATTTCATGAGCAAAACTGTCTTTAAAAAAATACCCTCACGTAAGAATCTACACCTCTTTATTCTTTTTTTTTTTTTTTCAATTTAAGGTACAATTTTATTTTTTCAACCTCTCTATTTTTGACAAATTGCTACATAAAGACTCTCCACAGAGCATGCCTCCACACCTCTGGCATGGGCCCAAGGCATGCTTGTTGCATGAGACCTCTATCCCCTGTCTTTCACCCACTATTGGAGAACACCAGCGATGGGAGGGAGGGCCTGGGGTTTAGGCCTTGAGTTTAAACATTGAGAAAAGGCAATGGATTTATAAATCTTTCAAGAAGCCCTTAAAGAAACACACATAATAATCATTATGTGGACACGCACCCTGTAAGTCAACTTTGGGCTGACTGTTGGTTATATATTTCACTAGCCACAAGTTATACTTTTTGACAGTGCACACTCCTACCCCATTGTGAGAAGCCACTTACTATTGGATTCACTCTGCACACAACACTTTCTACTTATTGAGGTGATGCTGTTTAGGAATTATAACACATCCACTTTACTAATTCTACTACTGCATGCTAATCTACTAACTCACCCTGTATTATCATTATTATTGCCTCTACTGCTCTCAGCAATAAAGTAAGAAAGGTAGACAGAGAACCAGCCCACATTCTCTAGCAGACTTCCACATAGGAGGGGTTGTGGAATAATGAGCAATCATTTGCATGATTCATTTTTTCTTTTCGATTAGCATGTTCTTTCTAGGTGAATTGAGAATAAATGATCACAATGGAGCATCCATTCTTGAGAATCTCAGGGTTAATTTTTTTCAACATTCCATTATTTTACATTTCGTAAAAGAAGAATCAAATATATATTTGAGAGATCACTCTTTTCAGAGCAGCGCCTCAACTACAAAGCAACATATTCTAAAGAATCTCTTAACTATAATTATTGATTTCATCACATCTGCATGCACACTCATCTATATATTCCCCCACGTTTCCTACTAACTTTCCAACACTAACCTCTATTGTGGGTAGGGAGGCATTTGTTTCACATCCCAGAGATGAAGTCAACTTCAAGGAGAAAGTTTGGGAAATCCTCTATGATGGCATCCTGATTCTATCCCAGATTATAATTTGGCCAAGTTTAGATAGCCTTAGAATAGGTTTACTATAGTGTAGATATTCTTTTTAAAAAAATTATTATTTTTAAAACTTTTTTTCTTTTTTGAAATTTTAGAAACTAAATGTCTCTCTTACTGATTAGCTTGGCTGGGTTTTAAGTCAGTTTGCAGCTCAGCACAGCCACAGCAGGTGAGTCTAACAGTGACTGTCTGTGTGTTTGCGCGGCTCCTCTCTCTCTCGGCATACACTATCCTCTTTCCCCGCCATCCATCCCAGTCGACCTGCCTGAAATTAAAGGTCCCCACCGCAAATTTCGAACCCTCGTCTCTAGTGTCATAGGTATGACACCTTCACACTCTTTCTCTCTCTCTCTCTCAGCATGGTTTCCCTGGAACTTTGCTCTTCCCCCTCTCTTTATCTACTAACCTCACCTCCCCCACACCAACACACCACAACACATCATTGCCGCCCCTGCTGCTGATGCTTATATAGCTGTTTATCTAGTGTGTGTGTGTATGGTTGTAACTGAGGAGCAATTCTTTTTGAATTAAAATTATCTGTAGAAAAAAAATCTTTCAAAAAGTGACTAGATATTTTTAAATGTAGAAATGTGTTGTTGTTTCTTATCCCCTTGTGTAAAGATTAATCGAATTCCATTAGTTCATGCTCCTCGAGCTGTTTTATGATGAGCAGCAGCCTCTCCCAAAGGTCCTGTTTAGCGCATCTAATGCAAGCCAAAATGTGTTCTGGAGCTGCAGGTACCAAACTACAGTTTGGGCAAGTGGGATAAATTTTGTTATTATTTTCTATCTTCAATGGCTTGAGATGGCCTGTTCTAAATCTTGTTAGTGTTGTTTGATGCTGTCTATTTCTGATGTTCAGAGCTCCTCCTGGGTTCACTCCACTGTACCAACTGTGCTTAGGCGTGATCCTCCAGCTCTTGTTTATTTTTGAAACTCATGGAATGGGGTATAGGGGTGCAGCTTTCGTTGATCATGGCACCATGATCCAGGCACACTTTGGTGAAAGTCTGACTTTGCCTGTAGTTTGAGGCCGTTATACTCATAAGGATTGAGAATTGTGTCAATACAGTGATTTTAAAATATTATTATTTAACTGAAAACAGATTATAGAAGTCAATTTTGTAGATGTGACTTTTAGCACCTCAGTGTCAACATCTACCTATTTACTGTTTGATATGTACTTTTTGATTTGGGGATTTTCTATTGCTGACAATTTTTGTTCTCTGTAGGTAGATTATTTATGTGAAAAACAAATGCCTTTTGTAAATCACTCGGGTACCCTTTTTAAAAATTATTATTGGAAGCTTTAAAACCACAAAGAAGACACTTGTGAAATTTTGAAAAATTTTGTTAGGTTTTTAAAAAATATTTGGGATGAAATTTTGATTTTTTTTTTTTTTTGTGAATCAGACTTATATTTACAATATTTAGAAAAAGCAGCAATTATAATAATGAAATATTGTGTTAATTGTAGTTGGTTTGTGGCTCATTGTTATTTCTTTTCTATTTTTGCCGTGTGTGGTGGCTCTCTATTCACTATGGTAGGCTTTCCTTCATTCCCTGCTGGGCTACCCTTGTTGCACGTTGTCTTTGAGAGCAAAACCTTTCTTGGCCAATCTTATGACTTGTCTCTGATATAGATATATATATATCTGATATATAGAGGATGTCTTGAATACTCTACTACCCTATGGGACACTTTGTCTGTTATAGGTATGTCCCCTTTATAAAGTATAGATTGAACACATTTTGGCTTGCATTTGATGCACTAAACAGGATCTTTGGGATCTTATCATCAAATAGCTTGAGGAGCATGGACTAAGGAATTTGTGTAATCTTTGCACAAGGGGATAAGAAACAAAAATAAATATAGATCATTGTCACTCCAAAATTATAATTGCTTCTTGATTTAAAAAAAATATATATATATATAATTGAATACTAAAAAATGAGAAAGTTTTATATATTTCTTAATGAAGAGCTAATATAGAATATTCAGTGGTTTCACAATTTTGACCAAATTTACATATAATCTTTTCAGGAAAAAAAAGGGAAAAACATTTTTTTAGAAAAAAAAAAATTGATATTTTCTGTTATTAATTAAAATTTAGATGCTAATAGTTGCTTGTTGAAGTTTAAATGAAGAAATTTACTAATTGAACTTGAAGGGATGTTGGGTGACTTCTACATTAATAATTTTATTACTGTGTTTATACAGGGTGTCACTGGGCTGTCAAAATACTAGACAATATTAAATAATCATATTAGCTTTACATCGAGCGCTGAAAAGGTTCCCACACGGCACTGCATATTGTCAGACTTTCTAGGGGTTACTATCCTTATTTTTAATAAGATAATGGTTGTAGCAATTTTCAATTGCACATTCTGTATTGAGACATGCCTAGAGATATGTTAATATCGCAGGGATGAATAGAAAGTTGAGGAATATCTTCTTTATAAGTAGAAAACTATATTTTGTTGTATTTCATACAAATCTGTCTCTTCATTAACTTGGTCAGCCACTCCACTAAAAGAGAATTAGATTACAGACCTGGTCACAATATCATTGAAATCACAACATCCTGACAAGTTTTCTTGATAGCTTGCCAACCCACTGTATGATGATTACACCAGATTAAAGAGCATTACTATAGGAGGGCTTAGTTGACATTTTTGTGATATATATTTAGGCTTCTACTTGGGTTAATCCAGAAATGGCTTCTTGTCTATTGATTTGAGCTATTGATTTCATCATCTTGTGCTTAAATTCGGTGATGTGGTTGGTGCCTGATGTTGTTTTAGTACACCGGGACTCTGTGCCACAAAACTCACTTTTAAAATGGTCAAAACAAATATTAATGAATTATTTTTTTTAATGATCTTCTCCTGTAAAGTCCACTCTCTCCATTGAACGCAAACTGGGTTTGGTACCTTGTATGTACAAAGTCATATTGCCAAGTGTCACAGTTCTGTGTATTGTCTCGGAGAGGGAAAAATGGTGGAAATGTCAGAATTTATTATGATCAAAAACAGTGGCCTTGTATTTACATAAAAAGAACAGAGAGGTAACAAAATAAATAGTAATCAAATATTGAAATTAATAATCAGTTTATAAAATGTGATATGTATTCTGTTCCAAAGTTTCTCCCTAGTGAAGCTGTGAAAGTAGCTTTACATCCTTTAGTCTTGTATCATGAGTGTTTACCTTCTTGGAGGAACACAGCAGTGGAATCATTCCCTGTAAAATAGGATTCCATGGCCTCAAGGTCTGCTTAGCAGTTTGTCTTCCCATCCTACCCAGTATCTCCACCAAAGTGAGGAAACACCAATGATAAAATAATTTATTTGGTCAAAAATATCTAAACTTTTTCACTTAAAAGAACCAAGAGGCAATCAAAGAAATATATATACTGAGCAATAAAATTTCAAAATTGATAATTTTCTGATTAACATATATATACACCTATCCCCCGATTTACACTGTAGATACGTTCCTGAGAAAAACGTATAAATCGAGGGATAGGTGTATATTAAACTGTCAAATCTGAATAGGTGTTCGCCCCCTCACGAATCAGAGCCTCCCAATATTCTTTTCAACATAGGTAGTATAGAGTAGAATATCGCATTTTAGTATAGTGCGATAAAAACAACAAAAAAAAACTTATTTGGAAAACCATGTAAAAGCGAAAACGTGTAAAACAAGTACCGTGTAAATCGGGGGATAGGTGTATATATAAATTCTGTGTCACATTTTTTGGCAAATATTTATATATGTGAGAAGAATATGAAAAATCGAAAAAAAGTATGGTGTTTATATTGTAAATAACAAAGACATATCTTGACGGCTCACATAAACATTTTAGAAGGAAGACCACCATCTAATGGAACAGAAAATGACTAAACGTTGATTGTTCCATGATATTTGGACAACCCATTTTCTTGATAAATCAAGAAAAGCCAACCATGTACGCATTTCGGGCTGTTTGCCCTCATCATTATGGTGCAGGCTGTACCTCTATGACCAAAAATTTTGCCCTAGAGGCTTCCTGAGAAATCAATTTGCATAATGCGATCAAGTGAAAAAATCTAGAAAAAAGTTGGGGGCTGATATTAAAAACAAAAAAAGGCCTATCTTGACCTCTCACATGAGGTCAACGGCCTGAAACACATCTGTGGTTGACTTTTCTTGATTTATCAAGAAAGTAGGTTGGCCAAATATCATGGAACAAGCCTATATCAACCTTTAGTTGATTTTTGTTCCACTAGATACCGCTCTGCCATCATGTGAGCAGTCAGGACATGCCCTTTTTTTGTTTTTAATATCAACCCCACACTTTTTTTCTATTCTCTTTTAATTTTCATAGATTAATTGTTCAAAAGCGGAATCTGAAATATTTATTTTCTCCTTTGTAATGCATTTTTTAATAAAATATATATTTTTTAAAAACTTTTTATTTTTATTTTTTAAGTAGTGAATGTACCCGGCTTTGCAAGGTTTTAACCCAAGTGAAAGTTTGTCTAACGAACATCTGTTAAAACAATACTTTCAGGGCCAACATCAACTCCCTACTGAATTGACCATTTTTCTCAGGCTAGAGTATTACATCAAGTTGTGGGGGGATTCTTTCCAATCATGTACCACAAGTGGCACACTTACCTCAACTCTGTTGTATTCTAGCTTGAATATCAGCCTTGTCTTTTTACTTTTTGGTAAATTTGACCAATTTCAAAACTTAGGATATTATGAAATCAAAGCCGCCCTTATACTGATGAGGGTCAAAGCCCAAACTATGGTAAACAAGTTGGCTTTTGTCTTAATTTGCCAAAACTGGGGTTGTGGCTCATTATCAGCTTTTGTTTTGTACTGAAATATAGGAGAGATACCTCTTTTGGTACTATACCCTCTTTAAAAATCCTGACTTCAACTGACCCAGTTGATGGACCTCAGCAACGGTTCCACTCCAGGGATACAGAGGAGCTGAGTCTGTGCTCATGTTAAGAGTCCGAAGCAAAGGCTTCCATGTTAGGAACAACCTCAAATCACAGGTAAAGTCAGACTTTCACCAAAGTGTGCCTGGATCATGGTGCCATGATCAACGAAAGCTGCACCCCTATACCCCATTCCATGAACTCATGGAATTTGTGTAATCTTTACACAAGGGGATAAGAAACAACAACAACATACCTATATGTGTGTTAAAAAGGGTAAAGATTAGAGAAGAAGATCAGGGTAGTAGATATGGTGGCACAATTTGGATTATAGATTAAAAACACAAGGTAATAAGACCAAATAAATAAATAGTGTGTGACGTTTCGGTAATTTCTCACACTTGTAGTGTGATTATTTCTCTTTCCCCACCTTATTATTATATTGTCACATATATATTATTGTAGAGTGACTTGAGATCCCAGTGTTTTATAAAAGACCATAAGGCATAATTTAGGTCGTAGTTTATAAACACAAGGTAATAAGACCAAATAAATAAATAATGTGTGAAGTTTCGGTAACAGCGTTGTTATCATCTTCAGACAAAAGTACTGAATGTACTGGATTCAGTACTTTTGTCTGAAGATGGTAACAACACTTTTACCGAAACATCACACACTATTTATTTATTTGGATTTGGTCTTATTACCTTGTTTTATCAGGGTAGTAGCATAATGAAATCTCCTGATCATGTTGTGATGGCAGAGCCATATCAATTAGTAAAAGTATCAACTATCGAATGTTTATTTCCCTTTCAGGAAATTGGCAAACAACTTCATGTTTCGGGTTATTGCTTCATCAGTGTAATTAACAACCTACAACAATAAAGCTTCTTTTTATTTCAAGAAATGGGTATTTAAGGCCAAACATGTGGGGGCACTCAAATACATATTTAAAAAGTTTTAAAACAAGTACTAGCACACCTGGTTGGCTTTTTCTTGTCAATTCAAGAAAAGGTTTTTGACCAATTTCTGGAAATCTCTATTAAACCAGTTTAATGACCTCCTTAGAAACACAAGGAAAAGTTTGAGAGCTAGGAGAAATGTTTCTTTTATAGGTTTTCAAATCATATGGTTCTTCTAAAGGTACAACTCTAATAAACAATTTTTATATTTGCAAATGACCTGTCTAATCTTTCGAAATTATATTTAAGGTTCATTGAGTCACACTTGTAGACAACATAATTTTATTGATATTTTGTCAATACATGCAAAAGTGCAGTCTGCGCTATTATTTTAAAATAATAATTATATACAACTATATACAGTAAAACCCCGCTAATACGAACCTTGGATATAGCGAACCTTCCCTTATAACGAACCTAAGGCGATTCCCAATTCCATTCCATTGAAAATACCATCGTTATAACAAACTTCGCGATTTTTAAAATAACGAACTATCCCTATAACGAACCTATTTTCGGTCCCAAAATAATAAAATCTATTAAATATACTATGCTTATAACGAACTTAAAATTGTAATTTAAAAAAAAAAATAAAACAACAAAATTTTGAGCATGTTTCAACTCTCGGATCGCGATTTCAAAACAATAAATTTAGCGGCTATGTTTGTTTTCATTTACATTCTATTTTTGCTGTATCTTGTATAAATTTTTACACATTATACTTTTTATAAAATAGAATATCTTAGCAACCATCAAATTTGAAATAGAAAAAATGCAAATGGCTTCCAAAATAAAGGCATTCTAAAAACAAAAATGTCACTTAAAAAAAAAAAGGGCCATTTTCAAAACTTTATAAAGTGAAACAACACGGGCAAATTTCAGAACATGTTAAAATACGAAAATATAACTTCTTCTATAAGAGAGGAAAGAGAAAGCTATTAAAATTGTTCACAAAGAGGAATCAACCTCAACTTTTGCCGCGATCGTACATGTTAGGGCTAAAAAAAAAGTCCAAATAAACGGCCCGTGATGCAACAAAATTTATTTTTTATGCCATGAACTATGGCGATTTTCAAGCCAGTTTTGCATGACAGGTTCAAAACAAAAGGAAATATGAAATAGAAGAAAAAACACATTAACTTTATTTGAAAGAGGCAATGCTTGAATGAAGAGTGCTTTGAAGCAACAAGGTATTAGAGCCATTTTTTCAAGCAAACATTGTATTATACGGAGGGTGTTTCCATTCAAATGAAACGATTTTCGCGCGCTCGCGTTTTGCACGTGCAGGCATGCTGCACACGACACTGGTTCCAATAGATCTAGAATCTTCTGGAGAATTCATTTTCATCAGGTATCATGATTTTTGCAACATGGGGGGAGAGAGACTAACGCTCCAAGTCGAACAAACAATTCGGACCCTTTCCAAAGAAGGAAACAGTTATAGCGTCATAGTGAAAAAGCTAAAAGCAGAAGGACTAGATGTTGGCAAAGCTACAATATATAGGGTAGTAAATGGCATCGGAAAGAAAAGGGAAGCTGAATCCAATGGGCAAAAATTTCAAGTCGATCGACCACGACCGGTGCGGACCCCCGCCACGGTTTCCAAGGTAAAGCGGCTAGCAACTACTGAAAATCCACCATCTCAGCGCCAACTTTCCAGAATGTGTGGAACATCGCTAAAAACGATAAATAACATCATTCACAAAGATTTGGAACTGGATACCCGACGAAAAGGCAAGGTTCACAAGCTCACCCCTTTCCACATGAAAAACCGTGCAACGAATGCCCGGAAGCTCTACGAGGAACACCTGGCCGGTTCCAGATCGGAATATACTGCAACATTGGACGAAGCATGGATGTATGTGACGTATTGCAATGGAATCCGGAAGATCTGTTACATCAAAAGAGGCAATCAGGTCCCGGATAATTGGGTTCACCAATGCTCCGAAACTTTCCCTAAAGGTTTCATGGTTGTCGGGGGTAATGACTGGCCGTGGAGTCCTTCCGCTCATAAAGGTTCCATCGAAGGTGAAGGTGAACTCAGAATTCTATATAGAATGCGTTCTGAAACCTGTCATCGAACAACTGAAGGACCTTTACCCAGGGGAAATGGACAAAGTGTTCCTTCATCACGACAAAGCCTCTTCCCATACCTCCAACAAAACCCAACAGTTCCTACAAGAAATGAAGGACACCCTAGGCCTAAATTTTATCAGGAACTCGGACATTCCAGTGAAGTCTCCCGACGCCAGCCCACTGGATTTTTACGGGTTCGGTATGTTGAAACAATGGCTCTTCAACCGACGTCCCAAAACTGAGGCCGGACTTTGGAAAGCCGCACAAGAGGAGTGGTCGAATGTTTCGCTCTCCAAAGTCAAGGAAGTGTTCGCAGCTTGGAAAGTCCGATGCAGGGAGATAGCCAAGAAGAAGGGGAAGCACATAGAACACATGAAAAAAATTCACGTTCGAAAAATAAAGTTCTAACGGACGTTTGAAATTGTTTCATTTGAAAGGAAACACCCTCTGTATAATGTGATAAAGATGTTTTAAAATCATTTTATATCTTTGAATATATACTTAATAAAGCTTTGCCTAGGATTTGTCTTGATTTTGAAATTAGACATAGAGGTACATGTATGCTAATGATAAGAAGAACCTATCATCTAATGATTTCTTTTAATATTCAGTATTAATATAAGGAAATTGGTAAATTAAGGGAATTAAAACAAAGTGACTACTATTAAGAGGCAGCCTCTTCCAGTGTGTTGGCTGTCCTTTAATTATACAGTCTAAAAATTTTTGGAAAAGTAAAAATAGTGAACTGTGGCTATAGTGAACCAAAAGCTCTGTCCCATTGGGGTTCACTATAGAGGGGTTTTACTGCCACCGGTGCAGAGTTTAGTAGAGAATCACCAATGGGTCTCCAGTGACCACATATTTTGCGATCTACAAAGTAAACGTAGATATCGTGCTTCACCGCTTGGGAGATGGTGATCACACTTGTAGAAGAACTATGGGGTTTGAAAGCTTGTGTTATCATAATAAAGAAACTTTTCTCCTTCAGTCTTAAACCTTTCATTAAAAAATTCCATATTCAGTTGATATTTATGTCAAAAGTTGATGCTCTGCCAACAGCAATGTTTAGTTAGGTAATCAGATTTATATATGATCTCTCAATCTATAAAATATTCTTGTTTAAAGTCAGATATCTATCTCAAACTTCAGCAAGATACGTCAAGTTTGTCCTGACAGGAAATTTACTATTGTAGAAATTTTCTCATTTCAAAGGAAAAAATCTGCTGCCTGCTGCTGTGTTGTTTTAGTACTTAAAAAAACTCTTGTGAAAGCATTCCTAAAACTGCTTGGATTTAGCAAGTTGTCCTCATTAGTGAGGATATTTTGAAGAAGCCAAAAAAACACACCGTCTTTTGGAAGGAAGGAAACATATGGTAACTGGCTCTACCCTGTTGTAGCTCTAAAGCATTCTCCCTCAAAAAGAAAAGGCCACTCTTCCTCTCGGACTGCCCGGCCCACATCTGGTGGGGAGGCTGGAGGGGAGCTGACCAGGACTCTCTCAGAAGTCAAGGAGGCTGACCCTGGTGAGATGGGTGGTTAGCTTGTCCTTTCTCTCTTTGTAGATTCTTAACACTTGAGACTTTTCACAACTGGCAGCTGCATGATTTTTCTCACTTTTTGTCTTGGTGGGTGCTTCTAAAGCCTGGTCAACTAAAGGTGTGGCTAACCTACAGCAGATAACATATATCAAAAAGAATATGCTCCCTTAAAAGGTAACAAGACCCAATCTAAATAGTGGTGACGTTTTAGTAACAGCGTTGTTACCATCATTAGACAAAAGATGGAACACTACCTGATCAATATTCTCCTATATTCAAACGACTGAGTAATGTCACTTGGGCACACTCAGCTACATAGAATAATTCCTTTAAAGTATGTATATTAAAAGAAGGTTTTTATTTTTATAGGTTTATAATTCATGGTAAAACTTGATATATAAAAGAACCACTGTTGTGTACAAAATGCTATTGAAAAGTCTTTATTCTATAAATGGGCATCATATAGAAAATATTTTTTTATGGAGATTTTGCCATGCCAACTTTTTCTTTTGGGGTCTTCATTCTGTATCTTTTTTTTTTTTCATCTCTAGTATTTATTCATGCAATTTTTCTGAACTCTTGTTTTAAAATGGCTAAGTAATACTTTTTACAGGGAAAGGTTGATCAACCAAATTACTTGGTGTATCAGAAGATTGGGAGATGGACAAAGGAGATCTATTCAAGGTCATCAGAAACAATTGGAGAGATTGAACATATATTAATTGATGAAGAAAGTAAATGTAAATGAAGTAAAACGAATGGTGGGAAGAATTGGACTAGATGGGGGGGAAGCTATGGATCAACAATTAAAGAAAGAATCTTAGTACTACTAGAGACCTGCTGAAACTGAAGAAGACATCTTACACTTTGAAAGAGCAGAATCGGTTCTAAAATTATTTGAGCTAAATATAGGTATATTTGTCCTTCGGGTGCTTTGGTTCTGGCAGATGTGATCAAATTTCTTTAGTGGGAATATTTCCCATTTCAAATGAAGTATTAAACAAAATTATAAAAAAGAGGTGGTTGAAAATAATTTAGGTAAGTTAAATCAAGTTGTGCAGAATCAAAGTGTCCTTTTGAGAGAGGTTTCCTCTTACTGGAGAACAGCTAATGGGTAAATTTGGTGTTTTTTGTATGGAGGTGTCCACTTGTAGAACTTGGTATTTTAAATGAAGTGTTTGAAGCCAGCAATAGCCAACAATTCATACAATGATAAACAACCTTTATACTTTAGATTATAAGTATGGAGGAATCTTGTATGCTTTTATCTTTAGGTCTGTTTTAGTGGGTCACATTTTTCTTTTATCAACTGGTCAAATATAATAAGGCAACCAGACCAAATAGGTAATTTGTATATTTCCAGTAACAAAGTTGGTAACAGCACTGTTGCCTAAACCTCTTATATAAATCCCTGTTGTCACCATGTTATGTTTATCTCTAGTCCACTATTTGATGGCATTTTGTTGAGCTCTTCAGCAATATGAATTGGTGTATGTGTGATGTGAAGCTGTGGGTTCAAGTTTCTATCCACTAAAACATGTGTGCTGTGCAGGGAGCTCTGGCCCAGTCAGCCCCTCCCTGGTGCACCTCTCAGTGGAGTCCAGAGCAAGAGGAGCCGTGGCTCGTACCTCCAAGATGGTCAACCTGGACCGCTCACAAGTCAGGTAAGAGGAGAGGAATTACTAGTAACAAAAATGTCTTCAATGTCACTCCATGAAATGTTTTCTAAACTTGACCACAAAATCACATAAGTTGAAACAAAAGTTATTTCCTCCTGTCTTATAGAAAATTAAGAATGACAAGTTCTGATCAAAACACAAATAAAAACTTTTTTTTTTTTTTAGCTTATCCCTAGTACACGTGGTACAGGCCATGATAATCATGGTGGGTAGTTAGCGACTGCTTTTTACTGTAAGCGCACCACATGTCTACACATGTGAAAGCAGTTCGACTTTGCACTTACAAATGTGCCAGAGCCCCGTTTGGTTACTTGCACTCGCTGGTGGGGTTGGACTTTTGCAAGAATCGGGGGGCCATTGGAGCATTTTTTTTTTTAACAGAAAAAAAGTGTCCAATGCGGGGATCGAACCCGGGTCGTAGTGGTCGTAAAAAAACAATGGTTGCCTGTAAAGTCGGTTTTATGGGCGAAGATTTTACGTGACAACGGTAGAATATTTATTGATATGAATATAATTAAATTGCACAATAGGAACAAGGAATTGAATGAAAATAAGAATTGCACAAATTTTAACTATAGAAATATATTTTGTTTACTAAAACATTGTACATGTAAACTTAAACTTAACTAATTCCTATTTGAGTGATTTTGTTGAGGATAGGACGATGATAGGAGAAATATGAAATGAAAGGAAGTGTTTCTGCTGTAATGTGTCTTGCGAAAGTCAAGTCGATAGTTGTTCCTTTTAACGTAGTTGACTTAGAAACGTTTGATACGCAATCAAGATTATACGTATTTTTCATGATATTAAGAAACGAGTTGTCAGGCTTTACGTTTTTGTTAAAATCACCACACAGAAGAATCGGTATACTAGAATCAACTTGCACGAACGGTGGCACGTACTGGCTGTTGTGAATGTACGGACCGAGTCCTTGCCATAGTAACATTCCAATATCCTGCATACTAGCTCCTGGATGAATATATATAGCACCGAGTATAAACTTGAAGCTAGTATTAGCGGCGAAGCAAGTAACTTCAGTCATGCACATGTCACCCTTGGTTTTAATGACACGAGTTACGTCTGTAATCGCAACTTGGAACACTTCCGCCGTAGATGTCGATGATAATTTACGATAGATCGCCACTCCACCAGCCGCGTTGGTATTTGAAAATCAAAACACTTATTCAGATCGAAGGTTCAAATTTTTGCTAAATAAATTTGAAATTAAATAAAATTTGTAATTGTAAATGATGAAGTTGAAAATTAAAACATTTACTTAAATTAGATGTTAAAATTCTTGCTCAACACAGTTTAAATAAAGTTTTCTTATATCTGCCACTTTTTCTTAATATTTGTAATTTTAAAGAATCAATTCGAAAATCAAAACATTTATTCAGATCGAAGGTTCAAATTTTTGCTAAATAAATTTGAAACTATTTAAAATTTGTAAAATAATAATTAATTAATTAATTAATTTTAAACTAATAATTTACTTAACACTATCAACATTTATCAATAGTATGACATAACCTATAAACTCAGTTTCTCAACTTTTGTGTCAATCTAACAATTAATCAATCAATCATAGTTTACGATAATGAAATAACAGTGTACAATTATTTACCTTTATTGTTGTAGTTGTTGTAAATGACGAATCTAAGCACTCCACATTTTCACTACAGACACAGCTGACGATACTTTAACCACACGTGTGAACTTGTATTATGACGCTTTCTTGTTTTTCCAACGCCAAGAACGTTCGAGAAAGACAAAGACAGAGACAAGCATGCGCCGATTCAATGCGCCTAATTCTCTAGCGCTGCACGCGCAGCTGCGCGCGCAGCACTCTCGTTCGGTTACTCATCGTAACGTTACCGGGCGTTACACTTTTTCATAAGTGACTCCCAGCCGCAACCTAATTTAAGACGTTGTCACGTCAAAACTTAATTCACATGAAAGAACACGACACAAATTTTCCTAAAATAAAATATTTAAAATACAATATTATGGTTGATTAAATGCAAATATTTTCTTACATAGCCAGGGAGCTATGACCCACAGATTCCAAATTTTGTTGCTGCAGATGTGTGGATCTTTAATATTTTAAAAAACAAAGTTTTTAAAAAGATTCAACATGGAAACCTAATGTTTGGTGAAAAAATCACTCCAGAAACTTTTAATTTAAATGACTGTAGAGGAATCATGTAGTGACCAATAAGTCATTGAAAGAAAAATTAATCCTTCAATTGGTTACCATCTGTACTTGGGATAAGTAAGTAAAAATAATAATTATCATCAATTATTGCTCTTCATAGGATTAAAAATATAGAGGGCAATCATTGAATTGAACCTAAAGATGACACTAAATATGTGAACAACACAGTGCATCCTTTTGCTATTCCAATAGTTCATGGCCATTTGAAACTTGTCTCAATGTCTAATTGAACATCCAACAAGTCTGTTGTGCCCCAGCAGCATGTCCCAGCTGACATTGCAGTCCGAGTCCAGCACCTCCAGTGGCCTGGGATCCTCCACCATCCGCACTGTGACCTGGACCCCACCCCTGAGTCTGGGAGGTTCTACCCCCACCCACACTGAGGGCACGCCATCCTTCACCGAGTCCAGTTCCTCTGGCGATATTGGTGAGGCAAATAACTACATCAAAAATCCAATATTCTATATACAGTTACGAGCGTCATTCTTCGTCGCCTCTGTCACAGTTTGCTTTTTTTTTTTGGAATGGCGCCCTCCTATTGGTCGGCTACGATCACGCCACCTTTGCCCCCCCCCCCCCATTTTTGTAACTATTGTGTTGGAGCGGGTCGCTCCTTAAATAAATGCCTATATTAGTTAATAACTAAATGGAATCCTCTCTTTTTCCCAGTAAGAGACTTCTACGGAAGCCAACAGTACATAGACAGATAAAGCACATAGGCTATAGTTATTAACTAATATATGCATTTATTTAAGGCGCCAATTTATAATTGTAACAAATAGTATTTTGATCAAAACATTCAATCGGGTAAAACACGGGCGTTGCCCGGGTCATTCGGCTAGTATTAGAATATAAAGAAGATCCTCATAATAACAGTTTCTTTGTTATAACATCATAATGCACAAGTTTTATATGACTACACCGCTCTCTCTCAACTTATTTAGTTCAGTGACAGTGAATCACTGAAACGTAAAGAACTAAACTAAAAAAAAAAATAATTTTGTCATATTTTTCCAAACAAACTTCCAACCAACATTTTCAAAAAGCAAAAGTTCTAAATCCCAATTGTTTTAACCATCGTTATAACAACGTTTTTTTTCTAAATAACCTAAAATCTTGGCCCCGAGTGTTAATACAGGTTTCAACTGTATTTTAGGGTTGTTCTCTTAAAGTGTTCAGTAAAATAGTGATGTAATGCAGAGTAAAGCCAAGTCTTAGTTCCTACCAAATATGAGTGCAGTCATTGAAGCAGATATCACCATACACTCTATATGTGTGTTCCAGCCTGCCCTACAACTCCAGTGCAAGGCCTCAAGTCTGCCTCTTCTAACTATGATGATCAAGTTGCTGAAATGGTAAGTAAACTCTTTTGAACCTCCTTCCTTTCCCTCTTTATTTCCTTCTGCTCCCTTCCTTGAAAACAAATTTCAGGATGATGAAGCTGCTAGCAGAGTAGTGCATGCCAGGCTTTGCTTTTGCACTCTACTACTAACTCCATCAGGAACTAACCCCTCCTCAACATAACTGACCCCTTGCATGGCATGCTTCTCTCCCCCCCTTTCCCCCCAGACTCGTTGCCAAATTGCCAGCACTGATGTTGGGCCTGTTTTTTTTTCCTCCACAGTCTGCAGCCAGCATGCTTTTCCCCATATCAGAGGAGTCCAATGGCACTTCCACAAGTGTTGGTGCCATCACGCAACCCTAGACCTATAGTGTCTGTCCCGTGTAGCAGCAGCTTTCTTCCCGAAACTTGTTTTCCACAGGGAGAATCATCAACCAACGAGAGTGTGTGTGCCAAAATTAGAACAACCTTGTGTTCCCCCTCTCAATCTAATTTTCCACCAATACTTCTTCAATTGACTTTAGTATGATGAAGCCAGACTATACTGTATAGTTGTAAATATTGGTTTTGTGGTGTACCCAAACACCATTTTTATTTATTTGTACAAACCCCCTCCCTCTACTTATATCTATCTATCTATTGTATTTTTGAGTTCCCCTTCTTTCTTGAATTTATTGGAGGAGGCTTTAGCACCCCAAGCTCTGTTTTGGTTTGTAAAAGCCTTATCAATATATTTATAAACACTGAGAATATATATATATATTTACATATACACTTGAAAAGGGTTTTAATTATTTTTTACATGTATAAATAAAAAAATATATTCATATATGTATATATATATATATACTATTTTTAATATATAATTTTTTAAAGACTTTTGTGCAGTAATAATAAAAAAGAGAGAAGAGAAAATTCTTTAATAAATATATATAATTTAATTTTAGATATTTAAAAAGAGTTTTTAATACAAAGCTTCTTAGAGAGCGAGACTTGCCACTACATCTCAATAAATAACTTGGATAGTTTGTCCCTCTAAGCCCCAAGATCTGTTCAGCTTTTCCTTCCTTAAGAATTCCATTTTGATGTCCTCCTCTAAGCTAATATTTCCCAGTGATCTCTCTTTACATATTTCTACTTTGACTGACAGCCTTTTGCCAAAAATATAGCAACCTGGGAGAATAGTATTTAGACTAAATTTGTCGGTTTGCTTCATGCCTTATGATTCAATCTTTTTGATACTAGAGATGGGTATGGCAGAAACTCTTAAAACCCATCTCAATTGATGCCTTCCTTCCCAGCATATGTGTATATGTCACATGCGTTCCAATGTTGTATCA
The DNA here is from genome assembly GCA_030710605.1 of Cordylochernes scorpioides. NCBI lineage: Eukaryota > Metazoa > Arthropoda > Arachnida > Pseudoscorpiones > Chernetidae > Cordylochernes > Cordylochernes scorpioides. Next base: position 11,519,586 of record CP092879.1, on the reverse strand, counting down.
ATGCAATTTGATTTTCACCTCTCACTGGAGATTAGCATTTATTTTACCTGCTAGAGAAATTATTTCAGTTCATTTAGTAATAAAAAAAAAAGGATTTTCTTAAATAATAGTAGCACAACCAACTGTTTGATTAAAGTTTCCTCCCAACATTTCCCACGGAGCTATTTCCACAAATCAGTTTAGAATACCATACATTTCATTTAGTCCAAACCTATCTAGTAGATACCCAAAAGATGATTTTTTTTGTCAAAGAGGTTTTCCTCCTCCTATAGATTTGAAAGGAATTCAGAATCAATCTCTCTATCTACACCATTCCCTCTTGTTTTAGTGAGGAGGGCACCCTATTTAGAAGGTGCTTGATTCTCACCCTCCCTTCAGAGGCGAGAGAGAGAGATACTACCAGAATACTCTACCATTACCACCTGTTGAAATCAATCCAAAAGGCACTTCTCTAACAGTATTGATATATGATGATGATGACCTCCCCATTAGTACAAAGTTGCTACCCTGTGATCTAACTTTCTTAATTTTACTCTATTGTCCTATTTTTTTTTATCTTATATCTATATATATTATATATGTATATTAATTATTGTATTTATATCTCTCAGGAGTTGAATCTCAGTGATATTACCCCATAGCATAGTGTTTGGTGAAAGATTATTAGAGGTAGTGGAATGGGGAGGGAACTGAGGTTCAACCCTGTCAATCATTCCCATGTTTATTTTTCTAAGAATAGGGCCACACAGTTCCATAGCACCCAAAGACACTGGTCTTTATGCTCATCCTATACCAAAATAAAATATATTTAGAGACTTAAAATACTTATTTTGTGTTTTTGTTGGTTTTAAAATAATATTTTTATGTTTTTTTTTTTTTTTTTAATTTTTTTTTTCCCTTGAGAAAATAAACATGTTTGCACAAATGGCCACCAAGAAGTGAATGCTCTCCTCACACATTAGGGAGGAATCTATTGGTTCCTCTCAGCTGACACATTGTGTGTCTCCACACCAATACGTCCTCCAATTGTCTACTGCCACCAGCTTTGTATCGGGTAACATCAGTATACTTCACACTCACTTGCCCAAAATGTAGCTTGGCACCTGCAGCTCCAGAACACATTTTGGCTTGTATTAGATGCACTAAACAGGACCTTTAGGAGAGGCCGCTGCTCATCATAAAACAGTTTGAGGAGCATGAACTCGTGGAATTCGTGAAACCTTTACACAAAGGGATATGAAACAACAACACAATCCAGCAAACTTGAGTACATTTATCTAAATTACTTAGAACTATGCTGAGTGTGTGTGGTTGACTATTAAAATAACAAATTTGAAATGCCTTGCAAAATATTTTATTTGAATTCATGTTCAATATGATGTCCTGAACAATGAACAAAATAATGATGTTGAATTTTCCATGTAAGTTATATTGATTTCTTTCCAAGCAACACACATTCCCTGACAAGGTAGTCAGATCTTTTTTTCTTCTTAGGATTTTTGTCCGCAGTCCAGTTACACAGGGAAAAAAAAAAACTGATAACATTGGATGGCTTCTGAAAAGGTTGCTCGGGAAGAAATCAGTATGAATTACATGGAAAAATTGTACAGAAATCTATAGGAATGGTATTAGGTGATTTTTCGGGGATCATTTAATATGGAATAGCAGAAATTGCTGTTTTATTAAGCTTGAGGTATGACTGATCTTGATGTGTCCATACTCCTCTGCAACAGCTATGAAACCTTTTGAAACCCCTCCTAGCATTGCAGTCTTTCTTGCCCTTAAAGTCACAAGATAAATTGCACAGAAGAAGTTACTTTCATCGAGGTAACCCCAAGCTTTTTCCACTGCAGCATTTTGACTGAATTATTCTCATAGAGCTTTCTGTGCATTTTATTTTCCTTTAACCCTGTGAACACCAGCGCCCCATCTCACAGAACAGATCACAAGTGTGCATAAGCCCCAGTGCTCTATCTCACGGGTCACAAATAAATGAGCATATAAATTCTCAGAAACTACCGCTACAGTTCTATTTTTTGATCGGGAGCCTTGTTAGGTATATGACTCACTCAGGGTTCGTGGATATTCTCACTTGCTGCCTGTTTTACTACCGATTTTGTGTTTGCAACTTCATACTCTTTTTAAAAGCGATTTTACCGATCGCTAGCATATCAAAATGTTTTTTATTTTTGGAATTAGATACTTCTGATACATCATCAATAGATTCAGTCTAAAGATTCCTTTAATGGAAATAACTATATTTTAAGGAAAATTCTGATTGTGAAAGGGAGGATGTAACAGAAGATTATAGAGACCCACCAAACGTACCATTTTCCACTCCATCATGAAAAACACCATATATAATGTGAGCCATTTTATAATTTCTCTCTATTTTTTCAAAATCTTTTTGTCAACAAATAATTGAAGAAACAAATAAAAATGCTGAACAAGAAACCCCCAAAAAATCAGTTTTTCTCTCATCTTGGCACATTTGCACCAAGTTACAATAAATGAGTTCTATGCATTTCAGGGTGTCATTTGGAACAGGGGAATGATTTTTATGCATGATTGGATTGAAAACATGCCATTCTTTGCAAAAATGCATTTCACAAAATAATTTTCTCCCAATTGTGTCAATGTTGCACCTATATTCTCCAATAGTGACACACATCCTCAAGGATTGCAACAAAAAAGCAAGTCATTTTTAGAAAGTAGAAGTGATATATTCTTACCATATTCACAGTGATGAAAAGAGGTGAAGATCTTGTGTCTTTTTTCAAAATAATTCGTGTGAGCTCACTTGATGATAAAGAAAGGCTTCATGTACCAGATATTGACCCTAAACATGATTGAAGGGATTGTTTAGTGTGCACTGACATCAAAACACAGGGTGGTAGCAAAAACATTTTTCCCTTGTAGGACCTGTACCATAATATCAGACCCCCCCCCCCCCCTTGGGAACTGTTGAAAAAATATCATACTTTGCAAACAAAGCAAACAAAAAAAAAACATGCATATTGCTGCTTATTTTTGAGTAATAAATTTTAAATACAGTAGAACTCCTCAAATTCGGAAAGCTTGGGGCGCAAGGTATTCCGAATTTGAGAGAGTTAGATTTGTGAATATTTATGTGGCATAAATAGGCATTTAGATGACTGAGACCAAGATTTTGAAGCATATGAACAATTTTAGGTTGAATATTATATGTACATTACATAATTTTAATTACGATTTTTAATCAAATGTTCCTTGACTTTTATGAGTTTTGAGCATGAAACCGATGAAAAATAGTAAAATATTTTATTATGTATGTAATGCAATTGATGGCCAAGTAAGTTATGGCTTGGCAAAGAAGTTGCTGATTGTTGTCTGTTTCTTTGGCTTGTTTAACAAAGCTTCTTCTTCTCTCATAAGCATAGTTCGAAGACTATTGATGGTGTTGTAGCTTGCAAGCATTTCTGGTTCAGTGCGCTTTTCCAAATATTTTAATGCAACATCCAAACTTTTCAACGCTTCGCATCTGGGAACATCCGGCTCCAAACTGTCTTCAGAAGTTGCTTTATCAACATTTTCGTATAACGGATTTTTTACTTGAGAAAACTTTTTGACATCTTTTTCGGTAGAATCAACAAACTTTGTAAGTTTAAGCTCAGACTTTTTTATATCATAAACAGTTGTCTTAGAAATTTTATACTTTTGCATTATCGTTGTATAGCTTAATCCTTTTTTAATGTCACTAAGAACATCTAACTTTTCACCAAGCTTAAGAATTCGGTACTTGCCTCGTTTTTGCCGCTCCTCTTTGGATGCCATTTTGTTGAAGAACAAACTTGTAAATGCAAAAAATTGAGAGTTGAATAAAAGAATTTGAAACTTACAATGTCTGAAAATGTTTGATAATTTGAACTTTAGGTGAATCAACTTTGCAATAAAAAATGCGTGAATGGCTTATGACGTAATAATGCTGCCTTCTTATTGGACAATATCCTAAACTAAGCACAAAGGTCAAATGAAACTGTTGATTTATTTAAGCTTTTAAAAAAGGGGATAAACCCCTAATTAGCGATTATAAATAATCGGTAAAAGTAAATTAATTAAACACTTAAATTAAAAATAAATTACTAATAAAAATTAAATAAAATAAAAGCAAAGCAAAAGTAAATAAAATAAAATAATGTTGAAATATCAACAAAATAAAAGCATGTGAAAATTGATTTTTTGTATGTAAAAAAAACATTACAATACTTTCCGATATATATATAAGTAAATTAAATTTTATTGCCATCTATCGTTAAAATTTTACACAAATAAATCTACTGGCAATGCTTTTCTTTTTAAATATCATCAAATATTATCTCTACAGACCTTACTGCAATGATATGATTTATTGAATGAGAGGGCTTGGCTCATCAGTAGTGAACCCTCTCAGCGGTTTCGCCAAATTAATCTCTAGACCGCTCTACTATTGTATTGGACTGGTTTTGTTATATACCCTGCATTTTCTATGGAAGGCAGCTTAGGGGTGTTTAGTGAACTATGGACATAAGCTTATAGGTCTGTAGAGGTACATACACATACTTTCAAGGTATTGCATCGAGCAAAGCTCTTCCGCAAAATATGTTTTCATAACCAATATATATATAAGTAAATTAAATTTTATTGCCATCTATCGTTAATATTTTACACAAATAAATTTACTGGCAATGCGTTTCTTTTTAAATATCATCAAATATTATCTCTACAGACCTCTACAAAGATTTTTGTATTTTAAACCATTGTGTCTAAATAAGCATGAGTGCAAGATCTGGTATTCAGTGTAAGCACTATTTACACACATTTTAGGTCTAATAGACCCATGTTCAAAGGGTTAAAGGATGTGTTTTGGCGATAAAATGTGAACTTCATTCTTTTTCTTTCTTTTTTTTTCATTTTCAAGTTCCAATTTATTTTTATAATTCTACAGATTATGTGAAATATTCATTTTTCAAAAAGCTTTTATTTAACTTGCTTCCCTGTCTGTCTGTCCACAAATATTGCAATCAATTTTTAATATACTTCTAGAGCATGTAGGAATCTGAAATTTGGTACACTTTTCAGAAGCCAATGACAATGCAAGTTGACAAATTTTCAGACTTCTGGGTTGTCAGAGTGGCCGGAAATGGACAAATTTCCAAATTGCCTTTCAAATTTTGTAAACCAATTTTAATATACTTCCAGATCACATAGAAGTATGAAACTTTTAATACTCACTCAGTCCAATGAACAATGCAAGTGTGCAAATTTTCAGACTTCTGGGTGGTTAGGGTGGCCAGGAATGAACAAATTTCTATATTTCTTTTTATTAAGTCTTATGTTACGCCCTTTTACAAGGAATGACCAATTCGCCGCAAGCAGGCTTCCATCTATTTAAGGCCTAATCCCCAGTGAACTTTTGATTCAAGTTTTGTAAATTCATGACAAAACTAACTAAATAATTAATAAGTAAAAATATATTTTTAAAAAAGCTTTCATTTAAATGCAGATTCAAATTCAGATAGTCTGAAAAATCCAACCTTGACAAAATCTTGAGATTTCTTTCAGTATGTTACATTTCTATTTTAATAGTTATTCCAAAATGGTTTTGAGAATTAACCCCACTCATTCACAAAAAATAAACACTCAAGTGCAAGGTTCATTTTCTAATTTTACAAGATTGTTATTTTAAAAGTGAATCACACTCTATTTAAAAAATCATATGCATGGTTTCTCTCACCAAGTTGAATGGAATTAAGAACGTTTCTTGAAGGAGTTTACAGATAACCAAACAATTAGTCCCAGGGACTTCTAAGACCTTTGAAACGAACTACCTTCTAAATGCTAATAACTACTTGGATGATTATGGCTAAATTGAAAAATGATTGCACAAAACTATTTACGTTAGTAAAAGATGAAAATGTTAATTTTAAAATATGAGGACATCTTGAAAAGTAAGGTTCACAACTACGCCGTTTCCGATCGTAAGATGGTAGGCGTAATTCGGCATCATCACTGTATTCCTTGGTTTCCACGCCAGTCTCGAACAATCCGCGTGACTTTGGGACACTCATTCGATGCATAGCAGCCGTTTAGGATGGAGCTCCCGCTTCACTCGCCCGCCAGGTGCGAACTGCGCTCAGTCATTCAATTTTTGAATGCAAAAAAGTTCCTCCAATAGAAATTCATCGACAGTTAGTGGAAGTGTACGGTGAGAAGTGTATGGACGTGAAAAACATGTGGAAATGGTGTCGGGAGTTTTCTGAGGGTCGGGAAAACATTCACGATGAGCAGCCGTCTGGGCAGCCGAGTTTTCCTGAATAAACGGTGGCTCGAATCGACGAGATGGTGCGCAATAACCGGAGAATAACCCTTCATGAGATAATGGAAGGTCTTAATGAAGAATGTGGCTACTTCTCCGTGCAGAATATTGTGTCGGAGGTCCTCTGGTACAAAACCGAGGAACACAAGATCAAGCATGTGTAGAGTGCCACAGAATTTCTCTGCCGCTATGAGGAAGAAAGCGAAAAATTTCTGGATTCGATTGTGACTGGAGACGCAATTTGGGCACATCATTACATCCCAGAAATGAAGAACCAGTCAAAACAGTGGCGTCACCTGACCTCACCAAAGCCGAAAAAGTTCGCGATGCAGCAGGAGAGTGGTATGACGCCATCATTAAAAAATTGGTTTCCAGGATGCAAAAAGTGATTGATCATCGAGGAGCCTATGTTGAAAAATAGCCAAATGTTCAACCTTTCCAACAATGTACGCAAAGTTATAAATAAATTATATTTTCCATGGAAAAAAAAAGGAGACCTTACTTTTTAATACACCCTCGTAGTTTAAATTTAATACAATATCTAATTTCTTTAATTGTCACTTTAATTTCTCCCAAGGGTCATGCAGCCTGTCAAATGCTTATTTGACACCATTCATTGATTTGTTGATCAACAACAAAAATAGAAATTTGTTGCACAAAACAACTTTATAGCTAAAATTGCCTTACTAAAGGCAGCTCCACTTCAGTCGGTGCATCTCCACAGCAGTAGAATGGTATAAGTTTGCACATGTGTCCATTTTACTTGTTGTTCAGCAGCTGAAAGTGTCTCAGTGTTGCAGTGCCATATATTGCAGCAGCACCGCACATATCTCACTCATGATTATTGTTTTCTCATGGACAAAGAGCTGCTTTAGTCCATACCAAGTCACCAAACAAAAGCATGTCTTGAAGAGTAACATTCTATTCAACATTATAAAAATAAGAAAAAGGCATCTCCTTATCATGCAACTGAAAGTTGCTGATAGCTTGCGTCATCTATTGGAATAAATATCAACTATTCTCGTTGATTTTTAATTATTCCAGAATTGGCCAAATACCCAATCTTGATTAATCAAGAAAAGCTAACCACGGACGCGTTTCGGGCTGTTGGCCCTCATCAGCGTGGTGCAAGCTGTACCTCAACGGACCAAAAAATTGGTCATTCAGGCATCCTGAAAAATCATGAAATGGGTAGTTAAGACCAGAATTGCGTGAGAACGCTACACAATGTGAAAAAAAAAAAATAGTACAAAGGCGATATTGTACTGGGATAAGGTGCATGACTTTCAGTTGCACGATAAAGAGATGCCTTTTTCTTAATTTATGCACCTCATCCCAGTACAATATGTACATTTGTACTATTTTTTCACAATATAAAAATAGTTCTAAAAAAAGCTTTTATATAAATAGGTAATAAAAAAATTAAGTAAATATTTTAGCTACACCACCATTGAACAAAATGAAGGTGGGACAATGATCATATATTGAGAGAAGAGGTAGAATATTTTGTCAAACAAAAACTTGCTAATGAGTGCTTCATAATGAATCACATTTTCTTCTTCTTTCTTATCTCCACTCAATCATATTAGGGTATCAAGCGCTTGTAAAGCTTGAGACTTAGAAACCATCATGATTGGGTGAAGTAGAATGCGTCTGCCTTTGTCATTAAGACTGGGAGCACTACTCAGTGGCAGGCCGACTTTGCTCCAAAAGAAATGGCCGCCTCTGACATGAGGAACTGACACCATGTGCAGCCGCTCCTAACATGGAGTACAAACGCTGCTCATCCTGTATCCCTAGATTAGGAGCCCTTACAGGGTACTATCAGCCGGGCCAGGTGAGCCCAGGTTTTTTAGCGAGCTTGTTACTGCTCCCCCTCCTCCTTTTTCATCCGGGCTTGGGACCAGCAAAGGCGGAGTTAAATTAATAAATCACATAAAGTTTGAAAATAGAAATGATGATCGTCCCCTGACGCTTTTATTTTGACTTATATAAATCTGATTGTTCAATTGCAGTAGCTGAAATACAGTATAACCTCGTTAATTCGACACACCCCAATTCGACACTCGGCGATAATTCGACCATGTTCCGATGTCCCGACCTCCGGCCTATCAAATAACAAACCGTAATTCGACAGTATCGATAATACGACAGTTCCGATAGTTCGACCATTTTAAAATTCGAATTTCGACAGTTGAATGTTATTTTACATGCAACTTTACCGCTAAACGGTATTACGGCGGCGACGATCGATATCGGCGGGCGCCGATACGATCGCGCCTGCGCACTTTTGGTTTCTGGTTAGTTTAAGTTTAACTTTGCAGTGCCGTTGCGCAATTTCGCAGATGTTATTGTTGTTGTTTTTTTACGCGGGAATTTCGGCATCATGCGCTAACTAATAATAATTTTTATTTTTTTATTTTTAACATTGAAATATTTTAGCTATTTTTAAATTTATAAATAATTTCTTTTTAAATAAATAAATCTTTATAAAATGATCCAACAATGATTATGATAACATTTTAATTCAATATTCTGTGTTAATTTGAATAAATGAGTGGGGCAAGAATGTCAGGTTCTGCCAAAAAAAATTGGAAACGTAGTCAGTATCACCAGCTCACTTATGTGGAAAAAATTAAAATTATAGAAGAAATAGAACAAGGAAAATCACATAGTCAAGTTTCCAGAGAGAGAAATATTCCACGGTCCACCATTAGCACAATTTTTAAAAATAAATTTGCCATAAAATCTGCCTTTTTTAAATCTAATTTTAGCTCTACCTTGAAACGTGATCGTGACGGGGAATTCCCAGAGATTGAAGAAGCCCTGTTTAGGTGGATAAGGCAGGCAAATGCCATGAAACTTGCCATAAATGGCAATATCTTGAAAGAAAAGGCTATACTCTTGGCCTTGAAAATGGGTCAAGATAATTTTGAAGCTAGCAATGGCTGGCTAGAAAAGTTTAAGGTCAGAAGGAATATTGCTTTTAAACGACTTCATGGAGAAGCTGGAAGTGTGGATGCCAATAGTGTAGCCACTTGGAAAGGTGGGATTATTCCTTCACTTTTAGCTAAATACAGCCCACAGGACATTTTCAATGCTGATGAAACAGAGTTATTTTATAAACTTTTGCCTAATCAAACAATGACTATCAGAGGTGAGAAATGTGAAGGGGGTAAGAAGTCTAAAGAGAGAATTACAGTGTTGGTATGCTGTAATATGGATGGAAGTGAAAAACTGCCTTTACTTTATATTGGGAAATATAGAAGACCACGATGCTTCCATGGCATGAATATTCCCTCAAATTATCATTTTAATAAAAAAGCCTGGATGACTGGGGCAATTTTTACGGATTGGCTGAAAAAATTGGACCAAATATTCAAAAGAAGAGAAAGAAAAATTTTATTAATTTTAGATAATTGCCCAGCCCACCAAATACCTGAAGGGTTACAGAACATTGAAATATGATTTTTGCCCGCCCTAACTACAAGTGCCTTACAACCCTGTGATATGGGTATCATTAAAGCCCTAAAAGACCAATATAGGAAACGAATGATAACGTATCTTCTCACTTGCATGGAAGAAAAAAAAAATGCTCAAGTGCATTTACTCTTTGCAATTTGCTGGCTAGAGGCTGCATGGGTTGGGGTTAGTTCTTCCACAATAAAAAATTGTTTTTCTCATTCAGGATTTGTGATGGATGAAGCAATGGAAGAAGTTGTTGAAGAAGAAATGAACAGATGTTTTGAGGCATTAAAAAAACATCAAGCCATTGATGTAAACTATATTGAATTCTTGGAAGTTGATAAAGATGTGCAAGTTGCTGGGGAACAGTCCATTGAAGAAATTGTAAAGGAGGTAATGGGTAAAGAAGAAGATGAAGAGGTAGAGCCAACAGAAAAAGATTTAAACAAAACATCAATAACACCTGCAGCAGCAGTGGATGCCTTTAATACAATAAAAACTCTTTGCTATTTAAAAGACATTTCTGAGGAAGAAAGGCATGCATGTCTTTTAAAAATAGACTATCTGGAATACATCCTGAATAGGATTTCAGAGAAAAAACAGACATCTATAAAATATATATTTTTTTAATCTTGATTCTTTTCAAATAATATTTTTTAATTTTCTTTTTATTTTCCATATTTATTTTCTTTAAACTATTATTCACACACAATTGGAATAAAATATTATTTGTTTCGAAAATATGTATTATTGCCATTTTGTCCCAGATACTAAAAGTTATTCATGAAAATAAAAAATAAATATAAAAAAGTACACACACAATGGTTTCAATTAATCTCATTAATTTATATTACAAAGCTATTTATAAAAAAATATATATATTATTTTAGCTAGTTAGATGATTAGCTAATCATCTAACCTTAATTCAACACTTCCTTTAATTCAACCGAAAGCTCTGATCCCTTGGGGTGTTGAATTAAAGAGGTTCGACTGTATATATTTCATTTTTTCAGTGCTTATTTATAAAAACTTTTTTAAAAAAGTATTATAGTTTTCAGTCCTGAATTTTAAATGTAAAAATGTACTTTTATATTTTCAATATTTTAATTTGGTTAAATTTTTATTTGTATATATTTCTGACAATATTCTCACAGGTATTTATAGCTCTAGTTCATGCTGCGGATTTATTTTTATGGAAGGCCAGCAGGTCATTACATGATAAATTTTTGTGCCTATTTTATCTTTTTGATAAATACTAATTCTATTCTATAGTCACAAGGTAATAAGACCAAATAAATAAATAAATAGTGTGTGACGTTATCTGTTATCTTGTTTACACACTTGATAACAGGAACTATTTAAAAACATGCTGTGGTAAAATTTTCTCATTCAGTACTTTTGTCTGAAGATGGTAACAACCCTGTTACCGAAACGTCACACACTATTTATTTATTTGGATTTGGTCTTATTACCTTGTGTTTATAATCTATAATCCAAATTGTGCCTTATCTATTCTATAGTCTTTTCCAGACCATCGCAGCCACCTAGAAGTCTGACATTTTGTCAACTGGCATTTTCATCAGGTTTGAACAAGTGTATAAAATTTCAGACATCTAGGTGCTCTGTGAGTTATTAAAAATGACTGCATTTGTGGACAGAACAAAAAATAAACATTGAAGCTATAATATACCATGAAGAGATATGGGGGTCGGTGGAAGGCTGGTTAAACTGTTTGGTTTTCGACCACTAGGACCCGGGTTCGATTCCCGCATTGGACACTTTTTTCTGTTTAAAAAAAAAATGCTCCAATGGCCCCCAATTCTTGCAAAAGTCCAACCCCACCAGCGAGTGCAAGTAACCAAACGGGGCTCTGGCATTTGTAAGTGCAAAGTCGAACTGCTTTTCACATGTGTAGACATGTGGTGCGCTTACAGTAAAAAGCAGTCGCTAACTACCCACCATGATTATCATGGCCTGTACCACGTGTACTAGGGATAAGCAAAAAAAAAAATGAAGAGATATGGTGATAGTATACAGCCTTGCTTCACTCCATTTTGTGGGTTGAGCCACTCAGTTTTCCATATTCTGGCTTAGTGTACTAGGGTGTTTCTAGCATCAATGACTTCAGCATATTACATGTTCTTGTGGAGACTCAATGGTGAGAACTCTATGGCAGTATGTTATGGAGAAGTATTAACTATTGGCCTCTTACAACTATTTTTTTGAAAAAAAAAAGTCAGGATTCAAATTTTCTTATCAGTATTCAGAAACGTCGACCATTTCCCTGTGACAATTAAATAAAATTAGTATATGTTTTTATGTATTAGGTGGAGAGAAAGGTTTGTGCTAAGTAAAATAAATAGGCAAGATGAAACATAGCAAAGAGGTATAATGGAACCCCATTATAATAACAACACCCTTAATATCATCAAGTCTCCATTGTTGTGGCTATAACAACAGTCCCAATTGATTGATATACTGAGGTTCCTCTGTATAGAGAGGTAATAGTTGAAGTAAACGAAAAAATTGCGCTACAAATTATAAAAATACAACCTTTCGCAATGAGTTTCTTTTATTATGATAATATATCATAATATAACATATCATAATAAAAGAAGGGGGGTCGGTGGAAGGTAGTTTGGTTTACGACCACTACGACCCGGGTTCGATCCCCGCATTGGACACTTTTTTCTGTTTAAAAAAAAAAATGCTCCAATGGCCCCCCGATTCTTGCAAAAGTCCAACCCCACCAGCGAGTGCAAGTAACCAAACGGGGCTCTGGCACATTTGTAAGTGCAAAGTCGAACTGCTTTCACATGTGTAGACATGTGGTGCGCTTACAGTAAAAAGCAGTCGCTAACTACCCACCATGATTATCATGGCCTGTACCATGTGTACTAGGGATAAGCAAAAAAATATATAATAATAAATAATAAAAGAAACTCATTGCGAAAGGTTGTATTTTTATTTTTATAGAGAGGTAAATAAGAAATCCATGTTTTATACACTGGGCACATTCTCTTCAAGGTCTTTCTAATAAAACCATTGTTTAACTGGGCGGCATTACACTTTTCTGCCATATTGTGGCAAGCAATGTATATTCACTTCATAAAATATAATATGAAAAATTGAGATAAGGCACAATTTGGATTATAGATTATAAACATAAGGTAATAAGACCAAATCCAAATAAATAAATAGTGTGTGACGTTTCGGTAACAGTGTTGTTACCATCTTCAGACAAAAGTACTTCAGTACTTTTCAGTACTTTTGTCTGAAGATGATAACAACGCTGTTACCGAAACGTCACACACTCTTTATTTATTTGGATTTGGTCTTATTACCTTGTGTTTATAATATGAAAAAGTTTCTTCAGTGTTTTTCAATGTGAAATATAAACAAGAAATGAGTAAATTAGAACAGATTATTATCAAAAGAAAAGAGACAAATCTCCAACCTAGATCAATGATGGGAGCCACTGGATGTCTATATTCTGGTTCTACATATTGATAAAAACACTAGAGCTTGTATCAGTGTTCAAAGAAGGATAACTATCTTCCTTTGTGGATATTGAAAAACAAAACCAGAATGGAAAATTGAAATATACTTTAAACATATTTGATATGAAACACTTAAAGTTGCACCGCATAAGTTTCTTTTCTATGAAAAATCAATATTTATTTCAAAGAGAAATATTTACTATTTCTAACTTTTTTGGATGAAGTATGAAAGGGTGAAAATATGAAGAGTAATGGCGAATTTTATTTTTCCGTTCGCCATTACTCTTCATATTTTCACCCTTTCATACTTCATCCAAAAAAGTTAGAAATAGTAAATATTTCTCTTTGAAATAAATATTGATTTTTCATAGAAAAGAAACTTATGCGGTGCAACTTTAAGTGTTTCATAATCATACGCCGCAGTCCTTTATAATGTATTATAAGTTACTTTAAATATTTGATATGTATGATTACAATATTTTTATGGTTTTATTAATTTTAGTACTTGTATTTATAATCTATAATCCAAATTGTGCCTTATCGTTAATTTTTAAATTATTCGATTTCCTACTTCAAGCCTTCTCTAAGTTGAAAAATAGGCTTGGTTATCAATATCTGTTTCACATTTCAACATCAAATTTTATTTCCACAAAAAGAGATGCAAATATCTAGCTGTTTCTTTCCTTTTGATCAAATTTAATCCCTTAATCAGATGACTATCCCTGATGTGCTCCCCACCAGAAACCACTTGACATTAACTCGTAGATGCCTGCCTCGCAGGAAGATGACTTTGTATGTATTTTAAAATGGCAGAATATTTAGATTCCCCTAAGGTAATAATGGTTAGAAATGTGAGGCCTATAAAAAGTTACTATGGTGGATCATATTGTGTACCAACTCTATGGCTGTTTCAGGTTTATCTTGTGATCATCATTTTGTTAGAATTAACAAAGCTTGGTTTCTCTTTGTACAATTCCCTAGATATTGTCAACCATCATATTTGTAATATTGACAGAATATATATAGCATTGTCTTGCACATGTTTATCAATTCCATACCTGTTCAATGCTAAGTTTTCCTAGCTATCTTTTTGTAGAAGGGGTTACATGCTAATGTTTATCGGGTGCTATTTTTCTACCTGTAAAGCTTATTTCCTTGAAGTCCTATTCTATCAACTTCAGTCCTGTAAGTCTTAACACTATACCTGCTAGGTTAAAAAGTCAGGACTTGATTTCTTATCTAAAATAAACAGCCTCAACTTTTAAACAACTTGATACTATTACAAACATTGCAGTTCTGATATTCCCTCATTTAAAAAAAATTCTTGTTAGTGGGTAAAGGAAACTTTCTGGTCCAGTTGTGTTAGCCATGCTCATTTTTTCAACTCCTGCAGTTAATTCCAGGTTAAAGTGTGTTAATATCTTCTCTTCTGTATCTTCCAGTTGTTGTTAGCGTCCGTCAAGTAGAGTTTGACTTTAGCGACTAATGATAAAATATTATCCAATTTGATCTGTTTCCATCACTCACAGGAGGATAAGTAAAAAAACTTACAGCTTATCTAAGCTTCTTATTAACACTCAATCATATTAGAGTATCAAACTTTTAGAGCTTGAGACTTTTGATGGTGTCTGCTGGGTATGAGTAGAGCTCATCAATGGATGAGCCAATACAGTCAATGATGTGGATTTGACAACCATCATGAGTAGGTTAAGTAGAATGTGTCTGCCTTTGTCATTAAGACTTGGAGCACTACTCAGTGGCAGGCTGACTTATCTCCAAAAGACATGGCCACCTCTGACATGAGGAACAGATGTCATGTGCAGCCGCTCCTAACATGGAGTACAAATGCTACTCATCCTGTATCCCTGGATCAGGAGTCCTTACAAGGTGCTATCAGCCAGGCCAGCTGAGCCCAAGTTTTTAATCCGGGCTTGAGGCCAGCAAAGGCAGAATTTATAAACTTCTCAGTACCTCTATAATGAATTTGAATTATAAAGATGTTTATTCAACCTTTTTTATATATTCCCAACATTTTGGCTGACTGCTGTCATCCTTTTCAAGAAAAACTATTATTCTTACTTTGTATTTAAATTCTGAATGAACTGATATTTAAAAGTGTGGGGGCGTCGATATCCAAAACACAATGAAATATAAAAAAATAAATCAAAGTTAATAAACAATTTGAAAAATATATACAAAAAAAAGGGGGGGGAGGAGGATAAAATATAAAAGCCATTATAAAAATTCTGTTGTTTCTTTCCTTCTTTGACATTTTTGATTTTACTATTTCTACCGTCTCTGATTAGAAATTCTCTAGAAATAGACTTTCAATAGAATTCTTAACCCTGTAGCATACCATTGATGTTACTTTGCCTCCCACCCACTCCTGGTACTCTTGTATTGCCCTGAATCTTTTCAAAACCATTGGGAATGTCTACCTCATCTCCTATGTCAAAACTGTTTTTACCATTAGATTACTGAGTTTAGATTAAATATATATTATACCTCTTTCTAGATGGTCATTTTGGTGATGAATACTGTCCTTTGTAGAGAGGTGTCTTCTCTTAGAGGTTCTACTGTAATGAACATTTTTTTTTTTTTTTTTGCTTATCCCTAGTTCACGTGGTACAGGCCATGATAATCATGGTGGGTAGTTAGCGACTGCTTTTACTGTAAGCGCACCACATGTGAAAAGCAGTTCGACTTTGCACTTACAAATGTGCCAGAGCCCCGTTTGGTTACTTGCACTCGCTTGTGGGGTTGGACTTTTGCAAGAATCAGGGGCCATTGGAGCTTTTTTTTTTAACAGAAAAAAAGTGTCCAATGCGGGAATCGAACCCGGGTCGTAGCGGTCGAAAACCAAACGGTTTAACCAGCCTTTCACCGACCCCCATGAAAATACTGAACCCTATACAGTACCTTTTATATTTATGTACTAATATGGTTTATGAAAATACTGAACACCTCAAATAAACCATATTAGTACATAAATATAAAAGGTACTGTGAGGCAGCTATTTTCCTCCTTGGACCTGTCTGTGCTAGCCAGTTCCCCTGAGTAGTGGTCACTCTTGTTATTCCGATTAATTTTTACTTAACTCTTCTTATAACATTATAAGATTCTTTATTTTATACACACACACAGCCTTTATTAAGACATTAGTCTTATACAGATTCTCCGTACAAGGTGCAATAACAGGAAAAGAGCAGCACAGGAAACCAGTAGTTCCGCAACTATATACAATTATTAGTAATAAGGAAAAGTAAAATTTAATATGAAAGGTCAACGCCATCACCTCTAGTCTTCAATTCCATAAGCGCGGAGCAGAAATAGGGACTAAGTTATTTAGTTCGCCATAAATATAGCATCCAGACACCAAAAGGAGGTTTACTCCAGCACAGCCATCCCTATCACCAGCACCGCAATCTCATCGTCGACCAACACGATGGCCCCTCGATATTTCATCATCATTCTGAGGTGTAAGAACAATAGCTTCCAAGTTCTCTTTTTTCCCTCTTTACACCTACTGCCTTGTAAAAATTCTTTATTTTAAATATTTTAACTTATAAAATATTTGCCATACAATATAATATCCCCCTCTCTATGTTTGAAATCTACTTATCTTAAACAGAAGGTAATAAGTCCAAACCCAAATAAATAGTGTGTAACATTTTGGTAAAATGTTGTTACCGAAACATGACACACTATTTAGTTATTTATTTGGTTTGATCTTATTACCTTATGTTTCTAATTTATATTCCAAATTGTACCTAATCATTCTTATCTTAATATTCCTAATAATCTTAAACTTCCTCTTATCAAACTAATTTTTAATTTACAACTATTTTTTATTGATATGTTTTAGAAGATTTAAAATTTTGTTAACTTACTGCTATCTATCGAAAAAATTATCTCAACTGAGAGATGTTTGATTTTTTTAAAAATTTTGCCAGGAAGTTGGCCAATTTCCTTTCTTGGATTATCAAGAAAAGTCAACCACCTTCTTATTTTGGATTGTTGGCCCTTGTCTGCATAGTGCAAGCTGTACATTGAAGAGAGCCACCTATATAAATTCAAGAAAAGGGTATTCAAAGGTAATTAAGCAGATTATACATATTCTATCAGGAGAGAGGTGCCTTTCATTCTAGATCTATCTATATAGTTTAAAAGAAACACTTGTGTAACAACTCTGGTGTTTAGAAGATATCATCTTGCTGAATGACTTTTTGTCATATCAAAATTGACTTGTCATGTTTTAATCCTGCCTATAATCACCTCCTAGAGTTCCATGTTTTTTGGGGGTTCCCCCGGAGATTCTGCTGTAAACTTTACTAACAAATCAGTTCTTTGTGTTTTATTTTCCCATTGCTGATAAGGTCACGACATTGTTATAGTAGTCTTCCTGGTAAAATGGCCACACAACCATGTGTTAAAGGATTACTTATTTTGCAATAGGCACCAGTGGAGGAAAGATAACCTCACTTCTCCCATCTCCAGGATACTTTGCTGCTTGGCTTAAAATATTGTAAAAGTTATGAAGAGAGAGAGAATATATATATACCCACTTGCCTTGGGACAAGTGAGAAATGGACAACTGAGAGTTAACTGGTTCTCTGATTAAAATGCTCTATTATCATTGGAATTATTACTGTTTAATTACTTTCAAATAAACCCATCAACTAGCTATAATCCTCTCATCCACTAATATTCTCTTGCAGAATTTTAGTCACATTTCTTTCTTTGCAACTTTCTTTGTTTTAATGCTGTCCATTCTTGTCTTATTTTAAAATTCTTTTGACTCTCCGCACTTTTTTCCATTCTCCTATTTTCTATGGGAAAAACTCCTTAAAGTTAATAGTTTTTTTCTTCCCTCATTCTTTGAATGATGAATGAATTCCACAAGCATTAGAGATTTTTTTTTTTAATCTGGCACCAGAATAGGGAAATTAAAATTGGCCGCTCCATCATCTAGGTAGGATGTTTTGTCTCTTTTTCTTGAATAAATAGTTCTTACAGTTCCAATGTCTTACTTTGTTTTTTTTTTAATTGAAAATAAAAAGCATCGCAAACTCGTGCTCATTCCTATTATTTTATAAAATAAATACACCTATCCCCCGATTTACACGGTAGATACATTCCTGAGAAAAACGTGTAAATCAGGGATAGGTGTACACAGAAATAAAAATAAAATGCATTGACAGGTTAAAATATGTAGTCAGCACATAAGCTCGGGATTCCTCGTGAGATGTGTACACAGCGCATGTGTTCAATCACGGTAGCATTTAGTATAGTGTGATAAAAACAAAAAAAAAAAACTTATTTGGAAAACCGTGTAAAAGCGAAAACGTGTAAAACAAGTACCGTGTAAATTGGGGGATAGGTGTATGCATTTATATGACCACAACTTCAAGATATGAAGGGGACTCTAAAATTATGCTTTTCAGGTTATAAATCAACTTTGCAAAACATTTTCTTAGAAAAGACCCTACAGAAGAAAAGTTATTAGTTTTATTGCCAGAAATATCTCTTGCTTCCACAAAATATGAGGTGACTTGTAGAGTGAAAAAAACACAGGATGTACAAGAAAGAAGGGAGGTGAGAATTGAGGACTATTGGATTGGTCTTCCAACAAGATTCCTGGTGTTGGATTGGTATGCCGAACACTGGTCCTCAAAGTGGTAACAATGGCATTTTAGTAGTAGTAAGGTAATACTATCTACAACTATAGCCAGTATTATCACAGTTTTATATAATAATTGTATATCATCATTTTAAAAGGAAAACTTTGGTATATAGATATGCTATACACATAGTTTAGTATCTTTGAATGTGGTCACTTATGGATGTGAGAGCTGGACTCTCAGAAAAGAAGAAAGAAAAAAAAATTGAATCCTATGCATTTAATATTGTGAAAATATATGCCCAACAAACAAACCCACATTTAATTATTAGTTATATAGATATGAGTCTTTATAATCCTTTTGTGTAAGAAGGAAATATTTTGGTGTTTGTGTGTGTCATGGTTTTTAGCAAGAAAATATTCAAATATCACCCCCCATAGTTGGATCTTGCTGATCCCATATAGAATAAAGTCCCAACACCAAAACGAAATTCCGGAGGCAAAGAATTTGTCTCTCTCTCTCTAGATAGCTTATTTATTTTATTAAAGTGTCTCAAATGTCATAAATGTTAAAACAAGTTTTAAAATATGCTTGAGAAAATTCATTTAAAATATGAAATGGTATCATCATTAATATCCTGTGTAGTTACCATGTTTAGCAATGCAAACCTGTATCCATTGGGTTGTACAGGTGCTGTATGTCATTTTGTGAGATTTTTTTTTGAAAGGTCATGTTAGCATAAGTTCATCCTGGTTGTGAATGCTTCTGAAATTAATGTACTATATATGCTCAAAGGAGAAAGATATCTTAGTAAAGCATATGCAGTCGAACCTCCCTGTAAAGGACACCTAATTGCAGAGCCAGTGTCCTTTAGGAGAGGTGTTCTCTTACCGGAGAGTTGCTAAATTGTAAAAATGGTTATTTGCAAATGAAAACTGTCCTTGTGGAGAGGTGTCTGTGTCCGCTAAAGGGAGGTTTTACTGTATTAGGTGACAGCAGCAGTATCCTGCTGGAATTATGGTCAAGAATGGCAGCGTAACTGATTCAATCGCCCGTCTGACATTCAAATTTGCTGACAAGATGTTTGGGATCAGTTGCTCCCTAGATCAAGCACTCACCGGGTCTCTTGTTGCCAACAAGCATTCTTCACTGGCATAAAGATATCATCTAAAAGCAATAGCTCTCCATTCCACTCTTCAATGAGATCTAGATTGATGTTGATCATTTGGCATGAATGCTACTGGGCAGCTAACTTGGAACAATTTATTCAGAATTAAACATAATACAATGAGGCAGCATCTATAAACAAGAAATTAAACAATAAAGCACAAATTTTTCTTTTAACACCAGATAAACTATCTAAGGACAGTAGATGGTTTTATGTTTGGTGTTAAAATAAATATTTGTGCTTTATTGTTTAATTTATTTATTGAATTTCTGCTGCACAGACAGAGTACTATGCAACATGGTGGGATAGTATTATGTGTGCAGCCAGACCTCAATCTTCTTAAGACCTTCTCATGGGCATTGCTGACAATAAGTTTGTAAAGAGATACATCCCTGCCAAGTCTTTCTGAAATATTGTGAAAATAAATTCTACCATCTTGTAGCCTTGATATGAGTAAATAAGATCTAATCCAAACAATTTAATAGTGTGTGATGTTTCGGTAAAAGAAAGAAATCTTTTTTTTTTTCTTTAGTCTGATGATGCTAACAACGCTGTTACAGAAACATCAGACACTATTAAATTATTTGGATTAGGTCTTATTTTCTCGTATCTATAATCCAAATTGTGCTTTATCAATCTTGTAGCCTTATTAAATGGTCCCATTCAAAATAAGTGAGCTGGTGGCTTCTTCATTTCCTTGCAGGTAGCTTTGACTTTTGTATAATTCATTGATTTGAAAACAAAATGGTAGCAGATCAGTTCTTTGGATGCTATAATAAAACTATGTAGCACTGTGTGGGGCTGAGTTCCTAGTAGATAACAACTTTACAGGACTCCTAGCTAGCCTACAACATTCATATGCTGTCATGCTCTACAGAATTTCAACATATTGCCTTGGCCTGCAACATCACCAGAACTTTCTCCCATTGAGTACATAGGGGACTTAATTGGATAACAACTCCAGTATCATCCAAAACTAGCAGGTACCATAGCTAATTTTACAGATCAAGTTCAACATGGAATGCTAACCCACAAAATGACATGGTACAAGGCATACATGTTTGTATGCTTGCATTTCTAATCATGGTAACTACATTATTATTTTCACATTTAAAATTAATTAACCTGTGACCAGGAGTGCTACCTAGATAAATACTTTGTCCAATTCAACCATTTTACCTTGGTGAAAAGATTTTTTCTCCATCAGTTTGCAACATGTTTGGTAATGGAAGTAAAAATATTTTTTATTCCAAAATTAGTTGATGAAAAAGCCAATGTTCAAATTGTGCTTGCCTAGTCTCTTACTCTTGTACAAAACATGTGCTTTGGTCCCAGGCTTTGGAACTTTGGGCGAATCACCTGTGTGACTTGTAATCTCTCTTTGACTTGTGTTGTGCCCTCTTCCCCATCTCAGGGGCATGTGATTTCCAAACTTTAACCTATTTTGTTTATCTCACAAAGGGCAAAGGGCGACACCATTTGAGATCCACCCTTCCCCGTTGTACTCCAAAAAGAAGATTTTTGGAGGTAGGATTACTTCTGGAAATTTCATATATCATTATTTTTTCCATGATATCTTTTCCTCGATCTTTGTCTAACATCCTTTGCACATTTATTAAACTTTTTAATAGTTATTTTCCTTTTGCTCCTTCACATCTTTGCACACTTCATTTTAATCCATTCCTCCACAGTTTCCATGCTATCACTGACATCTGTCCCTCTATCTTCTCTTCTTTCCATTTCTCACTCTCTCTCTCTCTATAATTTGTGTGTGTGTGTTGTACATGTAGTGAGTGCCTCTTTGAACCTTAATGTACACAATTTTTGTTTGTTTGCTTAAAAAAAGCTTTTGATCTCTTTATGCCATTTTTACCTCGCAGATATCTAGTGAATCTTTATAAAGCATAGTGTAAGAGAGACTTGCTATTTTAAATGGGCTCCACTAACTTATGGTTCATTGTGGTTTGGGTTTTGTATTTCTACCACAAAATTGCAACATTTTCTCATTTTTCACCTTTAGATTATATTTTATAATAGCCCAAACTTCCAGATTTCAAGAAATAGTTTTGTGCCTCTTTGATATTGAGTGAGAAGTTTACTGCCAAGTAAGTAGAGTCCCGACATTTATATAGATCTTAAAATTTCTACATTTATATATGTAAATACTTTGGGATGTAAAATGTATGTCCTATGAATTTGATAAAAGTATTCCAAGTGGCCAGTCAAAAAAGTATTTCTAAATAAGTGTTGACATGTTGCAAGTAGAACAAAAGTATACCTACAGCTCAAGTTGACATACTGTAGTTTTGATATATACTAGCCAAATTACCCAGGGTCTTCCTGAATGAATGGTTAACTAAAGAATATTAACTAATTTTATTAATAGCTACAATACAAATAAGAGCATCTGACCCTAAATATTTTGGGCTATCTCAATGACACTTCTTCTCTCCTGTTAAAATTCCATCCATGCTGTAGCCCCAAACACACACATCCCCATGTCTATTTTATCTCTTTCTCTGTGGTAGTAATGATAAATGAATACAATATCTAGAAATTTGGATTAAAGATTATAAACACAAGGTATTAAGACCAAATAATTATTTATTTGGATTTGGTCTTATTACCTTGTGTTTAATATCTAGAAATGTCTTCTTCTTCTTTCTTATATCCACTCAATCATTAGTGAATCAAGTTCTGACCCTTGATGGTATTTGGCAACCATCATGACTGGGTGAAGTAGAATGCGTCTGCCTTTGTCATTAAGACTGGGAGCACTACTCAGTGGCAGGCCGACTTAGCTCCAAAAGAAATGGCCGCCTCTGACATAGGGAACAGACGCCATGTGCAGCCGCTCCTAACATGGAGTACAAACGCTGCTCATCCTGTATTCCTAGATTAGGAGCCCTTACAGGGTACTATCAGCCGGGCCAGCTGAACCCAGGTTTTTTAGTGAGCTTGTTACTGCTTCCCCCTCCTTTTTCATCCAGGCTTGGGACCGGCAAAGGCGGAGTTATGTCAATGTTTAAACATGAAGGTTCCAAATACTGCCCCCTTACAGCAATGACAAATATCTGGGAGGGCCAGGCCCACACACATTAGTGGGGATTTTGTCAGTTTACCCCACCATACCTGAATAAAGAGAGTAAATCATGGGTTTTTGGGGGACCCACTTTCAAGACATTTCACCTATGATC
>CP092879.1:11472967-11496201 GCA_030710605.1 Cordylochernes scorpioides | reverse complement strand
TTTAGGGCTAATAGACCCATGTTCAAAGGGTTAAAGGATGTGTTTTGGCGATAAAATGTGAACTTCAGTCTTTTTCTTTCATTTTCAAGTGCCAATTTATTTTTATAATTCTACAGATTATGTGAAATATTCATTTTTAAAAAGCTTTTATTTAACTTGCTTCCCTGTCTGTCTGTCCACAAATCTTGCAATCAATTTTTAATATACTTCTAGAGCATGTAGGAATCTGAAATTTGGTACACTTTTCAGAAGCCAATGACAATGCAAGTTGACAAATTTTCAGACTTCTGGGTTGTCAGGGTGGCCGGAAATGGACAAATTTCCAAATCGCCTTTCAAATTTTGTAAACCAATTTTAATATGCTTCCAGATCACATAGAAGTATGAAACTTTTAATACTCACTCAGTCCAATGAACAATGCAGGTGTACAAATTTTCAGACTTCTGGATGGTTAGGGTGGCCAGGAATGAACAAATTTCTATATTTCTTTTTATTAAGTCTTATGTTACTCCCTTTACAAGGAATGACCAATTCGCCGCAAGCAGGCTTCCATCTATTTAAGGCCTAATCCCCAGTGAACTTTTGATTCAAGTTTTGTAAATTCATGACAAAACTAACTAAATAATTAATAAGTAAAAATATAAGTAATAGATTTAAAGCGTACGAGGATGCGTTTCTTATAAGTTTTAATAAAGGCGAGCTTTCGGGTCAATAACCCTTCTACAGGACATCATATTTAAATAAACTTGCATCTTATATATATATATCCATATTGAGAAAAATTAGCATATATACAAGAAAAACAAACGTATTAGCAAATTAGTGAGAAAAGTAACAGTAAGAAATATCCGCGTGCCCCGAGCATGCCAAGTGGGAAATCAAAAGAAGCTTCACGTTTAAGATACAATTCAATTTAAGGCAGCATGAGTAAAACAAGCCAAAATAAAACGTACTGGCAATGGTCACCTAAGGTACACTATGGCAATATTGCTTTGTATATATCAGGGATGTCTATGTGTCTATTAATACTATTATGACTTAAAGAGAGCAACGCCTCGACGACCAATCTTTTGTATTTGCTCTTGATGCCTGTGGGTGAGAGGTATCAAAAGAATGTCCTGTATGTCTAATGTGTTGCACTATGAGAGATCTAGGTTCACTGTTTCTGATGTTTCTGTGGTGTTCGTCTATCCTATCCTTGATTCTTCGGCCTGTCTCTCCTATATACAAACTGTTGCAATCTGAGCATTTTAAGGAATACACGGAGTTTGTAAGATATGGCAGGGTAATGGGAAAACTATTTCTGGTGATGGGGTTTCTAACTATTGTTTCTAATTTAGGAGTGTTGGTATAATAGGTGCGGATTCCGTACTTGTTTTTTAAGTGTCTAGAGATGTTGATACTATAGGTGGAGTATGGGATGATGCAAGTCGATCTATAAGTCTGACTGTTTAGCTGCTGTTGCGGATTGTGAAAGTGTCGGAGGATGAAGTTTCTGGGGTAACCTGAGTTCATTAGGTGATTAACCACATTTTGGGTCTCTGTTTGTTTAAATTCAGACGTTGAGCAGTGTGTAAAAATACGTTTCGAGAGGGTTTTGACAGTATTAATTTTATGGCTGAGGGGGCAGTATGAGGAATATTGTATATAGGAGGGATGAAAGGAGGGCTTATAGTATACGTTGGTGATATACCTGCAATTCTGTTTTGTAATCATGATATCTAAGAAAGCTAAGGTACAATTGTTTTCTATTTCTACTGTGAATTGGATGTCCGGAAATAGTGAATTTAATTTGGTATGAATACTGTCCAAGGATTCTGTTTTAACTATACAGAAAATATCGTCTATGTATCTAAACCAAGTATGAATATCTGCTGGAAAATGACCTGTAATTAAACAATCTACTTTTCGCATAACTATTTCAGAGAGTGGTGAGGACAAAGGGCTACCCATGGGAGTACCCTTGGATTGCCTGTAATAACGTTTATCAAAATTGAAAATACTATTGCTTAGACATATCGATATTAAGGTGGTTAACTTAGATATCATATCTGTTGTATACCCGTGCGTCCGGAGGAATTCTGTGGTGCACTCACTCCCTCATCTTGGAATGCACCACAGAATTCCTCCGGACGCACGGGTATACTTTTCTCACTAATTTGCTAATACGTTTGTTTTTCTTGTATATATGCTAATTTTTCTCAATATGGATATATATATAAGATGCAAGTTTATTTAAATATGATGTCCTGTAGAAGGGTTATTGACCCGAAAGCTCGCCTTTATTAAAACTTATAAGAAACGCATCCTCGTACGCTTTAAATCTATTACTTACATTCTTTAGAGGATTCCAACCTTCTTTAAGTAAAAATATATTTTTAAAAAAAGCTTTCATTTAAATGCATATTCAAATTCAGATAGTCTGAAAAATCCAACCTTGACAAAATCTTGAAGATATCTTTCAGTATGTTAAATTTCTATTTTAATAGTTATTCCAAAATGGTTTCGAGAATTAACCCAACTCATTCACAAAACAAAAAAAAAAAAAAAAAACACTCAAGTGCAAGGTTTATTTTCTAATGTTACAAGATTGTTATTTTAAAAGTGAATCACACTCTATTTTAAAAATCATATGCATGGTTTCTCTCACCAAGTTGAATAGAATTAAAGGCGTTTCTTGAAGGAGAGAGAGAGTTTACAGATAACCAAACAATTAGTCCCAGAGACTTCTAAGACCTTTGAAACAAACTACCTTCTAAATGCTAATAACTACTTGGATGATTATGGCTAAATTGAAAAATGATTGCACAAAACTATTAACGTTAGTAAAAGATAAAAATGTTAATTTTAAAATATGAGGACATCTTGAAAAGTAAGGTTCACAAATACGCCATTTCCGATCGTAAAATGGTAGGCGTAATTCGGCATCATCACTGTATTCCTTGGTTCCCACGCCACAGTCTCTAACAATCCGCGTGACTTTGGGACCACTCAGTCGATGCATAGCAGCCGTTTAGGATGGAGCTCCCGCTTCACTCGCCCGCCAGGTGCGAACTGCGCTCAGTCATTCAATTTTTGAATGCAAAAAAGTTCCTCCGATAGAAATTCATCGACAGTTAGTGGAAGTGTACGGTGAGAAGTGTATGGACGTGAAAAACATGTGGAAATGGTGTCGGGAGTTTTCTGAGGGTCGGGAAAACATTCACGATGAGCAGCGGTCAGGGCGGCCAAGTTTTCCTGAATCGACGAGATGGTGCGCAATAACCGGAGAATAACCCTTCATGAGATAATGGAAGGTCTTAATGAAGAATGTGGCTACTTCTCCATGCAGAATATTGTGTCGGAGGTCCTCGGGTACAAAACCGAGGTACATAAGATCAAGCGTATAGAGTGCCACAGAATTTCTCTGTCGCTATGAGGAAGAAAGTGAAAAATTTCTGGATTCGATTGTGACTGGAGAGACGCAATTTGGGCACATCATTACATCCCGGAAATGAAGAACCAGTCAACACAACAACAAAAAGCCTTTATTTAGGGTCACTGACCCTATACAGGATTCACCAGAGGTATGCATAAGAACAAAGCAGTGAGACAAAGGAAATAACGATATATACAGAAGAAAAGAAAAAAACAACAAAAGAAAAAAAAAAACAAGAAAGAGAAAGAGGGAAGCAAGAAAAACAACGCAAAAATAGTAGCAGTAAGAAAGTGAGGAGTGAGTGTCAATTGGCCTTTTTCTGAGATATGGACTTGTGGAAACATGAAGAACCAGTCAAAACAGTGGCGTCACCTGACCTCACCAAAGCCGAAAAAGTTTGCGATGCAGCAGGAGAGTGGTATGACACCGTCATTAAAAAATTGGTTTCCAGGATGCAAAAAGTAATTGATCATCGAGGAGACTATGTTGAAAAATAGCCAAATGTTCAACCTTTCCAACAATGTACGCAAAGGTATAAATAAATTATATTTTCCATGGAAAAAAAAAAGGAGACCTTACTTTTTAATACACCCTCGTAGTTTAAATTTAATACACTATCTAATTTCTTTAATTGTCACTTTAATTTCTCCCAAGGGTTAAATGCAGCCTGTCAAATGCTTATTTGACACCATTCATTGATTTGCTGATCAACAACAAAAATAGAAATTTGTTGCACAAAACAACTTTATAGCTAAAATTGCCTTATTAAAGGCAGCTCCACTTCAGTCAGTGCATCTCCACAGCAGTAGAATGGTATAAGTTTGCACATGTGTCCATTTTACTTGTTGTTCAGCAGCTGAAAGTGTCTCAGTGTGGCGGGCCAAATGCTGGCGGTGCCATATCTCACTCATGATTATTGTTTTCTCATGGACAAAGAGCTGCTTTAGTCCATACCAAGTCACCAAACAAAAGCATGTCTTGAAGAGTAACATTCTATTCAACATTATAAAAATAAGAAAAAGGCATCTCCTTATTGTACAACTAAAAGTTGCTGATGGCTTGCGCCATCTATTGGAATAAATATAAACTATTCTCGTTGATTTTTAATTATTCCAGAATTGGCCAAATACCCAATCTTGATTAATCAAGAAAAGCTAACCACGGACGCATTTCGGGCTGTTGGCCCTCATTAGCGTGGTGCAAGCTGTACCTCAACGGACCAAAAAAGTGGTCATTCAGGTATCCTGAAAAATCATGAAATGCGTAGTTAAGGCCAGAATTGCGTGAGAACGCTACACAATGTGAAAAAAAAATAGTACAAATGTGATATTGTACTGGGATAAGGTGCATGAATTAAGAAAATAATTAAAAATCAACGAGAATAGTTGATATTTATTCCGATAGATGGCGCAAGCCATCAACAACTTTCAAGTTGCACGATAAGGAGATGCCTTTTTCTTAATTTATGCACCTCATCCCAGTACAATATGTACTATTTTTTCACATAATAAAATTGTTCTAAAAAAAGCTTTTATATAAATAGGTAATAAAAAGGTAAATATTTTAGCTCCACCACCATTGAACAATATGAGTCAAAAGGAAGGTGGCATCATCATATATTGAGAGAAGAGGTAGAATATTTTGTCAAACAAAAACTTGCTAATGAGTGCTTCATAATAAATCACATCTTCTTCTTCTTTCTTATCTCCACTCATTCATATTAGGGTATCAAGCGCTTGTAAAGCTTGAGACTTGGAAACCATCATGATTGGGTGAAGTAGAATGCGTCTGCCTTTGTCATTAAGACTGGGAGCACTACTCAGTGGCAGGCCAACTTTGCTCCAAAAGAAATGGCCGCCTCTGACATGAGCAACAGACACCATGTGCAGCCGCTCCTAACATGGAGTACAAACGCTTCTCATCCTGTATCCCTGGATTAGGAGCCCTTACAGGGTACTATCAGCCGGGCCAGCTGAGCCCAGGTTTTTTAGCGAGCTTGTTACTACTCCCCCTCCTCCTTTTTCATCCGGGCTTGGGACCAGCAAAGGCGGAGTTAAATTAATAAATCACATAAAGTTTGAAAATAGAAATGATGATCGTCCCCTGACGCTTTTATTTTGACTTATATAAATCTGATTGTTCAATTGCAGTAGCTGAAATATATATTTCATTTTTTCAGTGCTTATTTATAAAAACTTTTAAAAAAAGTATTATAGTTTTCAGTCCTGAATTTTAAATGTAAAAATGTACTTTTATATTTTCAATATTTTAATTTGGTTAAATTTTTATTTGTATATATTTCTGACACTATTCTCACAGGTATTTATAGCTCTAGTTCATGCTGCGGATTTATTTTTATGGAAGGCCAGCAGGTCATTACATGATAAATGGCTGTGCCTATTTTCTCTTTTTTGATAAATACAAATTCTATTCTATAGTCTTTTCCAGACCATCGCAGCCACCTAGAAGTCTGACATTTTGTCAACTGGCATTTTCATCAGATTTGAACAAGTGTATAAAATTTCAGACATCTAGGTGCTCTGTGAGTTATTAAAAATGACTGCATTTGTGGACAGAACAAAAAATAAACATTGAAGCTATAATATACCATGAAGAGATATGGTGATAGTATACAGCCTTGCTTCACTCCATTTTGTGGGTTGAGCCACTCAGTTTTCCATATTCTGGCTTTTGTACTAGGGTGTTTCTAGCATCAATGACTTCAGCATGTTACATGTTCTTGTGACGACTCAATGGTGACAATTCTATGGCAGTATGTTATGGAGAAGTATTAACTATTGGCCTCTTACAACTATTTTTGAAAAAAAAAAAGTCAAGATTCAAATTTTCTTATCAGTATTCAGAAACGTCGACCATTGCCCTGTGAAAATTAAATAAAATGAGTATATGTTTTTATGTGTTAGGTGGAGAAAGGTTTGTGCTAAGTAAAATAAATAGGCAAGATGAAACATAGCAAAGAGGTATAATGGAACCCCATTATAATAACAACACCCTTAATATGATCAAGACTCCATTGTTGTGGCTATAACAACAGTCCCAATTGATTGATATACTGAGGTCCCTCTGTATAGAGAGGTAATAGTTGAAGTAAACGAAAAAATTGCGCTACAAATTATAAAAATAAAAATACAACCTTTCGCAATTAGTTTCTTTTATTATGATAATATATCATAATATAACATATCATAATAAAAGAAACTCATTGCGAAAGGTTGTATTTTTATTTTTATAGAGATGTAAACAATGTTTTATACACTGGGCACATTCTCTTCAAGGTCTTTCTAATATAACCATTGTTTAACTGGGCGGCGGAATTACACTTTTCTGCCATATTGTGGCAAGCAATGTATATTCACTTTATAAAATATAATATGAAAAATTGATAAGGCACAATTTGGATTATAGATTATAAACACAAGGTAATAAGACCAAATCCAAATAAATAAATAGTGTGTGACGTTTCGGTAACAGCATTGTTACCATCTTCAGACAAAGAAGCTTCAGCTGAAGATGGTAACAACGCTGTTACCGAAACGTCACACACTATTTATTTATTTGGATTTGGTCTTATTACCTTGTGTTTATAATATGAAAAAGTTTCTTCAGTGTTTTTCAATGTAAAATATAAACAAGAAATGAGTAAATTAGAACAGATTATTATCAAAAGAAAATAGACAAATCTCCAACCTAGATAATGATGGGAGCCACTGGATATCCGTACTCTAGTTCCACATACAGTAAAACCCCGCTATAACGAACCCTGGATATAACGAACCTTCCCTTATAACGAACCCACGCCGATTCCCAATTCCATTCCATTGAAAATACCATCGTTATAACGAACTTTGCGATTTTTAGAATAACGAACTACCCCTATAACGAACCTATTTCGGGTCCCAAAATGATAAAATCTATTAAAAATACTATGCTTATAACGAACTTAGAATTGTAATTTAAAAAAAAAAAATAAAAAAAAAAATTTTGAGCATGTTTAAAGCTCGCGGATCGCGATTTCAAAACAATAAATTTAGCGGCATTGTTTGTTTGATTTTTGCACTTTATTTTTACTGTATGTTGTATAAATTTTTACACATTATACTTTTTATTAATTAGAATATCTTTGCATCCATTAAATTTGAAATATAAAAAATGCAAATGGCTTCCAAAATGAAGAAAACAAAGGCATTTTAAAAACAAAAGCATTATTTCTTTAAAAAAAAAAAAGGCCATTTTCAGAACTTTTCAAAGTGAAACAACATAGGCAAAATGTTAAGAACATATTAAAATAAGAGAATATAACCTTTCTATTATAAAAGATAAAATATAAAGTTATTAAAAATTGTTACAAAGAGGAATCAACTTCAACTTTTGCCGCGATCGTACGTTTTAGGGCTAAAAAAAAAAAAAAGTCCAAATAAACGGTCCCGTGATGAAACAAAAATTATTTTTATGCCATTAACTATGGTGATTTTAAAGTCAGCAATGTTTTGCATGGCAGGTTAAAAAAAAAAAAAAACGAAATCTAGACCTAGAAGAATATGGGGAAACATGAAATGGAAGAAAAACACTAACTTTATTTGAATGGTGCAATGCTTGGAAGAATGCTTTGAAACAACAAGGTATTAGAGCCATTTTTTCAAGTAAAAATTGTATTATATAATGTGATAATGATGTTTTAAAATCATTTCATATCTTTGAATATATATTTAATAAAACTTTGCCTAGGATTTGTCTTGATTTTTAACTTAGACATAGAGGTACATGTATGTTAATCATAAGAAGAACCTATTATCTAATGATTTCTATTATTATTCAGTATTAATATAAGGAAATTAGTCAATTAAGGGAATTAAAATAAAGTGACCACTATTAAGAGGCAGCCTCTACTTGTGTGTATGGCTGTTTTTTTAATTATACAGTCTAAAATTTTCGAAAAGTAAAAAAAAAATAGCCAAACCGTGGCTATAGTGAACCAAAAGCTCTGTCCCATTGGGGTTCACTATAGAGGGGTTTTACTGTATTGATAAAAACACTTGTAGAATCTGTTCAGTGTTCAAAGAAGGATAACTATCTTCCTTTGTGGATATTGAAAAACAAAACCAGAATGGAAAATTGAAATATACTTTTAAAATATTTTATATGTATGATTACAATATTTATGGTTTTATTAATTTTAGTACTTGTATTTATAATCTATAATCCAAATTGTGCCTTATCGTTAATTTTAAGTTATTCAATTTCCTACTTCAAGCCTTCTCTTAGTTGAAAAATAGGTTTGGTTATCAATATCTGTTTCACATTTCAACATCAAATTTTATTACCACAAAAAGATATGCAAATATCTAGCTGTTTCTTTCCTTGATCAAATTTAATCCCTTAATCAGATGACTATCCCTGATGTGCTCCTCACCAGAAACCACTTGACATTAACTCGTAGATGCCTGCCTCGCAGGAAGATGACTTTGTATGTATTTTAAAATGGCAGAATATTTAGATTCCCCTAATGGAATAAGGGTTAGAAACGTGAGGCCTATAAAAAGTTACTATGGTGGATCATCTGGTGTACCAACTCTATTTGGCTGTTTCAGGTTTATCTTGTGATCATCATTTTGTTAGAATTAACAAAACTTGGTTTCTCTTGTACAATTCCCTAGATATTGTCAACCATCATATTTGTAATATTGACAGAATATATATAGCATTGTCTTGCAAATGTTTATCAATTCCATACCTGTTCAATGCTAAGTTTTCCTAGCTATCTTTTTGTAAAAGGGGTTACATGCTAATGTTTATCGGGTGCTATTTTTCTACCTGTAAAGCTTATTTCCTTGAAGTCCTATTCTATCAACTTCAGTCCTGTAAGGTTAAATACCTGCTAGGTTAAAAAGTCAGGACTTGATTTATTATCCAAAATAAACAGCCTCAACTTTTAAACTACTTGATACTATTACAAACATTACAGTTCTGATATTCCCTCATTAAAAAGTGTTGTTAGTTGGTAAAGGAAACTTTCTGGTCCAGTTGTGTTAGCAATGCTCATTTTTTCAACTCCTGCAGTTACTTCCAGGTTAAAGTGTGTTAGTATCTTCTCTTCTGTATCTTCCAGTTGTTGTTAGCGTCCGTCAAGTAGAGTTTGACTTTAGCGACTAATAGGAAAATATTATCCAATTTGATCTGTTACCATCACTCACAGGAGGATAAGTAAAAAAACTTACAGCTTATCTAAGCTTCTTATTCACACACAATCATATTAGAGTATCAAACTTTTAGAGCTTGAGACTTTTGATGGTGTCTGCTGGGTATGAGTAGAGCTCATCAATGGATAAGCCAATACAGTCAATGATGTGGATTTGACAACCATCATGAGTAGGTTAAGTAGAATGTGTCTGCCTTTGTCATTAAGACTTGGAGCACTACTCAGTGGCAGGCTGACTTATCTCCAAAAGACATGGCCACCTCTGACATGAGGAACAGACGTCATGTGCAGCCGCTCCTAACATGGAGTACAAACGCTACTCATCCTGTATCCCTGGATCAGGAGCCCTTACAAGGTGCTATCAGCCAGGCCAGCTGAGCCCAAGTTTTTAATCCGGGCTTGAGGCCAGCAAAGGCAGAATTTATAAACTTCTCAGTACCTCTATAATGAATTTGAATTATAAAGATGTTTATTCAACCTTTTTTATATATTTTATTCCCAACATTTTGGCTGACGGCTGTCATCCTTTTCAAGAAAAACTATTATTCTTTCTTTGTATTTAAATTCTGAATGAACTGATATTTAAAAGTGTGGGGGCGTCGATATCCAAAACACAATGAAATATAAAAAAATAAATCAAAGTTAATAAACAATTTGAAAAATATATACAAAAAAAGGGGGTGGGAGGATAAAATATAAAAGCCATTATAAAAATTCTGTTGTTTCTTTCCTTCTTTGACATATTTGATTTCACTATTTCTACCGTCTCTGATTAGAAATTCTCTAGAAATAGACTTTCAATAGAATTCTTAACCCTGTAACATACCATTGATGTTACTTTGCCTCCCACCCACTCCTGGTACTCTTGTATTGCCCTGAATCTTTTCAAAACCATTGGGAATGTCTACCTCATCTTCTAGGTCAAAACTGTTTTTACCATTAGATTACTGAGTTTAGATTAAATATATATTATACCTCTTTCTAGATGGTAATTTTGGTGATGAATACTGTCCTTTGTAGAGAGGTGTCTTCTCATAGAGGTTCTACTGTAATGAAAATACTTTTTTTTTTTTGCTTATCCCTAGTACACGTGGTACAGGCCATGATAATCATGGTGGGTAGTTAGCGACTGCTTTTACTGTAAGCGCATCACATGTCTACACATGTGAAAAGCAGTTCGACTTTGCACTTCCAATTGTGCCAGAGCCCCGTTTGGTTACTTGCACTCGCTTGTGGGGTTGGACTTTTGCAAGAATCGGGGGCCATTGGAGCATTTTTTTTTTTTAACAGAAAAAAAGTGTCCAATGCGGGAATCGAACCCGGGTCGTAGCGGTCGAAAACCAAACAGTTTAACCAGCCTTTCACCGACCCCCATGAAAATACTGAACCCTATACAGTACCTTTTATATTTATGTACTAATATGGTTTATGAAAATACTGAACCCCTCAAATAAACCATATTAGTACATAAATATAAAAGGTACTGTAAGGTAGTTATTTTCCTCCTTAGACCTGTCTCAGTCTGTGCTAGCCAGTTCCCCACTCTTGTTATTCCGATTAATTTTTACTCAACTCTTCTTATAACATTATAAGATTCTTTATTTTATACACACACACACAGCCTTTATTAAGACATTAGTCTTATACAGATTATCTGTACAAGGTGCAATAACAGGAAAAGAGCAGCACAGGAAACCAGTAGTTCCGCAACTATATACAATTATTAGTAATAAGGAAAAGTAAGATTTAATATGAAAGGTCAACGCCATCGCCTCTAGTCTTCAATTCCATAAGCGCGGAGCAGAAATAGGGACTAAGTTATTTAGTTCGCCATAAATATAGCATCCAGACACCAAAAGGAGGTTTACTCCAGCACAGCCATCCCTATCACCAGCACTGCAATCTCATCGTCGACCAACACATGGCCCCTCGATATTTCATCATCATTCTGAGGTGTAAGAACAATAGCTTCCAAGTTCTCTTTTTTCCCTCTTTACACCTACTGCCTTGTAAAAATTCTTTATTTTAAATATTTTAACTTATAAAATATTTGCCATACAATACAACACCCCCATCTCTGTTTGAAATCTACTTATCTTAAACAGAAGGTAATAAGTCCAAACCCAAATAAATAGTGTGTAACGTTTTGGTAAATTGTTGTTACCGAAACACACTATTTATTTGGTTTGATCTTATTACCATATGTTTCTAATTTATATTCCAAATTGTACCTAATCATTCTTATCTTAATATTCCTAATAATCTTAAACTTCCTCTTATCAAACTAATTTTTAATTCACAACTATTTTTTATTGATATGTTTTAGAAGATTTAAAATTTTGTTAACTTACTGCTATTTATTGGAAAAATTATCTCAACTGAGAGATGTTTGATTTTTTTTTTTTTTTAATTTTGCCAGGAAGTTGGCCAATTTCCTTTCTTGGATTATCAAGAAAAGTCAACCACCTTCTTATTTTGGATTGTTGGCCCTTGTCTGCATAGTGCAAGCTGTACATTGAGGAGAGCCACCTATATAAATTCAAGAAAAGGGTATTCAAAGGTAATTAAGCAGACTATACATATTCTATCAGGAGAGAGGTGCCTTTCATTCTAGATCTATCTATATAGTTTAAAAAGAAACACTTGTGTAACAACTCTGGTGTTTAGAAGAGACCATCTTGCTGAATGACTTTTTGTCATATCAAAATTGACTTGTCATGTTTTAATCCTGCCTATAATCACCTCCTAGAGTTCCATGTTTTTTTGGGATTCCCCCGGAGATTCTGCTGTGCACTTTACTAACAAATCAGTTCTTTGTGTTTTATTTCCCCATTGCTGATAAGGTCACAACATTGTTATAGTAGTCTTCCTGGTAAAACAACCATGTGTTAAAGGATTACTTATTTTGCAATAGCCACCAGTGGAGGAAAGATAACCTCACTTCTCCCATTCACTTATCTCCAGGATACTTTGCTGCTTGGCTTAAAATATTGTAAAAGTTATGAAGAGAGAGAGAATATATATATATATATACCCACTTGCCTTGGGACGAGTGAGAAATGGACAACTGAGAGTTAACTGGTTCTGTGATTAAAATGTTCTATTATCATTGGAATTATTACTGTTTAATTACTTTCAAATAAAGCCATCAACTGGCTATAATCCTCTCATCCACTAATATTCTCTTGCAGAATTTTAGTCACATTTCTTTCTTTGCAACTTTCTTTGTTTTAATGCTGTCCATTCTTGTCTTATTTTAAAATTCTTTTGACTCTCCGCACTTTTTTCCATTCTCCTATTTTCTATGGGAAAAACTCCTTCAAGTTAATAGTTTTTTTCCTTTCCTCATTCTTTGAATGATGAATGAATTCCACAAGCATTAGAGATTTTTTTTTTAATCTGGCACCAGAATAGGGAAATTAAAATTGGCCGCTCCATCATCTAGGTAGGATGTTTTGTCTCTTTTTATTGAATAAATAGTTCTTACAGTTCCAATGTCTTACTTTGTTTTTTTAATTGAAAATAAAAAGCATCGCAAGCTTGTGCTCATTCCTATTATTTTATAAAGTAAATACACCTATCCCCCGATTTACACGGTAGATACGTTCCTGAGAAAAATAGTAAATCGGGGATAGGTGTACACAGAAATAAAAATAAAATGCATTGACAGGTTAAAATATGTAGTCAGCACATAAGCTCGGGATTCCTCGTGAGATGTGTACACAGCGCATGTGTTCAATCACGGTAGCATTTAGTATAGTGCGATAAAAACAAAAAACAAAACTTATTTGGAAAACCGTGTAAAAGCGAAAACGTGTAAAACAAGTACCGTGTAAATCGGGGGATAGGTGTATGCATTTATATGACCACAACATCAAGATATGAAGGGGACTCTAAAATTATGCTTTTCAGGTTATAAATCAACTTTGCAAAACATTTTCTTAGAAAAGACCCTACAGAAGAAAAGTTATTAGTTTTATTGCCAGAAATATCTCTTGCTTCCACAAAATAGCTCCTTATGAGGTGACTTGTAGAGTGAAAACAAACACAGGATGTACAAGAAAGAAGGGAGGTGAAAATTGAGGACTGTTGGATTGGTCTTCCACCAAGATTCCTGGTGTTGGATTGGTATGCCCAACACTGGTCCTCAAAGTGGTAACAATGGCATTTTAGTAGTAGTAAGGTAATACTAGCTTGTATCTACAACTATTAGCCAGTATTAATACAGTTTTATTATAATTGTATATCATCATTTTAAAAGGAAAACTTTGGTATATAGATATGCTATACATATAGTTTAGTATCTTTGAATGTGGTCACTTATGGATGTGAGAGCTGGACTCTCAGAAAAGAAAAAAAAAAAATTGAATCCTATGCATTTAATATTGTGAAAATATATGCCCAACAAACAAACCCACATTTAATTATTAGTTATATAGATATGAGTCTTTATAATCCTTTTGTGTAAGAAGGAAATATTTTGGTGTTTGTGTGTGTCATGGTTTTTAGCAAGAAAATATTCAAATATCATCCCCCAATAGTTGGATCTTGCTGATCCCATATAGAATAAAGTCCCAACACCAAAACAAAATTCCGGAGGCAAAGAATTTATCTCTCTCTCTAGATAGCATATTTATTTTATTAAAGTGTCTCAATGTCAAAACAAGTTTTAAAATATGCTTGAGAAAATTCATTTAAAATATGAAATGGTATCATCATTAATATCCTGTGTAGTTACCATGTTTAGCAATGCAAACATGTATCCATTGGGTTGTACAGGTGCTGTATGTCATTTTGTGAGATTTTTTTGAAAGGTCACATTAGCATAAGTTCATGCTGGTTGTGAATGCTTCTGAAATTAATGTACTATATATGCTCAAAGGAGAAAGATATCTTAGTAAAGCATATGCAGTAGAACCTCCCTGTAAAGGACACCTAATTGCAGAGCCAGTGTCCTTTAGGAGAGGTGTTCTCTTACCGGAGAGTTGCTAAATTGTAAAAATGGTTATTTGCAAATGAAAACTGTCCTTGTGGAGAGGTGTCTGTGTCCGCTAAAGGGAGGTTTTACTGTATTAGGTGACAGCAGCAGTATCCTGCTGGAATTATGGTTAAGAATGGCAGCGTAACTGATTCAATCGCCCGTCTGACATTCAAATTTGCTGTCAAGATGTTTGGGATCAGTGCTCCCTAAACCAAGCACTCATCTGGTCTCTTGTTGCCAACAGGCATTCTTAACTGGCATAAAGATATCATCTAAAAGCAATAGCTCTCCATTCCACTCTTCAATGAGATCTAGATTGATGGTGATCATTTGGCATGAATGCTACTGGGCAGCTAACTTGGAATAATTTATTTCTGTTTTTAAAAATAATTCAGAATTAAACATAATACAATGATGCAGCATCTATAGACAATAAATTAAACAATAAAGCACAAATGTTTCTTTTAACACCAAATAAACTATCTAAGGACAGTAGATGGTTTTATGTTTGGTGTTAAAATAAATATTTGTGCTTTATTGTTTAATTTATTTATTGAATTTGGAATTTCTGCTGCACAGAGTACTATGCAACATGGTGGGAATGGCGATAGTATTATGTGTACAGCCAGACCTCAGTCTTCTTAAAACCTTCTCGTGGGCATTGCTGCCAATAAGTTTGTAAAGAGATACATCCCTGCCAAGTCTTTCTGAAATATTATGAAAATAAATTCTACCTTCTTGTAGCCTTGATATGAGAAAATAAGACCTAATCCAAACAATTTAATAGTGTGTGATGTTTCGGTAAAAGAAATAAATCTTTTTTTTTTTTTTTTGTCTGATGATGCTAACAAGGCTGTTACCGAAACATCACACACTATTAAATTTTTTGGATTAGGTCTTATTTTCTCGTATCTATAATCCAAATTGTGCTTTATCAATCTTGTAGCCTTATTATAAATGGCCTCATTCAAAATAAGTGAGTCTTCATTTCCTTGCAGGTAGCTTTGACTTTTGTATAATTCATTGATTTGAAAACAAAATGGTAGCAGATCAGTTCTTTGGATGCTATAATAAAACTATGTAGCACTGTGCGGGGCTGAGATCCTAGTAGATAACAACTTTACAGGACTCCGAGCTAGCCTACAACATTCATATGCTGTCATGCTCTACAGAATTTCAACATATTGCCTTGGCCTGCAACATCACCAGAACTTTCTCCCATTGAGTACATAGGGGACTTAATTGGATAACAACTCCAGTATCATCCAAAACTAGCAGGTACCATAGCTAATTTTACAGATCAAGTTCAACATGGAATGCTAACCCACAAAATGACATGGTACAAGGCATACATGTTTGTATGCTTGCATTTCTAATCATGGTAACTACATTATTATTTTCACATTTAAAATTAATTAAAATTATTTAACCTGTGACCAGGAGTGCTACCTAGATAAATACTTTGGCCAATTCAACCATTTTACCATGGTGAAAAGATTTTTTCTCCATCAGTTTGCAACATGTTTGGCAATGGAAGTAAAAATATGCGTATTTTTTTAATTCCAAAATTAGTTGATGAAAAAGCCAATGTTCAAATTGTGCTTGCCTAGTCTCTTACTCTTGTACAAAACATGTGCTTTGGTCCCAGGCTTTGGAACTTTGGGCGAATCACCTGTGTGACTTGTAATCTCTCTTTGACCTGTGTTGTGCCCTCTTCCCCATCTCAGGGGCATGTGATTTCCAAACTTTAACCTATTTTGTTTATCTCACAAAGGGCAAAGGGCGACACCATTTGAGATCCACCCTTCCCCGTTGTACTCCAAAAAGAAGATTTTTGGAGGTAGGATTACTTCTGGAAATTTCATATATCATTAATTTTTCCATGATATCTTTTCCTCGATCTTTGTCTAACATCCTTTGCACATTTATTAAACTTTTTAATAGTTATTTTCCTTTTGCTCCTTCACATCTTTGCACACTTCATTTTAATCCATTCCTCCACAGTTTCCATGCTATCACTGACATCTGTCCCTCTATCTTCTCTTCTTTCCATTTCTCACTCTCTCTCTCTCTATAATTTGTGTGTGTTGTACATGTAGTGAGTGCCTCTTTGAACCTTAATGTACACAATTTTTGTTTGTTTGCCTAAAAAAAGCTTTTGATCGCTTTATGCCATTTTTACCTCGCAGATATCTAGTGAATCTTTATAAAACATAGTGTAAGAGAGACTTGCTATTTTAAATGGGCTCCACTAACTTATGGTTCATTGTGGTTTTGGTTTTGTATTTCTACCACAAAATTGCAACATTTTCTCATTTTTCACCTTTAGATTATATTTTACAAAAGCCCAAACTTCCAGATTTCAAGAAATAGTTTTGCGCCTCTTTGATATTGAGTGAGAAGTATACTGCCAAGTAAGTAGAGTCCTGACATTTATATAGATCTTAAAATTTCTACGTTTATATATGTAAATACTTTGGGATGTAAAATGTATGTCCTATAAATTTGATAAAAGTATTCCAAGTGGCCAGTCAAAAAAGTATTTCTAAATAAGTGTTGACATGTTGCAAGTAGAACAAAAGTATACCTACAGCTCAAGTTGACATACTATAGTTTTGATATATACTAGCCAAATTACCCAGGATCTTCCTGAATGAATGGTTAACTAAAGAATATTAACTAATTTTATTAATAGCTACAATACAAATAAGAGCATCTGACCCTAAATATCATATTTTGGGCAATGACACTTCTTCTCTCCTGTTAAAATTCCATCCATGCTGTAGCCCCAAACACACATATCCCCATGTCTATTTTATCTCTTTCTCTGTGGTGTAGTAATGATAAATGAATACAATAGCTAGAAATTTGGATTAAAGATTATATAAACACAAGGTATTAAGACCAAATAATTATTTATTTGGATTTGGTCTTATTACCTTGTGTTTAATATCTAGAAATGTTAAAGTTTAAACAATGTTTACAGCAATGACAAATATTTTGGAGGGCCAGGCCCACATACATTAGTGGGGATTTTGTCAGTTTACTCTACCATACCTGAATAAAGAGAGTAAATCATGGGTTTTTGGTGGACACATGCTTTCAAGACATTTCACCTATCTTTCATACCCTGATCTAATATTCTATATACAGTTACGAGCGTCATCATCTCTGTCACCGTTTGCTTTTTTTTTGGAATGGCGCTCTCCTATTGGTTGGCTACGATGGCGCCTCCACTACGCGAGACACTTTGTTTTTGACTTTGCCCCTCCACTCGCTTTTTGGTTTTTGTAACTATTGTGTTGGAGCGGGTCGCTCCTTAAATAAATGCATATATTAGTTAATAACTAAATGGAATCCTCTCTTTCTTTTTCCCAGTAAGAGATGCCTACGGAAGCCAACAGTACATAGACAGATAAAGCACATAGGCTATAGTTATTAACTAATATATGCATTTATTTAAGGCGCCAATTTATAATTGTAACAAATAGTATTTGAATCAAAACATTCAATCGGGTAAAACACGGGCGTTGCCCGGGTCATTCGGCTAGTAGAATAATGAACACAAGTCGGGGAGAAGAGCTTCTTTTATAGAGACGATCTTACAAGCTACCCATAGAAGGGCGTCTTTACTGAAAGCTTGTATGATCGTCCTCTTATAAAAGAAGCTCTCCCCGACTTTTGTTTCTTCTTCTAGGGAATAGAGAGATTTATTATTGTCTTGATCTAATAGTGTTTTGCCTGAAATGGTATTGTGGAATAAAGTGCTGGGAGGAAGGACTATTACTGCTGAGCCAGATCCAATATTTTTATCCTCACCGTAAAGCTAATAGAAAATGGTTTCATTTAAAAAGAAACATTGTACTCAAATAGTTTGTTTCTAAATACAGGTGGCACTGTAATATATCATATTTAAATGACATAGTGTATCAGCATATTTCCTTAACAAAGTAAACTTTCTGTGGAAGTGTTGACCTGTGTGCATTTTGTGTGTATCGAGTGAAAGTGTAATAAATTTTTTTTTCAAAAGAAGATATACATTTTTATTCTTTTGTTACATGTGTGTGTGTGTGTTACCCCCCCCCTCCCTTCCCCCTCCCCTAGAATATAAATTTGCATTCATTATAATTATTGATAACGTCATTGCTTTGAAAATGAAAACCAATCAAATTTGGTGGTAAAAGTCAATAAAATAGAGTTTCTTTGTTTCCAATATTTTGTGCTGCCATTAGATTCAAGAACAAAAGGTTTTTTTGGGGGTACTCACTTTGTTAATATGTATCTTTGGAGCTAAGTCTCGGCCTGCTACTGAATAGTGCTCCCAATCTTATAATGACAAAAGCAGACATATTCTACTCACCTCAGCACAGACACCATCAAAAATCTCAAGCTCTACAGGCTTGATACCCTAATATGATTGAGTGGAGATAAGAAAGAAGGTATTTATCTTTAAATCTCAAAGCAGGGCAAAACTGGCACTCTTGTGACATTTGGTCTAGATTTACAGTTCATCTTTATAATTAATATGTGGATTAAAGGGTGAACATACTGCATGTGAGTCTAAAGCTGAATATGTTGAAAGCGCTGTTGAGCTATTGCAATGCAGGTCATTTAATTCCTTCCTAAGACAGTCGTGACATCCTCTGGTGAGGTGTCTCAACAAACCCAGTATTTCTAAATCTCCCGGCAACAGGAATACTGCAACCAATAGGTCTTTGTAGTGAAGCAGAGCCTGGAAACAATCATAATATGGAATAAGCACAAATATAAAAGGAAATGAGGCAAAAGTAATATTAGAAATGTTAAATTATAATCATTATTAGTGTTAATTATTTTTGTTCTATTTTTAAAAGACAAATTTCTACAATCAATAAACAGAAGCATTAAATATTTATATGGGAAGGGCCCTTTATACTAGTGAACCTCCTCCCAGCAATTTCCCCAATATGATATAACAGGCAGTTAAAATTATTATATAGTCTGTTTTGCTTCTCAATTAGGAAATTGTTTTTTAGAGTAAGTCTCAATATATAGGTGTTCAAGTTAAAATTGGGTTCAATACCGTGACAGATAAAAAAAGAAAGATAAGTAAGGTCAGTAGGCATTAAACCAAGTAAAAATTAGAATTTATTGAGGTGTTTAACAAAGAGGTCTTTGGCAAATTCTGAAGATGAGGGTGGAGTACTACACAGATGTTTTTTATTTATTTATTGTTACAAAAAGCACGAAGTCCAAAGGACTATTGTGCTGTGCCAGTATTATTTACATATATATGATTAATTATTTACACGATGGATTAGTAGTGTTTTGTAAATTATTGTACAAATAGTTCTAAACTTAACAAAGTTCTCATAAGATAGAGTATATACACAAAGAGAATTTGGTAATGTTTCAAAGTATCTACATTGATTAGTCAGAGGGCAAGTTAAAAGAAGATGCTCTGGTGATTCAACATCTAAGCGTCATTCACATGTTGGATCATTGATAACATTCAGTTTGAATAGGAAACTTAAGAAGGGTCCTTTGCCTGTTAAGAATAAAGTAGTGAATTTATCAGAAGAAATGAAATTTGGGACAGCAATTGGAAAGAATTTCTTGAACAGTTCATTAGATTGAGAAAGATAAAACTTAAATTTTTGATCCAGATATAGTTTATTTAATTCTTTTTGAAGGGGTTTTTTGAGTGTTTGATCTGTGAGAGAATTTGTCATATTATACTTGGTTTGTGATAATTCAAGATAATCAGACAGAAAATCTAGCTCAATGTCCAACTGTTGCACCAACTACATGATTGTAATCAGAAGTGACACCCCATTTTAAATTAAGCCAATATTTAGTCCAATCTGAAGTATAAAGTGTCGCTACCAAGGTCTCAATTTACTCCTTTTTCAAGTTAAAAAGTGTTTAGTATTTTGTTTAGGTCTTCTCTAGAATCTCTCCATAAGTATGAATGTAGGTTAATGCTCTAGTTTACATTATGAGTACTGGCCTGACCACATTCATCTCTTTAATAGAATTTTAGAATACAATATATATTTGCCAATCTACTTTACTCTTTGTTTTAAAAAACATTTTTCTGTTTTTATATTAACTTTGATTTATTTTAGCCCTGGATGGAATGAGCCAGCCCAACATTAGATGAAGGTTTCACCAGACAAGTACATCAGCTTCGTTTCAGGCATCGAGTTTGGATTAGATTTGATTAATTATCAAATTATACCAACATTGAAGATCATAGCTAGTATCACATATAGGACTAATTTTTTTATCTCATAATAATGTGATTGGAGAGTGAGACTGCAGAATCAAGCCTGTCTTGGGAGTTTTTCTGTGTTAGAAGTTGATTTTTAATGGGAACCTATTAATTTAGTATTCTTAGGCATCTCTTACCCCGTCAACACATTCATTTCTAATTTTTTTTAAAACCCTAAAGATGTTGAACACATCATTTATTACTAGTAACATTGAATTTGCATAAAAAAGAATAGTTTTAGGGTTATTTTTACCAATTTTATTCAACCGTTCTTAAGAGTAAACCTGTCTTGCGAGTGCATTTTTGCTTGGAACCAAGTGGATACTCCCAATACAGGTTTTACTGCACTTTGAAATGCTTGAGTTGGAAGTTGTCATGGTCAGCCACTGTGCTCTTTATTCTTCTGGCTCTGGTCAACCTATTGTCCTGATAGATCTAGAAAATCTAAATGGTGCAGGTTGTATCTCTACAATCAACCAAGGTGGTCAAAGGAGTGTCCAGGTTTAGCCATGTTTCTATGGAGTTTCTCGTGGGACAATTCTACTGAACTCTAAAGGCATTGATATTAAGAGCCCTCTGCCTATTTTCTTAGCCCTTAAGAAATCACTGAGTTAAAGCCTAGAGTGAGCTACAAGCTCTTAAAGAGGAAGTCTCAGGATCAAGGAGGATGGAACTCCAGGACTGCCAACCTTCATATCAGAGGCTGCACATGATGATAATACTCTAATATTACTCTGAGAGTTTTAGGGTCTTTTTTATTTGTCACGGAACTGTTCTCCTTGGAA
Organism: Cordylochernes scorpioides; assembly: GCA_030710605.1. Classification (NCBI taxonomy): domain Eukaryota; kingdom Metazoa; phylum Arthropoda; class Arachnida; order Pseudoscorpiones; family Chernetidae; genus Cordylochernes; species Cordylochernes scorpioides. The sequence continues at coordinate 11,474,547 of CP092879.1, read as the reverse complement.
TCATGTTGGTATGTACTAGTTGAGTAGATATCTCAGGTTGGTTTTCATGTCTCCTGAAACTTTTATGAACTTTCTTGTTTCCAAATCGGTGATGTCAATTTCATAGGGTGTGTGTGTGACTTCTATTTGATTTAAATTGCTTCTATTTATTGACTATCCTTTATGCTTAGTAACAAAAAGTATTCCCTTTTCTAAAGAGAGCCAGAAAGTCTACATAAATTTAAGCTGACTTGGTTTGACAGTCCATAGGTTTTTCAGTATATATATTTTCAAATGAAAAATAAAAACACCCTCACCAAATTCACAAGTAACATTTGCTTCAGAATCATATTCTAACAATTTTTTAATAAACTTGTAGATTAAGTTTTACTGGTTTAATTCCCTTTTAGCATGGTCTTGCTAGGAAGGTGTGCAAAGTCAAATGGTAATGAGGATTAATCTAATTGTAGTAGATAGCTAACTAGTGTTTGTAAAAAATCTGAACCTATTTTAGGGTGATATTTCTGTTCTAACAATAAATATATGCAGTAGAATGAGAGGACACTCCCACTAGAGAATACCTCTATACAAAGGGCAGGTTTCATTTCCAACATTTTTTGAAAATTAGTTGCTCATTTGGGTGCCAAGGTAACACTTCTCTCTAAAAGGCACGATTGATATGGAAACTTCTGCTTTATTTTTATCAAAGCAATCTGGCTTTTCCTTCAAGCTGGAATCATTTTCTTTCTTCTGCATTTCAATCCTATCTTCTTCCCCAATGTCTCATGAATATGTTCTAATACCTTCAATGTTCTTGCAGCATTTCTGATGAAATTGTTTCAAGACTGTTGAACTTTGTTGTGTTGTTTTTTTTTTCAGAACTATCACTTTCCTCCCCAATCTCTTTAATAATTTTTTTATATCCAATATCACTTGTAAAAAACCTATCCAAGAGATGCTATATAAAACTTTTCTTCCTCACATTGTTGTGAATGGTTTTTTTCTAGACACAAAATAGCTTTGTAAAATTTGCACCCACAAGTTCTTATAACTTTTTGATAAATTTTTTTTTTTCCCCATTGTTGAGTCAAATGATTTCTAAGTGTTCATTCTTGTATGCTTCATTTATGTATCCAGATTTTATACAACTATTGCTCACATAGTTAATAGCAAAAATCATTTTATAAAGTTATAAAAATATAGGTAAGAGTTATAAATGCACATGTGGGTGGGTCAGGATATGTCTTTTTTATAAAAGATATAATTATTCTCTCTCTCATGACATACTCCTCTCTGATGGCGCAAGCCATCAGCAACTTTCAGTTGCACGATAAGGAGATGCCTTTTTCTTAATACACCTCTCTGTTTCTAACAGCACTTTTTAGGCTTAGTAGTCATTTTGTTGGTGTTTCTTATCCCCTTGTTCAAAGATTGCACAAATTCCATGATTCCCTGCTCCTCGAACTGTTTGATGGTAAGCATCAGCCTCTTCCAAAATTCCTGTTTAGTGCATCTAATGTATACCAAAATGTATTCTGTCATTGATGTAGAAATCATTAAAAAAAAAAACAGAAAGAGGAGCTGTCCCCATAAAGATATGT
>CP092879.1:11449846-11472867 GCA_030710605.1 Cordylochernes scorpioides | reverse complement strand
TTATTTTGAAATAAAATATTAATATGTCGTAGCTAAATGAAGAGGCGCAGCCGTTATGCCTAGCGAACAGCGCACCCGCGATGTCTGCCACCTTTATTTTTTGCCCAGCTTTTATACATGGATGAATTTACATATTTACATTTTAACACAAGCGTAACATATTTACATACTTAGTTTGACGGAAATAAATTATCTCTTGGCATTAACTATACAAATTATGACAAATATATAATGATATACATGTGCTCTCATAAAGAAAAAGTAATTAATTAATTTAAGTAGAAAATTAACAAAAAAAAAAAAGTTTTAAACAATGGTGCAACAACAAAGAGTTTTAAAGTCACTGAATCCAATTTATAATTTTTCCCCTTATTTTGGGTATTTCTTTATGGGCATTTGTCTTCATCTCAATTCCACATCTCACATTTTCACTTTTGTACTATTTTTCATATTATTATATATGTATTCAGCCATTATAAAGGACTGCGGCGGGTGATTATAAACAATACTTAAAGTTACACCGCATAAGTTTCTTTTTTATGAAAAATCAATATTTATTTCAAAGAGAAATATTTACTATTTCTAACTTTTTTGAATGAATTATGAGAGGGTGAAAATATGAAGAGTAATGGCGATCAGAAAAATAAGTGTCCAGGGGCGGGAATTTTATTTTTCCGATCGCCATTACTCTTCATATTTTCACCCTCTCATAATTCATTCAAAAAAGTTAGAAATAGTAAATATTTCTCTTTGAAATAAATATTGATTTTTCATAAAAAAGAAACTTATGCGGTGTAACTTTAAGTATTGTTTACATTCACAGCCATGTTATTCCTCTATCATTCTATAAAGCTGAGCTAGAGAGAACAAAACTGAACCACTTGAACCCCAATGTATGTCCCACCCGTCCATGTTAGTCACTAACCTGATTGCACTTGTGAGCTAGGTAATCACATTCTTCTCTTCAAACATTCTGGTTTCACTGACCACCGTACCTACAGATATTGGGACTACAAGAGCCGCAAGTTGGACTTTGAGGGGATGCTTCAAGATCTGCAGGTCAGTAGTGGGTGCAATGATGTCTCTTTGCAGCAAAATAAACCATCCTAACATGTTTTGAAATGTAAACACAAGGTAATAAGACCAAATCCAAATAAATAAATAGTGTGTGACGTTTCGGTAACAGCGTTGTTACCATCTTCAGACTTTTGTCTTAGGTCTGAAGATGGTAACAACACTGTTACCGAAACGTCACACACTATTTATTTATTTGGATTTGGTCTTATTACCTTGTGTTTATAATCTATAATCCAAATTGTGCCTTATCATGTTTTGAATTGAATTATCAACCCAAGTTGTGTTATCAGCACATTGTCACTATTCATAAATAGTACAAGATATTATGTATAGAGATATATATATAAATTTGAAAAAATAGTACAAATGTGATATTGTACTATTTTTTCACATTGTTTCGCGTTCTCACGCAATTCTAGCCTTAACTACCCGTTTCATGTTTTTCAGGAAACCTGAATGACCAGTTTTTTGGTCGTTGAGGTACAGCCCACACCACGCTGATGAGGTCCAACAGCCTGAAATTTGGATTTGGTCATTTTAAAACCACATTCAGATTTGAAATTCTGACCATTGTGGGATATACTATGTTCACACAAAATTAAATGGGAGCTTTCAGTTCTTGCCCTTTCTCAACATTTAGGTAAAATTTATTGAACTCAAAGAGTCAGAGAGGGGCCCAGAAAACTTGTATATTTCCATTATCATAGTTGTATTAATCAAGAGCTTTTACTGAAATATTTCCAAGTTTCCAGTCAGGTTAAATGGCCTCTCAAAATACAAAATTGTGTCTTTCACAACTTTCAACTAGAATACCCTCCTTCTCCTACTTGAATTTACTCTTTTATCAAATCTTTCTCTGAGAAATACATCATGAATTTTTTTGTAATTTTAGAAGTCCTTAGATATACAGTAGAACCTCCCTGTAAAGGACACCTAATTGCGGAGCCAAAGTGTCCTTTAGGGAGAGGTGTCCTCTTACCGGAGAGTTGTTAAATTGTAAAAATGGTAATTTTGCAAATGAAAACTCTCCTTTGTAGAAAGGTGTCCGCTAAAGGGAGGTTCTACTTTATATATATATATATATATATGTGAAAAATTAGTACAAATGTAATATTGTACTGGGATAAGGTGCATAAATTAAGAAAAAGGCATCTCCTTATCGTGCAACTGAAAGTTGCTGATGGCTTGCGCCATCTATCGGAATAAATATCAACTATTCTCGTTGATTTTTAATTATTCCAGAATTATTCCAGATGGGTATTTGGCCAATTCTGGAATAATTAAAAATCAACGAGAATAGTTGATATTTATTCCGATAGATGGCGCAAGCCATCAGCAACTTTCAGTTGCATGATAAGGAGATGCCTTTTTCTTAATATATATATGTTATATTAAGATATTATTTAAAATGTTATATTAAGATATTGTTTTATTTAAAAATATATATCATAGATAAAAATATTTTGTTAAATCGACCGCCAGAGGTCACGCTTTCCCTATAAATACTCATTTGTTGTTGTTCCCCGTTGGCCGACCCAAAACTTTGTAATTATGTAAATAATATTTTGTTTTAATTATTCTTATGCCTTAAGCCAGGCATTACTTTTATCAAATTATGTTATTCATATATATTACTCAGCTCAAATAAAGAAATCTATGATCTTCAATATTATTGTACTTTCAAGATTTTAGCCACGACTGCATCACCAATACCATTTAGTACTAAAAAGATCCAACAAATAACTCCATAGCATAATCCCCAAGATGATCATAAATACAAGCAGAAAATCATATCTTTTTTCCTTTATATAAGATATATATATAAATAGAGAGTTTTATTATAATATATATATAAAAATGCTGAATTATATTTGATTGAATTAGAGATGTTAAACTGTGTTTGTATCCTATTGTTTGTCTCAAGTTAGCTAATAATTTCAAAACTGTTGAGGATGAGGCAGCAATAGGCTGATCCCTGTGCTGTGCAGGATGCTCCAGAAGACAGTGTCATCCTCATGCATGCCTGTGCTCACAACCCCACTGGCATGGATCCTACTGAGGACCAGTGGAAGCAGATCGCACAAGTCATGAAAAGTAATTTACTCTTTCACAATCTTTCATATTGCCCCCAATTATCTCTGCACTAGCTCTCAAACAGTGGTGGTTCTTAGACCAGGTCTTCACTCTTTTCTAGCTTTGATATGGTAGTTATGATCCTCTGTGGTTGATTCTGTACAAGATAGAATATGATCTCTGCAATAGATCTCTAACAGTGGTGGTCTTTAGATCATGTCTCCGCTCTTCTCTAGCTTTGATATGGTAGTTATAATCCTCTGTGGTTGATTCTGTACAAGATAGAATATGATCTCTGCAATAGATCTCTAACAGTGGTGGTCTTTAGATCATGTCTCCGCTCTTCTCTAGCTTTGATATGGTAGTTATGATCCTCTGTGGTTAATTCTGTACAAGATAGAATATGATCTCTGCAATAGCTCTCTAACAGTGGTGGTTCTTAGACCATGTCTCCACTCTTCTCTAGCTTTGATATGGTAGTTATGATCCTCTGTGGTTGATTCTGTACAAGATAGAATATGATCTCTGCAATAGCTCTCTAACAGTGGTGGTTCTTAGACCATGTCTCCACTCTTCTCTAGCTTTGATATGGTAGTTATAATCCTCTGTGGTTAATTCTGTACAAGATAGAATATGATCTCTGCAATAGCTCTCTAACAGTAGTGGTCTTTAGATCATGTCTCCACTCTTCTCTAGCTTTGATATGGTAGTTATGGGTGTGTGTGACATATCACTGTTACCAAAACATCATACACTATTTATTTATTTGGATTTGGTCTCATTATCTCTTGTGTTTCTATTTTATATTCCAAATTGTACCATATCACTTCAAAAAGGCCAAATCCAAATAAATTGAAAGTGTGCATATAGTGTTTTTGGTCTTATTACCTTGTGTTTTAAATCTATAATATAAATTGTTCCTAATCAATGTAAAATCTCCTTTAAAAAGCTTAGATGGTCATGTGATGTTACATTGCACTGTGTCCAGGAGAGGAAGCTCATGCCTTTCTTTGATTGTGCCTACCAAGGATTTGCCACTGGAGACTTGGTCAAGGACAGCTGGGCTGTTCGCTACTTTGTGGAGGAGGGCTTCGAAGTCATCTGCTCACAGTCTTTTGCCAAAAACTTCGGACTCTACAGTAAGTATAGAGATTTCTACCTCGAGGAACATCCTGGAGTATTTCCTCTTAGAGGGACTTCATAGTGTGTGAAATAAACCCATATGATATCTTTCACTTGGCAAAACAGGAAATACAGTAGAACCCCCCTTTAACGGACACCCCGCTAGGACAGTTTTCATTTGCAAAATTACCATTTTAACAATTTAGCAACTCTCTGGTAAGAGGACACCTCTCCCTAAAGGACACTTTGTCCCTGCAATTAGGTGCCCTATACAGGGAGGTTCTACTGTACTTGAGAAAAGCAAACTCAATATTTAAAAAAAAAATCATTGGCCTCATGCTTCTGCCCCATAAGCTGACATTGAAAAAAATTGCTTTCACAAACAATGGGGATCACAGTGCTGGCACCTCCAGGTAGATTTGACATTTTTTTTTTATTGAAGTAATGAGGACAGTAGGAAGATGTTTTAAATTACTGTAATTTCATATCTTGTACAGCAGAACCTCTATGAGAGCATACTCACACTATAGGATATCTAGGGGGTCGGTGGAAGGCTGGTTAAACCGTTTGGTTTACGACCACTACGACCCGGGTTCGATCCCCGCATTGGGCACTTTTTTCTGTTTAAAAAAAAAAAAAAAATGCTCCAATGGCCCCCCCAATTCTTGCAAAAGTCCAACCCCACCAGCGAGTGCAAGTAACCAAACGGGGCTCTGGCACATTTGTAAGTGCAAAGTCGAACTGCTTTCACATGTGTAGACATGTGGTGCGCTTACAGTAAAAAGCAGTCGCTAACTACCCACCATGATTATCATGGCCTGTACCACGTGTACTAGGGATAAGCAAAAAAATATATATATATAGGATATCTACCTACAAAGAGCAGTTTTCATCACCAAAAATACCACCAATTTTTACTAATCTTACACCTCGTCTAAAGGAATCTAAAGGAAATTTTGGCTATACAACTAGGTGTTCTTTATAGAGAGGTAGTTCTGTATATAAATAAAATGCATGTTAATGCCCTATATTTATTTCCAACATTATATCTATAACTAGTGTCTAGCTAATACAATGACTTTTTAACAGGGTTCATGCTCTTGCAATAACTAACCTGAAAAAATTCTCTCTGTCACAAGATTGAACTACCTGCTTTCATCCAAACACATGCATTAAACAGTATTTAAAAGAAATACTAATGGTGTTTACATCTGCATTCCAAACATGGATTACTTTGTAATCACCCTCTATACGTTATTGAGCTGTTGAAAACCTGCTACCCTAATACAGTAGAACCTCTGTTACCAGTTGTTTTTTTTTGCTTATCCCTAGTACACGTGGTACAGGCCATGATAATCATGGTGGGTAGTTAGCGACTGCTTTTTTTTTTTACTGTAAGCGCACCACATGTCTACACATGTGAAAGCAGTTCGACTTTGCACTTACAAATGTGCCAGAGCCCCGTTTGGTTACTTGCACTCGCTGGTGGGGTTGGACTTTTGCAAGAATCGGGGGGCCATTGGAGCATTTTTTTGTTTTTTTTTTTTAAACAGAAAAAAGTGTCCAATGCGGGGATTGAACCCGGGTCGTAGTGGTCGTAAACCAAACGGTTTAGCCAGCCTTCCACCGACCCCCCGTTACCAGTTGTAAAGCCAAAGAGAGGTTTCAGAGAACAGATAATTGGTAATATTGGTGATTGATGAAACTATTCTTTTGTATAGATGTGTCTATTAGCAGTAGTGTCCTCTCATGGAGAGGTTCTTCTATATATTTCTCACCCTGATTGTGCTGACAGATGAGAGAATTGGCAATTTAACCATGGTATTCCGGGACACTAATACCATCCCTGCCGCCAAGTCCCAGCTCACTCTGCTGGTCCGGGGAAACTACTCCAACCCCCCAGCCCACGGGGCCCGCATTGTCCATCTGGTGCTTACCACTCCCGAACTCTTCTCTAAATGGTTAGTTCTCTCCTACCACAGTGGAACTCCTGGAGCAGTTGAAGGGGGTCTGTGCAGGAAGGAACACATTGTGGAGATGTCAGAGCGGATCAAGGAGATGAGACAAGGCTTACGCTCTCGACTGGAAAACTGGAAGCTCCTGGAACCTGGGATCACATTACCACACAGATTGGCATGTTCTCCTACACTGGGCTCTCCCGTGAGTTGGCATCCTTTGTGTCATAGTGGTTTCTACCTATTGGTTGCCTCAAATCTCAGACACCATAAAAGATGAACTTTTATTTTGACAAATTGAACAATTCCAACACACACACCACATATATAGAAATCTAAAAAAGCACATGTGCTCGTGGTCAGGAAATGCCTTCTTTATTTTTAATATATATATATTAAAAACAAAAAGAGGCATATCCTGACCAGGCTCACACAAGCATTTCTAGATGGCAGAACGCCATCTAGTGGAGCAAAAATAAACTAAACAAAGTGCTCATGTGAGCCTGGTCAGAATATGCCTCTTTTTGTTTTTAATATCAACACCTGACCTTTTATAAAATATTTTTAAAGTTATTTTTTCACATATATATATGAAAGATACCAACAGTATTAATAGAAAAATTGACATACCTCCGTTATATTTACAGTTCAAATCGATTTAAAATTCTTTTATTATACTTATTAGGAATCATATATTATTTTTAATTTTTATAAATGTACATATCTAGTATATTCTTATTAATATTTGTTTGTGTGTATATATTTTAAATTTTATCCCCACAGAGTTGCAAATATTTATATATCGTCGCGTGAAGGCATCACGTGATGAACCAAAGCAGTTCAAAAACAAGAAAAGCCCTAACGAAGTTAGGTGTATAGCCTATTGAAATATTGGCATTTATTATTAAATAAAATTTATTTTGATCCAAAATATGCTATTCAATTAATATATATATATTAAAAACAAAGTAGGCATATCCTGACTTGGAGTATATATATATATATATCCTTTTATATTTACATATTTTCTTTTCTCTCAATATATACATATTTACTTATATACTGCATTTTTCTTCTTTAAAAAAGAAAAAAACAAATCAGCATATGGAATCAGTACAGTGTCAAATCTTGGATTATCTCAGCCTCTTCAGTATTGTCAGGTCTCAGAGCATTGTTGCAATTACACCTACCTAGAGTCAGTGAAGACTTTCATCTTGTAACTTATCTCCATCCTGTAGTGAATCCAATGAATGTCTGTCTGTGCAGAGGAGCAAGTGAAGCACCTGGTGGATCACTACCACATCTACCTGCCCAAGGACGGCAGGATCAGCCTCTGTGGCCTCAACCACAAGAACCTGGATTATGTGGCTGACGCCTTTGCCAGCACCATTCGGCTGCTGCCCAACACAGGCTGAATTCTCTCTCCTCCATGTGTGTTGTTAACATCTATTGTTATCTTTTAGAACTGTTACGTTTATTTTCACAACTTTTATATTTATATCCTTTTCCTCTCTCGTTCTTGTCAAATAAAATATTACCTAGATTTATTAAACTGTCTGTTGACACCATAAACTCATCTATTCTATATATATATAAAGATGAATGTATGTGTGGCCAGGAATCAACTAGGTGCAGTCAGGATGCAGAAGAGGATCAGAGGGGCAGGGAGGGATCTGTGGACATCAGGGGTGGGTCCTAGAGGCCTAAAACTTCATATTTTCAGACCTCAGGATCTGGAAGGAGGCAGATCTGGCTTTGTGCAAGTCAGGTTGGCCCTTGGCACAACAGTTGGTGCACTTGGCAGTACGCGGGTTAGCCAAGGAGGAGTAGACACGACCCTCATGACCTTCTGTTTCGCAGTGGAAGCACTTTGGGTCCCTGGTGCACTGATCCGAGTTGTGGCCAAAGTCACAGCAGTGGAAGCAGACACGGATGAATTCTTCTAAGTTGAGGATGACAACATCAACCACCCTCCTTCAGCGAGCACCCAGGGCTCTGAAGCTGGCCTTGTCCACCTCGATGAAGGCTGTGCAGGTCCCGTTCCTTATGGCAGACAGATGCACCACCTTGTTGCAGGAAGTTGGCTTACGGCTGGAGGAAGGTCTCCTCAATGGTAGAGTGGGTGGTATCTTTGTCCACCCTGAAAAGGAAGATTTGTAGCAGGAGTTCTTTCTGCTTGCAAACCTTCATGCCTTCCAGCTTGTTGGTCAGGGAGGATCAGACAGTAGGGATGGTGTCAGGTTTTCTGGCGTGAAGCACTAGCTTTCCTCTGTTGCGCAGAGATGGCCAGACGCCTTGGGGCAAAGGATGGACAGCGCAGACGGCCTTCAGGATGTCCCGGGGGGGTTGGCCTGTGGGTGAGAAGAAATATCACAGCATGTTCTTAAATAGTACTGTTATCAAGATTGTGTAAACAAGATAACAGAAGAAAATAGTTTTCTAAGAGAAAACCTAAAATATTATTCTTAGAATAAGAAGTGGAAAAATAGCATCAAATTCTAGAAAAACAAATTTAAAATAAAGTTTTTTTTCCCCAATTCTAATTCAAAGAATAATATTTTAGGTTTTCTTAGAAAACTATTTTCTTCTTATCTGCTATCTTGTTACACACAATATTAATAACAGTGCTAACTATTTAAGAACATGCTGTGATATTTCTTCTCATTCAGTCTTTTGTCTGATGATGGTAACAACGCTGTTACTGAAACATCACACAATATTTATTTATTTGGTCTTATTACCTTGTAGTTCATTGAGGTTTCTTTATCTGAAAAAGGCAGCTCTCTTCCTTTTACTAAAACATAAAAACACTTTAAATATAACTTCTTAGGTCCATTGAAGTCAATAAAATTGATAAGGCACAATTTGGATTATAGATTATAAATACAAGGTAATAAGACTAAATCCAAGCAAATAAATAGTGTGTGATGTTTCGGTAACAACGCTGTTAAATAAAAGAAAATCACCATGTAATATATACATTCAGTACTTTTGTCTGAAGATGGTAACAATGCTGTTACCGAAACGTCACACACTATTTTTTTGGATTTGGTCTAATTACCTTGTGTTTATAATCTATAATCCAAATTGTGCCTTATCAATTTTATTGACTTCAATGGACATAAAAACACTTTATTTATGATCTTTGCACCATTGAATAGACTGTCAGCTTTGGCAAATATGGACAAATAAGCCAACCTGAATATTGTTGTCTTGTGGTTTATTAATTGATCTAGATTTGTATATGCTTTGCAAAGATTGAATAAATTAAATGCAATTTTATAAAAGGAAGATATATGCATTTTATATTAATACCATCCTCCTTCGCTTTTCTAAAATATATTTAGATAAAAGAGTCAGCCAGTATACCATTATTCACATCGGTATGGGAAATATACAAGGGCAAGTCAAGAGAGAATATGATGAGCCAAGCCCTCCCAATATATTTTTTCATCGCAGTAAGGACAGTAGAAGTTTGTTTTATGTATAAAAGAAACATTCGCGCTTTTAAATACTTTTATTTTATAAGAATGATTCTATTAAACAAAACATGTAGAGTCTAGAGTTGAATATGGTCTTTTTCAAAGAGTTGGCATCTACCATTCTCTTGAAATAAATGTTGGTGTAGTATTTTAAATAATTACAACTCTTTTTAAAGCAACAAAAGAATTATTTATTGCATTTAGCAAGACAAGAAATAAAAAAACAACGGGATGCCAAACAAATCCTTTTTATAGAAAAGATAGAGGTTGCCTGGCCGGCATTCATATTTATATAAAAAATAGACACTTCGGCCAGTTGGAGTTTTTTTTTTTAAAACTCCAACTGGCCTAAGTGTCTATTTTTTATATAAAAAAACCTTTTTAGGTTAATAAACCTGCAACCACCTACCGGTTAGTTCCTATTCAAAATCTAGCGCTTTCACACAGAGTATTGAAAAATAAAATACGACAGTTAGAACCCAACCTTTGACGTCATTTTCAGAATTCAAGAAATAAAGATAATTCTCTCCCTTTGTGTGTTAGACCTAGAAATGTTATTTAATTTGCTGGTCATTATTTTGGTTTTATGAAGCCGTGATGAGGCTTCACTAACAATATGGTATGGATCTCCCCAACATCACATGGGATTGGTGTGTTTACACTTTATACAATTTAATACGGGGGTCGGTGGAAGGCTGGTTAAACCGTTTGGTTTACGACCACTACGACCCGGGTTCAATCCCCGCATTGGACACTTTTTTTCTGTTTAAAAAAAAAAATGCTCCAATGGCCCCCCCTATTCTTGCAAAAGTCCAACCCCACCAGCGAGTGCAAGTAACCAAACGGGGCTCTGGCACATTTGTAAGTGCAAAGTCGAACTGCTTTCACATGTGTAGACATGTGGTGCGCTTACAGTAAAAAGCAGTCGCTAACTACCCACCATGATTATCATGGCCTGTACCACGTGTACTAGGGATAAGCAAAAAAAAAACAATTTAATATAGAATTTCAATAACACATTGGAAATATACCACCACCAGTTTATAGCAAGTTTCCCACTGAGTGGGTAGATGCAGCTGGTATTGCCAACTAAAGACCATGAAGGTAAATAGAGAATTTTCACATATATCTGTAGCCTCAGAATGGAAAAGGGTCAGACCAAATGACATCCTGCAGGAAGCAAACACCTCCCGGTAGCATCTATAGTTTTGTGACCATTGCTGTATCCATTGGCACAAGTTGTTTTTGTTTCTTATTCCCTTGTGTAGAAATTACACAAATTCCGTGAATCCATGCTCCTCAAGCTGTTTTATGATAAGCAGCAACCTCTCCCAAAGGTCTTGTTTAGTGCAAGCCAAAATGTGTTATGGGGCTGCAGGTTACATTCAAGTTACATTTTAGGCAAGTGGGGTAGATTTTGTTGTTATTTTCACTAGTTTGAGATGGCCTGTTCTAAATATTGTTAGTGTTGTTTGATGCTGTGTATTTCTGAGGTTCAGAGCTCCTCCTGGGTTCACTCCACTGTAGCAGCTGTGTACTTAGGTGGGATCCTCCAGTTCTTGTTTATTTTGGCTAATGTCTCTATTTCTTTAAAAGTAAGTTTATTTTTCCATGGCAAGGGTTCTCTTGTTCCTTTTTTTTGCTAGCACATCAGCAGCTTCATTGCCTTCAATTCCAACGTGTGAGGGTATCCATTAAAAGTGAATTTTTGAGGTTTTTGGAGATAGCCAATTATGTTCCTGCTTACTTTGTCTCTAAGTTCCCCCTGTGTGACTCAAGTGTTGTATGGCACTTCTACTACCAGTAAGGATCCAGATATCTTGAAAATTAGTATTTCTGATGGATTTTAAGGCTTCATAGATGGCTATAAGTTCTGATCTGAAGACTGAGCAAAAATCTGGGTTTCTTCTGTTTATTTTCTCAATGCCACGAGACAGCCACTGTGCCCCAACTTATCTCTACTATCATGGGTGTAGATAGTTATTGAATTTTTAGGAATGTGTTATTATTTCTAATGACAATTGTTTTAAGCAATCTGGATTTTGGTATTGTTTGTTGGTGGGTTCATTTGAAGTGGCATTAAAAATAATATTTTGTAATGGTTCGCATGTAGAAATTTTTGTGCGTCTGCTAAAACACCTAACACATGACCTTTTTCTATTTTTCCTTACTTTTTCCACATCTATATATATAAAAATCAATGTTTGTATGTTTGTTTGTATGTCCGGTATACAAATTCGCAGTAGTTCACTAATTCAAACCAAAATTTCCATACATAGGTCAAAAAATACGGGGAAGACGATAGGCTATTTTAAACAATATATAAATCAATTATTAAAACTATATATTCAAATTATTCTACTTAGCTCACGAACAGCGCCCTCTATCAAAGATTAGATTAAATTATGCTGATGCAAATAAATAGATAACGCTAATAACAAACAATTATAAAAAATCTTATCTAAATATATATCACTCGGGTAGATATGCACACGGGTCAATCCCGAAGCCCGGGTCACCCGTCTAGTATTATATATATATTAGAAATAAACATTAAAGCATAAATGTTTATTTTACAAATAAAAAAAAACTGATGAAGCCAAGCCCTCCCATTATATTTTTCAAGGCAGTAAGGACAGTAGAAGTTTGTTTTATATGTAAAAGGAACATTCGAGCTTTAATGGTTTTATTTATTACATATAGATGGTTGTTATTGCATTTAATATAAATGTGGTGAACTTGCAGCAAAAAACAGTCGGCAACTACTACCCACCATGTCAAACTGCTTTTCACATATGTAGACATGTGAAGCACTTACAGTAAAAGCAGTTACCTTCTTCTACCCATCATGATTATCATGGCCTGGACAACCTGTTGTTGTTGTTTCTTATCCCCTTGTGTAAAGATTACATGAATTCCATGAGTTCATGCTCCTCGAGCTCAACGTGTACAACGGACAACGTGTACTAGGAATAAGCAAAAAAAAAGATGGATGGATACAAGGGATTAAAATTTTTTTCAAAATGTTCATAAAAGTGAAATATCAAGTCTTGGAATTCTATCCCATTATAGAGAAGACACTTTGTCATTAACATCAACTTTTATTAGAAAATCTTCCAAATTACAAGGGAAGGTGCCAGGTGTGAATACATAAAATGTGTATATTTAAATTGATATATAAATAGGGTTAAAAAAAAGAGGGAGAAATGTGATGATATTTAAAATAAAAGGTGACTACATCAAAATATGATTTGCATTGTAGGGGAGAAAAAAAAGGGTAGTATAATAGTAAAGAATACAAAAGTGTCCAAACACATCTAAAGTACAAAACCAAAAGTCTCCTCAGAGAAAATTAACTTTAGTAGCAACAATGGCGGGTGCAAGCAAGAACAAGTGTTGTGGACCACACACCATCACAAGAAAATTCCACAACTTTTACAAATGGAACAAAGGTTGTATTCAAGTGAAGTGATTTGTCCTCAAGTTCTAAATATATGCAAATCAATAAAAAACATCTCACTCTTTTTTTTTTTTGAATGCTAAGTCCACTTATTGAACTGCCTCTTCTACCTGATGATATTAAAGGGTGGGAGATACACATTGGGTGATTGTTTGCTCCATTTGTTGCTAACTTACTGCAGCTGCTATACAGAGAAGTGTTCTTATTGGCAAATATCCTTAGCAAAAGGCACTTCTTAAATAAATAATAATGTGCGATTGTGGCTTTTGTTTCCATAGAATATTTATTAGTATTTTTTTGTTGTTGTGGCACAAAATGTTTCTAGAATAATAAATACAATATGATACAGTAGAACCTCCCTGTAAAAGACACCTAATTGTAGAGCCAAAGTGTCCTTTAGGGAGAGGTGTCCTCTTACAGGGGAGTCCTAAATTGTAAGTTTGCAAATGAAAACTGTCCCTTGTGGAGAGGTATCTGTTAAAGGGAGGTTCTACTGTATTGGCGTTTTTTTTTAATCTGAGGACGAGTTTCTTATTTTATTATATATTTTATTCTCAAGCTTTCGGGTTTTGCAAACCTTTCTACAGAGAAATTTTATCCTATACTCCAATAGAAGGATTTGCACAACCTGAAAATCTTGAGAAGAAAATAGAGTTAAACCTGTCTATAGCGCCCCCTCTTGGGACTCATCAAAATAGGGTGCTATAGAGAGGGGGTGCTATAGACAGGTCACTTTTAATGTAAATTGCATCGTACTACGTATTTAAAATCAGGCACTATAGAGAGGGAGGCGCTATTTAGAGGGGGTACTATAGACAGGTCACTTTTAATGTAAATCGCATCGTACTACGTATTTAAAATCAGGCACTATAGAGAGGGAGGCGCTATTTAGAGGGGGTACTATAGACAGGTTTAACTGTATATAATAAAGCTAGAAACTCACTGTCGGAAAGCCATACTGTATATTTATTATTCTATATTGCAAAGAATTTTACAAAATGTTTCTGCATTAAAAAATATATAGCATCTATAAAAAGAAAAGGGCTACCTCTCATCAAAATAGATGCAAAAACACGAGAGGTGACTTTTATTTTTAAAGATCCATAGCTTCACTGTCAAATTATTCAATTTAAAAAAAATGTCTTTGACACACACAACATAGGGAACCAATTGTTGGAAGTGTTTTCAATGCTAAAGAGATAGAGGATATAGAAACCACAATATTAGTAGCAGAGAAAATTTTTGAATGAATTGAAAGCAAAATTTAAAAAAGGGTTTCATATATTTTATATTTCTTCTGATTTAAGCAAATTAGGCTTCACAATTTTGTTTAAAAGGCAAAAAAGTTTATTAAAATAATTATGATGTTCATGGCAATAAGACCAAATACAAACTATTTATTTGTTTGGTCTTATTACCGTGTGTTTCTAATATATAATCCAACCTTATTGATTTATGATGTAATAACCACATTGCTAATATAAAGATATTTCGCTGTAACTGTAAAAGGGCTCGTACACATGGATTTTGAATGCAACACACTTAAGAATACAGATACAAGAAAATAAGACCTAATCCAAATAATTTAATAGTGTGTGACATTTCAGTAACAGCATTGTTACCATCATCAGACAAAAAAAAATAAATAAGAGAAAAATAATATGAGCTGTGATATTTTTTCTTATTCATTTTTTTTTGTTTGATGATGGTAACAATGCTGTTACTGAAACATCACACACTATTAAATTATTTGGATTAGGTCTTAATTTCTTGTATCTATAATCCAAATTAGAATTTATGATTTAAAAATACAGTTGTGTGAATCTCATTATAACAATATCCTTAGGTCTGTAGTTCTAAACACCAGGTCGGTGTTATAACCATCAATAATAAATGCAATTTAAAATTTGGGACTTCGGATTTTTGATGTTATAATGAGGTTGCACTATAGATACAAAACAATGATTCAAACAAAGAAAGATATTTTGAAAGCATTATCTAAAGGGGGAAATGGAGACAGCATGAAGAGGCAAAGCTACCAACATCACAACCATTCTTGGAAGCTGCTAAGACTTTCAGCTGGGAGAAATTTCATGTGAGGAAAGGCACCCAACAAGAGAAATGTAGTAAATCAGTACAATTTCTTTCTTCTAAAGATGGCTCTGGACTTTATTGCAAGTCTTTTAGAGAAGGAACTTCTATAATTGAAAATATATTTAACTTTCAATTTCACGTCATCTAATTAATTAATAATAATTGTGTTTAACTAAGTGTAAGTTTAACTGAGTGTAAGTTTAACTAAGCAGTATGACATGGAGCATTTATTATTCAAATGCTAATACTGTAGAACCTCCATGAGGAGACACCTTTCTATAAAGGACAGTTTTCATAACCAAAATTTCTATTTTTACCATTTAGCAATTCTCCAGTAAGAGGACAATTTTGTCTCTGCAATTAGGTGTCCTTTACAAAGAGGTTCTACTGTAATGCCAAATTATTTTGTGGAGTTATCTTTAAAGAAAGTAAAATATAACATGTTATTTCTTATCCCTTTGTGCAAAGATTACACAAATTCCTTGAGTTCATGCTCTTCAAGCTGTTTAATGATAAGTAGCGACCTCTCCCAAAGGTCCTAAAATATAACATACTTTATATATATTTAAATTATATTTAGCTGCTGATGTGCTAGCAAAAAAAAGGCACAAAAGAACCCTTGCCACAGAAAAATAAACTTACTTTTAAAGAAATAGAAACGATAGGCAAAACAAAAATAACCAAGAACTGGAGGATCCCACCTAAGCACAGTTGGTACAGTGGAGTGAACCCAGGAGGAGCTCTGAACATCAGAAATAGACAGCATCAAACAACACTAACAAGATTTAGAACAGACCATCTCAGGCCATTGAAGATAGAAAATAATAACAAAATTTATCCCACTTGCCCAAAATGTAGTTTGGTACCTGCAGCTCCAGAACACATTTTGGCTTGCATTAGATGCACTAAACAGGACCTTTTGGAGAGGCCGCTGCTCATCATAAAACAGCTTGAGGAGCATGAGCTCATGCAATTCGTGTAATCTTTACACAAGGGGATAAGAAACAACAACAACACATTTAGAACAATATTTAAAATTGGCACAAATTTGATAGTAGATGTCAAACAAAGAGGTGACTTCCTCTGAGATAAATATTGTTTAAATGTTTAAATATGACTCAAGATTTCAGGGTCTTCTACAAGAAAATAAGATAAATATTCAATATATTAAATTTTGTTCTTCTGTAGAAGGGCTTTCTCAGGTCTGAAAATTTGAATCCTATTGAATACTAGCCGAATGACCCGGGCAACGCCCGTGTTTTACCCGATTGAATGTTTTTATTCAAATACTATTTGTTACAATTATAAATTGGCGCCTTAAATAAATGCATATGTTAGTTAATAACTATAGCCTATGTGCTTTATCTGTCTATGTACTGTTGGCTTCCGTAGGCGTCTCTTACTGGGAAAAAGAAAGAGAGGATTCCATTTGGTTATTAACTAATATATGCATTTATTTAAGGAGCGACCCGCTCCAACACAATAGTTACAAAAATGAAAAAGCGAGTGGGGGGGGGGGGGAGGGGGGCAAAGGTGGCGTGATCGTAGCCAACCAATAGGAGGGCGCCATTCCAAAAAAAAAAAGCAAACGGTGACAGAGACAAAAACTGATTAAGAGATGAAGAATTGATGACGCTCGTAACTGTATATATAATTTTGAAGAAAGAAACTTATGCCTGATGTTTTCATCATAACGAGGTCACTAACGTTTGACAATTCAGTAGAAGCACTATATAAACATTGATTATATATCATATAACATATATACATGATTCTATGCTCTCATAATACCCTGTTATATAATCACTATATATGTTTGAAACATTTTATTTAAAACTTTAAAATATATTGTTATATAACAACTCTGTGAAGTCAACTGCCAGATAGTGGCGGCTTCCCACTATATAAATTCATTGTTGTTGTTACTGTTGGCCAGCACAAAACTTTTTGTAAATATGTTTTCGAATCTTTTATGTTCTTCCATTTATTTTATCAGCGCAATTAAATCAAATAGTGATATTTAAAGTTATTTTTACATTGTGTATTTTCCATGACTGCATACCATTGGCATAATACTCTTGTACTCTAAAATCAGCAAAAAATTTTGATCTCAAAAAAATTTATATAACATATATATATGGATTAAGAAAACGGCATCTCCTTATCGTGCAACTGAAAGTTGCTAATGGCTTGCACCATCTATCGGAATAAATATCAACTATTCTCGTTGATTTCTAATTATTCCAGATAGATGGCGCAAGCCATTAGCAACTTTCAGTTGCACGATAAGGAGATGCCTTTTTCTTAATTTATGCACCTTATCCCAGTACAATATTACATTTGTACTATTTTTTCACATATATATATGGAATTATAAGAAATTCGAACTATTTTTGACGCGTATGCTTCTTTTTAAAATAAATAAATTTTACTGCAATGATAAAATAATGGGAGGGTCTGGCTCTACAGTGGTGAACCCTCCCAGAGAGTTCACTGGGAGGGTTCACCACTGATGAGCCAGCCAGGCCCTCCCATTATTTTATCATTGAAGTAAAATTTATTTATTTTAAAAAGAAGCATACGCGTCAAAAATAGTTCGAATTTCTTATAACAGATGGCGCGGTATGCATCTGTAATGATTCCATATGCAAATTTTATTCTCAAAGAAAAAATGCAGCATATATGTAAATATGTATTAATTTTCTGATAGAAAATTAAATATGTAAAATGATTGAATGTATATAGAGTGTAAGAGGAGAGTGAAATTATCTTTTTTATAGAAATAAATGGCTTATATCTTATAGTGTTCGTCAAGTGCTATTTTTGTTAGGTAGAGAACACAACAGCATCATTATAACATACTGAATTATAAAGGTTATATAGACAGACTATGGAGCGAGTCACATGTGACACCTAGGACACTAATAGATCATCCTCCAAGGTGTCAGAACGCTACATTTCTATGATGGGTGCCTGTTCCTCAATACTATCTATCAACAGCAGGGATAAACAACCATGACGGAGACACACACTGAATCTATGTTTTTTACACAATCTCTATTCTAAACTCTCCAGGTGGGTGGACAAAAATAGAGATTTTTATGTACAAATGTGAAGGCACGGTGAGAGACATGTGTGAGGAAACAACAGTTCTGTACAGGATTGGTTAACAAGAGAGAGGTACAACAATGATAGAAATTCTCTCTTAGTGACTCTTCAAGTGGAGAATCAATTAAGTTGGGATAAAATTGAATAAAAATAAATAGAAGATTGGATCAAGAGAAAAACATCTTCTGATCATTCAACTAAAAGTTGCTGATGGTTTGTGCCATCTATCAGAATAACTTATTTGCATAATCAGAAGATGCTTTTCTCTCAATTTATCAGCCTGAGATCCCAGTACAATTTCACAACTTTTGTGTAATATTTTATTCAAATATATTGGAGTTGCCCCTTTATAAACAGTAATAACCTTGCTAGAATGAACCTCAATTGGAATGAACCTGTGAGTTTACTATACCCATTAGGAAATTATGATATTGGTACTTAAAATTCGTTAAAATTTGATTTGGGACTTGAAAGGTTTATAATGAAGGAAATTTGGTATTTAGAGTTCAATATATCCTAGTGTTTTTCAATGAAACAAAATTTGGGATTATTTTAGGTTCATTATAAAAGAAGCTTTGCTATATCCCTGGTTCATTTTAGCAAGGATTTTCTATATAAAGGTTAGTAAAGACAAAAGAAAGTACCAGTTTTTATATATTTATAAAGAGAATAATGATAATAATGCTTGACATATATATATATATTAAAAAACGAAAATAAAAGATAAAAAGATCAGGTGTTGAAATCAATATTAAAAATGGCATATCCTGACCAGGAGCACATGTGCTTTACAGAAGGCAGAGCGCCATCTGGTAGAACAGAAATCAACTAAACATTGATTTAGCCTGTTCCCTGATATTTGGCCAACCCAATTTCTTGATAAATCAAAAAAAGCCATCCACGAACGCGTTTCGCGCTTTTGGCGCTCGTCAGCATGGAGTAGGCTGAACCATTGCGACCAAAAAGTATTTTTTGATCCCAATGGCTTCCCGAAAAACCAAGAAATGGGTATTTAAGGCCAAACTTGCGTAAATACGCTTAGCACATTAAAAAACGAAAATAACAATAATCCCAAATATCAGGGAACAGGCTAAATCAATGTTTAGTTGATTTCTGTTCCACCAGATGGCGCTCTGCCTTCTGTAAAGCACATGTGCTCCTGGTCAGGATATGCCATTTTTAATATATATATATATATACACATACAAATATATTTAACAAAAAGAACAAATAGCAACCTACACATTCACAAACAATAAAAATTCCAAACAATACCATAAAATATTCAATAAAGAGAATTTTCTGGGAAGAGATGAAGCACCTGTTTTGGCAAAATAAAGGCAAACCCCAGTGTGATGTAAATCTACAATAAACACTCTCTTCCCCTAAAACTGCCTAGTTTAAGCTATTTTAAATACAGTTGAACTTCTCTAAAAAAGATGACACCTAGTTGCAGAGTGTCCTTTAGGGAAAGATGTCCTCTAGCTGGATTGTTGGCAATTTTGGAGATGAAGACATCTTTTGTAGAAAGGTTCCTGCTAGGGAGAATGTCCACTCATGGAGGTTTTACTGTAAATGGTTTTGTATATATACTAGCCGAATGACCCGGGCAACGCCCGTGTTTTACCCGATTGAATGTTTTGATTCAAATACTATTTGTTACAATTATAAATTGGCGCCTTATATAAATGCATATGTTAGTTAATAACTATAGCCTATGTGCTTTATCTGTCTATGTACTGTTGGCTTCCGTAGGCGTCTCTTACTGGGAAAAAGAAAGAGAAGATTCCATTTGGTTATTAACTAATATATGCATTTATTTAAGGAACGACCCGCTCCAACACAATGGTTACAAAAACAAAAAAGCGAGTGGGAGGGGGGCAAAGGTGGCGTGATCGTAGCCGACCAATAGGAGGGCGCCATTCCAAAAAAAAAAAGCAAACGGTGACAGAGATGATTGATGAAGAATGACGCTCGTAACTGTATATAGAATGGCTGAAATATAGTTGGAAATTTTGCCAGGAGGATTAATATTGATCTACATAGACAAAGGTCACCTCTCCCGTCAAAATAGATGTCAAAACCAGACGCCATCTACTAACTGTCACCTCAAACTAGAGGCTTCAAGTCAGTGACAATATTTATATATATCCATACTATTCATAATAATTGAAGGGTTTGAATAATTAGAATAAAAAGGACACTCTGCAAATTTGAGTGAAGAAGCTCTCAGGAATCTCCATCTATATTTGAGAGAAATAAAATGGTAAAGAACAGTTACAGTTGCGATTATTGCTGGTGCATACATTATACTTCACTTCAATAAAAGAAATAAAAAATAGTCGGTGGATGAGAGGGTAACACGCTCGATTCCCGACAGTCATGAACCGGGATTGAATCCCGCGTTAAAATTTGTTTGATATGTGAATAACCTTCAGATATTATTCACTGTTTCAATTATCATGAACTAGGTTGCTCTTGCTGAGCAGTACCTATTAATGTGAATTTGAACCAGGAATAAAAGAAAAGTTGAAGCATAACCTTTATTTTTGGTGATATATCTATATACTAGACACTTGGCTTCCTTTGGATTCTTCTCAAATGATTATTTACCTAAGAATTGTTTTTCATATGTTTATTAGTGTAGTACAGGCATGTCAAACTCGCGGCCCGCGGGCCTCATGCGGCCCACAACGAATAAATTTGCGGCCCACCAGACAATATGTTTTAATGAATTTTTTTTTATAAATTTAAAAAAATTTCCCCCGAAGTAGGAAAGATGGTAGCAGAAAAGAGATGCCAAATATCAGGGAGAAAATATTAACTTTACTTTTTTTTTTCTTATTAGTATTTTTTAAAATAAACCTACATAAATGTTACTATAAAAATTTAATTACTTGTTTTCTTTTTTTGCGGCCCACATAATCTTATTACTTTTTTTTTTTGGCCAGTGTTAGGATTTGAGTTTGACATGCTTGGTGTAGTAGTTAGTCATACATTCTGTAGCACTGGTGATGATGGGAAATCACCAATATCATCATTTTATAAATCTAGGATATGTAAATTTGTTTTGTTATCAGACTATTCTGTAAAGGCTAGCTATATGTGGAGTGCCTGGATCATGGTGACATGATCAATGAAAGCTGTACCCCATTCCATGTTGGACTCATGGAATTTGAGTAATTTTTACACAAGGGGATAAGAAACAACAACAACAACATATATGACAATCCACATTCCATCCTTAATGAAAATTTTCTCAAAAATGTATTCAATAGCTTTGGCGGATAAGATTAACAAACATGGATTTGCAATTTTATTTTTATATATGCATATTATACATAGAATAATTTTTAAAAATTAAAACTATAATTAATTTTCATGAAAATAAGTAGTAAGAAGAGCAACTGAGCTATAATATTTGAAGGAAAAAAAAATGATGCAAAAACAAAGAGGAGACTGACGATATGTTTATGATATCAAACATATATTTATTTTATGCAACAAAATCATTACAACCCTCTATTTTTGTTTTATAAAAATATTTTTGACACCTTGAACATGTAATTATTTCCCTTTTTTTAACCTTATACAGTAGAACCTCCATGAGCAGACATCTCTATACAAAGTACAATTTTCATCACCAAAATTACCATTTTTGCCAAAAAGCTACTCTCCAGTATAAGGATACCTCTCCTTGAAGGACACTTTGGCTCTGCACCTAGATGTAGTCTTTTAGAGAGAGGCTCTAGAGTATATACAGTAAAACCCCTCTATAGGAAGCCCCAATGGGACTGAACCTGGGGTTCATTAGAGCCATGGTTTGTTAAATGGGAAAGTTCGCTGTATACCTGGCTCGTTTTAGTGGGGTTTTACTGTGTATAGTGAAATTTTTCACCACACACTGATTTTTCTGACACTCTGTAAATTAGATATATTTATTATTTGTGCGATTAAAGAAGACGTCGGTTGACACTCCTTATCTAATCCCTCTGTAAATGATAGAGATAGTAGAGTTAAGAGAAGTTTGGTGTAATAGTTAATTGTAAAGAATTAAAGACAATAAGAGAGAGAGAGAATGGGGGTATATAAAGAGATGAGACAAAGATGAAAAATTAATCTAAAGATAAATGACTAGACAGGAGAGTTATATCAGGAGGATCTTAGCTGGGGGACAACACAAAAAATTAAGTACAGTATGATAGGGAGATATTTTCATAAAACTGTGCTTCATCAGCAGTATTGGCCATAAAAATAGGAGAAAAAAATAATGGTATGTAAAGTATTAATGACTTTAAATTGGAATAAAGCATTTTATTAAAAAAAAAAATTCTATAAAAAAATTATCTGAGATCATGAAAAAAAAGAAGACATTTTCACTATACATAAACATAACTCTAAGTGACATTAGAAGTCAATTCTTCTGAGTACAAATGGGTATTTTAAAAAAAGTCTGTGGAAAAAATACAATATCTAACAAATAGGAGCACAGGTGGCCAAACAAACAAATAATTATGTTATAAACTAAGTATTAACGTTTAAATAAAATTTTAAAAAAAGCTAGTATTTAGCTGAAAAAGTTTCTATTTAAATATCAGAAAGTTTGGTGAGGCTGGAAAAGCAATGATGTAATATAATCCCCCAGATCAG
>CP092879.1:11290140-11449746 GCA_030710605.1 Cordylochernes scorpioides | reverse complement strand
TAAGGAATAATGAGTAAATCTTTCATACACATAAATCTAATATTCTATATACAGTTACGAGCGTCATGCGTTCTTCATCTCTGTCACCATTTGCTTTTTTTTGGAATGGCGCTCTCCTATTGGTTCGCTACGATGGCGCCGCCACTGCGCGAGACACTTTGTTTTTGACTTTGCCCCCCCCCCACTTGCTTTTTGGTTTTTGTAACTATTGTGTTGGAGTGGGTCGCTCCTTAATAACTAAATGGAATCCTCTTTTTCCCAGTAAGAGACGCCTACGGAAGCCAACAGTACATAGACAGATAAAGCACATAGGCTATAGTTATTAACTAACATATGCATTTATATAAGGCGCCAATTTATAATTGTAACAAATAGTATTTGAATCAAAACATTCAATCGGGTAAAACACGGGCGTTGCCCGGGTCATTCGGCTAGTAGAATAATAAACACAAGTTGGGGGTTCTTTTATAGAGACGATCTTACAAGCTATCCGTAGAAGGGCGTCTTTACCAAAAGCTTGTACGATCGTCCTCTTATAAAAGCTCTCCCCGACTCGTGTTTCTCTTCTTTTAGGGAATAGAGAGATTATTATTGTCTTGATCTAATAGTGTTCTGCCTGAAATGGTATTGTGGAATAAAGTGCTGGGAGGAGGGACTATTACTGCTGAGCCAGATCCAATATTTTTATCCTCTCACCGTAAAGCTAATAGAAAATGGTTTCATTTAAAAAGAAACATTGTACTCAAATAGTTTGTTTCTAAATATAGGTGGCACTGTAATACAGTGGACCCTCGGTTTGCGAGCATAATCCGTTTCAGAGCCATGCTCGTACTCCAAAACGCTCGTAGTGCGAAACTAATTTCTTATTTTTAATAATTGAAACTCGGGCAATTCTTCTTGCTACGAACAATTGCACAGTTTCCCACATTTTACATATTTCCCGAATCTGATCTGAAGGGAGGGATCCCAGTGAATTTTCATCCATCACAATTACGGGCAACCATCACGAGTTGCTCGTAATGCGAAATTTCACTCGTAATCCGAGGTAAAATTTTTCAAAATATTTTGCTCGTACTGCGAAAAGCTCGTACTCCAAGGTGCTCGTAAACCGAGGGTCCACTGTATATCATATTTAAATTACATAGTGTATCAGCATGTTTCCTTAACAAAGTAAACTTTCTGTGGAAGTGTTGACCTGTGTTTGCATTTTGTGTGTATCGAGTGAAAGTGTAATAAAAATTTTTTCAAAAGAAGATATACATTTTTATTCTTTTGTTACATATGTGTGTGTTACCCCCCCCCCCCCCCCTCCCCCTCCCCTGGAAAATATATTTGCATTCATTATAAATATTGATAGTGTCATTGCTTTGAAAGTGAAAACCAATCAAATTTGGTGGTAAAAGTCAATAAAATAGAGTTTCTTTATTTGCAATATTTTGGGCTGCCATTAGATTCAAGAACAAAATATTTTTTTGGAAGGACTCATTTTGTTAATAGGTATCTTTGGAGCTAAGTCTCGGCCTGCTACTGAGTAGTGCTCCCAATCTTAATGACAAAAGCAGACATATTCTACTCACCTCAGCACAGACACCATCAAAAATCTCAAGCTCTACAGGCTTGATACCCTAATATGATTGATTGGAGATAAGAAAGAAGGTATTTATCTTTAAATCTCAAAGCAGAGCAAAACTGGCACTCTTGTGACATTTGGTCTAGATTTACAGTCATCTTCATAAATAATATGTGAACATACTGCATGTGAGTCTAAAGCTGAATATGTTGAAAGCGCTGTTGAGCTATTGCAATGCAAGCCATTTAATTCCTTCCTAAGACAGTCGTGACATCCTCTGGTGAGGTGTCTCAACAAACCCAGTATTTCTAAATCTCCCGGCAACAGGAATACTGCAACCAATAGGTCTTTGTAGTGAGGCAGAGCCTGGAAACAATCATAATATGGAATAAGCACAAATATAAGAAGAAATGAGGCAAAAGTAATATTAGAAATGTTAAATTATAATCATTATTAGTGTTCATTATTTTTTGTTCTATTTTTAAAAGACAAATTTCTACAATCAATAAACAGAAGGATTAAATATTTATATGGGAAGGGCCCTTTATACTAGCGAACCTCCTCCCAGCAATTTCCCCAATATGATATAACAGGCAGTTAAAATTATTATATAGTCTGTTTTGCTTCTCAATTAGGAAATTGTTTAAGTCTCAATATATAGGTGTTCAAGTTAAAATTGGGTTCAAAACCGTGGCAGAGACATGATAAAAAAGAGAAGTAAGGTCAGTAGGCATTAAACCAAGTAAAAATTAGAATTTATTGAGGTGTTTAACAAAGAGGTCTTTGGCAAATTCTGAAGATGAGGGTGGAGTACTACACAGATGTACTGGCTCCTCCAGAAAATCTAGCTCAATGTCCAACTGTTGCACCAACTACATGATTGTAATCAGAAGTGACACCCCTTTTTTTTTGCTTATCCCTAGTACACGTGGTACAGGCCATGATAATCATGGTGGGTAGTTAGTGACTGCTTTTTTTTTTTTTACTGTAAGTGGACCACATGTCTACACATGTGAAAGCAGTTCAACTTTGCACTTACAAATGTGCCAGAGCCCTGTTTGGTAACTTGCACTCGCTGGTGGGGTTGGACTTTAGCAAAAATCGGGGGGCAGTTGGAGCATTTTTCAAATTTTTTTTTTTTAACATAAAAAAGTGTCCAATGCGGGAATCGAACCCGGGTCGTAGTAGTCGAAAACCAAACGGTTTAACCAGCCTTCCACCGACCCCCACACCCCATTTTAAATTAAGCCAATATTTAGTCCAATCTGAAGTCTAAAGTGTCGCTACCAAGGTCTCAATTTACTCCTTTTTCAAGTTAAAAAGTGTTTAGTATTTTGTTTAGGTCTTCTCTCTACAATCTCTCCATAAGTATGAATTAATGCTCTAGGTTACATTATGAGTACTGGCCTGACCACATTAATCTCTTTAATAGAATTTTAGAATACAATATATATTTGCCAATCTACTTTACTCTTTGTTTTAAAAAACATTTTTCTGTTTTTATATTAACTTTGATTTATTTTAGCCCTGGATGGAATGAGCCAGCCCTACATTAGATGAAGGTTTCACCAGACAAGCACATCAGCTTCTTTTCAGGCATCGAGTTTGGATTATATTTGATTAATTATCAAATTATACCAACATTGAAGATAATAGCTAGTATCACATAAAGGACTAATTTTTTATCTCATAATAATGTGATCGGAGAGTGAGACTGCAGAATCAAGCCTGTCTTGGGAGTTTTTCTGTGTTAGAAGTTGATTTTTAGTGGGAACCTATTAATTTAGTATTCTTAGGCATCTCTGACCCCGTCAACACATTCATTTCTAAATTTTTTTTTAAAACCCTAAAGATGTTGAACACATCATTTATTACTAGTAACATTGAATTTGCATAAAAAAGAATAGTTTTAGGGTTATTTTTACCAATTTTATTTAACCGTTCTTAAAAGTAAACCTGTCTTGCGAATGCATTTTTGCTTGGAACCAAGTGGATACTCCCAATACAGGTTTTACTGCACTTTGAAATGCTTGAGTTGGAAGTTGTCATGGTCAGCCACTGTGCTCTTTATTCTTCTGGCTCTGGCCAACCTATTGTCCTGATAGATCTAGAAAATCTAAATGGTGCGGGTTGTATCTCTACAATCAACCAAGGTGGTCAAAGGAGTGTCCAGGTTTAGCCATGTTTCTATGGAGTTTCTCGTGGGACAATTATACTGAACTCTAAAGGCATTGATATTAAGAGCCCTCTGCCTATTTTCTTAGCCCTTAAGAAATCACTGAGTTAAAGCCTAGAGTGAGCTACAAGCTCTTAAAGAGGAAGTCTCAGGATCGAGGAGGATGGAACTCCAGGACTGCCAAACTTCAGATCAGAGGCTGCACATGATGATAATACTCTAATATTACTCTGAGAGTTTTAGGGTTTTTTTTATTTGTCACGGAACTGTTCTCCTTGGAATCATGTTGGTATGTACTAGTTGAGTAGATATCTCAGGTTGGTTTTCATGTCTAATGAAACTTTTATGAACTTTCTTGTTTCCAAATCGGTGATGTCAATTTCATAGGGTGTGTGTGACTTCTATTTGATTTAAATTGCTTCTATTTATTGACTATCCTTTATGCTTAGTAACAAAAAGTATTCCCTTTTCTAAAGAGAGCCAGAAAGTCTACATAAATTTAAGCTGACTTGGTTTGACAGTCCATAGATTTTTCAGTATATATATTTTCAAATGAAAAATAAAAATACCCTCACCAAATTCACAAGTAACATTAGCTTCAGAATCATATTCTAACAATTTTCTAATAAACTTGTAGATAAAGTTTTACTGGTTTAATTCCCTTTTATCATGGTCTTGCTAGTAAGGTGTGCAAAGTCAAATGGTAATGAGGATTAATCTAATTGTAGTAGATAGCTAACTAGTGTTCGTAAACAATCTGAACCTATTTTAGGGTGATATTTCTGTTCTAACAATAAATATATGCAGTAGAATGAGAGGACACTCCCACTAGAGAATACAAAGGGCAGGTTTCATTTCCAAAATTTTTTGAAAATTAGTTGCTCATTTGGGTGACAAGGTAACACTTCTCTCTAAAATACACGATTGATATGGAAACTCATGCTTTATTTTTATCAAAGCAATCTAGCTTTTCCTTCAAGCTGGAATCATTTTCTTTCTTCTGCATTTCAATCCTATCTTCTTCCCCAATGTCTCATGAATATGTTCTAATACTTCAATGAATGTTTCAAGACTGTTGAACTTTGTTGTTGTTTTTTTTTTTTCAGAACTATCACTTTCCTCCCCGATCTCTTTAATAATTTTTTTATATCCAATATCACTTGTAAAAAACCTATCCAAGAGATGCTATATAAAACCTTTCTTCCTCACATTGTCTGTTGTGAATGGTTTTTTTCTAGACACAAAATAGCTTTGTAAAATTTGCACTCACAAGTTCTTATAACTTTTTGATTAAATTTTTTTTCCCCATTGTTGAGTCAAATGATTTCTAAGTGTTCATTCTTGTATGCTTCATTTCTGTATCCAGATTTTTTACAACTGTTGCTCACATAGTTAATAGCAAAAATCATTTTATAAAGTTATAAAAATATAGTTAAGAGTTATAAATGCACATGTGGGTGGTCAGGATATGTCTTTTTTATAATAGATATAATTACGCTCTCTCTCATGACATACTCCTCTCTAAAATTTTACACAAATAAATTTATATGTATGTACCTCTACAGACCTATAAGCTTATGTCCATAGTTCACTAAACACCATTTAGCTGCCTTCCATAGAAAATGCAGGGTATATAACAAAACCAGTCCAATACAATAGTAGAGCGGTCTAGAGATTAATTTGGCGAAACCGCTGAGAGGGTTCACTACTGATGAGCCAAGCCCTCTCATTCATTAAATCATATCATTGCAGTAAGGTCTGTAGAGATTTAAAAAGAAACGCATTGCCAGTAAATTTATTTGTGTAAAATTTTAACGATAGAGGGCAATAAAATTTAATTAAAATACTCCTCTCTGATGGCGCAAGCCATCAGCAACGTTCAGTTGCACGATAAGGAGATGCCTTTTTCTTAATATATGCACCTTATCTCAGTACAATATTACATTTGTACTATTTTTTCACATTATGTCGCGGTCTCACGCAATTCTGGCCTTAACTACCCGTTTCATGATTTTTCAGGATGCCTTAATGACCAATTTTTTGGTCGTTAAGGTACAGCTTGCACCACGCTGATGAGGGCCAATAGCCCGAAACACGTCCGTGGTTAGCTTTTCTTGATTAATCAAGAATGGGTATTTGGCCAATTCTGGAATAATTAGAAATCAACGAGAATAGTTGATATTTATTCCGATAGATGGCGCAAGCCATCAGCAACTTTCAGTTGCACGATAAGGAGATGCCTTTTTCTTAATACACCTCTCTGTTTCTAACAGCACTTTTTAGGCTTAGTAGTCATTTTGTTGGTGTTTCTTATCCCCTTGTTCAAAGATTGCACAAATTCCATGATTCCCTGCTCCTCGAACTGTTTGATGGTAAGCATCAGCCTCTTCCAAAATTCCTGTTTAGTGCATCTAATGCATACCAAAATGTGTTCTGTCATTGATGTAGAAATCATTAAAAAAAAAAAACAGAAAGAGGAGCTGTCCCCATAAAGATATGTAAAAGCATGTCAATTTAATGCTACTAGGATAGAGACGTTAGAAGGTTTCAAAATTGACCCACCTCATGAATTTCACCTCTTTCTGTGGGTTTATTGGGATAAGCGTTCTTGTTACCACTTCCAGAAAAGAGGAATAAAGTTATAGTGTTGGAGCTCTTGAAACTAAGTTTGTATCTTTAAATTTATTATTATTAGAATATATCTTATTTCAATTTTTTTAATAAAATTTTAGTAACAATCTTATTAGGGCAGTGAGATACTACATTTTGTCTGTAAAAAAAATGTGGGCATCCACCTAAGGCAAAATATGAAATGACCTTCCCAGCCCTGAGAAGTTCACTGATCATTTTGAACCGGGGAAGGGCTTCATAGTTCTAGTGTACAAAAAATACTGGTTATTATTATGTCATTTATTAGCTCATATTATATATTGAGATTTTTTTTCAATTTTGTAAAATTTCTGGACACACATTTATAACACTTCTTTTTAATTATTATTAATAATTAACGATGCCAAAGTGTTGTTTTTACATTTTTAATATTCAATTCAAATCTTGAGCTTTGGAGGGGGGTAGTATCCTGGAGGAAAAAGTAGTAGAAAGAATATTTTTATAGCCTTTATATAGTGAAGATAATAATAACAGACATCTGATGCAACTCTAAAAGTTGATGATGGCAGTTTGTTGCGGATGTTCAGTTCCTATTTATTATGATAGAAGGTGCTCTGCCTTAAGAAACTTTTAGTTGCATCATCAGGCGATGCTTTTTAAAATTATGGAATGTAGTCCTGTGGCATAGGTAGGTAGGTACATGATCCAAGCAACAGTTGGCTGTTGTTGACAGATGTGTGTTACAGCTCTCCCTGAGGACAATGCCAGGTTTACTTGTTGAAAGCATTTAGAGAAAAACTGTCGCTATATCTTTTCTTCTTATTTAAGGTCTTTTGAAAAGTGAATAAATTTTCAAGTCAGATTATACCAGCTATTATCAACATTGTGTGAAAAATGGTACAAAAGTGTACTGGGATCAGGTGGATAAATTAAGACATCTCCTGATCATGCAACTAAAAGTCATCAGGAACTTTCCTTTGCCTTGCTGGTCCCAAGCCCGGATGAAAAAGGAGGAGGGGGAGCAGTAACAAGCTCACTAAAACCTGGGTTCAGCTGGCCCGGCTGATAGTACCCTGTAAGGGCTCCTTATCCAGGTATACAGGATGAGCAGCGTTTGTACTCCATGTTAGGAGCGGCTGCACATGGCGTCTGTTCCTCATGTCAGAGGCGGCCATTTCTTTTGGAGCTAAGTCGGCCTGCCACTGAGTAGTGCTCCCAGTCTTAATGACAAAGGCAGACGCATTCTACTTCACCCAGTGTGGAGATAAGAAAGAAGAAGAAGGAACTTTCAGTTGCATGTTCGGGAGATGCATTTTTCCCCCTTAAATGTTTCTAATGTAAACACTATCATAAGTGAGATAATTCGCCTGGAGTCACTATAGTATCACCTTCACCTCGCGCTTTTGTACTGTTGATAATGTAAACACTATTTTTGTGGTTGTTTTTAAACCTATGTCTATTTTTTTTTTTATTATGGTGCTTTAGATCTAGAATTGTTATTAAGTTAGCAGTAAGAAAAAGATGTGAATGAATCACATGTGATGATTATGTTCAATTTCACAGTAAATCTTTAAATTACTCAAAAATAAAGGTGTGCAATTAATTTAGAGTAGGTCACCCTTTCAAAGAAGATGATAGAATTCTGTTAGAATCTACCTCATTGGGAATCATTTTTCTGATTAATTCCTCATTCAATGGAGTAGTAATGTACACATACTTGAATGGGTTAGACTTGATATATAATAATGTTATCAATTAGAAAAATATCAATAGATACTTTGAAAATTATTTTAAAATTTGCTTTGTTAATATAGTGATAGTTTAGCGAGCTAAATCTGAACAAATCATTTTTTATAATCATTAGTGATAAAGGGCCCAATTTGGATTACAGATTAGAAACAAGGTAATAAGACTAAATCCAAATAAATTAATAGTATGTGACATTTTGGTAAAAACGCTCTTACTGAAAGGTCACATACTATTTATAATCATTAGTAGAAATTAAGTGCTTGATTCAGCTAATTCAACAAATAAATAGAGATAATGATTTTTTTTTTTTGCTTATTCGTAGTACACGTGGTACAGGCCATGATAATCATGGTGGGTAGTTAGCGACTGAGTTTTACTGTAAGTGCACCCCATGTCTACACATGTGAAAAACAGTTCGACTTTCCACTTACAAATGTGCCAGAGCCCCGTTTGGTTATTTGCACTCGCTGGTGGGGTTGGACTTTTGCAAGCATCAGGGGCCATTGGAGCATTTTTTTTTTAACAGAAAAAAGTGTCCAATGCGGGAATCGAACCCGGGTCGTAGTGGTCGAAAACCAAACTGTTTAACCAGCCTTCCACCAACCCCCCCCGAGATAATGATAAAAATAGGGAAAATGAAAATATGATTTATAAATAATATATATATCAAAAGGATTTTTAATAACAATAAAGAATGATAACAAAGTTCATGCAAAAGCTTTGGCAGTTATGCACCATAGTGCGGAACATAGAAAGAAAAAAAAGGGGGGGGGGGGGAGAGCTGAAGATATTTAGAGTAGAAAAGGAGCTGAAAACAGAACCATGATAATATTTATTCAAATAAATAAAGGATAAAGAAAGTTTAGAAGTATTTTTGCATTTTATAATTTTTTAAATATAAGTTTAAGATAATAATAAGAATACCTAGTGCAAATTGATGATAAACATTTAAATAATTACAATGTTTTTGTATATTTAAAAACGGAAACTATAATGGTTCAACTGGGATAGAAAGAGATTGGTACCAGGCTGGGTCTTGTCAAAAGTTAACCTGTTTTTTTTTTAACTCTTAGCTTTACAACTCTACCAATCTCTTAGACCTTGTATGGAGTCAAAAGGTAAAAGGCAATGATTTTTTGGAAAAAATGTAAAATGAATGTTTTTTTTTTTTTATATTTTATTTGGTTGTTTTCCTGATATGTAACCAATGTGTAAAGTGTGCGACTGTGTTTTGGTTTGAAATACTGATGTGAAGTCTTGGAAATTTGTCATATGTGTCTTTGTATTATTTCATTTTATTAATACAGTAGAACCTCCCTTTAGCCGACACCTTTCTACAAAGGACAGTTTCATTTGCATAATTATCATTTTTACTATTTAGCAGCTCTCCGGTAAGAAGACATCTCTCCCTAAAGGACACTTAGACTCTGCAATTAGGTGTCCTTTACAGGGAGTTCTACTTTATATATAGTTGTCTTTTTTAACAGCATTTTGTTTGAATTTAAAAAATCTGTAAAATATAATAACTGTTAATGTTTGAGTTATTTTATTATATATGTTATATATAATAAATATATAAGGTCCAATCCCAAGGTAATAAGACCAAATCAAATTAATTGTGTGTGACATTTCGGTAACAACGCTGTTACCGAAACGTCACACACTATTTATTTGGATTTGGGCTTATTACCGTTGGCTTATAATCTATAATCCAAATTGTGCCTTATCAAGGTCCAATCCATTTAAGTATGTGGGCATTACTACTTCACTGAATGAGGAATTATTCAGGAAAATGATTCCTAATATACACTCTATAACAAAAAATCAACGCAGCAAGAATTAGTTTTAGATAGGGACGACAATTGATGTATATGAAAACAATGTATAGGGGAAAAACGATTAAAATTTCAGAATAATCAATTGTTTTATTTCATAGTTTGACCGTCACAAATTGAGAAGGTCATTATGTCTTTAGACCTCACTGGCTAGATGCAGGCTACCCCCCGGGGTGTCATGGACTGAATCTGGTGATGTGCTGCTGGATTTATTGCCAAATTGGCTCCAACTGTTGGGCTAAATGGTAGATAACATCGAATCCGGTGCTGCGACAACCAATCAGACAATCACTCTGTCCACCCGTTCTGTTGTACCCTTAGTTGACCAGTGGCGTCCTGACATTGCATTCTTCCGTTGTTGATCCACTTTTGCCAACATTTTCTAATAGCCTCATCACTTGTAATTATTGAAAATTTAATCATGATTACATTTTGTCCAACATTGATATATACTGTATATATACAGTTTAAAAAAACTCTCAATAGTGAAACCCCAATGAAATGAACTTTAGGTTAACCATGGCCATGGTTTACTTAGCCACAGTCAAAGGGCTGCAGTTGCTAGTGGCCCTTCCTTCTTCCCACACATCCCTCCCTTCCACACCATCTCCTTTTTCTTCTTGTTGCTTCTTTTTTTAAATGGGTGATACTAGTCCCTCACAATGCAATCTTTTTTGCATTACATTGCATTTGCTTAGGTGAAAGAAAGAATAATTAATATTTTTCTTATTCAGAAATGATAAAGACAATTTGTATTATAGATTAGAAACACAAGGTAATAAGACCAAATAAAGAAATAGTGTGTGATATTTTGGTAATCAGACAGAAGTACTGAGAAGTGATTCCTCATAACTTGTTTTAGGGCCATTAAAATAACACATGAAAGTGCCAGAGTTGTTTTCATCTTCATTCTATAAAATAAATGAGATAATTGGAAGTGTAAGAACTGATTATTCCACAATGAGAGTTACAAAGTGGATAAAACAAAGTTTTAAAATCATGACTTTTTTTAAAATATAAAATGACCATATAATACACACATATGAATGGGAAAATGTTGATGATCCTCCTAGTAGAATATGTGGTTTGCATAGAGTTGAGCCACTACAGGAAATTGACAAAATAAAATTTCTTTATTTATCACATTCAATAATTTCATAACGCTGCCCTTTCATCTACTTTGTAAATATAAATCTTGTAAATATTACTATACACACACCATATGTAGCTTCAAGCTAGTAGCTACTTGTATCTCTCCCCATTTTCTATTTGTGATTTTATACAAATGTATTGATTCTATTTTATAGTACTGAATGAACATCAATATCTTCTTTTGAGTATATAGGGTAAAAATTTACTTTTATTTTGTTCTTTGAAAATTATTGAGAGAGATGCTATGCCCCTTTTATTGACCATTTTCTAAAAAAATATTGCCTTCTTAAAAATTATTTCTTTCCCCTCTCTACTTGAAGATCATAATACAGTTCAGTCGTTGTTGCTTATTCCTCAAGTCGTTTAAACGATCTCCATTAGGTCCCATTGTCTCAGCTTTTTTTTAATATAGTCCTGGGGTTTTTCCAGAGGTTTTTTTTGAAGGATTTGGTATACAGTTTAGTAAAACCTCCATGAGAGGACACCTCGTTACTCTCCGGTAAGAGGACACCTCTCTTTAAAATACACTTTGGCTCTGCATCTAGGTGTTCTTCACAGGAAGGTTCTTCAGTGAGGGGGATACAGCATGCCATCTTTGGGTGCCAGTATATTAGCTGAGAGATATTCTTCTCAAAAGTAAATGACAGCCAACTTACCTCAGTACAAAGTATTTTAAGAAGCACCATATCAAGTTGAATAGTTGCTCGGTCCCTATACAACTTTTAAAAAGTAATTAGGAAAAATAACTTAGATTTATTGCTTTCTCCTCCACTGAATGATGGTGATTGATCATTGTGACAATATCGTTGCAATGAGAGAGGAGAATCTGTATAAGACTGGTGTCTAAAAAAGGCTTTGTACTTGTGTGGGGTTTAATTATTTTAGCCTTACTGAGAAAACATATTTCCACCTGAGTACCTTTGTAACCTTCTTTGAATTTTGTCATCTATTTGTACATAGTTTTGATTTAAAAATAAACAATATTCCCTGATTTATAATATAATAAAATAAATAAAGCTTCCAGGGCTAAGTTTCTTGTGTAAACTTTTTATTTTCAAACTTTCTGACTTGTCAGTCCTTCAACAGGAGTATCACATTAAAATATGTAAATAATAATGTGTATATAAAAATAGTATTTTTCAATAATTTGTTAATGTGATACTCCTGATGTATCCATCATATTCAGACACCAATTAATTGACCTTTGCATTTTTCATTTTATAAACTTTCTATTTGTGGGGGGATGTTAATATATTTTTGAAACCAAAAACTTTTCTTATTTATTTTAAGAAATTATATGAAAGAAAAGGTTGCCCTCTCTACAGGTAACAGATAGAGCTTTATCCAATAGTAGGTATAAATCCAGTTAAATTGTCAGAGCCACCCACCAAACCTCCAAGAATTTCCAGATTTTTAAAGCATTTTATCTTGGAAACCTCTACAGTATTATGATAAGAAATTTGAAACTATTTTTGCCATGTACAATTCTTTTGAAAATAAAATAATTTTTTTTTACTGCTCTTACAGTGGTATGGTACATTAAACTGGAGAAATTGCTGGGAGGATTCACCACTGATGAACCAGGCTCTCCCATTATTTTATCAATGCAGTAAGGGCAGTAGAAAATTCTATATACAGTTACGAGCGTCATTCCTCATCTCCTAATCAGTCGTCAGTCATCTCTGTCACCGTTTGCTTTTTTTTTTTTGGAATGGCGCCCTCCTATTGGTTGGCTACAATCACGCCACCTTTGCCCCCCCCCCATCATGCCACCCCCACTCGCTTTATCGTTTATGTAACTATTGTGTTGGAGCGGGTCGCTCCTTAAATAAATGCATATATTAGTTAATAACTAAATGGAATCCTCTCTTTCTTTTTCCCAGTATGAGACGCCTACGGAAGCCAACAGTACATAGACAGATAAAGCACATAGGCTATAGGTATTAACTAATATATGCATTTATTTAAGGCGCCAATTTATAATTGTAACAAATAGTATTTGAATAAAAACATTCAATCGGGTAAAACACGGGCGTTGCCCGGGTCATTCGGCTAGTATTTTATATTGAAAAGAATCCTAGGTGTTGAAAATAGTTTTAATTTCTTATAACAAATGGCCCACTAATGAATGCATCATATTAGTATTATAAATATTTTTTGTTTTTCTTTTATAATGCTTTCTCAAAGGAATGCTAAAATGTTATGTACTCTGGGATAATAATTATCTAAACAAATCTATTAACTCTAATTGCTTATTTGATGTATCTTTTAAATGATATCAAGCACCCCTGCAACACAAAAAAAATATATATTGAATTACAATTTTAGAACAAAAAATATTGAGTGACATCTGCCAGGGTGTTACTTGCTGTCAACATATTTCAAAATGAAATGATGACCACACATAGCCCAATTGTTCAACTGAGCATTTTGGAGATGGCATTATGTATCAGAATAAATTTTACTTTATTTTATTAGTGTCTATTGGTCGCCGACTGTTTACCCCAATTTTGGCCTAAAAATAATGTTCAGATACTCCTTGGTGGGTTTAAAACATTCAGCTTGTACCATGCTGATGAGGGCCAACAGCCAATGTATGTGGTTGGCTTCTCTTGATGTATCAAGAAAAAGTATTTGGCTTCTACTCAGTAGTAAAATTGAATCAGTGTTCTGTTGATATTTTTTTTTATAGAGGGTGCTCTATAAAATTTCCATTTGAATGGTCAGGACATTTTTTCATTATATTGAATTCCTGACCTTTATCTTTTTGCACATACAGTAGAACTTCCATGAGATGACACTCATGCTAGAGGACACCTCTCTACAAAGGACAGTTTTCATTTACAAAATTACCAATTTTATTCTTTAGCAACTCTCCGGTAAGAGAACACCTCTTCCTAAAAGACACTTTCGCTCTGCAATTAGGTGTCCTTTACAGGGAGGTCCTACTGTATTTCAAAGTAGTTAGCCTATGCCAGTTATAAATTTTCTAGCATCACATGAAAATGGCACTCAATCATTAGATATCTTCATTAGATTAATCAAAATTCTGTTTCTCATATTTTTGTGTGGATGGATGCAACTTTTGCACCCTTCTTAGAGTTGGTTAGAGACAGATTGTTCACCACCTTATTGACATATTAGTGTTTTAACATGCCTGAGTGCTGTGCAGACCCATCTCTAGTCGTCGGCCTGTGTTCCTAGTCTTCCCGGTGTACAGTAGCTGTCGTCTTGTGTGTCTACTTACCTCCACTGCTGCTCAACTAGCACTGTGTCTATCTCTCTATCTCTTCTCTCTCTCTCTCTCTATTCAGGTAAAGAAAGGAAACCTTTACGAATAGAAGTATCTTCGCATCACTTTGTTTACTTTATAATAAATTTTCCTTTCTACTCCCCACCTTTTTTTTTTTTTTTTCAATATATAAATGGTGATATATATATTGTTTTTGAGTGTGCAATAATATATATACTATACATATATACTCTATATCTAAAATATGCCAAAGTGTTTTTTAATCATCTCCCCCCCACCTTCTTTCTGTTTATTGGATAGCAGTTAGGACCAATTTTTTTTTTTTTTCCCCTTTAATATAGTGCATTTCTTTATTGTTGTTTTGTAGCTGTCACAGGTGCCTTGATATAATGATTTGGCAATTGATTTTTCATTTAATCCTCTTAATTTTTTTTATATGAAAATTATATATACATTTACATCTATACTTCTTTCCTTTCTTTTTCTAATATTTTTGTTTTTTATATTTATTGATTCTTATTTATTAAAGTTGTTGCATTAAATGACAATTTATATAATTTTATATGTAACTTTTTTTAAAGAGATTTTTTAAATAGTCATTTTTTCCTGTCAGTTATATATATATATATATGAAATAAAAATGTTTTAAATCTATGTTGAAAATGTGGAGCTCTTGTTGTGATTATTTATTCTCCCGCTACATTGTCTAGATGGTACTTTCTTCCTTTCCCCACTGGAATACTAACATATAAAGAATAAGCAAAGAGTAATTTATTGTGAGATGTCCCAATTATATATATAAGTTACATAATATATACTATACAAAGCAATAACACGCCATAAATATATAACAAATGAAATCATTAAGATGCAAATGTTTTTTACAAATACATCAAACTTCTACTGTCCTTATTACAATGAAAAAATATTGTTAGATTAAATTGGCGAAACCACTGGGAGGGCTCACCACTGATAAGCCAAGCCCTCCCAATATTTTTGGGTAGGACAGTAGAAGTTTGATGTATTTGTGAAAAGAAACATTCACATCTTAATGTTTTCATTTGTTATAATATATATAGTATAATATAACGAGTGATAATCTTCTCGGTATTGTTTATGCGATAAAACTGAATAAGAGAAGAAAAGTTTCTTTATTTATTATTTATTTATAATATAAAGAAACTTTTCTTCTCTTATTCAGTTTTATCGCATAGTATAATATATACAGTAAAATAAACAAATTGGCTTCTGAGAATGAGTTTCTTGCCTCAATTTATATTCATCTCAAGCTTTCAGCTATCACAAACCTGAAAGCTTGAAAAGAATATAAGCTAAAGCAAGAAACTCATCCTTGAAATCTGTTTGTTTATTTTTTTATCATGATACAATGGCAATATATGGCATCATGATACAAATTTCTTCATCATTAATTGCTTCTCCATATCTTCAAGTTATGTTCATTAAATACCCTAATTGCTCAAAATCCAAATACAACATGATATGTAAAAGTTGTTCTGTTATGGTAATTACATTTATTGGTGAACTGTGTCGTTTTAAAAACAAACCTTCAGTGACCAAATTTAGAATTTCTAATGAAAACTAGAATCTAGCAACTCCTATGTTTCATATCTTGTGTCAAATTGAGCATGGAAATTCAACCAAAATGTCTAAAATGTTATGTAAGGCCCTCAGAAAAGGATTTAAAAAAATAACTGATATGCTTGATTGGCAATCAAGGTCTTATAGATTATCAAAAGTAGTAAACCAAATTTATAGAATTTGTTCTCAATGTGGTCATAAAATATTCATAGAAGTCTATCCGAAGATTTTAAGAAGACTAAGAGAAGAAATTCTGAAAAAAATAATAATAAAGGACGGCTATCAATGTACCATAACTTACATTGATAGATGCCAAAATGGAAATTTCAGATAACAACCTGACATTCTTCACTTTGGAGGATTGCAATTCATGTTTTTATAACTGGAAAAGAAGAAAGCTGTATTATATAATTAGAAAGGGTTATTATATGGAAGACTATATCTTTTTTTTTTTTCAATAAAGCTAATATTTTTATAACAAAAAGTATTTTTCTATTTCTCTTTTTTCAATCATTTATAGATTTCAAGACAGGACTTCTTTAGTCCTTCAGGTTATGAGTTACATGGTAGCAGGTTGACCTAGCTCTATTATTAAATGGGGCCTTAGTTATAATCCACACACAACATTTATTTATTTATTTCAATTCAAAACGCTATGTCCCCCTAGGGACACTTGCGCTAAATGTACATACAAATATAACAAAGAAAATATTCAATATGGAAAGATACACAGAAAGCGACTTAGAAAGATTCATAAGTATTATTTACATATAGAGATATTCTTTGAATTTTATTTACAGTTACATCATTAAATTTATGATAAAGCACAATTTGGATAAGGTCTTATTTTCTTTTATCATTAAATTTAAAAATATATTACCCTACAAGAAATGGAAAAGCTTCCTGCACCGCCTGCGGCGGACCCCCAGATATCCAGCATCGCTATACAGAATGCGCTTTGACGAAACCATTTATCGACAACGCTATTAAAGAATGCCGAAACATCGACCCTCTATACAGGTTCAATCCTTCTAAATTTATCCTCGAAGGGGAAAAGATCGAATTACGTCGCATTTTAAACAGAACAAAATACGATATTTATAAATTTTTCATCAATGTAGATTTTAATTGTACCCCCTCCCCCACTAACTCTTAAAATTGTAACGTCGTTCTTTATGACTTAATAAAAATCGATTTTGTCTTGTTATATATATATGTATATATATATATATATATATATATATATTTATCTCTTCACACTATAAAATATATACATATATACACACATATACACGCATACACCTATATATTGTTTACAACCACAAGATATGTCCAATATTTCCTTGAGATCGTTACATCATTTTTCTTAATGAAATCCAAAATAGTGAAGCGATGCAGCAGAGAAGTAGAAGGGAAGAAGTGGGAAAGCCAAGAGAAGAAGGTATGCAAAGGCCCCTTCCAGGAAGTGTTGATTGACAAAATTCCAGAGGAGGGGGTGGCAGACAGGGAGTCCAGCTGGTGTCATCGTGAAGGAAGCCGGCCGGCCTGCCGGGGATTTGTGTGCCGAGAAGACATGGCAGTCTGGGGGAAGAAGTCTGTCTGGTGACAACGGGACCTGCAGCAGGGAGAACGGCGGTGACAACAGACGCGGCAAGTTGGCTGCGAGGAAGTGGGCTCCGAGACTGTGTGGATTAACGAGTGGAGGACGGAGCAAAGAAGGATGAGGAGGAACCTACTTGGGGCGGCAATGAAGGCAAGTCGATCTCCTATGTACAGTTATTAATATCCCTTTTAAAGTTCTTGTGATAAATTTATAGTACTAAGCTGTATCCAAAACGAACCCACATTGTTCTCTTAGAAACCTTGAACGCAAACATCGACGGCTGAGAAGAGTCGTAACATTTGGTGTCAGAAGTGGGATACAGCTTAGTTAATTTTAATTGAAGATTTTATTTTGCGCTAATTTAAAAATAAAAATGGAAAAACTAACCGACCTCGAAATTGAAAAATTCACAAAATTGCTCAGTCTGATAAGCCAGAAAGTAGATGAGCTTGGAGAAAACTTGGACTCTCGATTGAGCCGACTCGAGCATATTCGGAATGTCAAACGTTCTGCCACACCCATGTCTTGCGAAGTTAAGTTCAATGTACTACCGCCAGAAAATCCGGATGGCTTTTCAAAAACAATCACAGCAACCAATAGCCCACGTATTCAATGTCTGAGGGGACAAAAAACGATCCCAGGTGATGAAGATCCCGACAAGGTCATCACAACAAAAATCATCACATCAGGAGACGTTGTAAGTGAACTGCCAGAATCTACGCTAGAAGATTCTCCCTTGATCCAGAAGTCCGAAGAGTGTCTACAGCAGGAAATGATCCAGACTGGTTGTGTAGCGGAGGAGGGTGAGCTGATCGCCTCCGACAACAGCTGTGGCACGAGTGTTTTGTATAAAATCAAGCGGACGGAAGGAGAATGCCCTCAATGTGATATACAGAGCGAAAATTCCACCCCTGGGATTATTTCTAAAATACTCCAGGAAAACAACAACGATCTTGGCGAGCTGCAATGTGACGGCGTGGCTGACTTCTGCGACAGTGCCAGACTGTCAGGGACTACAGCGGCGATCCAACTGGACAGGACGGAGCTGGGTGCTCCGTGGAAGTGCGACAAGGCTAGATGGTCGAAGCACCCCGAAGTTGGAGCCGGCGACCCGACTGAACGGGATAGAGCATTGGACGCTCTGTGGAAGTCCGACGACACTGTCTGTGAAGTGAAAGTCGCACGCAATGTGTCAGCGCCGTCGTCTGCGATGCAAGCTGAAAAGATGTGCCAAGAATGTGTACCTATCATCTTCGTTCCTTCGCCCGACAAGGTGCAGATCAAGCAGCCACCGCCTAGGAAAAGTACTACCGACCTTGAGACTGCCACGGGATCCGACACCTCCAGAAGGTTTAAGAAATTCACAGCCCTGTGCGGGGTCGGCACTAAGGAGCCCAGGTTTGAAGGGTTAGGAAAGAGAGAGCCTCTAGAGCAAGAGAATGGGAAACCTAAAGAAAAAAAGGGAGGCCACGATATGGACAGCGTGGATTAGGTGAACGAATCCACTGTAAAGATCGGCGATCTACAGCCCCGTCGTGGAAGGAAGCGGCGAAAGCGCAACACAAACGATCACAACCCTTTGTACATTGTGGCTACAGAGTGTTCTCAAGGAGAATTCAAAATATCAGATGGAAGCATCGTAGGCAGTGAAATATGGCCGCCATCTTGTGGAGAACCACCGCCTTGTGCTAGACAGCGAGACCAATCAATGGCGTCGGCACACACACACACTGGTTGAGAGAGTGTTGATTGACAAAATTCCAGAGGAGGGGGTGGCAGACAGGGAGTCCAGCTGGTGTCGCCGTGAAGGAAGCCGGCCGGCCTGCCGGGGATTTGTGTGCCGAGAAGACATGGCAGTCTGGGGGAAGAAGTCTGTCTGGTGACAACGGGACCTGCAGCAGGGAGAACGGCGGTGACAACAGACGCGGCAAGTTGGCTGCGAGTGTTGGGTCAGTTTTTCCATTAAACAAAACCCAACAAAGATGTAAACATTCATTTACATCATATAAACATATATATACGCAGTGTCTCGCCGAAGTGTTTGTTGCCTAGGTGGAGAACTCCCAACGATGGCCGACGATGCTCTAAAGGCCCCCCTTCCTTGACACAGGGCCTCTCTTGGAAGGATGTACAAAAACAGACACCTGAAGACACCAGACTTCCATGCCAAAAGCAGATACCTGGTGGCAGAGGGAAGACACGACGGGTGACATCCAGAGACATCCGTGCTGAGAACTGCTGTACCATGTGTACATATATTGCTGTACCATATGTACATATATTCCCCTCATTTCTTTTTGGTAGTAGGTGACCTAAGAAAAACAATGTGTCATATAAACATGTAAATCAATAATTTTTATATACTCGGGATATATATATATATATATTAATTAATTCCTAAAGGAATTAATTTTTAGGGATTAATTTGTTTTATCCAATATACAATTTTCTTTCTCGCGCGGCAACACGGGAAATTGGGGGGCGTGGTCATGGGGGACGTGCGTGTTTTCTTCCAACGAATGGAGATGCCCATTGATCACGTGGGTATTTGCTCTCGACGAATCAAAATGCCAGCCAATAAAAGCTTTGGCATGATCAACGAATGGAAATGAAGAAAGCCTAGGATAAAAAGGGCCCGTTTTTGACTAAAAAGAACAGAGAGA
Organism: Cordylochernes scorpioides; assembly: GCA_030710605.1. Classification (NCBI taxonomy): domain Eukaryota; kingdom Metazoa; phylum Arthropoda; class Arachnida; order Pseudoscorpiones; family Chernetidae; genus Cordylochernes; species Cordylochernes scorpioides. The sequence goes on along the minus strand of CP092879.1, from coordinate 11,429,536 downwards.
GATACACAGAGTCGCTCAGTGAGAGAATTTCCGCAGTCCGTCCGAGACGTGGAGGAGACGAGACCTTACCGCCCGTTCCGAGAGAAGGTAAGCACCGCCATCATGGCCCAACTCCCCTTCATAGTTTTTCAATTAGAAACAGATCTATTTAGATTTTGAATGGGCCCTAAAAGGGCTTTAGATGATAATTTAAAGCAATGTTAGTATTTTTAGTACCTTATCCCGTTAGAATAGATGGAGATCTATGTTTTCCTATTATACAATGAAGAATTCGTAACCTTAAGTCACCTCTACCTAGTTATTATGTAAATAGAATGTCTCGCTAATATAAAATGTCCCCAAAATTTTCGCCTAATAAATACCTATATATGTTTAATCCACGCAGAGAGTTCTGTTTCTTTTTTATACAATTTCATTCTCTAGTTTTATGGTAATACCCCCACCTTACTATAAAATCCCACTTAGTATGGACTACCAACTCTGATGTAATAGAGTTGTGTACTGTGTATTTGCTGTGGCATGCTGACACAGCAACAGTTGCAAAAATACGACTTTATCGTGGCTGTTTTGAGGGTATATATATATCTGTTAGGTTTTTATAATACTTGTATCCTCACGTGAAGAATCTGTCTTTCCCCACTGTTTGAACAAGACATAGTAGACAAACAAGCATTGCCGCAACCCCCTCCCCTTCCTTTGGGATTATTTATTTATTTATGCTTATGAGGTGATACAGCAACGTCTTTACAATAAGAGAGGATTACAATTGGGATTGACTAGAGGAGATGCTTTTTGTAAGGAAGAGGGAGTGTGGGTGAGGAGAATCCCTCCCAATTTTTTAATTTGAAAGAGAGATATCCTGAAGAATATATTGAATAGGCCAAACTTCGACCTTTGTTCCCAAGGAAAGTTTCAGCCCTAAGAATTGAGGCGGTCATAAAATTTTGCTTGATACCCTTGGCATTATTTTAAAGTATATCTAAGCATTTTAAATTTGGAATTATTTAGGGGTCTTCTTTCAAAAAAATATATGGATAAATTTCTACAATTAGTAAGTTGAAGGTGAAAAAGAGTTGGGAAAGATTGGCTCATAAATGATGAGCCTTCTCAGCGATTTTCCAATTAATATACCAGATCGCTACTGTTACACAGACTTTGACTTTAATCATCATAGATGCTGACGTCACTACTATTGACGTAACTTCCAACTTCTACCTTCAACCTTGCTGTTATTGTTTACCGCTAACTTGTCTTAACAATATATGTAATGGAACAAGTCGTTCCTTAAATAAATATATATTTGTTTTTATCAGAAGGGATGTCCTCGTAACTACAACATACGTGAGTACAAACAAAACAACCAGAAATCCTCAAAAAGAATAACAATATTTTGCTAAGCCTATATCAATTTGGTAGCAGTGCGTTGTTTGGGCGCGCGAATTGGACTAACCGCCAATTGATCCATTTAAATCATAAAGAAAATAAATAATTGGACTAACCGCCAATTTAGAAAATAAATATTGAATAAAAATGGATACACATAACTTAGCAAAAATTGAACATTTAACAGAAAACAACTATACAACGTGGTCCATGAAAATGGAAGCAATTCTAGATTCAAAAGATCTCTTCGAGGACGTAATTGTTAATGACGAGCCAGACTTTACAAAAAATAAACTAGAATATGATATTTGGAAGAAAAAGAATCGGGAAGCATACAGCCTAATAATATTGTCACTTTCGGATGACTTAACAATCATCTTTCGAGGCGATAAAAGAGCCAAAAGAATTTGGTACGACATAAAGAAAAGGTTTGAAGGATCTCTAGAAAATAAAAGGATAGACCTAATGTTGGATCTAGCCAGACTAAAATTGAACCCAAATGAAAATGTCAACATGTATATTGTACGAGCACAGAAACTGGCACAAGAGATCACCCAGCTAGGAAAGACTGTAACAGAAAGAGAACTTGTACGATACATTGTTGAAGGACTCACACCTAACTTTGACACGATCGCAGCAGCACTGTCAATAAACAGAGAAATCTCCTTACCAGACTTGAGACAAACTCTACTGGATTTCGAGAAGAAAAGACAGGACAGAAGCAAAAATCCTGAAAATGCTTTCAGATCATCAGGCAACCAATTCAAAGAAAAATCATGCTTCATTTGCAAAAGAAAAGGACATTTCAAGAAAGACTGTTGGTTCAACCCTGACAACAAAGGAAATCAAAAGAATACAACTAACATGGCCAGTACAAGGAACTACCATAAAGGACCAAAACAAAACAAAGACACAGCCAGGTCAGCAATCCAAGAACGAACGGAGGAACCATCCCAACGAAGAGACTCCACTTCAGAATACGCACTACATGCAAGCACAAGGGAGGAACGCCCGACAACTCAGGACGTGTGGATAATTGATTCTGCGTGCACAAGCCACATGACTTCCCATGGTGATTGGATCGAGCACAAGACGGAGGAGAGAAGAAGCATACAAGTGGCAGAAGAAGGGAGGCACATCGAATCTACCTCATCGGGATTAATCCAAGCTACTGTACAAGGTAAGGACAAACTTAACAACGCTGTAACCCTGCATAATGTCCTCCATGTACCACACCTGAAAGGAAATCTAATGTCCATTCCAAGCGTAGTAAGAAGAGGGAACTCTGTTCTTTTGAACTCTGAAGGAGCATACATATACTCTTCTGATGACAAGCTAATAGGAACAGGCAACTTTGATGGTAACATGTACACATTGAACCTATCACGTTTATCTGAAGCAACTCATGTCCCAAACGAACATTGCTTGATTTCAAAGGACAATTCTAGGACTGCATGGCACAGAAGGTTAGGACATCCTAGTAACAACAAATTAGACCTGATTTTGAAGAACAATCTTCTAAAAGGCTTGAACTCTATAAATGGTACCCTTGATCAATGTGATGCTTGCTCATTGGGAAAAATGACCAAAGTACCCTATGTTCACACAGATGGCAATCAGGAAAGCTACCCCTTTGAGGCCATTTATGTCGATCTCTGTGGTCCAATGAGAATAAACTCCTTGGGCGGAAGTAAATATTTCTTGACCATCGTAGATGGATTCTCTAGGAGAATATTTGTAGAATTTCTCAAAGATAAACTCTCAGCAGCAGAAGTTTTGAAGAAGTTTATTGTAAAGAGAGAAAACGAGCTAAACTCAAAACTAAAACGACTTAGAACAGATAACGGAACAGAATTTATCAATAAAAACCTTGAAACCTTCATAGAATCCAAAGGAATTAAACATGAACTAACTACACCGTACACCCCAAGAAGCAATGGGAGAGTTGAAAGAGCTAACAGAACACTATTAGACAAAGGCCGAACACTTCTGGCAGACTCCCAATTACCCCTACACTTCTGGGCAGAAGCTGTGAATACAGCTGCATATCTGTACAATCTAACTCCCACAACTAATGACCCAGACACTACCCCTATGGAAAAATGGAAAGGTAAAAAGCCATCCGTCTCTCACATCATGAGATTTGGTTGTGAAGTCTTCTATAAACTCGAGAATCATCAGAGACACAAACTAGAAGCTAAATCTAAGAGAGGAATATTTGTAGGCTATTCAAGATGCAGAAGAGCTTATCGAGTATTTGATATCACAGCGAGAGTCATTCTTGAAACCGCAGACATTCACTTCAGAGAGAACAATAATGTCATCTCGGAAGAAAAACAAAATGATAATAATACGGACACTGACACATATTTCTTCATTCAGGAGGATGAACAACTGAACAATCATGTTCTATCAGATGTTGATATTGAAGAGCCAGCACCAGATACCATGGTCAACAGACAGACAGAGTCAAGTGAATCAGACAGACCACAAAGAACTCGAACAATACCTAAAAGATTCGATGACTACGTTCTGGCTACTACGAATGAAACCATTCCGAAAGACTATGAAGAAGCCATCGCATGCGAAGACAAGAAACATTGGGAGAACGCAATGCTTGAGGAAATACAGAACATGTACTCGCATCAAGTATGGGAACTAGTACCTAGACCTGTAAACGCTAAAGTTGTCAAAAGTAAATGGGTGTTCAAAATATCTAAAGACCAAGAAAACGAAAACAAAACTTACAAAGCTAGACTTGTTGCAATGGGATACAACCAAATCCCAGGAAGAGATTACAACGAAAGTTTCAGCCCTGTAATTAAAAATGCCACCCTCAGGACTATTTTGTCAATGGCAGCAACAAAAGATTCAGTCATTAAACTATTTGATGTAAAAGCAGCCTATCTAAATGGAAACATTGAAAATACAATATTCATGGAACAACCTGCTGGATTTGCCCAAGACAGAAACAAAGTTTGCAAACTCAACAAAAGTATTTACGGTCTACCCCAATCCGGAAGATCGTGGTACGAGAAATTCAGTCAAGTACTTCATGACTGTGGACTGGAAAAACTTAAATCTGATCCTTGCCTATTTAAATGGAAGAATGAAGACAAATACTTCTATGTAGGGATATATGTTGATGACTTTATCACTGTCTCAGATTCTGAAGATACCTCAAACAGATTCATCAATAAACTGAGACATCATCTGGAAATAAAGGATGTAACATGTAAAGGCATGTTTTTGGGAATCAAGATCATACAAGACAAGGAGGGAATTTCGCTACAGCAAAGCCACTATGTACAACAAATATTGCAGAAATATGGAATGGAAACTTGTAAGGAAGTTCCAACACCAGGTTCCAAAGAAATCAATTTGGATAATCATATTGAAGATGACAATTGTGAACAGCACACTTACCAGGAAGCCCTTGGAATGCTAATGTTTCTAGCTGTTAACACCAGACCCGACATCGCTTACATCACTAGCAAACTTTCACAATACTCCAGACGACCAAAACAGATGCACTGGACAGCAATCAAAAGAGTGATGAGATACCTACGAGGAACAATTGACCTAGGAGTGAAATTTGAAAGAGGGAAGACTGGAATCCTGAAGTCCTACGCCGATGCCAGCTGGTCGACCACTCATGACGGAAAATCCTACGGCGGATATGTATTGAAGCTCGGCGAAGCAACTATAGACTGGAAAAGTAGTAAACAACCACTCGTCGCCCTCTCCACAATGGAAGCGGAAATGATAGCTGCTTGTGAAAGCTGCTGTCAAATCAAGTGGATAATAAACCTGTTACGAGAGCTGGAAGAATGGAATTTCATGGAAAAACCAACTGCGATCTATACAGACAGTCAGTCATTGATCAACTGGATCTCCAGCCCTAAACAAAGCAGTCGATGTAGACATATCAACAGAAAGTACCACTTCTTGAGAGACTGTTATGAATCCAGAGACATCTGCCTTCTGTACAAGCCATCTCAGGACCTGGAGGCGGATATCTTCACAAAGGACCTATCCCGAGACCAGATGAAGAAACACCTGGAGAGCCTCAGCATCGTGGGAATAAAGCCAAAGTAAGGAGGGAATTGTTACACAGACTTTGACTTTAATCATCATAGATGCTGACGTCACTACTATTGACGTAACTTCCAACTTCTACCTTCAACCTTGCTGTTATTGTTTACCGCTAACTTGTCTTAACAATATATGTAATGGAACAAGTCGTTCCTTAAATAAATATATATTTGTTTTTATCAGAAGGGATGTCCTCGTAACTACAACATACGTGAGTACAAACAAAACAACCAGAAATCCTCAAAAAGAATAACAATATTTTGCTAAGCCTATATCAGCTACAACTATTGTATTGCTCATTGGCTTATATCTGAGCACCTGATTACCCTTTTCAAGAGAAAGTGTGCCAAGTGGTTAGAATAGTGAATTGAAGGATAATTTATTGCAAGACCAACGATCTATTGAACCATGATGGTGCATCTGGAGACTGTCTCTGCATCAAGATGTGTAAAAAAATATATAAAGTGATAGAATTTATGATAGAATTCCCCCCAAGCAATATGTAATATCATTATCCTAATCTCTTTCAATAAAATATATTGTAAGTCCAGGTGCTCCACTTTCTTTCTCCATATTATTGTCTCATTGAGAATGTTTTTTTAAATGTAATAAAATTTTGGAAGCAATTATTGAAAAATAAATTCTCCTTGCTTTCTGGAGACAAATTCCCTCACTAACTCTTCTCTTACCATCAAAATTAACTTTCTTCTCAACGCAAAATATGAATTGTTAAAAAAAATCCCAACCTATTTCTTATTCTGTGTGTGAATATTTCTTAAGGATCTTTATATTGATTAATATATATATTCCCCCCCCCCCCCCGCTGTGAATCGTGATTTTTTTGGAGAAAACGCGATTTTTTTTTAGATTATTATTAAATTTTCTTCAAATTCAAACGCATTCACCTTTAGAGAATCACTAAATGCTCCGCTATTACAATTCTCCTTCCATTAACATACTCATATAACAACTCCATTACCTGTTCAAGGATATTTGAGATCATAAAATAAAAATAAAAATATACCTAAGTTATACATTTTTATCATTTTAAAATTTCATCGTTTTAAATATTATGAATATAGAGAATACAAATATATATTAAAATTACTATATATTTAATTCAATGATAATCACAGTGTGCGTAATACTTACACACTTAAATAACGAAATGTAAAAAATAAACAAACCACTGTTTATTCACGTGTGTCGCTTTGTAACCTCTGAAGCGGCGTTGTCAAGGTTAACCTGTAAACACATTAGCTTTTGTCATTAACGTAAAGAGATTTCTTCTAAAATGACTTCAAGATTTACTTGCATGCAAGCACCGCCAGTTGAAATATTTTCTTTAAAACAAGCATTTAATGAAGACACTTCACAAGACAAAGTTGATCTCGGAATCGGAGGTAATTTTTATTTTTGTGTGTGTCAAATGAATTTTTGAAATTTTATCAATGTAAAATGCAGTTAAGTTCTAAAGCATATCTACCATAATTTTATTACGATTCCTCTAACCTTAAAATGATTTTTTTTTTTTTTTGCTTTTACCGCTTCGAAATTCAAGCTTCCTCTGTACCACAAATCATCGCTAATAAGACTAAAAACCTGTAAATACTACTTTCACTTTCTAATAATGAGTTGTAACTCCAAACAATCAATTACCCCTGTTTGTCTATAGATAATTAAGTTCGTTTGCTTAATAAAAAATAGATCCAACTATTAATTCTCACGTAAAGGAATCATGTTGACTAGAGATAAAACCAATTTCGTGAAAATATGATAGAGTGAGTACCTTCAATATTTAATGCCTATTTTTTTCATATTAAAAATAAAATTGAACGATAAAAAATCTTCCAAACCTCAGAAAATATATTTTGCAATACATATACAAGCAGCTCAGATAAATGTCAATAACTTTTTATAAGAAATCTTTTTCGCACAAACCTCCTCGTTTTTTCATAAAAAAAAATAAAAAGCTAGGAAAATATGAAGTAAGGCATTTTTAAATCTTAAGGAAAATTTTCTGCATCAATTCTGTTTTTTTTTTTTCAGTGAAATTGAAACTATATTTCTGATTTTTATTTAGGATTATATGGTTTGGAAAAAAAAAAAAAAGGCCACAGAGGATATATAGAATTGTCAAATGTAGACTCACCAGTTATATCACCAGTGACGGAGACTTTTTTTTTCTTGTCCTATTGGCCTAGCTAAGCTGGCTTATGCATACCGTGTTCTTTCAATCTATGAAGGCCTTGAAATGCTTTTAATATGTGGTATTTAAATAATAGAAAAAAATAATCTTAGGGAAACAGGACCAAATAAGTAATGGAATGTGATGTTACCACTCTCTGAGACAAAAGTACCCAGATAATGTTATTAAGAAAAAGGCATCTCTCGATCCTGAAAGTAAACTTGATTAATGATAAAGACGTCTGAAAACAGATTACTGGCTGCTGGCTAGGCTTGGTCAATCACGGTCACTCTTCTCAAGCAATTTCAATCCTTATCCCTTTTTACCCAAAGAGTGTAATAGACCTACAGAGGATGCACCACTATATATAAGAGTTAACACGCTGGGGCGGGTACCTCGGAGGTTGGGTGGAAAATCTGCCAACTATTTGAACTATGTATTACTTCGGTGTTGCTATTCTATGGCTCTAATACTATTTATTAGTAATGTTCTTTCAGTATGAAGGAAATTGCACTCGGGGGAATTCCCGGGCGAAGCCGGGTCATTCGTCTAGTTTGTCATTTAGATTATAGCTTCAAGAAAATAAGACTTAATTCAAATAAATTAATAATGTGTGACATTATGGTAACAGCGTTGTTATCATTATCAGACAAAAGAATAAAAATATTAATTTATTTTGATTAGGTCTTGTAGCTAAACTTGATCAATTAAGAATGTTGGACAATTCTGGAATAATTCAAAATCAATAATTATTGATATTTATTTCAATAGATGGCGCAATCAGCATCTTTTAGTTGCATGATCAGGATATGTCCCAATTTATCCATCTGATCCCAGTACAATTTCACTTTTGTATGTTTTTCCCAGATGAGGGTGGTAATTGCTGACAGTTATATTGTGATTGAAATCTTGTGATAAATTTTGTCCAGATCAGTTAGATAAGACATTTGTGATCTTTTTTCTAATTATTGGACACATAATGGCATAAGCAAAATTATTTGATAGGTCAAGATTACTCACACAATATGAAGGATAAAATTATGCACTAAATTATATATTTAAAAAATTGATAAGGCACAATTTGGATTATAGATTATACACAAGGTAATAAGACCAAATCCAAATAAATAAATAGTGTGTGGCGTTTCGGTAACAGCGTTGTAACCATCTTTTGTCTGAAGATGGTTACAATGCTGTTACCGAAACGTCACACACTATTTATTTATTTGGATTTGGTCTTATTACCTTGTGTATATTTAAAAAATGAATACAGTAGAACCTCCCTGTAAAGGGCACCTAATTGTTGAGCAAAAGTGTCCTTTATGGAGAGGTGTCCTCTAACCAGAGAGTTGCAAAATAGTAAAAATGGTATTTTTGCAAATGAAAACTGTCCTTTGTAGACAGGTGACTTCTAGCATGAGTGTCCTTTCCTGGAGGTTCAACTGTATAAATAATTATAATTTTTTTTTTTTTGCTTATCCCTAGTACACGTGATACAGGCCATGATAATCATGGTGGGTAGTTAGCGACTGCTTTTTTTATTGTAAGTGCACCACATGTCTACACATGTGAAAAGCAGTTCGACTTTGCACTTACAAATGTGCCAGAGCCCCGTTTGGTTACTTGCACTTGCTGGTGGGGTTGGACTTTTGCAAGAATCGGGGGCCATTGGAGCATTTTTTTTTTTTTTAAACAGAAAAAAAGTGTCCAATGCGGGAATCGAACCCGGGTCGTAGTGGTCGAAAACCAAACGGTTTAACCAGCCTTCCACCGACCCCCCCATAATTATTAAATGGAATTGTCAAAGATCTATTTTATTTATAAATCTTTAAAAAAGAAATTTGTGGTCTCCATCATTTTGCACTTCTCTCTGAATTTGTTAATAATGCTATAACAGAAATATCACATATATATAGTTTATACTCATGGACAAAAATTAAGGAAGTTGTACCTAAAGCATGTTTTTTGGAATTCAGGCAATAACTCTGAAAGATATTTGATACATATTGACCTTTATTAAAAACACACGAGATAACCAAGTGTGAACAAAATTGCCTCTGTCTCCTTAAAAAAATAGATGACGGGTGACATCAAAGATTTTCCACTTCTTTAAGTTTTGTTCATGAGTGTAATGATAGTCACAATTTGAATTATAGATTATAAACACAAAGTAATAAAACCAAATTCAAATAAATAAATAGTGTATGACATTTTGGTAACAGCATTGTTACCGAAACATCACACACTATTTATTTGGATTAAGTCTTAATACCCTGTGTTCATAAATGTAGTTATTTAGATTTGGTCTTGATAGGCACAATTTGGATTATAGATTATAAACACAAGGTAATAAGACCAAATCCAAATAAATAAAGAGTGTGTGATGTTTCAGTAACAGCGTTGTTACCATCTTCAGACAAAAGTACTGAATGGTAATAAGACCAAATCCAAATAAATAAATAAATAGTGTGTGACGTTTCGCTAACAGCATTGTTACCATCTTCAGACAAAAGTACTGAATGATAGTAGAATGAAGTACATTCAGTACTTTTGTCTAAAGATGGTAACAATGCTGTTACCGAAATGTCGCACACTATTTATTTATTTGGATTTGGTCTTATTACCTTGTGTAGATTTGGTCTTGTTACCTTGTGATTCTTATCTATGAACCAACCTGTACCTCATCAGTTTAAGGATTGATCATTCTTAAGAATCAACAAGTTACAAGGAGTGTCTGGACTTGGCTGATGCAGTCCAACTTATTTAACTCAACACCCCAAGAAATCAGAATTTTGGTTTGAATTAAAGTTGGTGTTGAATTATAGTTGGTTTTAAAGTAAATAGACTGATTGGAATTTGAGAACTGTTGAATTAAAGTAAGAGTTGAAATAAAGTAAGTGTGTGTGTTGAATTAAAGTAAGAGTTGAAATAAAGTAAATGTGTGTGTTGAATTAAAGTAAGAGTTGAAATAAAGTGTGTGTGTTGAATTAAAGTAAGAGTTGAAATAAAGTAAGTGTGTGTGTTGAATTAAAGTAAGAGTTGAAATAAAGTGTGTGTGTTGAATTAAAGTAAGAGTTGAAATAAAGTTAGTGTGTGTGTTGAATTAAAGTAAGAGTTGAAATAAAGTTAGTGTGTGTGTTGAATTAAAGTAAGAGTTGAAATAAAGTAAGTGTGTGTGTTGTATTAAAGTAAGAGTTGAAATAAAGTAAGTGTGTGTGTTGAATTAAAGTAAGTGTTAAGTAAAAGTAAGAGTTAAATAAGAGGTTTCTATCTCCCTCCCCCAATTCAAATAGGAGTAAAAAAGGAACAAAACATGTGGAGCAGACAAGTTTATTTTAGATGGACTCTTTGATTCCCCCCATCTTCCATCCTCCTTCCTTTCAAAGATAAGATGGCTTCAGGAAAATGATAAGGACCTCTTCCTTTCAAGGATATCCTCTTTGATTTATTCAAGATTGTCAAGAAAGAAACTGAAAGGATGGTGTGTGTGTAAATTTATTTTTTTTTAATTACTGAGAGATTATTAAAGGAAATTTGCCTATATGCAGTTTTACAAATTGAGTTAGTAAACTCAAAAAGAAAGAAAATATGACTCAAAATTTCATGTTTAATGTCCATTGACACAAGGTAATAACACCAAAGTAGTTTTAATGATGTTGAGGTGGCCTTTGAAATGTGGGAGGTTATTAAAAAATATTCTCAACAAGAAATATGAATTATTATTATTATTTTTTTTTTTTTGATTATAATTTTATTACTATATATTTATATCCAAGATCATAGTCTTTGAAGAGTTTAATATTTGTTTTTGACTCGTGCTTTAGATGTTGTACTAAATTCAAAAAATTGTGTGAGAATGCCCTTGCAACCTTAGAACAATTTTTAACCCCTTGCCAAATGCCTTATTTTTATTTATTTCTCCTGACGAAGACAAAAGATTTTTGTTGAAACGTTGAGAAAATAAAACTTGAACTGGCCGAAGTATCTATTTTTTACGTAAATATGAATGCCAGCCAGGCAACCTCTCTATCTTCAAGATAAGAAATAAGAAATCAAGCACAAATAAAAATGTGATTTTTATAGTCACATATTGATATCACAAGTTAACAAAACCAAATCCTTACACAATGTTTTGGCATAAGCATTGAGAATAGTACTACAGTTTTCAGTAGGTTTTCTTGAAGATGGTAACAACTCTGTTACTGATATGGGGATTTCAATATCCTTGGGTTTGTTACACCAATTCAAAGGCAGGAAGCCATAGTCCAAAATATTTGGATGTGATTGTGTTACCTCCTCATGGTATTTTTATCTATAAACCAAATTATCACCGTTGTATTTTCAATTATACTATTTGTCTTTTTGAACCTGTGTTGATAAGGCACAATTTGGATATTCTATATACAGTTACGAGCGTCATTCCTCATCTCCTAATCAACTCTGTCACCGTTTGCCTTTTTTTTTGGAATGCCCCCCCCCCCATCATGCCTCCCCCACTCGCTCTTTCGTTTTTGTAACTATTGTGTTGGAGCGGGTCGCTCCTTAAATAAATGCATATATTAGTTAATAACTAAATGGAATCCTCTCTTTCTTTTTCCCTGTAAGAGACGCCTACGGAAGCCAACAGTACATAGACAGATAAAGCACATAGGCTATAGTTATTAACTAAAATATGCATTTATTTAAGGCGCCAATTTATAAATGTAACAAATAGTATTTGAATCAAAACATTCAATCGGGTAAAACACGGGCGTTGCCCGGGTCATTCGGCTAGTAAATTATAAACACAAGGTAATAAGACCAAATCCAAATAAATAAATAGTGTGTGACGTTTCGGTAACAGCGTTGTTAGATTTGATCTTATTACCTTGTAGTTCTAATCTATAATCCAAATTGTACCATTAGATTTGATCTCATATTACCTTGTAGTTCTAATCTATAATCCAAATTGTACCATTAGATTTGATCTTATATTACCTTGTAGTTCTAATCTATAATCCAAATTGTTCCATTAGATTTGATCTTATATTACCTTGTAGTTCTAATCTATGATCCAAATTGTACCATCAGATTTGAACTTATATTACCTTGTAGTTCTAATCTATAATCCAAATTGTACCATCAGATTTGATATAAAATTACCTTGTAGTTCTAATCTATAATCCAAATTGTACCATTAGATTTGATCTTATATTACCTTGTAGTTCTAATCTATAATCCAAATTATACCATCAGATTTGAACTTATATTACCTTGTAGTTCTAATCTATAACCCAAATTGCACCATTAGATTTGATCTTATATTACCTTGTAGTTCTAATCTATAATCCAAATTGTACCATTGGATTTGGTCTTATTACCTTGTAGTTCTAATCTATAATCCAAATTGTATTTTATCAAAGTTTCTCATAAAAATGCTGTTATAATGAGGTTCCACTATGTATATTTTTAAAATGTTATATTTGTATCTTTGTCATTGTTATTTTTTAACCAGTTAATACTCTTCTTCTCTATTTTAGCCCCAAATTTGACTCAACACAAGAAATTTACTGATGACTGCCTCATTTCCTCCACTCTCCTCAAACACCAGCCAGTCACATAAGTGGAATAAGGAAAATACTTGAGGATGTGCCAAATAAATATAATTAGCCTCTTGAATGTGTCAATATAGCCAAATAAGGAAGTTTTTTTCCCTCCCATGTGTAAATATGGATAATTATGTCTAAACAACTGAGCCAACAGACCAACCCTTATGTAAAAGGTCATCTTGATTTCATCAGTGCTCAAAATATCTCTCTGTCTGACGCATCTTTTAATATTTGTAACATTCCAAATTTATCTTACTCTCCTCTCTTTGTTAAGGTTTTCTCTTTTAGCTAGGCTGACCTTTGTTTTGTCTCTGAAGTACTCTACGGTTATTCTGCTTATTTATTCTATTCTCCATTCTTGAATAGAACCTACATTTTAGGGAACACAACACCCTCTCTGAAGGACACCCTCTCTAAAGGACACCCTTTCTAAGGACACCCTCTCTAAGGACACCTTTCTCTAAGGACACCTTTCTCTAAGGACACCTTTCTCTAAGGACACCCTCTCTAAAGGACACCCTCTCTAAGGACACCTTTCTCTAAGGACACCTTTCTCTAAGGACACCTTTCTCTAAGGACACCCTCTCTAAAGGACACCCTCTCTAAGGACACCTTTCTCTAAGGACACCCTCTCTAAAGGACACCCTCTCTAAGGACACCTTTCTCTAAGGACACCCTCTCTAAAGGACACCCTCTCTAAGGACACCTTTCTCTAAGGACACCTTTCTCTAAGGACACCCATTCTAAAGGACACATCTCTCTAAAGGACACCCTCTCTAAGGACACCCTCTCTAAGGACACCTTTCTCTAAGGACACCTTTCTCTAAGGACACCTTTCTCTAAGGACACCTTTCTCTAAGGACACCTTTCTCTAAGGACACCCATTCTAAAGGACACCCTCTCTAAAGGACACCCTCTCTAAAGGACACCCTCTCTAAGGACACCCTCTCTAAGGACACCTTTCTCTAAGGACACCTTTCTCTAAGGACACCTTTCTCTAAGGACACCTTTCTCTAAGGACACCCACTCTAAGGACACCTTTCTCTAAGGAGACCTTTCTCTAAGGACACCTTTCTCTAAGGACACCCACTCTAAGGACACCTTTCTCTAAGGAGACCTTTCTCTAAGGACACCCTCTCTAAGGACACCCTCTCTAAGGACACCTTTCTCTAAGGACACCTTTCTCTAAGGACACCCATTCTAAAGGACACCCTCTCTAAAGGACACATCTCTCTAAATGATAACTCTCTCTAAATGACACCTCTCTCTAAAGGACACCTCTCTCTAAAAGACACCCTATTTAGAGGACACCTCTCTCTAAAAGACACCCTCTTTAGAGGACACCTCTCTCTAATGAACACCCTTTCTAAAGGACACCATTCTCTAAAGGACACCTCTCTCTAAAAGACACCCTATTTAGAGGACACCTCTCTCTAAAAGACACCCTCTTTAGAGGACACCTCTCTCTAATGAACACCCTTTCTAAAGGACACCTCTCTCTAAAGGACACCTCTCTCTAAAAGACACCCTCTTTAGAGGACACCTCTCTCTAAAAGACACCCTCTTTAGAGGACACCTCTCTCTAATGAACACCCTTTCTAAAGGACACCATTCTCTAAATGACACCTCTCTCTAAAGGACACCTCTCTCTAAAAGACACCCTCTTTAGAGGACACCTCTCTCTAAAGGACACCTCTCTCTAAAAGACACCCTATTTAGAGGACACCTCTCTCTAAAAGACACCCTCTTTAGAGGACACCTCTCTCTAATGAACACCCTCTTTAAAGGACACCATTCTCTAAATGACACCTCTCTCTAAAGGACACTTTAGATCTTTAATTAGGTGTTGACCTGTATAGAGAGATAGTTCCACTGAACCTATTTTTTTTATTCACATTGGCTAATTCTCTTTGTCAATGTCTAAAATGCTACTTCTAATTACACTTTACCTTCTTTCCAACCTGAAGTATAGGTGTGTCATGGGATGGACTCTTCATTGACATCTATCCCAAACCTCTATTTGGTGTTCCGGTGGCTTTATACAGTATCAGCCTATATGTTACATAATTGAACATTGTCTTTCTTGATAGTGAAATGATGATGTTTCATGATTGCTAATCTCCATATCGGAGATAGCACTGTATGATGATATGCTGAATATTTCAATAAATCTCTTCTTTAACTTCAAGAGGAATCTCCAATTCTAATCTTCAGTTAAAGTTGAATTCATGAAAGGATGTATACGTGGTGTAATAAATTGAACTCCTTTCTCTCAACCATCTTAAATCCTTGTGTTTATAATCTATAATTTGATTCATTAGGGTGCCATTTGTTATAAAAAATTTAAACTATTTTTGACGCGTAAGATTCTCTTCGAAATAAAAAAAATTTCTACGGCCCTTACTGCAATGATAAAATATTGGGATGGCATGGCTCACCATTGATGAACCCTCCCAGAGGTTTCACCGGTTTAAGCTACCACACCACTGTAATATTGCATTTGGCTGTTTTAATTTTATACTGATACTGATGCTAAACTCTTGAAAAAGGTATTTTGATTGAACTATAATCCAAATTGTGCCTCATCAATATGTAGAGAAACTCCGCTCACTAAAAAACCTGGGCTCAGCTGGCCCGGCTGATAGTACCCTGTAAGGGCTCCTAATCCAGGGATACGGGATGAGCAGCGTTTGTACTCCATGTTGGGAGCGGCTGCACATGGCGTCTGTTCCTCATGTCAGAGGCGGCCATTTCTGTTGGAGCTAAGTCAGCCTGCCACTGAGTAGTGCTCCCAGTCTTAATGACAAAGGCAGATGCATTCTACTTCACCCAGTCATGATGGTTGTCAAATCTCCACCATCAAAAGTCTCAAGCTTGACAACCTAATATGATTGAGTGGAGATAAGAAAGAAGAAGAAGAAGACTATGTAGAGATAAAAATCACAAGGTAACAGGATCAAATCCAAATGAGTAAATTATTCTGGATATTTTAATAACTATCCTCTTACCCCAGAGAGAAGAAAATTAGCAAAAATGATAAGTTTGGTGATGAAAACCATCCTTTGTATACAGGTGTCCACTAGTGAGAGGGACTGTTCAAGGAGGTTCTTCTGTAAATATTTTTTCTTTTTCAAGATGATGTATTTATTTCCTGTAGGATTTAAACTTTCTCTATATCAGAATACATGGATGTTGTGTGTCCAGCCTACCGACAGATAGATGGAAAGCCCTGGGTGCTGCCCGTGGTACGGATGGCAGAGAAACAGATAGCAAATGACGACGCCCTCAACCACGAGTACCTGAGCATTTTGGGAATGGAGGATTTCACCAAGGCAGCTTCCACGCTACTCCTTGGAAGGAATTCCCCAGCCATAGTTGAGAAAAGGGTAACTAAGACACAACTGGATGACATTTTGGTATCTATCAGGATTGATCTTTGGAAGATGATCACATCTATATAGAAATTGCAGTTGACTCCAGATTTACCTGGATGAAAGAGACCTCAGAGTGTATATTAAAAGCCTTTGTAAATAAGAAAATTTCGAAAAAAATAAGGTGTTCAATAAATTCTTTAAGCCTTTTTTACTTGGATGAATGTCCCATTGTGTAGGCAACCTGGTAACTTGACATCCATTGAGGAAACAAGAAAATCTAAGATGGGATCCCAACACTAATCCGCACTTTGTGAAAATGTGTTTTCTAAGCAGAGGAAGTCAAATAATTTTTTATATATGGAAATTACACTAAAAAAGTTCAAAATTTAGTTTAAAATGAAAGTAAATTCAACAATGTTAAAGCAATTGTTGTGCCTGATGAGTCTCCAAGAAGAGCATGTCTACAAATGACATTGGGAGCCAGGTGTAGCTTGCTTACTCTAGAGGTTTGCTTGTTCTATATTGAAAACTTTGATTTGTAGCTCATTTGGAAGTGGTGTTGGGATAAGGCTGGCTGTAGCTCATTGTTGCTCATCTATTGGAAAACTTATCAAACTTGATTCATTTTTATTCCTTAATATGGGTAAAAAACTTGATAAATCTAGAAAAACCAGCCAAGTACATATTTTGGATGTTGGCCCTCATCAACTTGGTGCAGGTTGTACCTCAGCGACCAAACCAGGTTGTCTTACAAGGCTTCTTGATAAATAATGGAAAATAAATTTCAGGTCAAAAGTGTGTGAGTATACAAACATCTATTAAAAAATATATTTGTAAAATTGAGGAGTGCTTTCCCAATTTAAATGTTTTTGGATAGAACCTGACAAGACCTTGGTAGAAAGATATGGGCAGAGATGTGAAATTGATCCTAAAACAACAAAAAATAATAATCTTTAGAATATATCGATATAATTTTTATTTTTTTAATCCTAAACTAAAAGTGGACAAGGTAATAAGACCAAATCCAAATAAATAAATAGTGTGTAACATTTCGGTAACAGTGTTGTTACTATCATCAGACAAAAGTAATGAATGTATATTGTGTATTCTTCATTCAGCACTTTTGCCTGATGATGATAATAATGCTGTTACTGAAACGTCGCACACTATTTATTTATTTGGATTTGGTCTTGTTACCATATAGAATATATATATATATACAATACTAGGCGAATGACCCGGCTTCGCCCGAGAAATCCCTTGGGTGCAATTTCCTTCATACTAAAAGTATATCAATAATAAATATTAGACGTGCCATAGAATAGCAATACAGAAGTAACACATAAACTACAGGAAAAAAGTGTGTGTGATGGCAAAAATTGCATTATATTAGTGTTTAGGTATTTGATTTAATTAATATAGTTGATATAATAATATATATATTTATATTATATATAATATAAATGAGTTTTAAAAATTGTAAAAAAAAAAATGCATCGGCTGGGAATCGAACCCGGGCCGCCCGCGTGGCAGGCGAGCATTCTACCACTGAACCACCGATGCTTAAAAAAAATGGCCATATTTAGGTATTCATTCCATTCCGGATTAGACTGCCTTAAAAAAAGTTCTTCAAATGAAAAAAAGAAATAGCCAAAAATACTAATCAAAATGCAGCCGAAAATTTTCCTCAGGTTTATAAAAAGCGACATGCAAAATTTGGTACCAATTGGTTCAGTAGTTTTTGAGTTTATCGCGAAACAGACAGACAGACATTGACTTTTATATATATAGAGATATATATATATAGTATAACCTCTTTAATTCAACTGACTAATTCAACACTTACAATGATTCAACCAATTTTCAAATAAATCCAACCAAGTTATCTACTTTAACAGACTATAATTCAACATCTACTTTTTAATTCAACATTATCCCTAAAAAGCTCTTTCTATCCAATCCAAACCTGGACCACAATCATTTTACAAAATTCAACAACCACAATGTCTATACTCAAGAGGATATTAAAGATAATAAACACAAGGTAATTAGACCAAATCCAAATAAATAAATAGTGTGCGACATTTCGGTAACAGCATTGTTACCATCTTCAGACAAAAGTGCTGAATAAGAAAAATAACACAGCATGTTTTAAATAGTTACTGTTTTCAAGTGTGTAATTATAGTCTATCATCCAAATTGTGCTTTATCATTTTTACAGATAATAATGAAGTTGATCATTTTGTAATTCTCTACAAAGTGGTTTGGGATAGAAACCTTCCATTTTGGGATTGATCCTTCTTTAAGGTTGTAAACACTAAAATTTGAGGCTCAACAGGCTCAGTGTTGAAGCCTCCGATTTATATGAGAGAGGATAGAAAAAGGTGTTCTTTGTACAAGAGAACAATCAATAAATCCCATGTGATGTAACATCCTCACCTGGGAGAGATCAGCTGTGTTACCTCCAGGTGTTACTTGTTTGATCTATTTCATCATCTTGCCTTTCTTCAGAGAGTTGAATGCCCATGGTTGGCTTTCTTACTGCTTATTCCTTCTTTGTTTGTGTGTAGCAATAATTTAATAGAAAAAAGTCAGAAATTCCCAAAAAAATATATGTATCTTTTTTTAAATTTATAATTTTCTCTATTCTTTATTGTGTTTATTGTATATTGCAAGTAAAAGCAATCTATCCAAATAGACAGAATCAAAGCAAGCGCAGCTAAAATCATCAGCGAGCTTTGTGGATCCTTTCCAATTCACATTGCTGAACTTGATTCCAACCTTCTTTCCCTGCACCTCAGGAGAAAAATTCATATTCAAAAAGATTAACTTTCCAAAAGAAAACACCTTACAGGAAATTTTATTCGGAATTGGGATCCAAATCAAAGACTCAAACGCCCTACTCCTCTCAACATTGCTCACAACTCAAATCTTTTAAACATCCCAATCAATCTCAAACAGAACTTTCTACCTTCCACACAGAACTTGCAACAAACTCACCTGTAATCTCCTAGCCAATCCCCACAAACATGAAAATCAGCCAGAATTACTTAAAGCTCTTGGCCTCCAAATCATTGAGGAAAATAGCTCCCTCTTCGACATCACAATTTACACTGACGGTAGCCAACTTGAAACTGGACTGTCAGGCAGTGGAATTGCTATCTACAAAGATAAGATCCTTGAAAAAAAAAATCTCCCTTTCCCACCCTAGATACCTTTCATCTTATAAATCAGAACTATCTGCAATAGATACTGTTCTAAAAATAATCAACATCAACTTGCCAAGCAAAATAATAATCTACTCCGACTCAAGAGCAGCCATTTATACCCTTTAAAGCTGCTTCTCCAGTCAAGAACCTTGAGAACCTTGAGAAGTCAAGAGCATTGCTAAGTCTGTAAACCGACTTCCAGCCAACAGCTCAGTCACAGTGCAATGGCTTCCAGCTCACGTTGGAATTCCTGGAAATGAGCTGGCACAGACTCTCTGGCAAAGGCTGGAGCTCTTGGCCTACCTGAAGCTAGGGAATCTACTACCCAACTAGACGAAAAAGACCTCCTCCGTACCATCAAGACCCAATGCCTGCAGTAATGGAAATTTAATGATGCACATGACTGGTACAGAGCAGGAGGGACAAACACCGGACAAACCCCAACAGACACCATCAAATTTCAATGCATCATATTAATTTCTATAACAACACTTACCAAAACGTCACACAATATTTATCTATTTGGGATTTATTCTTATTACATTGTGTTTAATATTCAAGGATGTTTTAGAAAGTGGATATATCTTTGGAAATTTTGTTGGGAAGAAAGTATTTCTAGGAACAAACAACATAGAGACTAAACTAGGCACTTCCAAAATAGAATAAGACCAAAAACAATCTATACAAAGGGTCCATGCTACTTATATTAATGACTGATAGACAATTGAAAATTAAAATAATTTTATCAACATTTTATCAATACATGCAAAAGTACACAGTCTGCACTATTTTAAAAAGATAACTATCTACTTATATAATTGCCTTATTCTGTCTGTGTGAAGTTCACTGTGTGAAGTTCACGGATAGATTTTGGTCAGAATGGATAAAATAAAAAAAAGTGTCAAGGGATGGGAATCGAACCCACGACCTTCCGCTTACCGGGCAGATGCCATGACCACTAGGCTACCCTGGACATATTTTTCCGTTCATAAATTAAATATTAAAACTATATATTCAAATTATTCTACTTGGCTCACGAACAGCGCCCTCTATCAAGGTTATAAATACGTTTAAAATCGAAATCTTTTCAAAATTTTATTAATAATAGTTCGCTTACTAATTAGAATACTTGATCTAAATCGAAATATTTATAGACGCTCGCTCGATTTGAAGATTTATATCGTAACTAATCTGACTGTAAAGTTTGGAGCGGGACGTTTCACAAGAGTGACATCCACGGCGCCAATTTATAATTGTAACGAATAGTGTTTGAATAAAACATTTAATCGGGTATACCCGGGCGTTGCCCGGGTCATTCGTCTAGTATATATATATATGAAAAAACAATAGAAAAAATAAAAGATAAGTGGGTCAGGTGTTGATATTAAAAATAAAGAAGGCATCTCCTGACCACGAGCAGTTTTTTTGGTCGCAGTGGTTCAGCCTACTCCACGCTGACGAGCGCCAAAAGCGCGAAACGCGTTCGTGGATGGCTTTTCTTGATTTATCAAGAAATTGGGTTGGCCAAATATCAGGGAACAGGCTAAATCAATGTTTAGTTGATTTCTGTTCCACCAGATGGCGCTCTGCCTTCTGTAAAGCACATGTGCTCGTGGTCAGGAGATGCCTTCTTTATTTTTAATATATATATATATGCATGATACTATGTACTATGAATATGGCGCCTCTGCCACCACTGCAGAGTTTGGTGGAGAATCACCAGAGGGTCTCTAGCGACACCAAGCATTTCACAATTTATGAAGAAAATGCAGATCGTGTGCTTCGCCACTGAGGAGATGGCATGGTCCTCGAGATCAACTGATATAATGGCTGATAGAAATAGGATGCAAATCAATCACGACTTGCAGCCCTAGGTCAGCTTCATAATTTCTACTTGCTCTAGAAGAGACATACCTGTTTAGAAATAAGTCTCTTTAAAAGCCTGCTATTTGTAGTAACTACCACTGTAGTATGTATATATGTCAACAGGAAGTTTGCAGAACTAGCAGCATCAGATATGTTTCAAAGTCTGGCGGCGAACAGTTAAAGAAAATAGGCTTATTGAGATTCGAAAAACTTGAATTAAATTGTCAAATAAAATCAGTTGAATTAAAGAGGTTATAATATATATATATATGGACAGCAAAAACAGTTACAAACTTCTACTCATTATGGTCTGTACACAATTTTATACTTTTTATTCCGCCCCTGGACACTTTTATTTTTCCGTTCGCCATTACTCTTCATATTTTCACCCTCTCATACTTCATTCAAAAAGGTTAGAAATAGTAGATATTTCTCTTTGAAATAAATATTGATTTTTCACAAAAAAGAAACTTATGCGGTGTAACTTTAAGTATCGTTTAAAAAAAAGATTGTTAAAAAGCTTTTAATTTCAATCAATATTTGAAATCATTTTCAGTCCCCCTCATTCTTAGTGCAATGTGTTGTGCTAACATGCATGGGTGCACAGGTACTGGGAGTTCAGGCACTCAGCGGCACCGGGGCGCTGAGGATTGGGCTGGAATTCCTGAACAAAATTGCCAATTTCAAGGTCATCTATATCTCCGCTCCAACTTGGGGTAGGTTTTTCTGATCATTCAGTCTTTTCTCTCTCTGTCTTTGCACTCCCTCTCACTGAGAATATTTCTATAAAATTCTGTTAAATACAGTAGAACCTATTATAATCAATAAAATAAAAGAAGACGAGTTTATTAAACAATTTTAAATAAACGCAAGCTTTCGGGTGAAAACCCTTCGACAGGCAGTATAAAGCAAACGCGACGATACAAACATGGTACACATGGCAGACAAGAATATATACATCTATGATATTTACATAACTATGGTAAAGAGAATTGCAAATAAGAAATTTACATCATTATGAAATAATGCATATAGAGAATCTATTCTTCAAAAAGAGATGCTAATTTTATAATTGGAAACTGGAATATCGTTGAAATATAGTACATGACTGACACGGGCAACTATAGGGAGAACTACATGAACCTCTCTGTAAAAGACACCTAGTTGTATAGCCAAAGTGTACTTTAGGGTGAGGTGTCCTCTTTATATTTTTAAACTGGTAATTTTGGCGATTATAAAAGTTGTCCTTTATACAAAGGTATCCTCTAGTAAGAGTGTCCTCTCATGGAGGTTCTACTGAATATCTATCCTATGTATCACAACAAGAATGAAGCATCGTTTTTTTAACAAGGTCATAACAAATTTATTTTTGTATCTTTTGGAGGATGAAAGTTTGTTAATTCAAAAGGCAAAATAGGAAAGCTTTTCTTAAATATCAAGATAGGTAACAACACCCCAAATAAGTAATATATAGGTTATTTAATTTCAGGGTTAAGTGGAGAGGACGGGTATAAACTTTTGACATCCATGACCTGGAATCAAATATTGCAACGGCTATCTACATGGGTAGCCATGTGATGCCATGGGTAGCCACTTAGAGTAAAAGCAGTTCCCATCTCCCCACCATTATAGTGGCCTCTACCTTATTTAAAGTGTGATGATGGTAACAATGCTGTTACTGAAACATCACACAGTATTAATTTATTTGGATTTGGTCTTATTACCTTGTGTTTTTAATCTATATACAGTAGAACCTCCCTATAAAGGACACTTAATTGCAGAGCCAAACTGTCCTTTAGGAAGAGGTGTCTTTTTACCGGAAAGTTGCTAAATTGTAAAAATGGCAATTTTGCAAATGAAAACTGTCTATTGTAGAGAGGTGTCTGCTAAAGGAAGGTTCTACTGTATTCCAAATTGTACCTAATCATATAATTGTATGAGATGGTCTCAATTTATAGTTGTAGAAACTCTGTAGTTTACTTTCAAGTTTTGTCAAGTTATTTGAAAAAAGCCTTCTATGAGAGAAGGACACAGATCTCACAAGATATGTTTGTCCTACAGAGAAATAAGGAAATCCTTTATAATTCTTTCAAGAAGTGCAGTGCTCTAGGTAATTGGTACTATCTTGCTATACAGTTACGAGCGTCATCCGTTCTTAATTCTTCATCTCCTAATCATTTGTCATCTCTGTCACCGTTTGCTTTTTCTTTGGAATGGCGCCCTCCTATTGGTTGGCTACGATCACGCCACCTTTGCCCCCCCCCCCCCCCCCCCCCCACTCGCTTTTTCGTTTTTGTAACTATTGTGTTGGAGCGGGTCGCTCCTTAAATAAATGCATATATTAGTTAATAACTAAATGGAATCCTCTCTTTCTTTTTCCCAGTAAGAGACGCCTACGGAAGCCAGCAGTACATAGACAGATAAAGCACATAGGCTATAGTTATTAACTAATATATGCATTTATTTAAGGCGCCCATTTATAATTGTAACAAATAGTATTTGAATAAAAACATTCAATCGGGTAAAACACGGGCGTTGCCCAGGTCATTCGGCTAGTCCTGCTATAAACACAACTCCTTGCAAGAGACGGGAGGTTGGCTGTCAACACGACTGTTTATATATTGCTGACATTTGCTTTGTCAGCATGTCAGCCTGTTATCATCACTAAGCAGTGGCTGTACTCAACTTTTTGATAAAAAATTATCTGAACTTGGCTCAAGGTTAATGATAAGTTTTGTATTTGTTCCTATCACAGGCTATTTGTTGCTGATAGCTCTCATTGTGTTAAAGGTGGGACTTGTGGTTCGACAGTTATCTGATTGTTTGTCAGTTCCTTGTCAGAGCTCTTTATCTCTTCTTTTTTTTTTATTGAGATAGCTAATCATATCTTTCATTTCTCGCTTTCAAATTCCAGATATTTGACTAAGTAACAAAAGCGAAATATACCAGAGACTCTGGTATTGTATATTTTGGTATCAATCACCTTAGCAACTGTTGTTAGCCAAACCTATCTTTCACCACCTACTTGAGAAATTTCCTGAATGGTGGATCTTAGGAAATCAAAGTATCACAAGGTAATAAGACCAAATCTAAATAAATAAATAGTGTGTGACATTTCGTGTTGTTACCATCATCAGACAAAATTTATGAATCTTAAAATACTCATGATGGGAACAATGCTGTTAACCAAAACATCACATACTATTTATTTATTTGGATTTAGTCTTATTATCTTGTGTTTCTAATCTATAATCTGAATGGTATCTTATCACAATATCAAAGCAGCTTGGCCACCATAGCCTGAAAACATGGGTTCCAGACGGGCTTTCAAGAATTTGTCAAAGCTGGTGTTGTGGCTTTGTCACTGACACAAATCTGTTATTTTACCCTGTAGATTTTTTTTTGCATTCAATTTTATAGAAGCCCTTTTTTAAAGAAAACTTTTGTGATGAGGCCGATAAATATACAAAAGAGGCACCTCACCTTTCTAAAATATGTATTCAAACGGTGGATTTTCTCTTTGCAGAGTGCACAGATTCAAAGAGTTCAATATTCTATATACAGTTACGAGCGTCATGCGTTCTTAATAATTCTTCATCTCTGTCACCGTTTGCTTTTTTTTTTTGGAATGGCGCTCTCCTATTGGTTGGCTACGATCACGCCACCTTTGCCCCCCCCCCCCATCATGCCCCCCCCCACTCGCTTTTTGGTTTTTGTAACTATTGTGTTGGAGCGGGTCGCCCCTTAAATAAATGCATATATTAGTTAATAACTAAATGGAATCCTCTCTTTCTTCTTCCCAGTAAGAGACGCCTACGGAAGCCAACAGTACATAGACAGATAAAGCACATAGGCTATAGTTATTAACCAATATATGCATTTATTTAAGGAGCCAATTTATAATTGTAACAAATAGTATTTGAATAAAAACATTCAATAGGGTAAAACACGGGCGTTGCCCGGGTCATTCGGCTAGTGTACTATAACATCAGCTTTGGCTAATTTGAACAAATAGCTGAGATCTCAGTTTTGGAACATTTATTCATCTCTAGGTTGCTCTGTAGTATTAGCTTCTCTGTTGTACTAAACCTGAAACCACAGTTTTTGACTTAATTCGCCAAAACTGGCTTTGTGTCATCCTGCCATCTTTAAATGCTCATTTGATTGGTCAGGATAGGTTCTCCCTTTTTTTCATCCCACATGAATCAATAATGGATTAAAATTTTTGCCCAAAATATATATTTTTAAATACATAATCTCATGGGGTGCTCTATCCTGTGAAAGTGACAATTTTATAATGGTCTATGTAGAACCTGACATTAACACAATCAGACTTGTCCCAGCCAGGTCTGGGGTCAAGGCTAGGAAGCCACTAATCAAGAGTAATAATCCGTCACTTCCTGCTCAGTAAATACTCTGGTTTCACGAAGCTTCTCACACTTACCTTCTATTGACCCTTGACCGCTACAGGACGCGTCCCCAGGTGGCGGATAGGGGAACAACCTTCAGATATAGGCCAGCTGCGAAACAAGCAGAATAACTAACGAATAAGCAGTTGTGGACCAAAAGTAGCATTGTTAGAAAGAGGAGAAAGACCTCTTTAAAAATCCTGACTTCTACTGACCCAGTTGATAGACCTCAGCAAGGATACCTCTCCAGGGATACAGAGGAGTTGCGTCTGTACTCATGTTAGAGTTGGCAGAAAAGGCGTCTGCCTTCATGTTAGAAACAGCCTCAGCTTACAGGCAGTCACCAAAGTGTACCTGGATCATAGTGTTGTTTATATATTAGCCATAAAACCTTTGGCAAATTGTGAAGATTCCATTTGATCCCTTGTGAATCTCATGGAATAGAGCCCGCCTTGGACTAATGAGGGCCATTAGCCTGAAACCATGCTGGGTGCTTCTTGATTGGCCAAAGCTGGTGTTATGGCTTTGTCACCGACCTGAGGTTGCTAGTTTGCAGCGATGGTCAATAGTCTAGTTTTGATGTCTATTTTGGCAAGAGCCTTTATATATATTGAATAAATAAAACTCTTATTAAATCCAAAATAAGCCTTATTTTTGAAATAAAATATTAATATGTCGTAGCTAAATGAAGAGGCGCAGCCGTTATGCCTAGCGAACAGCGCACCCGCGATGTCTGCCACCTTTATTTTTTGCCCAGCTTTTATACATGGATGAATTTACATATTTACATTTTAACACAAGCGTAACATATTTACATACTTAGTTTGACGGAAATAAATTATCTCTTGGCATTAACTATACAAATTATGACAAATATATAATGATATACATGTGCTCTCATAAAGAAAAAGTAATTAATTAATTTAAGTAGAAAATTAACAAAAAAAAAAAGTTTTAAACAATGGTGCAACAACAAAGACTTTTAAAGTCACTGAATCCAATTTATAATTTTTCCCCTTATTTTGGGTATTTCTTTATGGGCATTTGTCTTCATCTCAATTCCACATCTCACATTTTCACTTTTGTACTATTTTTCATATTATTATATATGTATTCAGCCATTATAAAGGACTGCGGCGGGTGATTATAAACAATACTTAAAGTTACACCGCATAAGTTTCTTTTTTATGAAAAATCAATATTTATTTCAAAGAGAAATATTTACTATTTCTAACTTTTTTGAATGAATTATGAGAGGGTGAAAATATGAAGAGTAATGGCGATCAGAAAAATAAGTGTCCAGGGGCGGGAATTTTATTTTTCCGATCGCCATTACTCTTCATATTTTCACCCTCTCATAATTCATTCAAAAAAGTTAGAAATAGTAAATATTTCTCTTTGAAATAAATATTGATTTTTCATAAAAAAGAAACTTATGCGGTGTAACTTTAAGTATTGTTTACATTCACAGCCATGTTATTCCTCTATCATTCTATAAAGCTGAGCTAGAGAGAACTAAACTGAACCACTTGAACCCCAATGTATGTCCCACCCGCCCATGTTAGTCACTAACCTGATTGCACTTGTGAGCTAGGTAATCACATTCTTCTCTTCAAACATTCTGGTTTCACTGACCACCGTACCTACAGATATTGGGACTACAAGAGCCGCAAGTTGGACTTTGAGGGGATGCTACAAGATCTGCAGGTTAGTAGTGGGTGCAATGATGTCTCTTTGCAGCAAAATAAACCATCCTAACATGTTTTGAAATGTAAACACAAGGTAATAAGACCAAATCCAAATAAATAAATAGTGTGTGACGTTTCGGTAACAGCGTTGTTACCATCTTCAGACTTTTGTCTTAGGTCTGAAGATGGTAACAACGCTGTTACCGAAACGTCACACACTATTTATTTATTTGGATTTGGTCTTATTACCTTGTGTTTATAATCTATAATCCAAATTGTGCCTTATCATGTTTTGAATTGAATTATCTACCCAAGTTGTGTTATCAGCACATTGTCACTATTCATAAATGGTACAAGATATTTATTATATTTGGACATTGTGATAATGTAAAACGAAAATTGAAATTATACAGCGAATGTTTCTTTTTATAAAAATCGAAATTTATTTTCAAAGAGAAATAGCGATTTTATAAAAAGAAACATTCGCGGTATAATTTCAATTTTCGTTTTACAATCATCAGCCGCGTTATATTGTATTGTGATAATGTATAGAGATATATATTATAAATGTGAAAAAATAGTACAAATGTGATATTGTACTATTTTTTCACATTGTTTCGCGTTCTCACACAATTCTAGCCTTAACTACCCGTTTCAGGTTTTTCAGGAAACCTGAATGACCAGTTTTTTGGTCGTTGAGGTACAGCCTACACCACGCTGACGAGGGCCAACAGCCTGAAACACGTACGTGGTTAGCTTTTCTTGATTAATCAAGAATGGGTATTTGGCCAATTCAGGAATAAGTAGAAGTTGATGAATAGTTGATATTTATTTCGATAGATGGCGCAAGCCATCAGCAGCTTTCTGTTGCCCGATAAGGAGATGCCTTTTTTTCAATATATATAAATGTTCTTGTAACCTTAAAAAGATATTCAAAATAGATGCAATAACACTGCCATCTGTTGACCATCTCTGCAACCTAGCCAACTTGGATCACCAGCTTTGGTCATTTCAAACCTGTGTTCACTTCCAATCAAAGCCAATCCACACCATATCAGTTCTGCCATAGCCTGAAAGAATTGTCTAGGTAGAAAAATCTTACTTTTGATAAATAATCTTTAAGATAATAAACTTAGTGATAATAAAACTTATAGATAAAAAAAAATTGTTATCATCGTCGCAATGAGGGCGCTGCTTGCGAGTTAAATCTGCAAATAGCTCTAAGGATATTCAAGATATTCAAGAAATTATTTTTCAAAAACCTTCTCTCGGGGATATACCTAATAATATCCCAAAATACCCGGCGATTGGATGTATGGTTTTTGAATCTATAGAGTACAAACATACAGACAGACATTCAATTTTATATATATATATATATATATATAGATAATATTTTTAAATCAAAGCTATTTCTTTATCACAATGTAACTGGACCAAATTCAAATAAGTGTGAGATATTTAGGTAGCTTACATCACTAGAGAGTGGTTGTAGAGTTGCTGCTAGTAAACTAATTTGGATTTGGTCTTTTTAAACCACATTCAGATTTGAAATTCTGACCATTGTGGGATATACTATGTTCACACAAAATTAAATGGGAGCTTTCAGTTCTTGCCCTTTCTCAACATTTAGGTAAAATTTATTGAACTCAAAGAGTCAGAGAGGGGGCCCAAAAAACTTGTATATTTCCATTATCATAGTTGTATTAATCAAGAGCTTTTACTGAAATATTTCCAAGTTTCCAGTCAGGTTAAATGGCCTCTCAAAATACAAAATTGTGTCTTTCACAACTTTCAACTAGAATACCCTCCTTCCTACTTGAATTTACTCTTTTATCAAAATCTTTCTCTGAGAGAGAGAGAGAGATACATCATGCATTTTTTTTTTTTGTAATTTTAGAAGTCTTTAGATATACAGTAGAACCTCCTTGTAAAGGACACCTAATTGCAGAGCCAAAGTGTCCTTTAGGGAGAGATGTCCTCTTACCGGAGAGTTGTTAAATTGTAAAAATGGTAATTTTGCAAATGAAAACTCTCCTTTGTAGAAAGGTGTCCGCTAAAGGGAGGTTCTACTTTATATATATATATATATAAATAGAGTTTTATTATAATAAAAATGCTGAATTATATTTGATTGAATTAGAGATGTTAAACTGTGTTTGTATCCTATTGTTTGTCTCAAGTTAGCTAATAATTTCAAAACTGTTGATGAGGCAGCAATAGGCTGATCCCTGTGCTGTGCAGGATGCTCCAGAAGACAGTGTCATCCTCATGCATGCCTGTGCTCACAACCCCACTGGCATGGATCCTACTGAGGACCAGTGGAAGCAGATCGCACAAGTCATGAAAGTAATTTACCCTTTCACAATCTCTCATATTGCCCCAATTATCTCTGCACTAGCTCTCTAACAGTGGTGGTTCTTAGACCATGTCTTCACTCTTCTCTAGCTTTGATATAGTAGTTATGATCCTCTGTGGTTAATTCTGTACAAGATAGAATATGATCTCTGCAATAGCTCTCTAACAGTGGTGGTCCTTAGACCATGTCTCCGCTCCTCTCTAGCTTTGATAAGGTAGTTATGATCCTCTGTGGTTAATTCTGTACAAGATAGAATATGATCTCTGTACTAGCTCTCTAACAGTGGTGGTCCTTAGATCATGTCTCTGCTCTTCTCTAGCTTTGATATGGTAGTTATGATCCTCTGTGGTTGATTCTGTACAAGATAGAATATGATCTCTGTACTAGCTCTCTAACAGTGGTGGTCCTTAGATCATGTCTCCGCTCCTCTCTAGCTTTGATATGGTAGTTATAATCCTCTGTGGTTGATTCTGTACAAGATAGAATATGATCTCTGCAATAGATCTCTAACAGTGGTGGTCCTTAGATCATGTCTCCGCTCCTCTCTAGCTTTGATATGGTAGTTATGGTCTCTGTGGTTGATTCTGTACAAGATAGAATATGATCTCTGCAATAGCTCTCTAACAGTGGTGGTCCTTAGATCATGTCTCCGCTCCTCTCTAGCTTTGATATGGTAGTTATAATCCTCTGTGGTTGATTCTGTGCAAGATAGAATATGATCTCTGCAATAGATCTCTAACAGTGGTGGTCTTTAGATCATGTCTCCGCTCTTCTCTAGCTTTGATATGGTAGTTATAATCCTCTGTGGTTGATTCTGTACAAGATAGAATATGATCTCTGCAATAGATCTCTAACAGTGGTGGTCTTTAGATCATGTCTCCGCTCTTCTCTAGCTTTGATATGGTAGTTATGATCCTCTGTGGTTAATTCTGTACAAGATAGAATATGATCTCTGCAATAGCTCTCTAACAGTGGTGGTTCTTAGACCCTGTCTCCACTCTTCTCTAGCTTTGATATGGTAGTTATGATCCTCTGTGGTTGATTCTGTACAAGATAGAATATGATCCCTGCAATAGCTCTCTAACAGTGGTGGTTCTTAGACCATGTCTCCACTCTTCTCTAGCTTTGATATGGTAGTTATGATCCTCTGTGGTTGATTCTGTACAAGATAGAATATGATCTCTGCAATAGCTCTCTAACAGTGGTGGTCTTTAGATCATGTCTCCACTCTTCTCTAGCTTTGATATGGTAGTTATGGGTGTGTGTGACATATCACTGTTACCAAAACATCATACACTATTTATTTATTTGGATTTGGTCTCATTATCTCTTGTGTTTCTATTTTATATTCCAAATTGTACCATATCACTTCAAAAAGGCCAAATCCAAATAAATTGAAAGTGTGCATATAGTGTTTTTGGTCTTATTACCTTGTGTTTTAAATCTATAATATAAATTGTTCCTAATCAATGTAAAATCTCCTTTAAAAAGCTTAGATTATCATGTGATGTTACATTGCACTGTGTCCAGGAGAGGAAGCTCATGCCTTTCTTTGATTGTGCCTACC
This sequence comes from Cordylochernes scorpioides, assembly GCA_030710605.1. Classification (NCBI taxonomy): domain Eukaryota; kingdom Metazoa; phylum Arthropoda; class Arachnida; order Pseudoscorpiones; family Chernetidae; genus Cordylochernes; species Cordylochernes scorpioides. Next base: position 11,397,810 of record CP092879.1, on the reverse strand, counting down.
AAGGATTTGCCACTGGAGACTTGGTCAAGGACAGCTGGGCTGTTCGCTACTTTGTGGAGGAGGGCTTCGAAGTCATCTGCTCACAGTCTTTTGCCAAAAACTTCGGACTCTACAGTAAGTATAGAGATTTCTACCTCGAGGAACATCCTGGAGTATTTTCTCTTAGAGGGACTTCATAGTGTGTGAAATAAACCCAAATGATATCTTTCACTTGGCCAAACAGGAGACACAGTAGAACCCCCCTTTAACGGACACCCCGCTAGGACAGTTTTCATTTGCAAAATTACCATTTTAACAATTTAGCAACTCTCTGGTAAGAGGACACCTCTCCCTAAAGGACACTTTGTCCCTGCAATTAGGTGTCCTATACAGGGAGGTTCTACTGTACTTGAGAAAAGCAAACTCTTAAAAAAATCATTGGCCTCATGCTTCTGCCCCATAAACTGACATTGACAGAAAATTGCTTTCAAACAATGGGGTTCACAGTGCTGGCACCTCCAGGTAGATTTGACATTTTTTTAATTGAAGAGTAATGAGGACAGTAGGAAGATGTTTTAAATTACTGTAATTTCATATCTTGTACAGCAGAACCTCTATGAGAGCATACTCCCACTATAGGATATCTACCTACACAAAGGGCAGTTTTCATCACCAAAAATACCACCAATTTTTACTAATCTTACACCTCGTGTAAAGGAATCTAAAGGAAATTTTGGCTATACAACTAGGTGTTCTTTATAGAGAGGTAGTTCTGTATATAAATAAAATGCCATGTTAATGCCCTCTATATTTATTTCCAACATTATATCAATAGCTATTGTCTAGCTAATACAATGACTTTTTAACAGGGTTCATGCTCTTGCAATAACTAACCTGAAAAAATTCTCTCTGTCACAAGATTGAACTACCTGCTTTCATTCAAACACATGCATTAAACAGTATTTAAAAGAAATACTAATGGTGTTTACAATCTGCATTCTAAACATGGATTACTTTGTAATCACCCTCTATACGTTATTGAGCTGTTGAAAAAAAAAAACCTGCTACCCTTCTTCTTTCTTACCTCTACTCAATCATATTAGGGTATCAAGTTGTGACCCTTGATGGTGTTTGTTTGATAACCAACATGACCTGCTACCCTAATACAGTAGAACCTCTGTTACCAGTTGTTTTTTTTTTGCTTATCCCTAGTACACGTGGTACAGGCCATGATAATCATGGTGGGTAGTTAGCGACTGCGTTTTACTGTAAGCGCACCACATGTCTACACATGTGAAAGCAGTTCGACTTTGCACTTACAAATGTGCCAGAGCCCCATTTGGTTACTTGCACTCGCTGGTGGGGTTGGACTTTTGCAAGAATCGGGGGGCCATTGGAGCATTTTTTTTTTTTTTAAACAGAAAAAAAGTGTCCAATGCGGGGATTGAACCCGGGTCGTAGGGGTCGTAAATCAAATGGTTTAACCAGCCTTCCACCGACCCCCCGTTACCAGTTGTAAAGCCAAAGAGAGGTTTCAGAGAACAGATAATTGGTAAAAATGGTAATATTGGTGATTGGTGAAACTATTCTTTTGTATAGATGTGTCTATTAGCAGTAGTGTCCTCTCATGGAGAGGTTCTTCTGTATATTCCTCACCCTTAATGTGCTGACAGATGAGAGAATTGGCAATTTAACCATGGTATTCCGGGACACTAATACCATCCCTGCCGCCAAGTCCCAGCTCACTCTGCTGGTCCGGGGAAACTACTCCAATCCTCCAGCCCACGGGGCCCGCATTGTCCATCTGGTGCTTACCACTCCCGAACTCTTCTCTAAATGGTTAGTTCTCTCCTACCACGGTGGAACTCCTGGAGCAGTTGAAGGGGTCTGTGCAGGAAGGAACACATTGTGGAGATGTCAGAGCGGATCAAGGAGATGAGACAAGGCTTACGCTCTCGACTGGAAAAACTGGAAGCTCCTGGAACCTGGGATCACATTACCACACAGATTGGCATGTTCTCCTACACTGGGCTCTCCCGTGAGTTGGCATCCTTTGTGTCATAGTGGTTTCTACCTATTGGTTGCCTCAAATCTCAGACACCATAAAAGATGAACTTTTATTTTGACAAATTGAACAATTCCAACACACACACCACATATATAGAAATCTAAAAAAGCACATGTGCTCGTGGTCAGGAAATGCCTTCTTTATTTTTAATATATATATATATTAAAAACAAAAAGAGGCATATCCTGACCAGGCTCACACAAGCATTTCTAGATGGCAGAACGCCATCTAGTGGAGCAAAAATAAACTAAACAAAGTGCTCATGTGAGCCTGGTCAGAATATGCCTCTTTTTGTTTTTAATATCAACACCTGACCTTTTATAAAATATTTTTTAAATTATTTTTTCACATATATATATATGAAAGATACCAACAGTATTAATAGAAAAATTGACATACCTCCGTTATATTTACAGTTCAAATAGATTTAAAATTCTTTTATTATTGTTGTTGTTGTTGTTGTTTCTTATCCCCTTGTGTAAAGATTACACGAATTCCATGAGTTCATGCTCCTCGAGCTGTTTTATGATGAGCAGCGGCCTCTCCCAAAGGTCGTGTTTAGTGCATCTAATGCAAGCCAAAATGTGTTCTGGAGCTGTTCTTTTATTATACTTATTAGGAATCATATATTATTTTTAATTTTTATAAATGTACATATCTAGTCTATTCTTATTAATATTTGTTTGTGTGTATATATTTTAAATTTTATCCCCACAGAGTTGCAAATATTTATATATCGTCGCGTGAAGGCATCACGTGATGAACCAAAGCAGTTCAAAAACAAGAAAAGCCCTAACGAAGTTAGGTGTATAGCCTATTGAAATATTGGCATTTATTATTAAATAAAATTTATTTTGATCCAAAATATGCTATTCAATTAATATATATATTAAAAACAAAGTAGGCATATCCTGACCTGGAGTATATATATATCCTTTTATATTTACATATTTTCTTTTCTCTCAATATATACATATTTACTTATATACTGCATTTTTCTTCTTTAAAAAAGAAAACAAATCAGCATATGGAATCAATACAGTGTCAAATCTTGGATTATCTCAGCCTCTTCAGTATTGTCAGGTCTCAGAGCATTGTTGCAATCACACCTTCCTAGAGTCAGTGAAGACTTTCATCTTGTAACTTATCTCCATCCTGTAGTGAATCCAATGATTCTGTGCAGAGGAGCAAGTGAAGCACCTGGTGGATCACTACCACATCTACCTGCCCAAGGACGGCAGGATCAGCCTCTGTGGCCTCAACCACAAGAACCTGGATTATGTGGCAGATGCCTTTGCCAGCACCATTCGGCTGCTGCCCAACACAGGCTGAATTCTCTCTCCTCCATGTGTGTTGTTAACATCTATTGTTATCTTTTAGAACTGTTACGTTTATTTTCACAACTTTTATATTTATATCCTTTTCCTCTCTCCCTCTTGTCAAATAAAATATTACCTAGATTTATTAAACTGTCTGTTGACACCATAAACTCATCTAGAATAAAATTGTCATATACAGTTTCAATATTAGAAACATGGGCGGCGGTGGAAGGCTGGTTAAACCGTTTGGTTTTCGACCACTAGGACCTGGGTTCGATTCCTGCATTAGACACTTTTTTCTGTTAAAAAAAAAAATGCTCCAATGGCCCCCGATTCTTGCAAAAGTCGAACTGCTTTTCACATGTGTAGACATGTGGTGCGCTTACAGTAAAAAAAAAAAAGCAGTCGCTAACTACCCACCATGATTATCATGGCCTGTACCACGTGTACTAAGGATAAGCAAAAAAAAAATATATATGTGATATAATATAATAATAAGGTGGGGAAAGAGAAATAAGGACACTACAAGTTTGGAAGAGGAATCCCAGACAACCAGAGAGAGAGAGGGATCGACGGGCCTGGCACCGCCAGGCGGCTGCCCGTGTCGAACACAAACACCCACTGTCTTAATTAGTCCTGAGGTTCCAAGTAACGGGGCCCCAGTTGTCGCCCCTTGGAATGTCGCTGCTGTCTCAAGTGACCGATCCTTACCCGCCCTCTCTCTCTGGGTTGACTGTAGGTTTGCTTTATTATTTTTGGAAGAACATTTATTATGACATATATATATATATATTAGAAACACAAGGTAATAAGACCAAATACAAATAAATAAATCAATAATGTTCGAGGTTTCGGTAACAATTTTGTAACCGAAACATCACACACTATTTATTTATTTGGATTTTGTCATACCTTGTGTTTCTAATTTATAACTCAAATTGTACCTTATTATTTTTAATATTGATTTCAATATTGTCCATGATAATCATTGATGATTGGAGATTGGATTTTTGATCTCTTTTTTTCATCTTATTAGGATTTTTTTTTTGTAGAAAGAGATTCTTCCTTCCTCTGAAAGCACCCAAAGTTGTAATCAAAGAAAATTACTGGGAGATATACAACCTGGGTTGATATTTCACTGTGACTAGTATATTGCCTCCTTCCCCGCCTATTTGAAGAATGTGCTATATTTATACATCACATGTGTCTACAATACATATTTGGTGTCAGAATTCTGTTTGGTTACTTGCTCTTAACTGGTGGGAATAGACTATTCTATATACAGTTACGAGCGTCATGCGTGGCCTCTGTCACGGTTTGCTTTTTTTTAGGAATGGCGCCCTCCTATTGGTCGGCTACGATCACGCCACCGGGTCGCTCCTTAAATAAATGTATATATTAGTTAATAACCAAATGGAATCCTCTCTTTCTTTTTCCCAGTAAGAGACGCCTACGGAAGCCAACAGTACATAGACAGATAAAGCACATAGGCTATAGTTATTAACTAACATATGCATTTATTTAAGGCGCCAATTTATAATTGTAACAAATAGTATTTGAATCAAAACATTCAATCGGGTAAAACACGGGCGTTGCCCGGGTCATTCGGCTAGTAGAAATCTATGAGAGAGAAGGGGCCAATGCTAACGATGGAATCTTAAACAACAATTAAAACATTTGGTTGTCCAATTATATTTATTCATTTAGATTTGATAAGGCACAATTTGGATTAGAGATTAGAATTACAAGGTAATAAGAACAAATCTAAATAAATAAGGTGTGTAACGTTTCGGTAACAGCCTTGTTACCATCATCAGATAAAAATTGAATGAGAAGAAATTATTTAATATGGCTTAAGGGATTCCTAACCAAGAGGATTTTTTGAGCCCAAAAAGAAAAATGGCTGTTGCAAGCAGACAACCTGCAAAGCACCGTTGTAAAACCCGAAGTTACTGCTGGAGGGAGCCTAGGAATGGGTGGCCAGGAATCAACTAGGTGCAGTCAGGATGCAGAAGAGGATCAGAGGGGCAGGGAGGGATCTGCGGAGATCAGGGGTGGGTCCTAGAGGCCTAAAACTTCATATTTTCAGACCTCAGGATCTGGAAGGAGGCAGATCTGGCTTTGTGCAAGTCAGGTTGGCCCTTGGCACAACAGTTGGTGCACTTGGCAGTACGCGGGTTAGCCAGGGAGGAGTAGACACGACCCTCATGACCTTCGGTTTCGCAGTGGAAGCACTTTGGGTCCCTGGTGCACTGATCCGAGTTGTGGCCAAAGTCACAGCAGTGGAAGCAGACACGGATGAATTCTTCAAAGGTGAGGATGACAACATCAACCACCCTCCTTCAGCGAGCACCCAGGGCTCTGAAGCTGGCCTTGTCCACCTCGATGAAGGCTGTGCAGGTCCCGTTCCTTATGGCAGACAGATGCACCACCTTGTTGCAGGAAGTTGGCTTACGGCTGGAGGAAGGTCTCCTCAATGGTAGAGTTGTCCTTGTCCACCCTGAAAAGTAAGACTTGTAGCAGGAGTTCTTTCTGCTTGCGGACCTTCATGCCTTCCAGCTTGTTGGTCAGGGAGGATCAGACAGCAGGGATGGTGTCAGGTTTTCTGGCGTGAAGCACTAGCTTTCCTCTGTTGCGCAGAGATGGCCAGACGCCTTGGGGCAAAGGATGGACAGCGCAGACGGCCTTCAGGATGTCCCGGGGGGGTTGGCCTGTGGGTGAGAAGAAATATCACAGCATGTTCTTAAATAGTACTGTTATCAAGATTGTGTGAACAAGATAACAGGTTAGACAAAAATAGTTTTCTAAGAGAAAACCTAAAATATTATTCTTAGAATAAGAAGTGGAAAAATAGCATCAAATTCTAGAAAAACAAATTTAAAATAAAGTTTTTTTTCCCCAATTCTAATTCAAAGAATAATATTTTAGGTTTTCTTAGAAAACTATTTTCTTCTTATCTGCTATCTTGTTACACACAATATTAATAACAGTGCTAACTATCTAAGAACATGCTGTGATATTTCTTCTCATTCAGTCTTTTGTATGATGATGGTGACAATGCTATTACTGAAACATCACACAATATTTATTTATTTGGTCTTATTACCTTGTAGTTCATTAAGGTTTGTTTATCTGAAAAAGGCAGCTCTCTCCTTTTTACTAAAACATAAAAACACTTTATTTATGATCTTTGCACCATTGAATAGACCATCTGCTTTGGCAAATATGGACAAATAAGCCAACCTGAATATTGTTGTCTTGTGGTTTATTAATTGATCTAGATTTGAATATGCTTTGCAAAGATTCAATAAAATGCAATTTTATAAAAGGAAGATATATGCATTTTATGTTAATACCATCCAGTGTTGGGCAAATATTAATTAAAATGATTTATTAAAGATTAACAATTGATTAATTGTTAATTGTAATTTTCACAATTAACAATTAATTAATTGTTAATTGCACTTCAATTTAATTGAAAAATAATTTTTTAATGCCCAACACTGCATTTCAGTACCACTCTCTTCTCGAACATGCTGTCCGACAATTTGTGACTCTTTGGCAGATTTGTCATTGTCGCAAAAGAAAAAAGGCGTTCAACTGCAGCTGACGATGGTAAAGCTGTGTTGTATTTAATAAAAACACTTTTTATCTCAGGCAGTGTTGGGCAAATATTAATTAAAATGATTTATTAAAGATTAACAATTGATTAATTGTTAATTGTAATTTTCACAATTAACAATTAATTAATTGTTAATTGCACTTCAATTTTATAGAAAAATAATTTTTTAATGCCCAACACTGATACCATCCTACTTCACTTTTCTAAAATATATTTAGATAAAAGAGTCGGCCAGTATACCATTATTTACATCGGTAAGGGACATATACAAGGGCCAGTCAAGAGAGAATAAGAATGATTTTATTAAACAAAACATGTAGAGTCTAGAGTTGAATATGGTCTTTTTCAAAGAGTTGGCATCTGCCATTCTCTTGAAATAAATGTTGGTGTAGTATTTTAAATAATTACAACTCTCTTTAAAGCAACAAAAGAATTATTTATAGCAAGACAAGAAATAAAAAACCAACGGGATGCCAAACAAAACCTTTTTATCGAAAAGATAGAAGTTGCCTGGCCGGCATTCATATTTATATAAAAAAACCTTATTAGGTTAATAAACCTGCAACCACCTACCGGTTAGTTCCTATTCAAAATCTAGCTTTCACACAGAGTATTAAATAATAAAATACGACAGTTAGAACCCAACCTTTGACGTCATTTTCAGAATTCAAGAAATAATGATTATTCTCTCCCTTTGTGCGTTAGACCTAGAAATGTTATTTAATTTGCTGGTTATCATTTTGGTTTTATGAAGCCGTGATGAGGCTTCACTAACAATATGGTATGGATCTCCCCAACATCACATGGGATTGGTGTGTTTACACTTTATACAATTTAATACGGGGGGTCGGTGGAAGGCTGGTTAAACCGTTTGGTTTACGACCACTACGACCCGGGTTCGATCCCCGCATTGGACACTTTTTTCTGTTTAAAAAAAAAAATGCTCCAATGCCCCCCCCTATTCTTGCAAAAGTCCAACCCCACCAGCGAGTGCAAGTAACCAAACGGGGCTCTGGCACATTTGTAAGTGTAAAGTCGAACTGCTTTCACATGTGTAGACATGTGGTGCGCTTACAGTAAAAAGCAGTCGCTAACTACCCACCATGATTATCATGGCCTGTACCACGTGTACTAGGGATAAGCAAAAAAAACAATTTAATATAGAATTTCAATAAGGGGTTCACATTGGAAATATACCACCACCAGTTTATAGCAAGTTTCCCACTGAGTGGGTAGTTGCAGCTGGTATTGCAAACTAAAGACCATGAAGGTAAATAGAGTTTTCTTCGCCACATATATCTGTAGCCTCAGAATGGAAAAGGGTCAGACCAAATGACATCCTGCAGGAAGCAAACACCTCCCGGTAGCATCTATAGTTTTGTGACCATTGCTGTATCCATTGGCACAAGTTGTTTTTGTTTCTTATTCCCTTGTGTAGAAATTACACAAATTCTGTGAATCCATGCTCCTCAAGCTGTTTTATGATAAGCAGCAGCCTCTCCCAAAGGTCCTGTTTAGTGCAAGCCAAAATGTGTTATGGGGCTGCAGGTTCAAGTTACATTTTAGGCAAGTGGGTTAGATTTTGTTGTTATTTTCAATGTCTTGAGATGGCCTGTTCTAAATATTGTTAGTGTTGTTTGATGCTGTCTATTTCTGAGGTTCAGAGCTCTTCCTGGGTCCACTCCACTGTAGCAGCTGTGTGTGGGGAAAGAAGTATTCCCACCCTCACCATTCACCCTTGAGGATAGGGGAGTGGAGAGGCGACTCCGCGTGTTTGCCTTGCGTCGGAGTGCCACTGGTTGATCGTCAGTGAAGCTGTAAGCTGGCTATCCGCCCTTGGTTAGCTGGTCACGAGGCGCACGTGTCTTGAAACTCTTGGGTCTTCGCTCTGTGTGTGCGCCATTGGGAGCGTCCTTGCCGTGCGCGAAAAATGCTCCAGGGGTGTCCCTGTCTGCTGAAAAACCAAGGGGTGCACCCAGTAGTACCACCCTCCCGCCTTCGCGTTGGTTTCCCGCGTAAACCTCAGAACCTCAGAGGTCCCTGATTCGTCGGCAGATTCAGGGAGTACTGTGACCAAAGGGTTCGAGGGCCAAAGGGGGGGGAGTCCTATTGGAGCGTAGGACGGGTTTAACTAAGTCCGAACGAGAGGGCTCGGTCAGCAACCTTGCCATGAACTCTCGGAGACGCCTGTGGGTTTGATTGGTCGACCCCATGGAGCCAGATCATAATGGCGGGCGCGAGGGGCCAAACAATGGCCGCTCGGTGCATGGAGAATGCATCATTCCCTTTTGGCTGGGTGACCTGGATGTCAGCAATGGGTGTGCTATCGCGCGCCGGTTTATGGACCTTCGAGGTCTAGGCAACCATTAATGCTCCCAGGGTGTAGCAGCTGTGTACTTAGGTGGGATCCTCCAGTTCTTATTTTGGCTAATGTCTCTATTTCTTTAAAAGTAAGTTTATTTTTCCATGGCAAGGGTTCTCTTGTTCATTTTTTTTTTGCTAGCACATCAGCAGCTTCATTGCTTTCAATTCCAACGTGTGAGGGTATCCATTAAAAGTGAATTTTTGAGGTTTTTGGAGATAGCCAATTATGTTCCTGCTTACTTTGTCTCTAAGTTCCCCTGTGTGACTCAAGTGTTGTATGGCACTTCTACTACCAGTAAGGATCCAGATATCTTGAAAATTAGTATTTCTGATGGATTTTAAGGCTTCATAGATGGCTATAAGTTCTGATCTGAAGACTGAGCAAAAATCTGGGTTTCTTCTGTTTATTTTCTCAATGCCACGAGACAGCCACTGTGCCCCAACTTATCTCTACTATCATGGGTGTAGATAGTTATTGAATTTTTAGGAATGTGTTATTATTTCTAATGACAATTGTTTTAAGCAATTTGGTATTGTTTGTTGGTGGGTTCATTTGAAGTGGCATTAAAAATAATATTTTGTAATGGTTCGCATGTAGAAATTTTTGTGCGTCTGCTAAAACACCTAACACCTGACCTTTTTCTATTTTTCCTTACTTTTTCCATAAATAATCTCTATATATATATATAAAAGTCAATGTCTGTCTGTCTGTTTCGCGATAAACTCAAAAACTACTGAACCAATTGGTACCAAATTTTGCATGTCGCTTTTTATAAACCTGAAGAAAATTTTCAGCTGCATTTTGATTAGTATTTTTGGCTATTTCTTTTTTTCATTTGAATAACTTTTTTTACGCGGAGTAATCCGGAATGGAATGAATACCCAAATATGGCCATTTTTTATAAGCATCGGTGGTTCAGTGGTAGAATGATCGCCTGCCACGCGGGCGGCCCAGGTTCGATTCCCAGCCGATGCATTTTTTTAAAACTCATTTATATTATATATAATATAAATATATATTATTATATCAACTATATTAATTAAATCAAATACCTAAACACTAATATAATACAATTTTTGCCATCACACACACTTTTTTTCCTGTAGTTTATGGGTTACTTCTGTATTGCTCTTCTATGACACTTCTAATATTTATTATTGATATACTTTCAGTATGAAGGAAATTGCAATCGGGGGAATTCTCGGGCGAAGCTGGGTCATACGTCTAGTATAATATATATATTAGAAATAAACCATTAAAGCATAAATGTTTATTTCACATAAAACAAACTGATGAAGCCAAGCCCTCCCATTATATTTTTCAAAGCAGTAAGGACAGTAGGTTTTATGTGTAAAAGGAACATTCGAGCTTTAATGGATTTATTTCTCACATATAGATGGTTGTTATTGCATTTAATATAAATGTGGTGAACTTGCAGCAAAAAACAGTCGCCAACTACTACCCACCATGTGGTATTTTTCAGAGTTGGCATCTGCCATTCTCATGAAATAAATGTTGGTGTAGTATTTTAAATAATTACAACTCTCTTTAAAGCAACAAAAGAATTATTTATTGCAAGACAAGAAATAAAAAAACAACGGGTTGCCAAACAAATCCTTTTTATAGAAAAGATAGAGGTTGCCTGGCCGGTATTCATATTTATATAAAAAATAGACACTTCGGCCAGTTGGAGTTTTTTTTTAAAAAACTCCAACTGGCCTAAGTGTCTATTTTTTATATAAAAAACCTTTTTAGGTTAATAAACCTGCAACCACCTACCGGTTAGTTCCTATTCAAAATCTAAGCGCTTTCACACAGAGTATTAAATAATAAAATACGACAGTTAGAACCCAACCTTTGACGTCATTTTCAGAATTCAAGAAATAATGATTATTCTCTCCCTTTGTGCGTTAGACCTAGAAATGTTATTTAATTTGCTGGTCATTATTTTGATTTTATGAAGCCGTGATGAGGCTTCACTAACAATATGGTATGGATCTCCCCAACATCACATGGGATTGGTGTGTTTACACTTTATACAATTTAATACGGGGGGTCGGTGGAAGGCTGGTTAAACCGTTTGGTTTACGACCACTACGACCCGGGTTCGATCCCCGCATTGGGCACTTTTTTCTGTTTAAAAAAAAAAAAAAATGCTCCAATGGCCCCCCCAATTCTTGCAAAAGTCCAACCCCACCAGCGAGTGCAAGTAACCAAACGGGGCTCTGGCACATTTGTAAGTGCAAAGTCGAACTGCTTTCACATGTGTAGACATGTGGTGCGCTTACAGTAAAAAGCAGTCGCTAACTACCCACCATGATTATCATGGCCTGTACCACGTGTACTAGGGATAAGCAAAAAAAACAATTTAATATAGAATTTCAATAAGGGGTTCACATTGGAAATATACCACCACCAGTTTATAGCAAGTTTCCCACTGAGTGGGTAGTTGCAGCTGGTATTGCAAACTAAAGACCATGAAGGTAAATAGAGTTTTCTTCGCCACATATATCTGTAGCCTCAGAATGGAAAAGGGTCAGACCAAATGACATCCTGCAGGAAGCAAACACCTCCCGATAGCATCTATAGTTTTGTGACCATTGCTGTACCCATTGGCACAAGTTGTTTTTGTTTCTTATCCCCTTGTGTAGAAATTACACAAATTCCGTGAATCCATGCTCCTCAAGCTGTTTTATGATAAGCAGCAGCCTCTCCCAAAGGTCCTGTTTAGTGCAAGCCAAAATGTGTTATGGGGCTGCAGGTTCAAGTTACATTTTAGGCAAGTGGGGTAGATTTTGTTGTTATTTTCAATGTCTTGAGATGGCCTGTTCTAAATATTGTTAGTGTTGTTTGATGCTGTCTATTTCTGAGGTTCAGAGCTCCTCCTGGGTCCACTCCACTGTAGCAGCTGTGTGTGGGGAAAGAAGTATTCCCACCCTCACCATTCACCCTTGAGGATAGGGGAGTGGAGAGGCGACTCCGCGTGTTTGCCTTGCGTCGGAGTGCCACTGGTTGATCGTCAGTGAAGCTGTAAGCTGGCTATCCGCCCTTGGTTAGCTGGTCACGAGGCGCACGTGTCTTGAAACTCTTGGGTCTTCGCTCTGTGTGTGCGCCATTGGGAGCGTCCTTGCCGTGCGCGAAAAATGCTCCAGGGGTGTCCCTGTCTGCTGAAAAACCAAGGGGTGCACCCAGTAGTACCACCCTCCCGCCTTCGCGTTGGTTTCCCGCGTAAACCTCAGAACCTCAGAGGTCCCTGATTCGTCGGCAGATTCAGGGAGTACTGTGACCAAAGGGTTCGAGGGCCAAAGGGGGGGGAGTCCTATTGGAGCGTAGGACGGGTTTAACTAAGTCCGAACGAGAGGGCTCGGTCAGCAACCTTGCCATGAACTCTCGGAGACGCCTGTGGGTTTGATTGGTCGACCCCATGGAGCCAGATCATAATGGCAGGCGCGAGGGGCCAAACAATGGCCGCTCGGTGCATGGAGAATGCATCATTCCCTTTTGGCTGGGTGACCTGGATGTCAGCAATGGGTGTGCTATCGCGCGCCGGTTTATGGACCTTCGAGGTCTAGGCAACCATTAATGCTCCCAGGGTGTAGCAGCTGTGTACTTAGGTGGGATCCTCCAGTTCTTATTTTGGCTAATGTCTCTATTTCTTTAAAAGTAAGTTTATTTTTCCATGGCAAGGGTTCTCTTGTTCATTTTTTTTTGATAGCACATCAGCAGCTTCATTGCCTTCAATTCCAACGTGTGAGGGTATCCATTAAAAGTGAATTTTTGAGATTTTTGGAGATAGCCAATTATGTTCCTGCTTACTTTGTCTCTAAGTTCCCCTGTGTGACTCAAGTGTTGTATGGCACTTCTACTACCAGTAAGGATCCAGATATCTTGAAAATTAGTATTTCTGATGGATTTTAAGGCTTCATAGATGGCTATAAGTTCTGATCTGAAGACTGAGCAAAAATCTGGGTTTCTTCTGTTTTTTTTCTCAATGCCACGAGACAGCCACTGTGCCCCAACTTATCTCTACTATCATGGGTGTAGATAGTTATTGAATTTTTAGGAATGTGTTATTATTTCTAATGACAATTGTTTTAAGCAATTTGGTATTGTTTGTTGGTGGGTTCATTTGAAGTGGCATTAAAAATAATATTTTGTAATGGTTCGCATGTAGAAATTTTTGTGCGTCTGCTAAAACACCTAACACCTGACCTTTTTCTATTTTTCCTTACTTTTTCCATAAATAATCTCTATATATATATAAAAGTCAATGTCTGTCTGTCTGTTTCGCGATAAACTCAAAAACTACTGAACCAATTGGTACCAAATTTTGCATGTCGCTTTTTATAAACCTGAAGAAAATTTTCAGCTGCATTTTGATTAGTATTTTTGGCTATTTCTTTTTTTCATTTGAATAACTTTTTTTTTACGCGGAGTAATCTGGAATGGAATGAATACCCAAATATGGCCATTTTTTATAAGCATCGGTGGTTCAGTGGTAGAATGATCGCCTGCCATGCGGGCGGCCCAGGTTCGATTCCCGGCCGATGCATTTTTTTAAAACTCATTTATATTATATATAATATAAATATATATTATTATATCAACTATATTAATTAAATCAAATACCTAAACACTAATATAATACAATTTTTGCCATCACACACACTTTTTTCCTGTAGTTTATGGGTTACTTCTGTATTGCTATTCTATGGCACTTCTAATATTTATTATTGATATACTTTCAGTATGAAGGAAATTGCAATCAGGGGAATTCTCGGGCGAAGCCGGGTCACCCGTCTAGTATATATATATATATATTAGAAATAAACCATTAAAGCATAAATGTTTATTTCACATAAAACAAACTGATGAAGCCAAGCCCTCCCATTATATTTTTCAAGGCAGTAAGGACAGTAGGTTTTATAGGTAAAAGAAACATTCGAGCTTTAATGGTTTTATTTATTACATATAGAAGGTTGTTATTGCATTTAATATATTTTTTTTTACTTATCCTTTTAGTCTAAATTAGACAAGATCTTGGAGGTCGTGCTCGTAAAGAAGCTCAAGAACTCTTCTTGGCTCTCTGTACAGGGATCTTTTGTCCTTTCCAATGCAATTTAGTAAATGTTGGGGAGTGGCCTCTTCGGTTTTGCACCTAGTGCACATGGGGAAGCTTTTGGCTCCCTCTTTATAGACTAGAGGGCGCAGGTGGAGTCGTGCATTTAATATAAAGATTACATGTGGTGAACTTGCAGCAAAAAACAGTCGCCAACTACTACCCACCATGTCAAACTGCTTTTCACATATGTAGACATGTGGTGCACTTACAGTAAAAGCAGTTGCCTTCTTCTACCCATCATGATTATCATGGCTTGTACAACGTGTACTAGGGATAAGCAAAAAAAAAAAAAAAAAAAGATGGATGGATACTAGGGATTAAATTTTTTTTTTAAATGTTAATAAAAAGTGAAATATCAAGTCTTGGAATTCTGTCCCATTATAGAGAAGACACTTTGTCATTAACATCAACTTTTATTAGAAAATCTTCCAAATTACATGGGAAGGTGCCAGGTGTGAATACATAAAATGTGTATATTTAAATTGATATATAAATAGGTTAAAAAAAGGGGGAGAAATGTGATGATATTTAAAATAAAAGGTGACTACATCAAAATATCATTTGCATTGTAGGAGAAAAAAAAAGGGGTAGTATAATAGTAAAGAATACAAAATTGTCCAAACACATCTAAAGTACAAAAGTCTCCTCAGAGAAAATGAACTTTAGCAGCAACAATGGCGGGTGCAAGCAAGAACAAGTGTTGTGGACCACACACCATCACAAGAATTCCACAACTTTTACAAATGGAACAAAGGTTGTATTCAAGTGAAGTGATTTGTCCTCAAGTTCTAAATATATGCAAATCAATTAAAAACATCTCACTCTTTTTGAATGCTAAGCCCACTTATTGAACTGCCTCTTCTACCTGATGATATCAAAGGGTGGG
The DNA here is from genome assembly GCA_030710605.1 of Cordylochernes scorpioides. Classification (NCBI taxonomy): domain Eukaryota; kingdom Metazoa; phylum Arthropoda; class Arachnida; order Pseudoscorpiones; family Chernetidae; genus Cordylochernes; species Cordylochernes scorpioides. The sequence goes on along the minus strand of CP092879.1, from coordinate 11,382,449 downwards.
CGATACACATTGGATGATTGTTTGCTCCATTTGTTACTAACTTACTGCAGCTGCTATACAGAGAAGTGTTCTTATTGGCAAATATCCTTAGCAAAAGGCACTTCTTAAATAAATAATAATATGCGATTGTGGCTTTTGTTTCCATAGAAAATTTATTGTTTTTTTTTTTTTGTTGTTGTGGTACAAAATGTTTCTAGAATAATAAATCCAATATGATACAGTAGAATTTCCCTGTAAAGGAGACCTAATTGTAGAGCCAAAGTGTCCTTTAGGGAGAGGTGTCCTCTTACCGGGGAGTCCTAAATTGTAAGTTTGCAAATGAAAACTGTCCCTTGTGGAGAGGTATCCGTTAAAGGGAGGTTCTACTGTATTGGCGTTTTTTTTTTTAAATCTGAGGACGAGTTTCTTGTTTTATTATATATTTTATTCTCAAGCTTTCGGGTTTTGCAAACCTTTCTACAGAGAAATTTTATCCTATACTCCAATAGAAGGGTTTGCAAAACCTGAAAAACTTGAGAAGAAAATAGAGTTAAACCTGTCTATAGCGCCCCCTCTTGGGACTCACCAAAATAGGGTGCTATAGAGAGGGGGTACTATAGACAGGTCACTTTTAATGTTAATCGCATCGTACTACGTATTTAAAATCAGGAACTATAGAGAGGGAGGCGCTATTTAGAGGGGGTACTATAGACAGGTTTAACTGTATATAATAAAGCTAGAAACTCATTGTCGGAAAGCCATACTGTATATTTAGTATTCTATATTGCAAACTTTTACAAAATGTTTCTGCATTAAACAATATATAGCATCTATAAAAAGAAAAGGGCTACCTCTCATCAAAATAGATGCAAAAACATGAGAGGTAACTTTTTTTTTATAGATTTATAGCTTTACTGTCAAATGTTTCAATTTAAAAAAAATGTCTTTGACACACACAAAATAGGGAATCAATTCTTGGAAGTGTTTTCAATGCCAAAGAGATAGAGGATATAGAAACCACAATATAATCATATTAGTAGCAGAGAAAATTTTTCAATGAATTGAAAGCAAAATTTTAAAAAGGGGTTTCATATATTTTATATTTCTTCTGATTTAAGCAAATTAGGCTTCACAATTTTATTTAAAAGGCAAACATTTTATTAAAATAATTATAATGTTCAAGGTAATATAAGACCAAATACAAACTATTTATTTGTTTGGTCTTATTACCTTGTGTTTCTAATATATAATCCAAAATACATAATTGATTTATGATGTAATAACCACATTGCTAATATTAAGATATTTCACTGTAACTGTAAAAGGGCTCGCACACATGGATTTTGAATGTAACACACTTAAGAATATAGATACAAGAAAATAAGACCTAATCCAAATGATAAAGCACAATTTGGATTATAGATACAAGAAAATAAGACCTAATCCAAATAATTTAATAGTGTGTGACGTTTCAGTAACAGCATTGTTACCATCATCAGACAAAAAAAAAATAAATAAGAGAAAAATAATATGAGCTGTGATATTTTTTCTTATTCATTTTTTTTTTGTCTGATTATGGTAACAATGCTGTTACCGAAACGTCACACACTATTAAATTATTTGGATTAGGTCTTAATTTCTTGTATCTATAATCCAAATTATAATTTATCATTTAAAAATACAGTTGTGTGAACCTCATTATAACAATATCCTCAGGTCTGTAGTTCTAAACACCAAGTTGGTGTTATAGCCACTGTCAATAATCAATGCAATTTAAAATTTGGGACTTCGGATTTTTGATGTTATAATGAGGTTGCACTATAGATACAAAACAATGATTCAAACAAAGAAAGATATTTTGAAAGCATTATCTAAAGGGGGAAGTGGAGACAGCATGAAGAGGCAAAGCTACCAACATCACAACCATTCTTGGAAGCTGCTAAGACTTTCAGCTGAGAGAAATTTCATGTGAGGAAAGGCACCCAACAAGAGAAATGTAGTAAATCAGTACAATTTCTTTCTTCTAAAGATGGCTCTGGACTTTATTGCAAGTCTTTTAGAGAAGGAACTTCTATAATTGAAAATATATTTAACTTTCAATTTCACGTCATTTAATTAATTAATAATAATTGTGTTTTTACATGGAGTGTAAGTTTAACTGAGTGTAAGTTTAACTAAGCAGTATGACATGAAGCATTTATTATTCAAATGCTAATACTGTAGAACCTCCATGAGGGGACACCTTTCTATAAAGGACAGTTTTCATAACCAAAATTTCTATTTTTACCATTTAGCAATTCTTCAGTAAGAGGACAATTTTGTCTCTGCAATTAGGTGTCCTTTACAGAGAGGTTCTACTGTAATGCCAACTTATTTTGTGAAGTTATCTTTAAAGAAAGTAAAATATAACATGTTATTTCTTATCCCTTTGTGCAAAGATTACACAAATTCCTTGAGTTCATGCTCTTCAAGCTGTTTAATGATAAGCAGCGGCCTCTCCCAAAGATCCTAAAATATAACATACTTTATATATATTTAAATTATATTTAGCTGCTGATGTGCTAGCAAAAAAAAAGGCACAAAAGAACCCTTGCCACAGAAAAATAAACTTACTTTTAAAGAAATAGAAACAATAGCCAAAACAAAAATAAACAAGAACTGGAGGATCCCAGCTAAGCACAGTTGGTACAGTGGAGTGAACCCAGGAGGAGCTCTGAACATCAGAAATAGACAGCATCAAACAACACTAACAAGATTTAGAACAGGCCATCTCAGGCCATTGAAGATAGAAAATAATAACAAAATTTATCCCACTTGCCCAAAATGTAGTTTGGTACCTGCAGCTCCAGAACACATTTTGGCTTGCATTAGATGCACTAAACAGGACCTTTTGGAGAGGCCGCTGCTCATCATAAAACAGCTTGAGGAGCATGAGCTCATGGAATTCGTGTAATCTTTACACAAGGGGATAAGAAACAACAACAACATATTTAGAACAATATTTAAAATTGGCACAAATTTGATAGTAGATGCCAAACAAAGAGGTGACTTCTCCTCTGAGATAAATATTTTTAAAATATGACTCAAGCTTTCAGGGTCTTCTACAAGAAAATAAGATAAATATTCAATATATTAAATTTTGTTCTTCTGTAGAAGACCTTTCTCAGGTCTGAAAATTTGAGTCCTATTGAATACTAGCCGAATGACCCGGGCAACGCCCGTGTTTTACCCGATTGAATGTTTTTATTCAAATACTATTTGTTACAATTATAAATTGGCGCCTTAAATAAATGCATATGTTAGTTAATAGCTATAGCCTATGTGCTTTATCTGTCTATGTACTGTTGGCTTCCGTAGGCGTCTCTTACTGGGAAAAAGAAAGAGAGGATTCCATTTGGTTATTAACTAATATATGCATTTATTTAAGGAGCGACCCGCTCCAACACAATAGTTACAAAAATGAAAAAGCGAGTGGGGGGGGGGGGCAAAGGTGGCGTGATCGTAGCCAACCAATAGGAGGGCGCCATTCCAAAAAAAAAAATACGGTGACAGAGACAAAAACTGATTAAGAGATGAAGAATTGATGACGCTCGTAACTGTATATAGAATTTTGAAGAAAGAAACTTATGCCTGATGTTTTCATCATAACCAGGTCACTAACGTTTGACAATTCAGTAGAAGCACTATATGAACATTGATTATACATCATATAACAAATATACATGATTCTATGCTCTCATAATACCCTGTTATATAATCACTATATATGTTTGAAAAATTTTATTTAAAACTTTAAAATATATTGTTATATAACAACTCTATGAAGTCAACTGCCAGATAGTGCGGTTTCCCACTATATAAATTCATTGTTGTTGTTACTGTTGGCCGGCACAAAACTTTTTGTAAATATGTTATCAAGTCTTTTATGTTATTCTATTTATTTTATCAGCGCAATTAAATCAAATAGTGATATTTAAAGTTATTTTTACATTGTGTATTTTCTATGACTGCATACCTATGGCATAATACTCTTGTATTCTAAAATCAGCAAAAAAATTTTGATATCAAAAAAATTTATATATATAACATATATATATGGAATTATAATAAATTCGAACTATTTTTGACGCGTATGATTCTTTTTAAAATAAATCAATTTTCTACTGCCCTTATAGCAATGATAAAATAATGGGAAGGTCTGGCTCTACAGTGGTGAACCTTCCCAGCGAGTTCGCCAGTTCACTGGGAGGGTTCACCATTGATGAGCCAGGCCCTCCCATTCTTTTATCATTGCTATAAAGGCAGTAGAAAATTGATTTATTTTTAAAAGAATCATACGCGTCAAAAATAGTTCGAATTTCTTATGACAGATGGCGCGGTATGCATCTGTAAGGATTCCATATGCAAATTTTATTCTTAAAGAAAAAAATGCAGCATATATGTAAATATGTATTAATTTTCTGATAGAAAATTAAATATGTAAAATGATTGGATGTATATAGAGTGTAAGAGGAGAATGAAATTATCTTTTTTATAGAAATAAATGGCTTATATCTTATAGTGTTCGTCAAGTGCTATTTTTGTTAGGTAGAGAACACAACAGCATCATTATAACATACTGAATTATAAAGGTTATATAGACAGACTATGGAGCGAGTCATATGTGATACCTAGGACACTGATAGGTCATCCTCCAAGGTGTCAGAATGCTACATTTCTATGATGGGTGCCTGTTCCTCAATACTATCTATCAACAGCAAGGGATAAACAACCATGACGGAGACACACACTGAATCTAAGTTTTTACACAATCTCTATTCTAAACTCTCCAGGTGGGTGGACAAAAATAGAGATTTTATGTACAAATGTGAAGGCACGGTGAGAGACATGTGTGAGGAAACAACAGTTCTGTACAGGATTGGTTAACAAGAGGTGGAGAGGTACAACAATGATAGATCTTAGTGACTCTTCAAGTGGAGAATCAATTAAGTTGGGATAAAATTGAATAAAAATAAATAGATTGGATCAAGAGAAACACATCTCCTGATCATTCAACTAAAAGTTGCTGATGGTTTGTGCCATCTATCAGAATAACTTATTTGCATAATCAGAAGATGCTTTTCTCTCAATTTATCAGCCTGAGATCCCAGTACAATTTCTCATTTTTGTAATATTTTATTCAAATATATTGGAGTTGCCCCTTTATAAACAGTATAATAACCTTGCTAGAATGAATCTCAATTGGAATGAACCTGTGAGTTTACTATACCCATTAGGAAATTATGATATTGGTACTTAAAATTCGTTAAAATTTGATTTGGGACTTGAAAGGTTTATAATAAAGGAAATTTGGTATTTAGAGTTCAATATATCCTAGTGTTTTTCAATGAAACAAAATTCGGGACTATTTTAGGTTAATTATAAAAGAAGCTTTGCTATATCCCTGGTTCATTTTAGCAAGGCTTTTCTATATAAAGGTTAGTAAAGACAAAAGAAAGTACCAGTTTTTATATATTTATAAAGAGAATAATGATAATAATAATGTTTGACATATATATATATATACACATACAAATATATTTAACAAAAAGAACAAATAGCAACCTACACATTCACAAACAATAAAAATTCCCAAACAATACCATAAAATATTCAATAAAGAGAATTTTCTGGGAGAAGATGAAGCACCAGTTTTGGCAAAATAAAGGTAAACCCCAGGGTAATGTAAATCTACAATAAACACTCTCTTCCCCTGACACTGCCTAGTTTAGGCTATTTTAAATACAGTTGAACTTCTTTCAAGGTAATAAGACCAAATCCAAATAAATAAATAGTGTGTGACGTTTCGGTAACAGCGTTGTTACCATCTTCAGACAACTTTTGTCTGAAGATGGTAACAACGCTGTTACAGAAACGTCACACACTATTTATTTATTTGGATTTGGTCTTATTACCTTGTGTTTATAATCTACAATCCAAATTGTGCCTCATCAGTTGAACTTCTCTAAAAAAGATGACACCTAGTTGCAGAGTGTCCTTTAGGGAAAGATGTCCTCTTGCTGGATTATTGGCCATTTTGGAGATGAAGACATCTTTTGTAGAAAGGTTCCTGCTAGGGAGAATGTCCACTCATGGAGGTTTTACTGTAAATGGTTTTGTATATATATGGCTGAAATATAGTTGGAAATTTTGCCAGGAGGATGGATATTGATCTACATATACAAAGGTCACCTCTCCCGTCAAAATAGATGTCAAAATCAGACGCCATCTATTAACTGTCACCTCAAACCAGAGGCTTCAAGTCGGTGACAATATTTATATATATATCAATACTATTCATAATAATAATAATTGAAGGGTTTGAATAATTAGAATAAAAAGGATACTCTGCAAATTTGAGTGAAGAAGCTCTCAGGAATCCATCTATATTTGAGAGAAATAAAATGGTAAAGAACCTTACAGTTGCAATTATTGCTTTTGCATACATTATACTTCACTTCAATAAAAGAAAAGTTGAAGCATAACCTTTATTTTTTGTGATATAACTATATATTAGACAAATGACTTCCTTTGGATTCTTCTCAAATGATTATTGACCTAAGAATTGTTTTTCATATGTTTATTAGTGTAGTAATTAGTCATACATTCTGTAGCACTGGTGATGATGGGAAATCACCAATATCATCATTTTATAAATCTAGGATATGTAAATTTGTTTGTTATCAGACTATTCTGTAAAGGCTTTGGCTATATGTGGAGTGCCTGGATCATGGTGACATGATCAATGAAAGCTGCACCCTATTCCATGTTGGACTCATGGAATTTGAGTAATTTTTACACAAGGGGATAAGAAACAACAACATATATGACAATACACATTCCATCCTTAATGAAAATTTTCTCAAAAATGTATTCAATAGCTTTGGCAGAGAAGATTAACAAACATGGCTTTGCAATTTTATTTTTATATATATAGATAGAATAATTTTTAAAAATTAAAACTATAATTAATTTTTATGAAAATAAGTAGTAAGAAGAGCAACTGAGCTATAATATTTGAAGGAAAAAAAAATGATGCAAAAACAAAGAAGAGACTGACGATATGTTTATGATATCAAACATATTTATTTTATGCAACAAAATCATTACAACCCTCTATTTTTGTTTTATAAAAATATTTTTGACACCTTGAACATGTAATTATTTCCCTTTTTTTAACCTTATACAGTAGAACCTCCATGAGCAGACATCTCTATACAAAGTACAATTTTCATCGCCAAAATTACTATTTTTGCCAAAAGGCTACTCTCCAGTATAAGGATACCTCTCCTTGAAGGACACTTTGGTTCTGCAACTAGATGTAGTCTTTTAGAGAAAGGCTCTAGAGTATATACAGTAAAACCCCTCTATAGGAAACCCCAATGGGACTGAACCTGGGGTTCATTAGAACCATGGTTTGTTAAATGGGAAAGTTCGCTGTATACCTGGCTCGTTTTAATGGGGTTTTACTGTGTATAGTGAAATTTTTTATCACACACTGATTTTTCTGACACTCTGTAAATTAGATAAGACTTATAATGATATATTTATTATTTGTGCGATTACAGAAGATGTCTGTTGACACTCCTTATCTAATCCCTCTGTAAATGATAGAGATAGTAGAGTTAAGAGAAGTTTGGTGTAATAGTTAATTGTAAAGAATAAAAGACAATAAGAGAGAGAATGGGGTATATAAAGAGATGAGACAAAGATGAAAAATGAATCTAAAGATAAATGACTAGACAGGAGAGTTATATCAGGAGGATCTTAGCTGGGGGACAACACAAAAAATTAAGTACAGTATGATAGGGAGATATTTTCATAAAACTGTGCTTCATCAGCAGTATTGGCCATAAAAATAGGAGAAAAATAATGGTATGTAAAGTATTAATGACTTTAAATTGGAATAAAGCATTTTATTAAAAAAAAAAAAAAAAAATCTATAAAAAAATTATCTGAGATCGCGAAAAAAAAAAAAAAAAAGACATTTTCACTATACATAAACATAATTCTATGTGACATTAGAATTCAATTCTTCTGAGTACAAATGGGTATTTAAAAAAAGTCTGTGGAAAAAAAAAACAATATCTAACAAATAGGTGCACAGGTGGCCAAACAAACAAATAATTATGTAATAAACTAAGTATTAATGTTTAAATAATAAAAAAAAAGCTAGTATTTAGCTGATAAAGTTTCTGTTTAAATATCAGAAAGTTTGGTGAGGCTGGAAAAACAATGGTGTAATATAATCCCCCAGATCAGTCAGTATCCAGAGCAGGGTACTGACAACAAACATAGGTGGTCCAATATATAATGTGAGTCACAAATAAAACTAAATACTAAACAATAAAATACGTAAAGAAAAGACACAATTTTACATTAAAAGCACACACATATATTAGGTATAAAAATTTGGCATTATTTATATTCATTTTCCCTCCCAAATTTTTTGTTTTAGCTACCAATAGGAAATGATATAGTAAATATAATTGATAATAAAAATTTTGGGAGGGAGTTGGGCCTAATAATAATAATAACAAAACAAGGTAATAGGTATTAAAAACATCAACTAGTTCTCGGTTTTGGTATAAGAAGCAAGACTTGATAGGGCTGGGTTAGACAAAGCTGACATTCTTCTGGGAGGAGGACTCCCGGACTTGACGGCTGAGATTCCAGATGTTGAAGTGGTGGCCTGGACATCAGCAAACTTGTTCTATAAAATATTCCCTTGTATCAAAGTGAGAATATCAGGCTTCCAGGGTAAAAAGGTGCAACTATGCACATAAGGAGATGTCCTTTTTCTTAATTTATCCACCTGTTCCCAGTACACAATTTCCACTTTTTTACTTTTTTTTTTTTTACATTCCAGGGAAACAAAAAAAAAAATTTCAATTCTCCAATCTCTAGCTTTGAGGCAAAAAACAGCTTTTCTATAGGAGCAAACAAGCTACAATAAATCACCAAAACCTGCTTCCATAGCCACACCCCAGAAGTCTATATTAAGACTTTTATATATAGAATTCTGGGGTGTTTCTATGGAAGCAGGGATTGGTGATTTATTGTAGCAGGTTTTGTCCTGTAGAAGGGCTTTCATGCCTGTAAGCTAGAGAAATTGGTGAATTGATAATAATAAAAAAAAAAAAAAACATTTCCCTGGAAAAAATAGTACAAATGTTATATTGTACTGGGATAAGGTGCATAAATTAAGAAAAAGGCATCTCCTTATCGGGCAACTGAAAGTTGCTGATGGCTTGCGCCATTTATCATTGGCCAATACTGGAATAACTAAAAATCAACGAGAATAGTTGATATTTATTCCGATAGATGGTGCAAGCCATCAGCAACTTTCAGTTGCACGATAAGGAGATGCCTTTTTCTTAATTTCTCTGGAAGCCTGATAATTTCACCTATATAAATGGAAGGATACCTCGCAGCCAGATGAAAATTCTCTACCTTCGCGAATATATCATTCATCCATGTCAGAATTGAACAGAGTACAACCATAAAATAATTTCAAGTAAGCTGCATTTTCATGGGAGCTTCAGAGCTTTTAAAATAACTGAGATCTTGAGTTAAAGAGGGAAAACAAAAATTAATTAAAGTATAACACACAAAATAATTCTTATTTTAAATTTAAGATAAATTGAGAAAATATAGGATTGTTAAAATTTTTCAAACATTCAATATATGAGAGAAAGTACAATTTGATTAAAAACATTCAAGTAACAAGACCACAACCAAATGAATAAATAAAAGTGTTCATTTTTTCCCTGGAACAAATACCCTTTCTTAAATTAATAAGAAAAGCCAACCATATAGACATTCTGGGTTGTTGGCCCAGTGTGGCTATGCAGGTTGACCACACATCAAGGGGGATTTCTTCTTATTTCAAGAAATGGATATTTGTTGCATGAAGTGAAATATTTTGCCACAACATTTTCTCTTGACAACCTAGAATTGTGTTATATATGATCTTTGGGGAAGGTTAAAGGCTAAATCATAAATACAACAGGTTGCTGGTGTTCTCAGTTGGTTGTAGGGTAGGAAATATGGCTGTTCTCGCTGTTATGCAACTCTACTCACAGTTGGATGGAACATGGCGGGACAGAAGTACGTCCATGCCAGACTGCCCCAGAGGTGCCTTGGGAAGCAGCAGTGCAGTCTCACCGCGGTCCTGTTGTTGAGCTGGCTGCTCCGACACTGCCAGGGTCAGCTTGCGCACCACATCTCGACCTAGGAGGTTGTCCAACACCGTGCTGAGGTACCTGTCACAACGCAGTGGCACACGTTTATTTCTAACAACTTTATTAACATTGGGAAATGGTATCAATAAATATCATTGGACTACTAGAAGGACTCCGAAGATAGATAATAGCCTAAAAACTAGGTCTCATCTGGAGTTGGTCAGAGACTGTGTGAGATAGCTCCACATTACTTGGCCTGACATGGCAGTTTATGATAAAAGATCATCTCCAGGAGACTGGGTTTAACCAATCTTTTAAGCAGTCTTTCACATGAGAATCTACTGTATTTTTTATATAATTCTGTACAGTAGAACTCCTCAAATTCTGAAATTCTGAAATTCGGAAACTCCCAAATTCGGAAAGTATTGTAATGTTTTTTTTACATACAAAAAATCAATTTTCACATGCTTTTATTTTGTTGATATTTCAACATTATTTTATTTTATTTACTTTTACTTTTGCTTTGCTTTTATTTTATTTAATTTTTATTAGTAATTTATTTTTAATTTAAGTGTTTAATTAATTTACTTTTACCGATTATTTATAATCGCTAATTAGGGGTTTATCCCCTTTTTTAAAAGCTTAAATAAATCAACAGTTTCATTTGACCTTTGTGCTTAGTTTAGGATATTGTCCAATAAGAAGGCAGCATTATTACGTCATAAGCCATTCACGCATTTTTTATTGCAAAGTTGATTCACCTAAAGTTCAAATTATCAAACATTTTCAGACATTGTAAGTTTCAAATTCTTTTATTCAACTCTCAATTTTTTGCATTTACAAGTTTGTTCTTCAACAAAATGGCATCCAAAGAGGAGCGGCAAAAACGAGGCAAGTACCGAATTCTTAAGCTTGGTGAAAAGTTAGATGTTCTTAGTGACATTAAAAAAGGATTAAGCTATACAACGATAATGCAAAAGTATAAAATTTCTAAGACAACTGTTTATGATATAAAAAAGTCTGAGCTTAAACTTACAAAATTTGTTGATTCTACCGAAAAAGATGTCAAAAAGTTTTCTCAAGTAAAAAATCCGTTATACGAAAATTTTGATAAAGCAGTTAACATCTGGTACGAAAGTCAGAGATCAAAATTGAATAATCCCACTTTTAAAGCTAGTGGTGGATGGTTGTCACGATACAGAGCCAGACATAATTTGAAAAATAAAAAAGTTGTCGGGGAAGCATTGAGTGCTGACGAAGATGCAGCTAATCGCTTTAAAGATGATTTTCACAAACTAATGACTGACGAAAAGTATGAACAGTGTCAAATTTATAATGCTGACGAAACAGGAGTTTACTGGAAGTCATTACCCGATAATTCTCAAGTCAAAAATGCAAACAGCGCTAGTGGTCATAAGCAATCCAAAGATCGACTCTCTGTTTTACTTTGTGCAAATGCAGACGCTTCACATAAAAATGTTTTGGCTGTTGTTGGAAAATCAAAACGTCCAAGAGCAATCAAAAACATCATTGATCGATTGCCTGTCCATTACTATTCTTCACACAAGGCTTGGTTTAATCAAAGCATTTTTAGTGAATGGTTTTTTAAACGGTTCATAAACGAAGTTCACAATTTTCAAGAAAATAAGTTAAGAGTTGCTCCAGATCAAGTAAAAGCGTTACTACTAGTTGACAATTCTCCTGCTCATCCAACAGAGCTGATCAGTAATGACGGCAACATTAAATGCAAGTTTTTACCACCTAATACAATATCTATCTGTATTGCAGCCTATGGACCAGGGAGTTATTGTTGCCTTTAAAAGGTTGTATAAACGAAGACAGTTAGAAAGTTGTTTAGTATTTTCAAGTGATGCAGATCAGCCAAATAACTCTGTGGGTGAACAAACTTTTTCTAATTTAAAAAAGTACGACATCAAGAAAGCGATATTCAATTTTGGAAATTCTTGGATGAATTAAAATCTTCTACAATAAGAAATGGATGGAAGATTTTGCTTGAACACAAAAATAATTCAGATTTGGAAACAGCAGGTGATGCATTACAATTATCCGAGGATGAATCTGATGAAGATGAACAAGAAATTAGACGGCTGGAGCAATTATTTCAAAGAGCTAGAATTGAAGTAAATCAAGAAAGCATTAATGAATGGATCGATATAGACCTTGATGATCCAGGTCACAATGTTCTTAGCAATGATGATATAGTTGAAGCTGTTTTGAGTGAAAAAATGGAAATCAGCAGTTCTGATGATAGTTCCTCAACTTCTGAAGACAGTTTGGAGCCGGATGTTCCCAGATGCGAAGCGTTGAAAAGTTTGGATGTTGCATTAAAATATTTGGAAAAGCGCACTGAACCAGAAATGCTTGCAAGCTACAACACCATCAATAGTCTTCGAACTATGCTTATGAGCGAAGAAGAAGCTTTGTTAAACAAGCCAAAGAAACAGACAACAATCAGCAACTTCTTTGCCAAGCCATAACTTACTTGGCCATCAATTGCATTACATACATAATAAAATATTTTACTATTTTTCATCGGTTTCATGCTCAAAACTCATAAAAGTCAAGGAACATTTGATTAAAAATCATAAATAAAATTATGTAATGTACATATAATATTCAACCTAAAATTGTTCATATGCTTCAAAATCTTTGTCTCAGTCATCTAAATGCCTATTTATGCCACATAAATATTCACAAATCTAACTCTCTCAAATTCGGAAAATCCTCAAATTCGGAATACCTTGCGCCCCAAGCTTTCCAAATTTGAGGAGTTCTACTGTATTTGACATGCACAGTGGGGTCAATTGTTCATAACCATATGAAATCACACAAACAGAATCTCCAATTTAACATATACACTTTAGCTTGATCTGACAGTGTGAGCACTTAGAGGATCTATCCTATCAAAATAACCTCCCCTTTCCTAAAGTTATAAAAAAGGGTAATGTGTAATGCAAGAAAAGGCATGTAGATGCTTTTTTATATAATTTAGAAATTATGATGTGATAACCAAGTTGTTGATATAAAATAGGCTGTTATAAGGAGACTAGCCGAATGACCCGGGCAACGCCCGTGTTTTACCAGATTGAATGTTTTGATTCAAATACTATTTGTTACAATTATAAATTGGTGCCTTAAAAAAAGGCATATATTAGTTAATAACTATAGCCTATGTGCTTTATCTGTCTATGTACTGTTGGCTTACTGGGGTAGGCTTACTAGGCGTCTCTTACTGGGAAAAAGAAAGAGAGGATTCCATTTAGTTATTAACTAATATATGCATTTATTAAAGGAGCGACCCGCTCCAACACAATAGTTACAAAAACCAAAAAGCGAGTGGGGGGGGGCAAAGTCAAAAACAAAGTGTCTGGCGTAGTGGTGGCGTGATCGTAGCCAACCAATAGGAGAGCGCCATTCCAAAAAAAAAGCAAACGGTGACAGAGATGAAGACATGACGCATGACGTTCGTAACTGTATATAGAATTCCACTCTGAAATGAAGATAAATACCCAATGTATTTTATGGTGATGTTTAAAGAGAATTTGATCTGGATGAGCTACTAGAGGTGAGTCAAGCAACTGGTTCAATGGAATCAACTCCTCAAGAAAAATGGCAGGATGAGAAAGATGATATTTAGCAGCAACTTCACATATTTCTGTATAAAGAGAAATCGGTTAGAGAATTATTGAACTTATTAACCTCTCTCAGAGAATAGGAGTAGAACCTCAACACTTGAAATGGGTGAATGTGTTTGTCATGGCTGCCATAATACATCAGGTATGTAGAGAGAGTGCAGAAACCACTCCTGTCTTCAGCTGTCTCCAAAGTTCAACGACCCCACTCCCCATAACATGGTGCAATTAGCCTCCTGGAAGTTGTAGTGGGTGAGTCAGTGGGAAGTTAATTGGGGAATCATCATTAGAGTACAAACATCACTTTCTGTTGGCCAGAGCATTGCCTGCAGTTTACACATACAGAGAGTATAACCTCTTCAAAAATCGACCAATTTTAATTAAGCACCACTTTCAATCAAATCAACCTAACTATTAGTTAACTGAAAATTCTGATCCCTTTGGGTGTTGAATTGAATAAGCTGGAATGAATAATTAAATACAGTAAAACCCCTCTATAGTGAACCTCAATGGGACAGAGCTTTTGGTTCACTATAGCCACAGTTTGGCCATTATTTAAAACTTTTCTAAATTTTTAGACTGTATAATTAAAAAAACAGTCATACAAACAGGAAAAGGCAGCCACTTAATAGTGGTCACTTTGTTTTAATTCCCTAAATTGACCTATTTCTTTACAGTAATGCTGAATATCAAAAGAAGTCATTTGATAATAGGTTCTTCTTATCATTAGCATACATGTTTATAAATGAACCTATGTATTATTTAAAAATTAAGCCAAATCCCCTAGGCAAAACATTATCAATTATATATTTAAAAGGTATAAGAGTATTTTAAAACATCTTTCTCAAATAATATAATACTATATTTATTTGAAAAAATGCCTCTAATACCTTGTTGTTTGAAAGTAAAAAGTGAAATTTGAAAATCAGAATTGTCTTAAAATACCGTTATTTCCATCAAAGGAATAAAGCTCCGTGTATTCTGAATCAATTGAAGATGAATCAAAAGTATCCAATTCAGAAAAATCGGACGCGAAACCTGTTTATAAGATAGCGCGATCGGTAAAATTGCTAATAAAAAACGCCAATTTGAAAACACAAAATCGGTGGTAAAACGGCCGGGCACAGGGAATATCCGTGAACCCTGAATGAGTCATATACCTAACAAGAATTCCATTCTAAAAATAGAACTGTAATGGTAGTTTTTGAGAATTTATAATTCGATTTGTTTGTGGCTCATGAGACAGGGGAACTTGGGAGAACTATTTTTTTCTTCATCTTCCAATTCCAGTTTCCACTGGCATTCTTCTGAAGTGTATATTAAATTTTGTTTTTAACCTGTTATTCAAACCATTTCTAGCTTTAAAATTGTTTACAAAGAAAATCAACCTCAACTTTTGCCGCGACTGTACGTGTTAGGGCTAAAAAAAATAATAATAATAAACGGGCCTGTGATGCAACCAAATTTATTTTTTATGCCATGAACTATGGCGATTTTAAGGCCAGCAATGGTTTGCATGACAGGTTCAAAACAAATAGAATTCTAGACTTAAAATAATTTGGAATTATGTTTTAGCCTAGGTTAAACTTGATATAGAACGCTTCTAAAAGGGCATGCTGCCACTGTTTTTTTTTTTAGAACGCCACTCTTTGTTTCTTTTCTTTATTTTGGAAGCCATTTGTATTTTTCTTCTATTTCAAAATTGTCGAATGCAAAGATATTCTATTAAATAAAAGTATAATGTGTAAAAATTTATACAACATACATCAAAATAAAATGGAAATAAAAACAAACAATGCCGATAATTTTTTGTTTTGAAATCGCGATCCGTGAGCTGAAACATGCTCAAAATTTGGTTATTTTATTTATTTTTTTTAATTACAATTCTAAGTTCGTTATAAGCATAGTATTTTAAATAGATTTTATTATTTTGGGACCGAAAATAGGTTCGTTATAGGGGTAGTTCGTTATTTTAAAAATAGCAAAGTTCGTTATAACGATGGTATTTTCAATGGAATGGAATTGGGAATCGCCGTGGGTTCGTTATAAGGGAAGGTTCGCTATATCCAGGGTTCGTATTAGCGGGGTTTTACTGTATATATATATATGTAGTAAAAGTGATGCTCCCCCTTCAATAATGTATTAGAACAATGTATTATGTTTATCACCATAGTAAAAACTTCATGGTGGGGATAAAGAATGAGCCATACTACACTCATTTTGGAAATTTCAGACAAAATGCCATTCTTGTATATTACGGTTTCGAAACTCCGCCTTTGCCGGTCCCAAGCCCGGATGAAAAAGGAGGAGGGGGAGCAGTAACAAGCTCGCTAAAAAACCTGGGTTCAGCTGGCCCGGCTGATAGTACCCTGTAAGGGCTCCTAATCTAGGAATACAGGATGAGCAGCGTTTGTACTCCATGTTAGGAGTGGCTGCACATGGCGTCTGTTCCTCATGTCAGAGGCGGCCATTTCTTTTGAAGCTAAGTCGGCCTGCCACTGAGTAGTGCTCCCAGTCTTAATGACAAAGGCAGACGTATTCTACTTCACCCAGTCATGATGGTTGTCAAACAGACACCATCAAGGGTCACAAATTGATACCCTAATATGATTGAGTGGAGATAAGAAAGAAGAAGAAGAAGACGGTTTCAGGCTATGGCCCTCCTCAGTGGGCAGCTTCAATTACACACCATTCTAAGAGAGAGTTATGAAATCATTAGAATTTCCCAAAAAAGGGGTGTTTCAGCTCATGCGGGGACCTATAGTTAGGCTAGAATACAACAAAGGAAGATGTTATTCATGTATCAAAAGAAGCACCTCTCCTATCTCTTTAATTTTGTTATACAGTGTAACATAAAAAGATTATTATTGTTATTTTTATTGACTTTTGACCATGTTTATTAATGTTGTGATATATAGAAATATAGCGTAGAACAAGCGCAGCCATGCTTGTAGTAAATAAAATATATTACAATCAAAGGGTGGTAATTAATTAATAAAATATAATTAATAGAAAACATCAACCGCTACGTAACCTACAGTAGAACACCTCTTTCTAAAGGAAACAGAGTCAAAGTGTATCCTAAGTGGAGAGAGTTGATAATTAGTAAAAAAAAAAAAAAGATCATTTTTCAATAAATACAGTTATTTGGAGAGAGGTTTCCTTTTGCAGGAGTATCCTCTCATGGAGGTTCTAATATATTATATAATCTAAAATGCAAATATTTTATTTTTTTAAAAACATATATTTTATTTTCATTCATTGACTGTTCTATATTTTTTTAACATAGATTTAGAAGATAACACTTTAATTATTGTTGTAAATATGTATAGTTAACCCTACCTATTTTTTTTATAAATCACGATTATAGAATTCACTTTATAAATTCTATATTGCTGTGCTAAATAATTTTTATGTGTAAATTTACTTCAAGTAATTCAAAATAAAAACTACTTGAAAGGTAAATAACTATCTTTCCTTTTTCATGACTGCACCTTCAATTCCCTACCTCTTCTCTCTTTTTCAACAACAAAACAAAAAATAATCATAACATATATATGACCAGGACCAAAAGGTGAATCCCAGGCATCTGTAAAGACCCCTCAGAAGTAACAGTCACGATGTACACAATATTTCCTGCCTCTGTATTGGTCTTGGGATGAAGATGACCCCCTCACTACTTTAAGCAGGGCCTTTGGATGACGCCAATATCAAAGTTCCCTTGGATGGACATGGTGACCTAAGGATTACACCAACATCAATCCCTTTGGATAGACATGGTGGCCTCAGGATGAAGGGTGACACCAACCTTGGGGATTCTTGTGAAGCCTTGGATGAACATGGCGGCCTCAGGAAGAACTCAGTCTTCAAACAGGATTCAGATCGAGCCAACAAGGCAAAGGCATAGAAGACGCTTAACATCCCCAGCCAATGGAGTCTGGATATTTGGCTCCCTAACTCTTCAAATTGCAACTCCCTCAACTACTTTTGTTGAGAGCTATATCAATTAAGCTCGCTACAATAACAAGTATATAAAGGATGTGGCTCACACGACGATGACCCAAATGGCTAAGATTGTCGCCAAGGCTTTGGCTTCTTTACACACTCACCTAAAGTCCACCATCCCCAATAATACTACAGTAAAACCTGGCTAAAATAAACCCGGGATATAGTGAACCTTCCCTCATGATACTCCAAAGATAATCCCCATTTCAATTAATTGAAAATACCATTGTTTTTAAAACCATTGAGATTTTAAGAAATAACAAACCACCCCAAAAAATGAACCAAATTTCATTTTCCAAAATAATATATTCTGATTAAATTACTAGGCCTATAGCGAACTTAAATTTCAACCTAATCGATATTTAAAACAGTA
This sequence comes from Cordylochernes scorpioides, assembly GCA_030710605.1. Taxonomy (NCBI): domain Eukaryota; kingdom Metazoa; phylum Arthropoda; class Arachnida; order Pseudoscorpiones; family Chernetidae; genus Cordylochernes; species Cordylochernes scorpioides. Next base: position 11,364,216 of record CP092879.1, on the reverse strand, counting down.
AAATTTTGAGCATTATTCATCTCAATGATAACAATTTCAGAGCAATAAATTTAGCTACAGTGCTAAATAACATCTACAGGTTTAAAAAAAAAAAATGTTTAAAATTACTTATTATTCAATAGAATATCTTTATATCCATCATATTTGAAATAGGAAAAAATACATATAAATGGCTTCCAAAACAAAAGGCATTCTTAACAAAATAACCACTTGAAAAAAATAAATCATTATCAAACCTTTTCAAGGGATGGCATCAACATTGATATTCTCTTTGGAATTCATTTTCTTCAGCTCATAGGAAGAATAACTTCTTAGGTACATTGAAGTCTATCAAAAATCATAAGGCACAATTTGGATTATAAATTATAAACATAAGGTAATAAGACCAAATCCAAATAAATAAATAGTTCAAAGTGAAACAACAAATTCAGTATAAATTAAAATGAAGAAAATTTAACATTTTTCTACTATAAAGAATGAAATAGAAGGCTATAAAAATAGATACAAAGAAAAATCAATCCCAACTTCGGCCCAATCATAGATGTTAGCATCCCCTTTCAGAAGTGTTCTATATCTAGCTAGTTTAACCTAGGCCAAAAAAAAAACAACATTTAAATGAACCCATGATGCAGCAAAGGATTATTTTTGGGCCAAAAACTATGATGATTTTGAAGCCAGCAATGGTTTGGCATGACAGCTTCAAAACAAAATCAAATCTAGTCTTGAAAAAAAAAAATAAGTGGAAAATGGAAATGGAATATAAAAACATTCACTGGATTTTAATATAGTTGTAAATATCCACGCTGTGTGGGTATGTATTTGTAAATATTTCTTGTATGATATAGTCAATGTTTTTTATTAAGCCTGTTGAAGAGCAATTATCACTTGAAAGCTAGCATTTTAAAAGAAACTCATTGTCAGAAATAATTTTGTAATTTTAAAGGCCTTGCTATAAGTGCTTTCAAGCAACACGGTATTAGAGACATTTTTTTCAAGTAAACTTTGTATTATATAATATGATAAAAATGTTTTAAAATAATTTTATATTATCTTTTAATATATGACCGATAAAGCTTAGTGTAGGACTTGTCTTGATTTTTAATTAGACATAGAGGGGTACATATATGATAATGATAAGAACTCATCATTAAAGGACTTCTTTCCATGAGATATTTATGGCCATTTTGATACACAGCATTAATGTGTGGAAATTGGCAATTTAGGGAATTAAAACAAAGTGACCATAATTAGGAGGTAGCCTTTTTTTTTCTGTATGTGTAATTGTGCTTTAATTTTACAATCTAAATTTTTGAAAATATAAGAAAAATAGCCAAACCATGGATATATTGAACCAAGATTTCGGTCCCTTTAGGGTTCACTATAAAGGGGTTTTACTGTGTATTGAAAAAATCAAAACTACATTTTTTTTTTTGCTTATCCCTAGTACACGTGGTACAGGCCATGATAATCATGGTGGGTAGTTAGCGACTGCTTTTTACTGTAAGCGCACCACATGTCTACACATGTGAAAGCAGTTCGACTTTGCACTTACAAATGTGCCAGAGCCCCGTTTGGTTACTTGCACTCGCTGGTGGGGTTGGACTTTTGCAAGAAACGGGGGGCCATTGGAGCATTTTTTTTTTTAAACAGAAAAAAGTGTCCAATGCGGGGATCGAACCCGGGTCGTAGTGGTCGAAAACCAAACGGTTTAACCAGCCTTCCACCGACCCCCCTCAAAACTACATAATTTCAACTAAGATATACTCTTTTGATGCATTAGCGCACCATCTGTTATGAAAATTAGAAACTATTATAGACGCATATAATACTTTTTAAAAACTAAACAATTTCTATTGCCCTTACTACAATGAAAAAAATGATAATTAAAATCCTAGAGTCTAGCATCAGTATCACTATAAAAGGAAGATAGAAAAATGCAATATAACAGCGGTATGGTAGATTAAACTGGCGAAACCGCTGGGAGGGTTCACCACTGATGAGCCAGGCCCTCCCATTAATTTTTCCATTGCAGTAAGGGCTGTAGAAATTATTTTATTAAAAAAAAAAATAATCATACACGTCTATAATAATTTTGAATTTTCATAAGATATACTGTGCAATTTTAGTTTTTACTTGCAATAAAATTATTTTACATTTTAGTATTTCCCAGAAGAGAACACAATCTCACCGATCCTCCAAGACAGTCAGTTTGAGTTTGTCCCGGTTCCACACAAGGAGCTGGGAGTTCTCTTCCAGGGCTGTGATGGTCACCTGCACATCCAGGTCTTGTTGAAGATGTCGGATATAGCCACAAGTTGTTAATTATTATGTGGCAAGAAATACAAAGTGAAATATATACAGTTAAACCTGTCTATAGTGCCCCCTCTAAATTGTGTCCTCCTCTCTATAGAGCACCCAATTTTATAGATTAAAATGTAAACATTTTATATTAAAAGTGACCTGTCTATAGCACCCAATTTTATACATTAAAATGTAAACATTTTACATTAAAAGTGACCTGTCTATAGCACCCAATTTTATACATTAAAATGTAAATATTTTACATTAAAAGTGACCTGTCTATAGCACCCAATTTTATACATTAAAATGTAAACATTTTATATTAAAAGTGACCTCTCTATAGCACCCTATTTTAGTGAGTCCCAAGAGGGGGCGCGCTATAGACAGGTTTAACTGTAGTAATGTTGAATGGGAAATTCTGATATTACAGTGGAGTAGCAAGTGACTTGCCTCTTCCAAAGTCCTATAGGGAGGAATAACACGGGACAACCAGACAGTCATGTAATGATAGTGTCAAGCCCTAGCAATCAACAGGTGTGATCACATCCTGTGGTCCTTTGACAGCATCTGCTCCCATATAGCTCTAAAACAGAACATTTATCCTGTACAAGGTATGGGGGAAACATCAAAATCCCAGAGGTTTTAAGAAAAAAAGTATCCCCTTATCACATGCGAACGAAGGTTACTGATATATTAATAAGTAAAAATACATTTTAAAAAAGCTTTTATTTACATGCACTAAAAAGGAAAAATAAAATATTTTCTGTCATTGAGCAATTAGATGTATCTGAGTGAAAATAAAAAATGCTCTGATGCAAAGGGTTGTTTTACTCCTGAATATTATTGCAGGTCTCTTTTCAGTGAAAAACAAGAAGTTTCAGCAGCTTCCCGAATCCTATACTCCTGTAGAAGTGTTTGTAAAACCCAAAAGATATATATAATAATGATATGGCACAATTTTTATTATTCTATATACAGTTACGAGCGTCATGCGTTCTTAATAATTTTTCATCTCTGTCACCATTTGCTTTTTTTTTGGAATGGCGCTCTCCTATTGATTGGCTACAATCACGCCACCTTTGCCCCCCCCACTCGCTTTTTGGTTTTTGTAACTATTGTGTTGGAGCGGGTCGCTCCTTAAATAAATGCATATATTAGTTAATAACTAAATGGAATCCTCTCTTTCATTTTCCCAGTAAGAGACGCCTACGGAAGCCAACAGTACATAGACAGATAAAGCACATAGGCTATAGTTATTAACTAATATATGCATTTATTTAAGGCGCCAATATATAATTGTAACAAATAGCATTTAAATAAAAACATTCAATCGGGTAAAACACGGGCGTTGCCCGGGTCATTCGGCTAGTAGATTATAAACACAAGGTAATAAGGCCAAATCCAAATAAATAAATAGCGTGTGACGTTGTTTGTTACTGAAACGTCACACGCTATTTATTTATTTGGATTTGGTCTTATTACCTTGTGTTTATAATAAAGTAAAAAATTCATCCTTAGAAACAGTTTTATATATTATTCAATCTCCCATATAAACAGGCATTGCATGCCTGGGTTCCAACATTCTGGGACCTATCTCCTGGGCCTAGAACAAAGAGATACTATAAATTGCGCCAGGTGGCAGCTTCCTGCCAATAAAACAAAAACTTATCTAGCAGGAGATAAGTAATCTAGTGCAAGGTTGGCTGGCATTCTTATGGCCTTCCTTATTTGGGCTTGAAACACACCAATGACAAGATTTGTCCAATTTAATTATTGAGAGAAAATAATAAGCACCATGATGGCATGATAAAATAAAGTGACTAAGTACAATGAGGACACTAAAATATCAAACTCGTTGAAGTATTTTTGGAGAATATTTACAAGTGCAATATGCAGTAGAACCTCCTTGTAAGACACCTAATTGCAGAGCCAAACTGTCCTTTATGGAGAGATATCCTTTTACTGGAGAGTTGCTTAATTGTAAAAATGGTAATATTTCAAATGAAAACTGTCCTTTGTAGCGGGGGCGTCCGCTAAAGAAAGGTTCTACTGTATATTGTGAGCTTTGTAATCTTGCTTCGAGCTAAGTCTGTGATAGGCCAATGGTGTTCTCCTGTACGAGAGGAAGTGGTTGGCATCAAAGTCAACTGGCAAACTCTTTAGGTTGGGCCTAAACTACTAACTCTCAGTCATCACAATCACATGGGATTCTCTTCAAACATTTAATGGTAACAAATTATGATAGAAGAGACAAAAATAGTTTTAAAAATTGAGTCATCTATAATCAATTATTTATATTTTTGACAATATTATTTTATGTCTGATTGATGAACCTCCCTTTAGCGGACAACCTGCTAGCAGACACCTCTCCATAAAGGACAGTTTTCATTTGCAAAATTACCATTTTTACAATTTAGTAACTCTCTGGTAAGAGGACATCTCTCCCTAAAGGACACTTTGACTCTGAAATTAGGTGTCATTTACAGGGAGGTTTTACTGTATTTTATTGGTACAATGTGCAGCTTTTTTCTTCAAGAATCAAATTTTAAAATAAGGTAATAAGACCAAATACAAATAATAGTGTGTGATGTTTCAATAACAGCATTGTTACCATAATCAGACAAAAGTACTGTTAGATAACAATGCTGTTACCAAAACATCACACACTATCTATTTATTTGGATTTGATCTTATTACCTAGTATTTATAATAATCTATAAACCAAATTGTGCCTTTAGCCTTGTTAAAAATAATTACATATTTCAACCGCAGATAGAATTAAATGCTATAATTTTTTAACTTTTTGTTCATTATTTAAACACTATCACGTTCTATTATTGAAATCCAAGAACCTAAAGTGCATTCTGTGCAATAGTGAATTTAGCCAGGACTTTCCACACTACATGTTTTACTGTCCGGCTTTGAAGGATGAGAGTGTAATTCTCTGCCAAAAGATTGCTTATGAAAACAACTCACCATGTTTTATTGGCAAAAGTAGTGAAAAGCAAGATCAATTCATTGTCTTTTCACAAATTCTGGAAAACAACACAGTCAAAAGGTGTGACACAGAAGAGGTATCCCACTTGAGGAAAGATTGATGTTATTCTCGACCTTCTGTTGTTGTTGTTTCTTATCCCCTTGTGTAAAGCTTACATGAATTCCATGAGTTCATGCTCCTCGAGCTGTTTTATGATAAGTAGTGGCCTTTTCCAAAGGTCCTGTTTAGTGCATCTAATGCAAGCCAAAATGTGTTCTGGAGCTGTAGGTGCCAAGTTACATTTTGGGAAAGTGGGGTAGATTTTGTTATTATTTTCTATCTTCAATGGCTTTAGATGGTCTGTTCTAAATCTTGTTAGTGTTGTTTGATGCTGTCCTTCCTTCCACCTTCTGTAAATAACTATTATGTTGCTTCTCTGTTTACCCATATGGGAGAATCCTGTATGGGACGAGTTTCCCTAATAAAGGCCCTAGTTGCTGAATGACCAACTAGGTTTAAAACATTATTTTGCCCAACTGTGAACTGGTTTAAGGTGTGAGCCCAAAGTTGGAAGATAGTTGGTCAGTCACATCCACTCCTGTACATCCTGCTATTTAGACAGTACTTAGCTACGAGTCTGCCATAGTGGCCTTCATTCAATACCTCTCACATTACAAACTGCAACCACTCATAAAATATTCAGTTAACAGTGTAAATTACAACCTATATAACATTTTTGGACAAAATTTAGTTCATTGAAATAAGTTCAAAAATTGTGTTTGGTTTATTGGGCCAAGGTCTTTTATATATGGTTAGGCACGATTTAGATGATAGATTAGAAACACAAGGTAATAATACCAAATCCAAATAAATAAATGTTGTTTTTTGTTGATTGACAGACTTCTCCTTTAAATGTATTATTTATTATACATACATTACAATAAGAAAACACAATGAATACAAAAGATAATAGTGGCTATATATATTTTTGATCAAGTTTTGTTCGTCACTTTTAACAACAACAACTTTTTTATATTAGGTTATCATCATATCCAATCTCACAGAATATATATATATATATATATGAAAAAACAATAGAAAAAAAATAAAAGATAAGTGGGTCAGGTGTTGATATTAAAAACAAAGAAGGCATCTCCTGACCACGAGCACATGTGCTTTTTAGATGGCAGAGTTAAAATCTTGATTTTTCGGGATGCCATTGGGACCAAAAAATCTTTTTGGTCGCAATGGTTACAGCCTTCTCCACGCTGACGAGCGCCAACAGCGCGAAACGCGTTCGTGGATGGCTTTTCTTGATTTATCAAGAAATTGGGTTGGCCAAATATCACGGAGCAAGCTAAATAAACGCTTAGTTTATTTTTGCTCCACTAGATGGCGCTCTGCCATCTAAAAAGCACATGTGCTCGTGGTCAGGAGATGCCTTCTTTGTTTTTAATATATATATATAAATTTATTTTTATAAAATTAAATATTCCAACAATAAATAGTGTATGATGTTTGGGTAACAGTGTAGTTACCACCATCAGGGTATTTATGACACAAATGTATGTGGTTTATTATTTGATATGTTTGTGCAAGCTCTTTAAGGCTATATATAATATTTAGCAATACGTGACAGTTTCATCATCGATATGACAAAGTCAGCATTAACATTTATATAATTAAAAATATAAATAATTTTAGAATCACAAAAACGAGATTGAAACAACTTTATTACAATGTTGTTGTTCCTTATCCCCTTGTGTAAAGATTAAACGAATTCCATGAGTTCATGATCTGATGGAATGGGGTATAGGGGTGCAGCTTTCGTTGATCATGGCACCATGATCCAGGCACACTTTGGTGAAAGTCTGACTTTGCCTGTAATTTGAGGCTGTTCCTAACATGGAAGCCTTTGCTGCTAACTAACATGAGCACAGATGCAGCTCCTCCGTATCCCTGGAGTGGGACCATTGCTGAGGTCCATCAACTGGGTCAGTTGAACTCAGGATTTTTAAAGAGGGAGTGTCCCTCCTGGTTACAACATCAAGTCTACCAGAACAAGATTTGATGCAATTGTGTAGAGGGTTTACTTTACCTCCCAACAATGTCCACTGCACCACAGTTACAGAGGGGTTTATTACAATGTTCATATATAAGGTTAAATACAATAATGAAGAGAAAGAGAAAAATAGTAGAACCTTCATGAGAGGGTACTCTTACTAGAGGAGACCTCTCTCTAAAAAGGATAGCTTTCATTACTTAAATACCACTTTTACTAAGTGGCAATTCTCTGGTAAAAGGATATCTCTCCCTAATGAACACTGGCTCTGCAACTAGGTGTCCATTAGATGGTTCTACCGTAATATATTTCATAGAGAGTTTAAGTACAAGTGGGTCCTTTTGACCAAAAGTGCTCAATTTTTAAAAAATGAAAATATTTTTAAGTTTTAAAAATTCTAATTATAACATTGTTCCTGAAATTGGGTTTATGGAAATAACAGAACAATCTCTATATTAGAGTTAGTCTATAAACACAAGGTAATAAGACCAAATCCAAATAAATAAATAGTGTGTGACGTTTCGGTAACAGCGTTGTTACCATCTTCAGACAAAAGTACTGAAGATGGTAACAACGCTGTTACTGGAACTTCACACACTATTTATTTATTTGGATTTGGTCTTATTACCTTGTGTTTATAATCTATAATCCAAATTGTGCCTTATCAGTTAGTCTACAAGGTAATAAAAACAAACAAAATCAAAAATAAATAAATAGTGGATTTGGTGTTATTACCTTGTAGTATTATCTATATTCCAAATTGTACCTTATCATAGAGTTTAGTCTATTAGGGGTGAAGGTTTTATTTTTTTATCTCTGGTTAAAACTTAATGGAAGTTGCTGTCAATTAATTCTAAGTGGTGTCTTATCTGGAGGTCCTACTGCAGTGGTGACCTGTAGCAACTTGATTCCAAACACTCATGGGATGTAGTGGTCATAATAGTCATTGACAACTACTTATAGGGATTCATGGATAATTTATTATTTTTCCTCCTGTATAAAAGAGTTTCCAGGCAGAGAGAGAGAGAGGTTGCTAAAAAATCATAATACCTTTAAAAGATACTCAACCTTGGACGCCTGATATTTTTACCTTAATAAAACCATATATATATCTCCGCCTTTGCCGGTCCCAAGCCCGGATGAAAAAGGAGGAGGGGGAGCAGTAACAAGCTCACTAAAAAACCTGGGTTCAGCTGGCCCGGCTGATAGTACCCTGTAAGGGCTCCTAATCCAGGGATACAGGATGAGCAGCGTTTGTACTCCATATTAGGAGCGGCTGCACATGGCGTCTGTTCCTCATGTCAGAGGCGGCCATTTATTTTGGAGCTAAGTCGGCCTCCACTGAGTAGTGCTCCCAGTCTTAATGACAATGGCAGACGCATTCTACTTCACCCAATCATGATGGTTGTCAAATCTCTTTTTCAAAAAGTCTCAAGCTTTAAAAGCTTGACACCCTAATATGATTGAGTAGAGATAAGAAAGAAGAAGACCTTAATATATTTGTCACAATAGGAGGCATCACCGAATATCATTGCGAAGAAGAGACTAATAAGATAAGGTATAATTTGGATTATAGATTAGAAATAAAAGGTAATAAGACCAAATCTCACAAGGTAATAAGACCAAATCCAAATAAATAAATAGTGTGTGATGTTTCGGTAACAGCGTTGTTACCATCTTCAGACAAAAGTATTGAATGAGAAATTTTTTGAAGATGGTAACAAAGCTTTTACCAAAACGTCACACACTATTTATTTATTTGGATTTGGTCTTATTACCTTGTGTTTATAATCTATAATCCAAATTATGCCTTATCATTAAGACCAAATCTGTAAATATAAATAGTGTGACAGTCTTTTGTCTAATGATGGTAACAATGCTGTTACTGAAATGCCACATACTATTTTTTTTTGAGGATTTGGTCTTATTACCTTTTTATTTTTAAGAGACCAAAATATATTATTTTTATGAAAAAAAACCTGTTCTTCAATGGCTGAAAGCACCCTTGTGGCCATTCAGTTTGTCAGTGCATTACATCAGCAAGTGTTATCAGTAAGGGATTGATATTGCTGGGCTAGTTTCTGTCAGAAGGTTTGTTGGAAACCTGAATAGGCCTATTGTGGTAGTGAGGCAACTTCCACTTCTAAATGTATAATGTTTCTCTTCATACGTTTTTTTATTATTATTATTATTATTTTTTATTTTTTTATTTTACATAAATAAAAAATGCTAGAAGACAATAATGAAAGCAATAAAAAAAAGTTTGACCACCATTTAATGCCCACAGATTAAATACCCCAGCAACTAGGCTTGAGTATATAGTCTGGTGATCTTAACCAAAAGAATAAATAAGTACCAAATACCTCCAATGTAAATGTAATTATTTTTATCTTCAAACATTATAGCAGCTGAGTGAAAGTACAAGATGCGGGTCTCCTAAGTCTCTTCATATCCCTTATAAAATGGTAAACTAGCAAAATAAATGTGAAACCAAAATAATTAGGCCAAAACTTCCCCTTCAAAACAATCCTATCTTTTTGTCCAGGAGTTAAAACACATCTCCCCAGCTTTAGTTCTTCCTCACATGAACCTTCAATTTCAGCCACAGTTAAAAATCTACTACTTTTAAGAGTTTTTGTCTTAATTTGACAAATGTGCTTAACTTGCATAGAAAGGTAGATAATTCAAATGAATAAGAAGATACCTTTCCTATATATATGTACAAGATATGTCCCTTAAGTTCCCGGACTGGGTCCATAAAAAAATAAATAAATGAAAAATGTAAATAAATTTGACTGTTTATTATAGAAAAAATATCTGGCAACACGGTGGTACCAATATCGAGGCGGTACGTGCACAAGCGCCAAGGTCATTCTAATTTATTTAAAAGTTACACCTAGCGCTGTGTCGATTTTACGATGGAACAAAAATTGAAGCAGAGGATTTGCATAGAATTTTGTGTGAAACTTAAAATATCAGCAACTGAAACTTTTTAAATACTCAATAAAGCATTCCCCAATGACGCCCCAAAGAGAACAACTGTTTTTGAATGGCATTCTAGATTTAAAGCTGGCAGAATTTCCATTAAAGATGATCCTCGTCAAGGACACCCAAAATTTCAAAGGACTGATAAAAATGTGCAAAAAATCACCGATTTGATAAAAGAAAATCCTCGAACCACTTTGCTGGAGCTAGAGCAAGACACAGGCATCTCTAAAACAATGATTGGAAGGATCGTAACCGAAGATTTGAAGCTCAAAAAGACTCCTGCAAAACTCATCCCAAGATTCCTCACTAATGAGCAAAAACTGTGTCGGCTTGCAACCTGTGAGGACTTGTTGGAAATGACAAGAACAGATCCGGAATGGAAAGACAAGATAATCACAGACGACGAGACATAGCTCTATGGCTATGACCCTGAAACCAAGCATCAATCAGCCGACTGGAGAGGTCAGGGTGAGCCTAGACCCAAAAAATCCAGGATATTGAAATCCAGAAACAAGGTGTTGCTGGTCGCTTTTTTGGATAACAAGGGCATTGTTCATCACGAGTATCTTCCTGCAGGCCAAACGATTATGAAGGAAATGTATTTGGGCATTCTTCGCCGCCTAAGAGAAGCGATTCAGAAAAAATAAAGCCAGAAAAATGGACTAAGGGTGACTGGATCCTACACCATGACAATGCCCGCCCCCACACAGCGCACTTGGTGAAAAGTTTTTTTGGCGAAAAGCGGGACACAAATCCTACCTCAACCACCCTATTCCCCAGACATCACACCAAATGACTTTTTCCTGTTCCCCGAACTTAAAGCAGTTCTAAAAGGAAGACATTTTGACACCAGGGATGACATAATAGAAAAATCGCTGTTGGCATTGAAGAGCATTTCAAAAGAAGCCTATAAAAACTGTTTCGACAATTGGGAGAAACGATGGTACTGGTGCGTTGAAGCAAGGGGGGATTACTTTGAGAAGTTTTATTATTTAAAAAAAAAATTCTTACCTTTTTTTTTTATGGACCCAGTCTGAGAACTTATGGGACATACCTTGTATAATTTTTTTTTTTTTACTAGGATATCTAAATGTTAATTAATCTGTAATTTGAAAAGCTAACGGTTAGATTGCAGCAATTTACTGAAGAGAGAGAGGATTACATTTGTTATACAGAAGTAGGAGGAGAAAGAGACACTCTCTATTCTAAAAAGATTTGAGATTTATTTTGTAAAATTGTCAGAATTCCTTAACTCAAGGTCTTCACACTCAAGAGTTCTGTAGAAAATACCAATAGGCTGTTTTAAACATAAAGAAATATCGAAATTCAAAACCATTTTAAAGGCGTAAGATTCTTTTTGATATTAAACAATTTCTACTGCCCTTACTGCGATGGAAAAATTAATGAGAGGGCCTGGCTCATCAGTGGTGAACCCTCTCAGGCCCTCTCATTAATTTTTCCATTGCAGTAAGGGCAGTAGAAATTGTTTAATATCAAAAAGAATCTTACGCCTTTAAAATAGTTTTAAATTTTGATAACAGATGGCGCGCTAGTGTATCATATTATAAAGAAATATGATGAAATGGGAATAATAAAAAACACCTGTACAAATCAATACAAGGTAACAAGACTAAATCCAAATAAATAAATAGTATGTGATGTTTCGGTAAAAGAGTTGTTACCATCATCAGACAAAAGACTGAATGGAAATGATGAGGTACAATTTGGATTATAGATTAGAAATAAAAGGTAATAAGACCAAATCAAAACAAATAGTTTTAATGTTTCTGTAGCAGCAATATTGTGATCCAACAAAAGAGTGAAGAATCATTCAGTCTTTTGTCTGATGATGGTAACAATACTGTTACCAAAATGTCACAATATTTATTTATTTGATCTTATTACCTTTTATTTCTTAATTTACATTTCTAATTTTTATATCTAAATTGTATTTCGTCTGAACTAATCAATTTAGTAAGCATCATAGTTGTACAGAGCAGATGTGATTCAAGGTTTCACTAAGGGCAGGTTGCCACATCCTGGGTCAATGCCTGGACCCCCCCAATTGTTAGTCAGCCAGTCATATCTCCTTTTATTGTGGCCCTTTGTCTTGGTTCTATTGCCTGGACACCTCTCACTAGGGCTGATACAAGGTCTACACTCTCAGGTCTGAATTTGTTTAGGTCCATTGAAATATCACAAAAATTATAAAGCACAATTTAGATTATAGATTAGAACTACAAGAAAATAAGACCTAATCCAAATACACACACACAAAGCCTTTATTAAGACGTTAGTCTTATACAGATTCCCCGTACAAGGTGCAATAACAGGAAAAGAGCAGCACAGGAAACCAGTAGTTCCGCAACTATATACAATTATTAGTAATAAGGAAAAGTAAAATTTAATATGAAAGGTCGCCGCCATCGCCCCAAGTCTTCAATTCCATAAGTGCGGAGCAGAAATAGGGACTAAGTTATTTAGTTCGCCATAAATATAGCATCCAGACACAAAAAGGAGGTCTACTCCAGCACAGCCATCCGACCTAATCCAAATAAATTAATAGTGTGTGACATTTCAGTAACAGCATTTTGTTACCAAAACATTACACTAATAATTTATTTAAATTAGGTCTTATTTTCTTGTAGCTATAATCTACTAGCCGAATGACCCGGGCAACGCCCGTGTTTTACCCGATTGAATGTTTTGATTCAAATACTATTTGTTACAATTATAAATTGGCGCCTTAAATAAATGCATATATTAGTTAATAACTATAGCCTATGTGCTTTATCTGTCTATGTACTGTTGGCTTCCGTAGGCGTCTCTTACTGGGAAAAAGAAAGAGAGGATTCCATTTAGTTATTAACTAATATATGCATTTATTTAAGGAGCGACCCGCTCCAACACAATAGTTACAAAAACCAAAAAGCGAGTGGGGGGGGCAAAGTCAAAAACAAAGTGTCTCGCGTAGTGGTGGCGTGATCGTAGCCAACCAATAGGAGAGCGCCATTCCAAAAAAAAAAGCAAACGGTGACAGAGATGAAGACATGACGCATGACGCTCGTAACTGTATGGTTATAATCTATAATCTAAATTGCGCTTTATCATTCAGGTATGAATCCTATGGATCTCTCTCTGGTAGTGGAAGTTGATACAGGTGAGTGAGCTTATGGTAGTCTTCTTCTTCTTTCTTATCTCCACTCAATCATATTAGGGTATCAAGCTTGTAAAGCTTTTTGATGGTGTCTGTTTGACAACCATCATGATTGGGTGGAGTAGAATGCGTCTGCCTTTGTCATTAAGACTGGGAGCACTAATCAGTGGCAGGCCGACTTAGCTCCAAAAGAAATGGCCGCCTCTGACATGAGTAACAGACGCCATGTGCAGCCGCTCCTAACATGGAGTACAAACGCTGCTCATCCTGTATCCCTGGATTAGGAGCCCTTACAGGGTACGATCAGCCGGGCCAGCTGAGCACAGGTTTTTTTAGCGAGCTTGTTACTGCTCCCCCTCCTCCTTTTTCATCAGGGCTTGGGACTGGCAAAGGTAGAAAATATAATAATAGATGTTCTTCTTGGGATTGAACAACATTCTATAGTGCTGTCTTTGATTTCCCCTTCAGCTTTCCAAGTGACTTAGGAGCTGATACTGTATAGTTGGCTAGTTATACAATGAAACCTCCATAAGAGGACACTCATGCTAGAGAACACCTCTCTACAAAGGACAATTTTCATTGCTTAAATTAACATTTTTACTAATTAGCAACTCCATGGTAGAAGAACACCTTTCCCTAAAGGACACTTTTGCTCTGCTAGTAGGTGTCCCTTACAGAGAGGTTCTGCTGTATTATGAGTTTTTTACAAAGGGTCAAAAGAACAACTTATTTTAAACACAAGGTAATAAGACCAAATCCAAATAAATAAATAGTGTGTGACGTTTCGGTAACAGCGTTGTTACCATCTTCAGACAAAAGTACTGAAGTGTCTGAAGATGGTAACAACGCTGTTACCGAAACGTCACACACTATTTATTTATTTGGATTTGGTCTTATTACCTTGTGTTTATAATCTACAATCCAAATTGTGCCTCATCAACAACTTATTTTAAATACATGTTCTGAAATGATAAAGCACAATTTGGATTATAGATTATAATACAAGAAAATAAGACCTAATCCAAATAATTTATTATTTAATAATAAATTATTTGGATTAGGTCTTATTTTCTTGTATTACATGTTCTAAAATAATGATGAGGTACAATTTGGATTATAGATTAGAAGCACAAGGTAATAATACCAAATCCAAATAAATAAATAGTGTGTGATATTTTGGTAACAACACTGTTACCAAAATTTATTTGAATTTGGTCTATTACCTTGTGGCTTTAAAATGACGTTGATCATTTGTCTGATGCATGCTGCCACCCAATTAGAACAAGAGTGAAACAAAGTCCTAACCTGGTAGCAGTCGGCAGTACAGACCCCGAACCACTCGGGGGAGTCCAGGAACTGTAGACTGTCCACTACATGGAGGGTCTGGTTGTTCTGGGAGACTGCGAACCTGCGACCAGCATCTTGTGGATAACAGAGGCATGGCTACAACTTTCATTCTCCTCCCACATTACAAATATAAACTCTTTATTGGCAGCCAGTTGATAATACAATTCATCATAAAAGAGACACAGCTTATATCATAATAAGGCACAAAACTGAATCATATTTACAATATAATAAATTTAGTGACACAACATCAGCTTTGGTGAATTAAGAAAGTTGTATACCTGGAGACCAGAGTTCCTAACCAGTCTAGGGCAGCTTTGAGTTCATATGGTCCAATATATATTGAAGAAATCTTGAAAACTTGCTCAGGATGTGTTTATAGGTGGAGCTGGGCTAATTCTATGACCAAAATAAAGAGTGGAACCTTGCATTGACTATTTCTTCACCTTCTACAAGCTATCTCCCGTAGCTTTTTAAGGCCCTTCACTGCAACGGAACAACATTTTGCCTGCAGCAGTAGGCGAGCGAGTAAGAAAGGTTGGAGAGGCGCAACCAAAGAGGTGGGCACCAGGGGACAGAAGATGGCAGGTGCGGAACCTTATTATAACAGCAACTTGAACATCATAATTCTATGGCCCCCAGTTTTAAGTCCCAATTATTTTAACCATGGATATAACAACATAAAAGCTTGGCCTCAAGTGATTCTGTTATAGCAAGTTTTGAATGCTGGTGGAAATGGTTGGCGAAAGAAAAGAAAATAAATAAATAAAAAGTAAAGATCCCACTCTGGTCAAAATAGATGCACAAACTACATCAATTTATGGCAACTCCCTGATGCCAATGATTGACATTCTACTCTATATTCAACGCTGGGACTGAAACAATGGCGGTGCTGGAATCCCATGGCTACAGTGATCAATGGTGGTAAACCAACACTCCATAGAGCTGACAGTTTCATGTGGGTGTAGTGAGTCATAAGATACTTGAGGATAAGATGACCTTTGGCCATGGAACAGGAAATGGTTTGACATTTTTATGGGAGTAAAAAAACACATTCTCCAGGTTGTGTGTGTGAGAGCTGCTACCTTTGATTTATTATTATTTTTTTTTTATGAATATGAATAAAGCTTTGTATATAGATAGCATTCTGAATTGAATAAAATTGTGCTGGATAATGGTTTATTTGATTAAAGAGTCCATTAGTTAAAACAAAGTGACCATTATTAAGTGGCAGCCTTTCCCTGTGTGCATGGCTGTCCTTTAATTATATGCTCTAAAAATTTTGAAAAGTAAAAAAATGGCCAAACCGTGGCTTATAGTGAAACAAAAGCTCTGTCCCAATGGACTTCACTACAGAGGGGTTTTACTGTATATACAAACACAAGGTAATATGACCAAATCCAAATAAATAGTGTGTGACGTTTCGGTAACAGCGTTGTTACCATCTTCAGACAAAAGTACTGAATGAGAAATTTTACCACAGCATGTTTCTGTGTTTCTCAGATAAATATATTCTTCTTATCTGTTATCTTTTTTACACACTTGATAACAGGAACTATTTAAAAACATGCTGTGGTAAAATTTCTCATTCAGTACTTTTGTCTGAAGATGGTAACAACGCTGTTACCGAAACGTCACACACTATTTATTTATTTGGATTTGGTCTTATTACCTTGTGTTTATAATCTATAATCCAAATTGTGCCTTATCAACTGTATATACAAATTACAGAGTTGGAACTATATATATCAACACCACTTGGGACAAGGGTGTTGTTAGAATTGTGGTAGAATAATGGAGACTTGAGACCTAAATAATTAAGATGATGCTATAAAGAAGGCTATTTTAACCAGATTCATTATTTTCCCAGTTTCCATGTAGGTCATTATAAACTTATTCCAAATTCAATAAAGCAGATACAACAATACAAGGAATCTTCTAATGACTATTGCTGCCATTGAGTATCTATCAATAAGTATTTGTTGTTGTTGACTATTAAGTACTCTAGAATGATATGGAAGCAATGATGCTGCTACAGAACTATGATGATAAACAAATTACTTAATTAAAATTTTACACAAATAAATTTACTGGCAATGCGTTTCTTTTAAATATCATCAAATTATATCTCTACAGACCTTACTGCAATGGTATGAGTTATTGAAATTACTTAATTGGGTTTAATTTCCATTCACTTTCCTCTGGAATTCAAATAAGGAGATGGTAGGATTAATGGCATTGAGACTCTGAGGAATTGTAGTTTGTGACATATCTTTGTGTTCTGACATTTGGTACAGGTGGGAAATCCAAATGAGAACAAGTTTGGTCCAGACACACATACTATTTGTAAATGTGATAAAGCACAATTATTATAGATTATAGAATACAGTTACGAGCGTCAATTCCTCATCTCTTAATTCTTCATCTCTTAATCATTCACCTCTGTCACCGTTTGCTTTTTTTTGGAATGACGCCCTCCTATTGGTTGGCTACGATCACGCCACCTTTGCCCTCCCCCTCCCCCCCACTCGCTATTTCGTCTTTGTAACTATTGTGTTGGAGCGGGTCGCTCCCTAAATAAATGCATATATTAGATAATAACCAAATGGAATCCTCTCTTTCTTTTTCCCAGTAAGAGACGCCTACGGAAGCCAACAGTACATAGACAGATAAAGCACATAGGCTATAGTTATTAACTAACATATGCAATTATTTAAGGCGCCAATTTATAATTGTAACAAATAGTATTTGAAACAAAACATTCAATCGGGTAAAACACGGGCGTTGCCCGGGTCATTCGGCTAGTAGATTATAGATACAAGAAAATAAGACCTAATCCAAATAATGCTGTTGCCAAAATGTCACACACTATTAAATTATTTGGATTAGGTCTTATTTTCTTGTATCTTTATTTATAAAAGTGTTTAAAATTATCATCTTTCATTGAGAAAGCAGAAAAATAGTCCAGCAGTAATTTGGGAGAGAAGGCCATATTTTGTTCTGGGGCAATAAAGTGGAAGGAATTTCTAAGTTGGCTGCGTATTACAACACCTCCCTCAGATCTATAAATTCTTCGGCTGAACTTTCTCTGGTAATTAACACCAGCACTGGGGCATTTTGCTACATTAGAGGTCTTGTCTGCTGAGTGATGAACATTGTTATACAGTCTACTCTCGTTATAACGCCACTCGATATAACGCCACCCTCGCCTTACGCCGCTTTTTCGTTTTGTCCCAATCGACATCAATGTATTTTTCTCGATATAACGCCACTCCCTCGCTGTTCGCCTTCCGCCGCTGATTTTTAGTATCCCAAGTAGCAAAAACTACTCGTTTTAGCGCCGCTCACAACGTCCCTCATCCCCCACTTCCCTTTTCCTGTCTTTTTTTTTTCCGCCAGCGGCACCGGACTTTGCCTGCTGTTGACACAACAGATTGTGTGAACAGCCAGCATACCCTTTTCCTGCTTGTGCCTGGGAGATACACAGTCGCTTCATCCTTTGCTAACGTTAACACATCAACCTTATTGTCGTATCATGAGTTCCCAAAAGTGTAAACTGGAGTCGATCACCATTGAAAAGAAGGAGATATGCCAGTTGGCAAGAATGTCGAAGAATGAGATTGGAGAGTGTTTCTCACTTCCACGAACAACTGTCCGTGATATTCTCACTCAGGCTGAGAAGTGGGAAAATTATACTGTTGGTTCTTCAAAGAGACAAAGAGTCGGGAAATTTAGTGACTTGGAAGACGCTCTCTTCAACTGGTTTACCCAAAAGCGTGCCATAATATTATTATTACTGATGACCTCCTAAGAGAAAAGGCAAAAAAACTTGGCGAGCAGTTGGACGTACCAGAAAATTTCACGTACAGCAGTGGGTGGCTGCAGCGATTTAAAGGGAGATTCCATATTTCGCAACGACGGCTCTGTGGGGAAGGCGCATCGATTTCTCCAGCTATCATTGATGAACACCTTACAAATTTGAACTGTATGCTGGCCAACTCCGGATATGACCCAACCAACATATACAATGCAGACGAAACAGGATTATTTTTTTCAGCTCATTCCTGACCGAACACTTGCTCACAAAGATGAAAACTGCCGTGGTGTCGAAAGGATGAAGCAACGAATCACTGTTCTACTGTGCTGCAACTCTACTGGAATATGGTTGAAAGGGATCCCTACAGAAGCCAAGGTTTTATGGTCTGGGCTGGAATCTTCTTGGGCGGTCGCACAGCACTCCATATTTTTCGGCAAGGAACCCTGACTGGACAGAGGTATCGGGACGAGATCTTGGCAGCATATGTGATGCCTCAAGCATTGGAAATGGGAGAAAACTTTCGTCTAATGTATGATAATGCCCGTCCACATAGGGCTGGTGTGGTCAACACTTTTCTCCAAAACCATGCAATTGCTCGGATGAATTGGCCAGCTCGATCCCCAGACCTAAATCCCATTGAGCATGTATGGGACAACTAAAGACGGCGGATCTCATCCCTCCAATCCCCTCCTAGAAACACTCTTGAGCTAGAAACAGCCTTAACACAAGTGTGGGCGTTGATTCCACAGGAGCTGATAAACTCCCTAATTCTCAGTATGGGTCACCAATGTAGAGCCTGCCTATCAGTTAAAGGCGATCACACCCCATATTAACAACAATATCCAAGATATTTATGCACTGACTGCAAGAAGATCATTGCTTGACCGGATAATTTGCATAAAATACGTGTTAGAATTCTTTGATTTCGGGTATTCTAATCAATAATGGAATAATAAATTTGTGTATAAAATTCCATTGATATATGTTCAATAAAATTTTAGATAAATGAAAAAATATGTTGTTCCTTTAATTTTGCGGACCAGTGTATATCAGCGATATGAGGATTATGGTGATCACTGGAATAAGACCTAACTGTGTTTAGGAACAGAAATTTCGAGTCCCATAGCTCAGTCTCAAATCGAGAATAGACAATAAATTTTACTTGCATTCCTCTATAAAGCATATTCATAGTGAAGTATGAAAGACAACCGATATTTGATAATGCAAAATGAGAGGGCAAACGTCTGAATTTGATCAATTTTTTTTCACATTTCATCATTTTATATATTTTAAAATATACATATTATAAGCTTCAAAGCATTTTATATAAATAACAAATGTTTGAATAATATTTCTTTTATTATTTTTGAGGTTATTGAAGTAAAAAATTTAGTCATAATCTTATTGTTCCAAATTCTATTTCATATTGAATTCAAAATGATGGAGAATATTTTAAATATATCTCAAACAGATAATATATAATTTAAAAAGATACATATTATTTTTTTATTTCATATAAATATTAATATATTGAATTTTTAGGACGCTATAAAAATTTCGTTTCCAACTGTCCAACAATGGGCCAGTCGGTTGGGAATTGAGGTGGAGGCGGGTCTGCTTTGAGACTCTGTCCGAATATACTTGTTTCCTCAGATATTGAGGCTTTGTCTTCCTCTCCCCCGACTCTTTGATCTTTGAGACGGAGTCCATAGCATCGGCAGACCAGTTCCTGGCAGGGCCTGGACCATCAGCTCGGCCGAGAGCGAGTTGGATGCTCTGGTTGTGCCAGAAGAGTGGAATAGGGCTTCTATGGAGGCGAAGCGCCACTATAAACAAAGGTTAACGCGCTGAGCAGGTACCTCCTGGGTGGCGTGGAAACCCTTTGCGAAAATATTCATGACCTGGTCTGGTGATGCATGGACTTTGAATGAGATAAAATTATTACATTAAATGCTATAAACCATCCTTGCTTAAAAAATCAATAAACACCAAGTAATCACATAAATAGAGTTACAGAAACAAAATAAAATAAAATATCAGCTTAGCTCAAAATATTTCCAGTATTCTTCAACAAAATCAAACTACATGATAGAATCCATCTATTACAATAGTTGAACGGTCTGGGGATTAAACTGGCGAAACCGATGGGAGAATTCACCAATGATGTACCATGCCCTTCCTTGATTATATGACGTTGAAAGGTTTCATTAAATTCAGTGCCATTTTCGAACTCTGGGTGACCCTCAATCATATACTAGATTTTTAGCAAAAAATAAACGTCGCATTTTGCATCAAAATAGACGCCAGAACTATGCCTTTATTGATTGAATGCCTCATCAACCTTGCACACTCTCTCTCTCGGTTAAGTGACAAATTTACATATATATATCTCCCCCATAGAATTAACTAACCACTTTGAGAGCGCTGAATAACTCTTTGGATAAATTCTACGCATCCCTTGCGGATAACAAGAAATCAAAGCTCTCCCTAGACTGCCGAGAGCCATAAACCAAACCATGGTCTCCTGGTGACATTCTGAATTTTACAAAGATGTTATTGTGGCATTGACCTCCACCAGAGTCTGCTAGATTGAATAAAATGGTTGATAGATATATAGCAAAGTTATTGTATCTATGTTGACGGGAGAGAGAGGAGGGGCCTTTATATATTTTAGGTCAGCTTCGCCTAGAAATGTTTCCATCCATAAACTCATACTATTTCAAGTATATTTACCGCAATGATAAAAATGATGGGAGGGCCTGGTTCATCATTTGTGAATCTACTTGGCGGTTTTGTCAGTTTAATCTACCATCCCGCTTAATTTTTGTATTTTCCTGTTTTTATTTTATAGTAATACTGAAGATACACTATTGTAAAAGGGATTTTAAACAACTATGCACATAAGCTTATGTACAGTAGAAATACAAATATTTATAAATTCCTAAACATGCTTCGAGCGCTGCTCTTCCGCAAACAACAAGTAAAGTTCATTTAGACTTAATATGAACATTATGAATTAACTCGCCATCTGTTTTACGCAATTTATGATTCATTTGAAAACAAAATCAGATGGAAAATATGGAATTAAATATTCAGAAGTCTATGATAAGGTCATATTAACGATCGGATAAAATAATTCTAAAAACTGGTGAAAAACGAGAACAAAACATTTAACTTGGAATTCAAGATTCTGAGCTATCTAATGAAAGCACTTTATTACATAAAAAGCATTTGCGCACCATCTGTTATGAAAATTGGAAACTATTATAGAAGCGTATGATTCTTTTGAAAGTTAAACAATTTTTACTGCCCTTACTGCGATGGAAATATTATAAATTTATAATTGTATGTAAAATTCTACAGACCTCAAACCTTATGTCCATAGTAAATCTAAATACCCATTCCAAGAGTCTAGTATCAGTATCACTATTGTTGTTTCTTGAGCACTCCAAGAGAGCAACATCTGACGACGTCAATCTATATGCGGATTTGTTACACCGTGTCTATGGCATAAGTGAGGGAGAGAAAACACAAGTTGTGATCACAGACTTTTTCAAGAAAATGTAATTATTTTTTTATGAGAATAAATTATAAATTAATGCTTTCTATTTATCATATTAATCAATTAATGCCGGTTTTGCATTCTATATATTGACTCTTAAATATAAATTGTTATTATTACTTGTTATAAATAATTTATTGAAACTTTAAATTTCACATTTTAAACGTGTTCGATACAACGCCACCCTCGCCTTACGCCGCTTTTTTGCAACATCCGGATGGTGGCGTTATAACGAGAGTAGACTGTATATATAATCTGCAATTCTTTCTCTAACTACAAACAGGAAAATTCTAATAGAATAAAAAAAGTAAGGTCCTTTCTTACTGAGAGCCAATTGATAATTAACTTAATTTTATTGACATTCAGTCAACTCATAAAATAAGAAAATTTAAACAAAATAAAAAAAGCATATGTATATTGAAATTAAATAGAATTATTTACACCAGACTGATCCCTGACACTGAAGGGACATCGGGAATTCATCAGCTGGCACAAGCCGCTGCGCACATACACGCAAACACACACAAGATCATATTCCAAATCTAGTTTTAAGAAGTACTTAATAATAGTAAACCACATTAGGTTTACTTCAATGTAACATGAAGTGTGCAGTTAGAGTATCATTGCACAGAAAAAAAATATATATATTAAGCAGATGAAATCAGTTGAATGATTGTGTATCTTCTTGGAAGGCCTGAATGTGTGGTTCTATTTATAAGGACCACCTAGGCAGGTGCTGAGCAATCTTACCCAAACATATTCTGACACTTTGATAAGTTACAAAGTGGAGGTATGAGATAAGTAAGTCCACACAACTCACATTCTGGCAGCAGCATTGTTCTAGTCTGAAGATGGTTGATACAAGGAAGCTGAGAGAGTCAACATCCAGCCCTTGTCCAAATAACCAGTCACTTTGTCAATGTGGGAGCTTCCTTGACTGTACATAGTCTGTCTAGACCTCCTCCCTTCCACTTACATAGTCTGTCTAGACCTCCTCCCTTCCACTTACATAGTCTGTTTAGAACTCCTCCCTTCCACTTACATAGTCTGTCTAGACCTCCTCCCTTCCACTTACATAGTCTGTTTAGAACTCCTCCCTTCCACTTAACATAGTCTGTCTAGACATCCTCCCTTCCACTTACATAGTCTGTCTAGACCTCCTCCCTTCCACTTACATAGTCTGTCTAGACCTCCTCCCTTCCACTTACATAGTCTGTCTAGACCTCCTCCCTTCCACTTACATAGTCTGTTTAGAACTCCTCCCTTCCACTTACATAGTCTGTCTAGACCTCCTCCCTTCCACTTACATAGTCTGTCTAGACCTCCTCCCTTCCACTTACCTAGTCTGTCTAGACCTCCTCCCTTCCACTTACATAGTCTGTCTAGACCTCCTCCCTTCCACTTACATAGTCTGTCTAGACCTCCTCCCTTCCACTTACATAGTCTGTTTAGAACTCCTCCCTTCCACTTACATAGTCTGTCTAGACCTCCTCCCTTCCACTTACATAGTCTGTCTAGACCTCCTCCCTTCCACTTACATAGTCTGTCTAGACCTCCTCCCTTCCACTTACATAGTCTGTCTAGACCTCCTCCCTTCCACTTACATAGTCTGTCTAGACCTCCTCCCTTCCACTTACATAGTCTGTCTAGACCTCCTCCCTTCCACTTACATAGTCTGTCTAGACCTCCTCCCTTCCACTTACATAGTCTGTCTAGACCTCCTCCCTTCCACTTAGATATTAGTGTGATTTCCTTCCTGACATTGACAGATATAAACAATGATGCGAAAAAAAAAGTGCAAATGTGATATTGTACTAGGATAAGGTATAAAAGTTATGAAAAAGAAAAAGGCATCTCCTTATTGTGCAACTGAGAGTTGCTGATGGCTTGCGCCATATATCTATTGGAATAAATATAAACTATTCGTTGATTTTTAATTATTCCACAATTGGCCAAATACCCATTCTTGATTAATCAAGAAAAGCTAACCACGTATGCGTTTCGGGCTGTTGGCCCTCGATAGCGTGGTGCAGGCCATACCTCAACGACCAAAAAAAAACTGGTCATTCAGGCAACCTGAAAAATCATGAAATGGGTAGTTAATGTCAGAATTGCATGAGACCGCGAAACAATATGAAAAAAATAGTACAAATGTGATATAATAATTAAAAATCAATGAGAATAGTTCATATTTATTTCGATAGATGGTGCAAGCCATTAGCAACTTTCAGTTGCACGATAAGGAAATGCCTTTTCCTTTTTCATAAACAATGATGTTTAAAATTTATCTCAAGAATGGTAGCAATGCTGTTATGGTAAAATCATATATAGAGAAAAATACTAATTTAGACTTATAATACTTACACTTGGTGAGTTAAGATAACTTGTGCAGATGGAGTAGATACAGAGGGTGTGATTGAGGGACAAGATTGAATCCTTGGATGCCCATATTTTGCCATCCCCAGCTGCCATTTTATACTCTCTTGAGGTAAATATGGTGAGAGAGAGAGGTGTTCCATCTACTATGATATATGCCATATTGTCTCATGTATGTATGTAAATATATGATCCAGGCAATTCTCCCGCTCATTAGCCATTTTCTGTTTCCTTGCATCCTCTCGCTGATGCATGTTTTGTTCATTTAATCTCAGCTACCATTTGTGTAGGGGACAGAAGGAGGCCTGGTGTTTGGTCAGTGTGGGACATATTTACAAGTTAAAGATTAAATTAAAATAAATATTTAAAATTTAACAAAGCCAAGTTTTGTTAATGGCATATATGTTATTACTATCTCTCTCTCCCTCTCAATTTTTAAGTAAAATATAAACAAATTTATAAATAGATTAGGTGTAGGTACACTCAAATGTTTTACCATTGCATGTGCGCCAGCAGTCTGACGCTCTAGTTCCCTATGTAGGAAGTATAGTGACCACCAGGTTGACAACCAAGAGATTGGGCAGCTTGCCAACTAACTGGAGGTAGCCCGAATGTTCCATTTAATTATCTTGAAATGTAAGTGGGTAATTGTCGGCCATTTAAAAATAACTTTGCCTCAATCCCCATTTGGTAATTGGAAGTGAGCCACTCTTTATGCTATTTATACCTTGTGATTCTTCTACTTCTTTATTATTTACTGCATTTCATTGCTGCTTTTGAGTGATAACTTGAACATCTATGAAACCATGAGTCTGTAACCATGGCCTTCTCTCAATCTCCTCTCTCTGTGTGGGCCCAATCTCACATATCAAAAGTGACCAATTTGAGAAGCTTAGTGTTTAGTTAACATCTTCTCTTGTGTCTCCAGATGGTCAGTTTTGGTGATTCTTCCTACTGTAAGATCTGTGCTTCTTGGTTACATCTTGGTTTTCCTATTTAAAAAATATTCATCTCTCTCTTTATAACTTTTTTTTTTTGCTTATCCCTAGTACATGTGGTACAGGCCATGATAATCATGGTGGGTAGTTAGTGACTGCTTTTTACTGTAAGCGCACCACATGTCTACACATGTGAAAAGCAGTTCGACTTTGCACTTACAAATGTGCCAGAGCCCCGTTTGGTTACTTGCACTCGCTGGTGGGGTTGGACTTTTGCAAGAATCGGGGGGCCATTGGAGCATTTTTTTTTTTTAAACAGAAAAAAGTGTCTAATGCGGGAATCGAACCCGGGTCATAGTGGTCGAAAACCAAACGGTTTAACCAGCCTTCCACCGACCTCCATTTTTATAGGTTTATAACTAAACTTTATAAGTAACTTTATAACTGATAAAAGCACAATTTGGATTATATATTATAGCTACAAGAAAATAAGACCAAATACAAATAAATTAATAGTGTATGACGTTTTGGTAACAGCACTGTTACCGAAATGTCACACACAATTAATTTATTTGGATTTGGTCTTATTACCTTGTAGCTAACTTTATAACTGTTAATTGATAGGTCTATTGTTCAATAAAATAACCCCTTGTTTCAATATTGAGGTAGAAATTTCAGGCTTCTGGGGGTAAATTTCTCTTAAAACATTTTAATTCACAAATCTCTTTTGTAGAAGATGGGAGCACACAGCTTAGTGAAATATGCATGGTCCTTATACCAATAAAATGTTTTGTGAGTTGGAGAATTTTTGTAGGCTAGAATGGGATGAGGAGAGAGATTTCTGATGATTTTAAATATTGCTACTGCATTGGAAACAAAATATCGAGTATCATGTTTAACTCTTAAAAAAACAAATATGAATGTGTCAGAGTCAACAAGACTAATTTTCAGAGCATATCTTGCATGTGGTATGATTTAGTGCTAAAACAATAAAGGAAGTGTGCACCTGTTTTGTCTTTTAATGTCTGAGAACCTAGTTCTTCTCACTTCAGTGATAAATACACTCATGAACAATACTTAAGGAAGTTCTACATTTTAGAATGTATATTGGGATTCAGACAATAAGTCTGAAAGATACACTCATGGACAAAACTTAAGGAAGTTGTACATTTTAGCATGTATATCGGGATTCAGACAATAACTCTGAAAGATACACTCATGGACAAAACTTAAGGAAGTTCTACATTTTAGCATGTATATTGGGATTCAGACAATAACTCTGAAAGATACACTCATGGACAAAACTTAAGGAAGTTGTACCTTTTAGCATGTATATCAGGATTCAGACAATAACTCTGAAAGATATTTGATAACCAGTGACCTTTATTGAAGACGCACGAGATAACCAAGTGTGATTAAAATTGCCTCAGTTTCCTAAAAAAATATATATATATGAGGTAATATGTAGTGGGGAAGAGAGATAAATAAGGACATCAGAATTTGAAAGAGGGCCCAAGACAACCAGAAGAGAGAGAGAGACGGGCCTGCCACCGCTGAGCGGCTGTTCGTATCGCACCACAATCCCTAACTGTCTTAAAAGTCCCAAGGTGTTAACGGACGGGCCCCATTTGCCGCCCCTTGGAATGTCGCTGCTGTCTCAAGTGACCGGACTTTACATCCCGTCTCTCTCTGGGCTGGCTCTAGGTTTGCTTTATTATTCCTGGAAGAGTATATATTATGACATATATATGACATAATAAAAATATGATTTTTATTATTCATAAAATAATTAAAATTCTATAATCACAGAGTTAAATTTTAAAATGAAAAGGAATCCTTAACAAAAGGAATATAACCTAATTTTACTTTTATTGAAAATAGATAATAACATTGTTAGTTGTATGTATGCAAAAAAAACTGTTTGCTTTAAAAAATAATCAAAAAATAAATACAATTTTGGGAAAAAGTTATCATTCATTTCTATCCACGACTGCATGAATTGGTAACGTAACTAGAATACGTCTTTTTTTATGACATATATATAGACGATCAGCATGTTTTGTCTATGAGTGTATCATTGAGATTAATGATATTCATTGATTTATTATAGTTTGAAACTGGGCTTTTCTATCTCTAGTGCTGGCCGTAAAAGTGTCTACCTCTAATTGATCATAGAAATGGCAAATCTACAATAAATCAAAGTCTTCTAAGGAGGAAATGACTTCTGTATTGGAGATGGGATGGTGATACGAATATTCAGTGAAGGAGTCACTGTGCAGAACCATGTGTTGGTCAGTTCACTATATCTCAAAGCTATATACAGTAGAACCCCCATATGAGGATACCTCTCTATAAAGGACAGTTTTAATTTGCAAAATTATCATTTTTACTCTTTAGCAACACACCGGTAAGAGGACACCTCTCCCTAAAAGACAATTTTTGCTCTGAAAATAGGTGTCCTTTACAGGGAGTTTCTACTGTATAAGATTTGGTTTAAACATTTATTGATTGAAGATTTGTGGATGGCATTTTTAAAAATTGACTTTATAAGACCGAGTCTTTGCGAGCTATTTGTTTATGGCAATAGAATAGGTACAACTTGCCAGGATCTTGTTGGTTCTCTCAAACCTCTGTGAGAAAAATTAGAGAGAAGGTAATAATTTCTTTAAACTTTTTAAAATTCATATTCAATAGAACATACACCATGAAAGTACAATCTCTACAGAGGACAGTTTTCATCACCAAAATGATTATTAATTAGCAACTTCCCAATAAGAGGACACCTCTCCCTAAAGAACACTTTGGTATTGCAACTAGGTGTCTTTTACAGATAGTTCTACTGTATATGATTCAAGATTAGGCTATATATTAGCCAAAATGCAATTTTGCTGAGTTACAAAATGACACAAACATATATTCAAATTGCACTAATAATCAAAACGAGAAGGGGAAAAAATGTGCTTGTTCATAAAAAAAAAAAAAAAAAAAATCACACAAATTATTATTAAAAATAAAGAGAGCATATCCTGACCACGAGCACATATGCTTTTTAGATGGCAGAGCGCCATCTAGTGGGGGGATTTTATTATATAATTATTATATAGAGTTGAACTTGGATAAATCAAAAGTCTTTAATTAAAATATTTATCTTGGTCCCTAGACTTTTAAACCTTTTATTCAAAGCATTTTTTATTTGAATTTTTTTTTGGTCCCTTTGGCTTCAAATTATCCAAGTTTGACTGTATTTATATTTTAGAAAATAAAAAGGCATATAATGGATTGAATAGATTTATTTACCAATATTTTGGTAACTGAATGTCAACCTTTGTCAAGGCATTACAACAGATCATGCCTACTCACTGTTATGTCATCCTAAAGTACTATTTGTGTCCAACTGTGACTAGAACATTGGAAGAAGGCCAAGTGACACTCACTCCTCACTTTCTTACTGCTACTCTTTTTGTGTTGTTTTTCTTGCTTCCCTCTTTCTCTTTCTTATTTTTTTTTCTTTTTCTTCTGTCTATATTGTTATTTCCTTTGTCTCACTGCTTTGTTCTTATGCATACCTCTGGTGAATCCTGTATAGGGTCAGTGACCCTAAATAAAGGCTTTTTGTTGTTGTTGTTGTTGACTAGAACATTGGTCCCAAAGATATTTTTTCTAATGAGGTTCATTAGCCTTTCATCATCACATCTCAGAAGTCACCATTTCAATTGAGTAAAACAATGTTCCAAGATGATAAGGCACAATTTGGATTATAGATTATAAACACAAGGGCTTTTTCTTCTTTCTTATCTCCACTCAATCATATTAGGGTATCAAGTTGTGACCCTTGATGGTATTTGACAACCATCATGACTGGGTGAAGTAGAATGCGTCTGCCTTTGTCATTAAGACTGGGAGCACTACTCAGTGGCAGGCCGACTTAGCTCCAAAAGAAATGGCTGCCTCTGACATGAGGAACAGACACCATGTGCAGCCGCTCCTAACATGGAGTACAAACGCTGCTCATCCTGTATTCCTGGATCAGGAGCCCTTACAGGGTACTATCAGCCGGGCCAGCTCAACCCAGGTTTTTTAGCGAGCTTGTTAATGCTCCCCCTCCTCCTTTTTCATCCAGGCTTGGGACCAGCAAAGGCAGAGTTTCTATTCTGCCTTAATCAGTTATGTCATCCTAAAGTACTATTTGTGTCCAACTGTGACTAGAACATTGGTCCCAAAGATATTTTTTCTAATGAGGTTCATTAGCCTTTCATCATCACATCTCAGAAGTCACCATTTCAAATTCCTGTGAAAATAATGGAAAGCTTCAAGATTCTGTGTAGGCCTTGTTTACTTCTTCTCACCACAGCTTGCTGGAAGCACTTTCCAGTTTAAGATGACATGGGGCTCTTGGCCTACCTGAAGCAAGAGAATCTACCACCCAAGTAGACGAAAGAGACCTCCTCCGTACCATCAAAACCCAATGTCTGCAGGAATGGAAATCTGATGCTGCACATGACTGGTACAGAGCAAAAGGGACAAGCACCGGTTTTGTCCTCCCAAGAGAACAACAGTCTTTGATTTCCAGACTTAAGTCTGGTCATCTACGGACAATGACTTTCCAGAATGGTTGCAGGGTTTTCCCACTATGTACTAAGTGCAATTCTCAGCCTGCAACCCCAAGCCATATTATTGATTGTATTGACTCATCCATTGATGAGCTCTACTCTTCCCCAGCAGACACCATTAAAAATCTCAAGCTTTACAAGCTTGATACCTTAGTGTGATTGAGTGAAGATAAGAAAGAAGAAGAAGATGACATGGAATTTCAAGACCTCCTTAAATAAACTTATATAAGAACAGAATTTACAAAGATGGTGGAAAAGAAGAATGAATTAATAAGAAGTTATAGGCCTACTATGCATATATACAAAAGGACTGGTAAAAACACCAGAAAAAGAGAAAATATATTCATAATAATTCAACTATGAGCTTGAAGCCTTCTTAGTTCCTTAAAATATTACAAAGGTATATGTTATTAAAACATTAATAAGGAAAATATTTAATAAGTATGTTGAAAAAAGATTTTTTAAACTTACCTTCCTGAGAGAACCAAGGCCAATCTTTCCACCTGAGTTTGCTTTTCTTTGCAATATACATCATTTGGTTTCAACTTTAGAATTTCTGATCTACAACTGTATATTTTATTAAAATCTCGTCTGGTTACATTTAACGGCTTAAAAATTTCTAGATACACACGTTCAATTTTGTGACTAAACTTAACAGGTCTTAGCAAATAAAGTAGTACAGTGATGTGTATAAAATTTAGAACAGTAAATACGGAATTCCACAGGAACATATCCCAGGAACATTTAATAATCCAACTCCATATTGCATAAACAAGGCTTCCAAGCATTAAAAACGAACGGAGATATAATAAGCCCTTTAGCCCATGTGGAGCTAGATACGAGATAAAAAGAAGTGAATTTGCTATTTGAAAAAGATAATGATGTGATGAATCCCAATTAGGGCAATAAGCCTGGTTTGATCTTAATGTTTCCTCCAGACTTTTATTTAGATGAGCTCTGACAGATCCGAAAACTAAGGTTTCATTAGCTGATGCATTGTAAAAAAACATCCTATGAATAATAAGCTACTTTTCGCTGTCATAAACAACCTAGAATTAACCGTTTAGCTCAATAATACGACTCATTCACAAGCTAACACATACTCTTATAGTATACGGCAAATAATAACAACACATTACTAGTGAACACTCAATGTTGTCCATTTTATAAATAAAAGGTCAGTCAACTTTACTATGCGTTGAAGTTTAATTAATTTTATTTTATTCAGAATAAATTTATATATTAATTTATCTTGATAATATGTTGCGTGAAATTAAAATTAATAATAAATATATTTTTTTTCAATAAGCCTCTTCAAAAATTTTATTCAACTTAAAATAGAATCGCAAAATATCATTCTTTATAACATTAATATTTGTATTTATTTAAAATTATTCATTAAAATATAAATCTATTTGGGTTGGGGCGGTTTTTTTTTTCTCTCTGCCACCAACCTAGAGTTTAGGAATGAAAATACTCGACAACATTGATGTTTACAAATCTGTTGATTGTAGACGAACTTTAAATTTTAACATTTGAGTGTATAAACTGTTCTGTCTACAAAGGCAGAAGAAATAAAAGGCTATGTTTACTAGAGCATTGCCTATTTTAGTAATTAACTTGGGAGGGGAAATGATGTATATTTTGGATCAAAGATT
The DNA here is from genome assembly GCA_030710605.1 of Cordylochernes scorpioides. NCBI lineage: Eukaryota > Metazoa > Arthropoda > Arachnida > Pseudoscorpiones > Chernetidae > Cordylochernes > Cordylochernes scorpioides. Next base: position 11,332,423 of record CP092879.1, on the reverse strand, counting down.
AAGCGCTCAGAAAATTTGTTATGAAAAATCGATCAAGGGTTTGTATACATAGCAACTTTGTTTATGATGAATTAAATTCTTCTAATTCCATCAGTAATAATTTTTAAAATACTTTATTATCTAATTTGACGTTTAAATATCATAAACATTTATGTGTGAAAAATAATAAAACGATATAACTTTTTAAAAATTGAATACATAACAAGAACACCTCTCTCTCCAAGTTTAAACCATTTTTAAATATTGGGAATTGCCATTATTACATATACCATATTAAAATGGAGCCAACATTTTTTTTTTTTTTTTTTTAGAAATTGCTAATATGATAATAAATTATAAGGATCATATTAATTTAAAATGCAAAAGCCATTTAAACTACTATTCACATTCTCTACAAACAAATGACTCAGTTTAGTAAATATATACCGTAACCTTCGATAAATTCTTAAAACAACTCCAAAGGGCTATTATTCCTTATAATAGCCTTTATCTGTTCAGGACAGTTTTCCTCCTGGTGACAATATCATCTTTTGGTTTATTTGGCATTTATTAGGGTGTAAAATCAAATTTAAATATTGGCATGTTGTTCACCAATGAGAAAAGCTCATATTTGCTCTTTGGGGAATTCTTGAAATGAAACATCGACTGAAGTTTAAAACTACCATCACATTTTTAGATTGATTGTGTGATAATGTTTAATTAGCAATAATTTACCCTTTATTTTATAAATAGAAAATGGCTTTCCTACATCTCCTACATTTTTATGCATGCGTTTAACTGTTTTGCATTTATTAGACTAAAATAGGATACATATATATATCAAAAAGGGCAAATCCTGACCACAAGCCCATGAGCTTTTTAGATGGCAGAGTACCATCTAGTGGAACAGAAATCAACTAAATGTTGATTTAATCTGTTCCCTGATATTTGGCCAACCCATTTTATAAATATATTGATGAGACAAAGGCGAGGATGTAAGTCTCAGTGGGTTTATTTGAGGAAGTGCTCCATCATCTGAGTGTGCCACGGTCACTAAGGCCTGGTCCAATGCTGGGTTCTTGGTCCGGTCCAGGAAGGAGGTTGAGTTCTGGGTCTCGTCGAGCCGAATGTAGGAAGGTCTGTAGCTGAGGCAGGAAATGTTAAAACAATTATGTTGCAGTGTATTCTGATTGAAGGGCTAAAGATAACTGGCATGTTACCTCTAACTCTTTGCCGCAAAAATGGTGGTCAACAGTCAAATATAAATTATACCTGTCATCCCTGTGATGCCATTTCTAAAATAAATAATAATAAAAGAATAAAACAAAAAAATAAAATGAAACAATTAACAACAAAATAAATAGTTTTCCAGTCACATGTACAGTAGTTGTTGACACACAACAATCCCTCTTTATTTATATATATATACATTAGGTCAATACCTAAAACTTATCACCCAGTGGAAGGCTGGTTAAACCGTTTGGTTTTCGACCACTACGACCCGGGTTCGATTCCCGCATTGGACACTTTTTTTTTGTTAAAAAAAAAAAATGCTCCAATGGCCCCCCGATTCTTGCAAAAGTCCAACCCCACCAGCGAGTGCAAGTAACCAAACGGGGCTCTGGCACATTTGTAAGTGCAAAGTCGAACTGCTTTTCACATGTGTAGACGTGTGGTGAGCTTACAGTAAAAAGCAGTCGCTAACTACCCACCATGATTATCATGGCCTGTCAACGTGTACTAGGGATAAGCAAAAAAAAAAAAGTCCTTCTTTCTCATTTTTCTTATCTCTAATCAATCATATTAGGGTATATCAAGCCTGTAGAGATGTTGTCTGCTGGAGATGACTTTACTAGTGGTGATAAGCCACATCACCAGTTTTGGAAAATTCTGATGCCTCTTTTGGTACATGCATTTTATCTCCTGCTGCAACTTCATATTATATTCTAGCGTCCCTTCCACTTTACCAGCTTTAACACCTTTTTGGTCTTCTTCTTCTTTCTTATCTCAAAGCCATAATCATGGTGGGTAGTTAGCGACTGCTTTTACTGTAAGTGCACCACATATCTACACATGTGAAAAGCAGTTCGACTTTGCACTTACAAACGTGCCAGAGCCCCGTTTGGTTACTTGCACTCGCTGGTGGGGTTGAACTTTTGCAAGAATCGGGGGCCATTGGAGCATTTTTTTTTTTTTTTAACAGAAAAAAGTGTCCAATGCTGGAATCGAACCCGGGTCGTAGTGGTCGAAAACCAAACGGTTTAACCAGCCTTCCACCGACCCCCACCTTTTTGGTGAATTCCACGGATTTCATAACTCCTCTCATGAGGATTTTATGAAATCAAAACCTCTCCTATCCTCTGATTAGGACAAAGTCTGACACCATGATATACCGGTTGGCTTTCTGTCTGAATTTACCAAAACTGGGACAGCCTGACCCACGCTGACGAAGACCAACAACCCAAATATGTACATGGTTGAATTTTTTAGATTTATCAAGAATAAGGGTTGGCAAAATCTTGAACAAACTTATTACCTTTATGGCCCCAAAATTTGGCATAACTCCATGCCTCAGAATTCAGTGCAAGTAACCAAATGGCACCTTGTAAACACAAAAGTCGAACGGCTTTCTACATGTGTCAACATGTGGTGAATTTACAGTAAAATGCAGTAACTAATTACCCACTGTGATTATAATTACCTGTACAAGTAACAAAAAAAAAATTGCAAGTTGTAGAAATAGAAAATTGTAGTAAAACTGGAAAATAGTGATTCCACATGATTTCCATAAAGTTTATATAGGGAGATTTTTTTTAACTACTAAAAAAATAGTAAATTTTTTTTAAAAATATTGTGTCTGAGTAATATACAGTAAAACCCCTCTATAGTGAACCCCAATGGGACAGAGCTCTTGGTTCATTATAGCCATGGTTTGGCTATTTTTTTTTACTTTTCAAAATTTTTAGACCGTATAATTAAAGGACAGCCATACACACTGGAAGAGGCTGCCTCCTAATAGTGGTCACTTTGTTTTAATTCCCATAATTGACCAATTTCCTTATATTAATACTGAATAATAATAGAAATCATTTGATGATAGGTTCTTCTTATCATTAACATACATGTACCTCTGTCTAATTTAAAAACCAAGACAAATCCTAGGCAAAGTTTCATTAAATATATATTCAAAAATATAAAATGATTTAAAAACATCTTTATCACATTGTATAATACAATGTTTACTTGGAAAAATGGCTCTAATACCTTGTTGCATCAAAGCACTCTTCAAGGAATTGCACCTTTCAAATAAAGTTAGTGTTTTTCTTCCATCTCACATATTCTTCTTAAGTCTAAATTTGGTTTCTTTTTTTAAACCTGTAATGCAAAACATTTCTGGCTTTAAAATCACCATAGTTCATGGCATAAAAATAATTTTTGTTTCATCACGGGCCTGTGATGACGTTTTTTTTAAGCCCTAACACGTACGATCGCGGCAAAAGTTGAGGTTCATTCCTCTTTACAACAATTTTAATAGCCTTATATTCCATCTCTTATAATAGAAAAGTTATATTTTCTTATTTTAACATGTTCTGAAATTTGCTTGTGTTGTTTCACTTTAAAAAGTTTTGAAATGGCCTTTTTTTTTCTTTAGTAATAACGTTTTTTTGTTTTTTTGAATGCCATCAATTTCTTTATTTTGGAAGCCATTTGCATTTTTTTCTATTTCAAATTTAATGGTTGTAAAGATATTCTATTTTATAAAATGTATAATGTGTAAAAATTTATACAACATACAGCAAAAATAGAATGTAAATCAAAACAAACAATACCACTAAATTTATTGTTTTGAAATCGCGATCCGTGAACTGAAACAAGATCAAAATTTTGTCGCTTTAACTTTTTTTTTTTAAATTACAATTTTAAGTTCGTTATAAGCATTGTATTTTTAATAGATTTTATTATTTTGGGATGGAAAATAGGTTCGCTATTTTAAAAATAGTAAAGTTTGTTATAACAATGGTATTTTCAATGGAATGGAATCGGGAATCGCTGTGGGTTCGTTATAAGGGAAGGTTTGCTATATCCAGGGTTTGTATTAGCGGGGTTTTACTGTATATAAAGAAATGAAAAAATAGGAAAAAAATATAAAAGTGTTCAGTTTTTTTTTTGCTTATCCCTAGTACGTGTGGTACAGGCCATGATAATCATGGTGTTTAGAAGTAGGCGACTGCTTTTACTGTAAGTACACCACATGTCTACACATGTGGAAAGCATTTTGACTTTGCACTTACAAATGTACCAGAGCCCCGTTTGGTTACTTGCACTCGCTGGTGGGGTTGGACTTTTGCAAGAATCGGGGGGGCCATTGGAATATTTTTTTTAAATCGGAAAAAAATGCCCAATGCGGAAATCGAACCTGGGTTGTAGCGGTCGAAAACCAACGGGGTTTAAACCATCCTTCCACTGACCCCCAGATATAAACTTCATATAAAACAACACTTAAAGTCTCACCGCATAAGTTTCTTTTCCGTGAAAAATCAATATTTATTTCAAAGAGAAATATTTACTATTTCTAACTTTTTTGGATGAAGTATGAAAGGGTGAAAATATGAAGAGTAATGGCGAACGGAAAAATAAAAGTGTCCAGGGGCGGGAAATAATCCAACCCCACCAGCGAGTGCAAGTAACCAAATGGGACTCTGGCACATTTGTAAGTACAAAGTCGAACTGCTTTTCACATGTGTAGTCATGTGGTGCACTTACAGTATAAGCAGTCGCCTTCCTCTACTCATCATGATTATCATGGCCTGTACCACATGTACTAGGGATAAGCAAAAAAAAAAAAACTGAACACTTTTATATTTTTTTCTCTTTGAAATAAATATTGATTTTTCACAGAAAAGAAACTTATGAGGTGAAACTTTAAGTGTTGTTTCATAATCATACGCCGCAGTCCTTTATAATAAACAACATATATGTATATTGAATATGAAGGATACAATATGTACAACAGGTGCGGTGTTCAGTGCTGTATGATGTGGTGAGCACCCTGTTCAGCAAGCAGTTTGTGGATGAGATCTTCAAGCCACAGGAGCTCTACCCACGCAAGTCCCTCAGGCTGCTCTTTGAGAAGATTGCCCATTCCTCCATCATGAGGCTCAACACCACCAGCATGGACAAGGTACCCACAAGCTTACTTTCATTTCAACTGTGAAACAGAAGGTTGTTTGAATTCCTGAACAACAATCTCTCTCTCTCTGCCTTTTTAAAAAATAATTAGTTAAACACACATCACTTGGGATTTTATAGAACCATAGAAACATGGTTGAAACAATGTGGTACTTGAAATGTGTGTCTTTAGAATTATGATGGTATGACCAATTTAATGAGATTTCACTGTATTTGACTTGAGACCCACAGCCCACACAATGGACAATTTATTGCTGCTTTTACAGAGTACATATTTCTAATACTAACGCTCTAGCCTATCATACATGTAATGGAAATATCCTCCTCCTCCTTCAATGCCTTCCTCTACTGAGGGTAGGCCACATGGTCTCTCCATACTTCCTTCTTCAATGCCTTCCTCTACTGAGGGTAGGCCACATGGTCTCTCCATACTTCCTCCTTCAATGCCTTCCTCTACTGAGGGTGGGCCACATGGTCTCTCCATACTTCCTCCTTCAATGCCTTCCTCTACTGAGGGTGGGCCACATGGTCTCTCCATACTTCCTCCTTCAATGCCTTCCTCTACTGAGGGTGGGCCACATGGTCTCTCCATACTTCCTCCTTCAACGCCTTCCTCTACTGAGGGTAGGCCACATGGTCTCTCCATACTTCCTCCTTCAATGCCTTCCTCTACTGAGGGTGGGCCACATGGTCTCTCCATACTTCCTCCTTCAATGCCTTCCTCTACTGAGGGTGGGCCACATGGTCTCTCCATACTTCCTCCAGCATCTCTTCGTAGGTGTGTCGTCCAGTCCATTGTTTTAGATCGTCTGTGTATCCCTGTCGTCTCCTTCCCCTCAATCTCTTCCCCTGGAGCTTTCCTTACAACACTGTCAACAATGTTTATCCTACAGATACAGGCATCACATGTCCAGCAAATGTCAGTTTTCATTATTTTATGAACTTTATCAGCTGGCGTTCTGTACCCATTCGATCAAGGACTTGATTGTTTGTTACCATATCTGTCCAAGGAATTTTGAGAGCTCTTCTGTAAAGGTTGGAAAAATCTAAGTATATATAAACATGAAAAAACAATAGAAAATTTGCTCCACTAGATGGCGCTCTGCCATCTAAAAAAGCACATGTGCTCGTGATCAGGAGATGCCTTCTTTATTTTTAATATCAACATGTGTTATATCTATAACTTGAAAATAGATAATAAAAAACTTTTGACTTTTTAATAATTGTTTTTAACTCTGGTACAATTTGGTAACAAAAAGAAAGAAACAAGGTAAGCAGACCAAATCTAAATAAATAAATATTGTCAGACGTGATGTCTCTTTGGCTAGAGAAAAGCACAGAAAAGTTCTGCTATAGAAAGTTGTATTTTACCTCTGTCTAATTTGTAGAACCTAAAAATGATAAGAAAATAACAGTCAAACCTCACTATAACACCATTCCTTAGGACTGATATATTTTTAAATATATTTTTTAATATACAGTATTCTTCTTCTTTCTTATTTCCACTCAATCATATTAGGGTGTCAGGCTTGTAAAGCTTGAGATTTGACAACCATCATGATTGGGTGAGGTAGAATGCGTCTGCCTTTGTCATTAAGACTGGGAGCACTACTCAGTGGCAGGCCGACTTAGCTCCAAAAGAAATGGCCGCCTCTGACATGAGGAACAGACGCCATGTGCAGCCGCTCCTAACATGGAGTACAGACACTGCTCATCCTGTATCCCTGGATTAGGAGCCCTTACAGGGTACTATCAGCCGGGCCAGCTGAGCCCAGGTTTTTTAGTGAGCTTGTTACTGCTCCCCCTCCTCCTTTTTCATCCGGGCTTGGGACCGGCAAAGGCGGATATATTAATAATTATAATTATAAATAATAAAAATAACCAATTTTTATCCCAAGGACTTTTGGAGGCTATGCGCCCCACTTACAACCGAGTCGTGGCGGTATAACCACTCCGGGTTTGGCGAAAATGCCTACCCACACCGAGTCGTGGCGGTATAACCACTCAGGGTCTGGAGGAAATGCCAACTCGAAGAAAGAAGAGGTGGATCTTCCTGCAAGAAGACCTTCCGCTAGGATCCGGAGGACCAGTAGAAGACGCCCTTGTATATCTCATATTTTTTTTCACTCATTTTTATAATTTTAATTTGTATATTTTCTTAAAATTGTTTTTTAATATCTGCTATGTTGAACATGTAATTTTTTTAATTTGTTCAATAAAATGTTTTAAATCTGTTCTTATCAGCTTAATATCTGATACGGGTCCCATTGGGACCCAAGATATTAATCTGATTTTTGGAACCTGGCGGAGTGCTTGGAGCTTGCTCCACCTCTGCCATGGGTTGGCCTGGTATTGCACTATCTCCAGGAGCAGCCCATTCAATAATAAAAATAAGTGATGATGATACACTAGGGCATTAAATGGACTCACTGCTGGAAAATTGGAACCAGGGAAAGGTACCTGAGGTTACCTACCGGAGTCCAGAGTGGAAGGTACTTCAGGTTCGATCATTGGCGCTATAGGGCTTAATTTGCTGCCACTTAAGAGTACCATCAAGTTCAGTAACAAGAAATGGGACAGCAGATGCGAAGCAACAAATGTACCACATGTCCTCCAACCTTGGGACTTTAGAATTATGATATTATAACCGATTGCTCTTATAAAACAAAGCTGTAATAAAGAGGTTCCACTCTATAAGAGATTACTAAATTACTCAAAGAGTAATAATATATATGTATTGTGTCACCCATGTGATGTAACAAGAGCTGGAACAACTCCACTGATGTTGCAGCTGTTTGACCTGATGCTGATGGTATTCAAGTATCAGGTGGCTCTCTGCCCCTCCCCCACTGACCTGCTCTATGTCACCATGAACCACCTGGGGGCCCTCTACGGCTACGTGCAGGACTGTCCGCAGGTAGCCCAGCAAGTGGCCTATGTCCACAACCTCTTCCTCAAGGTGGGTAGGAAGTGTTCCATCCACATACTTTGTGTATTGTACGACAACTACAGTAGAACCTCCCTGTAAAGGACACCTAATTACAGAGCCAAAGTGTTCTTTAGGGAGAGGTGTCCTCCTACCGGAGAGTTTCTAAATAGTAAAAATGCTAATTTTGCAAATGAAAGCTGTCCTTTATAAAGAGGTGTCCTCTCATGGAGGTTTCAGACACTATGTTAAGGCTCACACCCGTGTCATCAAGGAATGGTAGGGATAGACAGGGTTGGAGGGAAAGTCTAACAATTAGCTGTTGGACGAAAGGAGGCAGGGGTGCCTACCTGGCTCTCCGCGGCTTGGGCTGGTCTGGATTCCCGGGATGGTTCCAGCCTTGTCTGTCTTTGGTCAGACCTTGTACTTGTGCCGAGGTGCATACAATATTTTATAAAACTTACCTCAATATAACTAGAAGGTAATAGGACCAAAATCCAAATAAATAAATTGTGTGTGTGTAGTAAACAGAATCTTCTAGTGATGGCTTAGCATCAACTTTTGAATTCATTTTATTCAGCTCATAGGAAGAATAACTTCTTTGGTCCATTGAAGTCTATCAAAAATGATATGGCACAATTTGGAACTACAAGGTAAAAAGATCAAATCCAAGCACACTATTTATTTATTTATTTGGATTTGGTCTTGTTACCTTATAATTCTAATCTATAATACAAATTGTGCCATATCATTACCCCAATATACTAATTATAGAGAAAATTGTCAACTATACCAGATCCAAAAAAAAAAAAAAAAGGAAACTCCAGTCGACATTTACGCAGTGTCTGTGTTACCCCATATTACCTAGCCTAGTTCTGATTTGGTGTTGTTCCTCTTTGATTTCTCCCAGGAAATTAGACATAGTATGTGGGGGGCATTCTATATACAGTTACGAGCGTCATGGCCTCTGTCACGGTTTGCCGGCGCCCTCCTATTGGTCGGCTACGATCATGCCACCTTTGCCCCCCCCCATCATTTGGTGCCGCCAATGCGCGAGACACTTCTGTCACCGTTTGCCTTTGGTTCAGTGGTAGAATTCTCGCCTGCCACGCGGGCGCCCCGGGTTTGATTCCCGGCCGATGGTTTGGGGCGGGACGTTTCACAAGAGTGACATCTACGGCGCCAATTTATAATTGTAACGAATTGTATTTGAATAAAAGCATTTAATCGGGTAAACCCCGGGCGTTGCTCGGGTCATTCGGCTAGTGGTGTATATACAGGAGGAGTCATGAAATCTAGGAGTCATGAAATCTACCAAATTTGTCCAAAAGGTGATTTATCTGATAGGCTGCAGGACAAAATACATTAATTTTTGCTGGGATTTGAGGTTCAAATGCTAATATGAGCGACACCCCTTTAAAAGAGTATTTTCGCAATGCATATAATATTGCTTTTCCATATCTGTCATTCCACAATATCGCCAAAATTCCAAGTGCACACCACATAGCTCCCTCCACAAGCAGCAGGACATTATGTGACAAGGTGCTGCACAGGGTTTAATTGTTCTTTGAGATCTTGGGTGAGCCATGGGAGCAAATTGCTTCTTTGCAAGATAGGACCTAAGCAAGGACAAACCCATCAATAGTTTGTACATCATACTTCCTGCACTATGACATCTCATAGCACACAACAATTATTATTTTTCTACAATGATAAATATATATGATAAATAAATAAAAAATATTTTTTCTGCTTGAATTTAAATCATGTTGAGGATTATGGTAATGCAGTCGTGGTTAAAATCTTGAAAGAATAATAATAAAAATGGTTTTGATCAGAGGTTGCTTTAATTGAGCTAAGGAATATATATAAAAGACGATTTGGTAAAAGTACTGCCTGGCTTAAGGCGTAAGAATAAAAAAAAATGAAAAGCTTATTTACATAATGTACAAAGGTTTTGAGCCGGCCAACGGGGAAACACAACAACAAGTTTTTATATTCAAAGCGTGAGCTCTGGCGGTCGATTTAACAGAATATTTGTATCTATGAAATATAATTCCAAATAAAATAATATTATATAATAATAATAACACATATATCAGGCTAACTAATTTATTTTTATTGTCCTCCATGATTGAAGTAAGCCCCACACATACATCCTTTTTTCTCTCTATTTTTACCAGTATTAATGGGTATTTTGATGATAGTGGTTGTTTTTTAAAAAGATTTTATTTAACCTGATTCTCTCTGTGTCTGTTTATATGTATATATTTATATTAAATAATTTTATTGGCTTATAATACAAAGATACTCTCAATATGAAAACTAACGTTTGTTGTCTTTAATAGCCTAAATTTAATATTTATTGATAACCAAATGGATTTTGGCGCTTCAGAAGCCTGGTTTGAAATCTGATAGTTTTAAATAGAGAATTAGTTGTATATAGACTGCAATACCTTATTGCCTTTAATAAATTAAATTACTGAAATTTACATTTTTGTGTCCAAATTCAAGTTTTGTTTAATAATTTGAGTGCCCCCATATCTTTATTTTTAGACCCAAAATCTAGTCTTTTTTATTATTCTATGTATCATTCATTATACAAGGTCATGGAGATAATATACATTTATTAATTGTCTTGTTCCATATGTAAATACCTGTTTTCTTTCCTCTTTTCGCTCTCCACTTCTCCCATCCATATTTCCAAAATTTTTTTTTTTTTTTTTTGATTTTTTTATTCTTCTTATTTTTTTTATTCTTTCTTATAATCTGTATATATTTACCATATGTATATAATCTTTCTCCATTTTTTATTTCCCACTTTCATAGGTTTCTCCGTTTTGTAACCCCAAGGAGAATCCTCTGTAAGACCTGTGTGTCTTAATAAAGGCTTTTGTGTGTGTGAAAAAAAAAAAATACATTCATTAAATGTTGAGGAGGGGGGTCGGTGGAAGGCTGGTTAAACCGTTTGGTTTTCGACCACTACGACCCGTGTTCGATTCCCGCATTGGACACTTTTTATGTTTAAAAAAAAAATGCTCCAATGGCCCCCCGATTCTTGCAAAAGTCCAACCCCACCAGCGAGTGCAAGTAACCAAACGGGGCTCTGGCACATTTGTAAGTGCAAAGTTGAACTGCTTTTCATATTGGAAGACATGTGGTGCGCTTACAGTAAAAAAGCAGTCGCTAACTACCCACCATGATTATCATGGCCTGTACCACATGTACTAGGGATAAGCAAAAATAAAATGTTGAGGATTATGATCTAAGTTTTCTCTAGCTGACCCCATGTACTAGAGAAGATGTTCTGCTGCCTCTATTTTACAGCTGGTCAGGTGTTGGGAAGATTCTCATTTCACTTCATTCATCGCAGTCCTTATTAATAACCGATGAGTAGTCACACAATATTTATTTAAAATAGCTTTAATCTTGTGTCTCTCTCTCTCTCCTAATGACCTTGTAATGACTGGAAAGGCTTGATAAAGGTAATCTAAATATTCAACAGTCCACCCTGAATGTTTCCAGAACTACAGCAACTTGTCACTTGGCCAACTCCAGCAGCTCCGCTACATCCTGCTGAGTTTCTTCCAGGACATACAAATCCGGGTAAGCTTTCAATGGATGTAAATTTAAGGGTGATTGTAAACATCCTCCATTTCCTTGTACCTCTAAGTAGAAGACACTTTTGCTAGAAGACACCTCTCTTCAAATGACAGTTTTCATATATCGGCAAAATAAGAATTTTTACTAATTAGAAACTTTCTGGTTAGAGGACACCTCTCTGTAAGACTTTGACTCTGCAACTAGGTGTTGTCCTTTACAGGTAGGTTTGTTCTACTGAATTATTTTTATTATATCGATGGAATCAACAAAATGTATATTGGTATTCTCTAGGTGATATTTATGTAACAACATATTGAGTACTCTCCAATCTGTGAATGTATTACCTCTCACTCATATAGAATACTAGCCGAATGACCCGGGCAACGCCCGTGTTTTACCCCCGATTGAATGTTTTGATTCAAATACTATTTGTTACAATTATAAATTGGCGCCTTAAATAAATGCATATATTAGTTAATAACTATAGCCTATGTGCTTTATCTGTCTATGTACTGTTGGCTTCCGTAGGCGTCCCTTACTGGGAAAAAGAAAGAGAGGATTCCATTTAGTTATTAACTAATATATGCATTTATTTAAGGAGCGACCCGCTCCAACACAATTGTTACAAAAACGAAAAAGTGAGTGGGGGGGGGGGGCAAAGGTGGTGTGATCGTAGCCAACCAATAGGAGGGCACCATTCCAAAAAAAAGCAAACCATGACAGAGATGATTAGGAGATAAAGAATAACTCTCGTAACTGTATATAGAATACTTACTTGCTCTTCTTGTGTGTATGGTACAGTAGAACCTCCCTGTAAAGAACACCTAATTGCAGAGCCAAAGTGTCCTTTAGGGAGAGGTGTCCTCTTACCAGAGAGTTGCTAAATTGTAAAATATAGTAATTTTGTAAATGAAAACTTTCCTTTTGACACCTTTATTATTACCATAATTAGATTGGTATTGTTAATATACCATAGTTAAAAAAAAAAATCACAGGAGTACTCAAATCCAATATCTATCTCTAGTTGATTGGTAAGGCTTTCAGTTAAGTTGACCTTTTACCTAGAAAATTGTAGCAGTTTTGACTCTAGTTGTACTTGAAGAATACTGTGAGATATTTATCTTACAACAAAGTCTGCTTCTAGGTGTCGGTGTTCCTCAAAGATGGCACCCAGCTCAACAATGGTCGGTTTGTCCTGCGACCTGGTGGCCCAGTCCCAGCTGGGACCCATGCCCCGGGTGTGGTCAGGTACTATTTGGATGGTGGGGGGGGGGGGTGGTCAAGTATTGATTGAACTACTTAGCCATTAACATTGTTCATGCTTAATGATTTGTACCATTTTAAAATTACCTTTGATAAATAAGAGAGCCTATTTGAGAATATATTTTACTAAAATATTATTTTTGGGAGATGTAGATCTCTCGTTAACCCAAGAGTATTGATTTTTATACAAACCTTGAATACAATAAAAAATATCATATACATTGCCTTCCTTTCATCTGATTGGTCAGAGTCCTGTTCTTAGCTATTTTGTTTTACCATACTCTTATATTGTTAATGTTCTGAATTTTCCACTTTTTTGGGTCAGTCTTATTTTATTGTTAATATTTTTTACTTTTTTTATTTTGTTATCATCCCATGTTTTCAACTGTCCTGTTTTTCAGTTTGGCTTTGCTCTATTGTTTTTTGTTCAATGTCCTAGCTTTTACAATTTGTTTTTCATGTGCTGTTTTTCCTTTTTCCAGTTGAAGTTTTATCTGAATACTGATTTGCCTTTAGTAATTCTTTCTTTCCATTTTTTTTTCTAATATATAGTAGAACCTCCTCAAGAGAACACCCTCACTAGAGGACATCTCTCTACAAAGGGCAGTTTTCATTACTAAAACTACCATTTTTACTATTTATTGCTCTCCAGTGAGAGGACACTTCTCCCTGAAGGACACTTTGGCTCTGAAACTAGGGTGTCCTTTATAGATACATATATATGGTAATTTAAACCAACAACCCCATATTGTGTATATAACTTATAATAAGATTTAATGTTGTATAATAGAAACACAGCTGTAAATGATTATACGTATTATTGACATGTGTCTTTACATCATCATATGTGATGTAATTTGTACAAACAGGATAAATAAATAAAAATCTGTAATAGATTTAAGAGTTGAGCTAAGCAAGAGATGGAAGTCATAACGTCATAATCAGATATATTTATAATTCCCACAACAAGACCACCCACACTGTTCACAGCTGGTGGAATGCAAAGCCCCCTCTCACACCTGGTGACAGGTAAAGGCCCCCTTTTTCTCAGAAACGCCCCTGGCGCATAAGGCCCCCGTCTTTAACCTATAAATACAATCACACACAGTCATTTGACAGTTTAGTTCACCCTCAGTGCAAACCCGCGTCGGTCGTACCTCATGTCGATCTCATCTAACATGTAGTTAGTAAGAACTCTTCTATCTCCATCTTTCGCTCCTAGCTCAACTTTTATCTGTTAACGGAGCTTTCTTAGTGCAATTGTGTCTTCGTTTTTTGTGTGGACATTCCCAAACTTTCCACTCTGCCTCGACCACGACTGCCTGTATTTTTTTTTTGCTTATCCCTAGTACACGTGGTACAGACCATGATAATCATGGTGGGTAGTTAGCGACTGCTTTTTACTGTAAGCGCACCACATGTCTACACATGTGAAAACAGTTCGACTTTGCACTTACAAATGTGCCAGAGCCCCGTTTGGTTACTTGCACTCGCTGGTGGGGTTGGACTTTTGCAAGAATCGGGGGGCCATTGGAGCATTTTTTTTTTTTTAAACATAAAAAGTGTCCAATGCGGGAATTGAACCCGGGTCGTAGTGGTCGAAACCAAACGGTTTAACCAGCCTTCCACCGACCCCCCCTGTATTTTGTGAGAACTTTTAAAGGTCTTCCAAGGTGCAGAGAGGTACTGGAAAACTCTACATCCTGACTGTTCCTCTCGGTTAACACAGTATAGCGAGAGTCGACACTTCATCATCACAAAGTTAATCGACAGAATTATCTACACAAGGCTTACCAGAACTTCAACTTATTTCATATATGTTATATATTTTGTATTTTTCTATCAAAATATATATATATTTCATAGATATTCTCTCTATCTTCTTTGTTTCATATTCCTTACTTATTTTTATTTGCTTTTAGACATCTTCTTTATATAGTTTGTTCAACTATGCCCAGTATCTTTCCTAGAGAGATATAGGCAATTTATAGAATAAGGGGGTCGGTGGAAGGCTTGTTAAACCGTTTGGTTTTCGACCACTACGACCCGGGTTCGATTCCCGCATTGGACACTTTTTTCTGTTTAAAAAAAAAAATACTCCAATGGCCCCCGATTCTTGCAAAAGTCCAACCCCACCAGCGAGTGCGAGTAACCAAACGGGGCTCTGGCACATTTGTAAGTGCAAAGTCGACCTGCTTTTCACATGTTTAGACATGTGGTGCGCTTTCAGTAAAAGCAGTCGCTAACTACCCACCATGATTATCATGGCCTGTACCACGTGTACTAGGGATAAGCAAAAAAAAATAGAATAAATAATTGAAAAATCAACAATTATTTCTTATTTATTCCAACACATGCGGCAAGCAATCAGCAACTTTCAGTTGCACGATCATCAAGAGATGCCTTTTTTTATTAACATACAATGAAACCTATGGCTAAAATGTTAAACCAGAAGGTCTATTGGATCCTGTGACAATATTTAATTTTGTTAAATTCTTGCCACATTTAGTTTCTGCTTACCTTTATACTCTAATTCACAATTCCATCCTTCTCTAACCAAATCAATCAACACTGTTGATTCACTGATAGTTTTACAAATAAATAAATGTCACACACTTCAAAAAATAATTAATTATAAAATATTTGTAATGTTTCCACTCTAATGATTAAGAAGACCTGATAAGGTACAATTTGGATTATAGATTAAAAACATAAAAAGTAATAAGACAATCATATAATCAGTTAAATATGTAATTAGGCTGAGAGAACATATAAATGTATATTGTTGTGTAACCACGGCGCGACCCCAGAACACCGGACACGTGGGCGCGACTAACACACGGCCGCTATCTTAACTAGCAAGGCTCACAATTTTGAAATTTTTAAAAAATTTAAATTAATTTTAAACTCTGTGAGTCATCAAACAACAGAGTTCGGCGAGAAATTGCACTTTGACCACGGACCAACTTTCTTGCCAAGTTCCATTTTGGATCAACGCAAAATGAAGACGGCCCAACCCGCCCCGACCGACCCTACAGAGGACCGACCCGAGTGCCAAGAAGCTACAGACAAGATGCATCCCCGGACCAGCCCCAACCCTGGCACCAATAAAAAGTTACATCCCTTAGTACGGCCCTGTGACTTCCAGGCTCCCACACAACAATATGTTATTCAAATTGAGAAAGAGGTGAGGCCAAAGCCCCACATTTTATCATAACTACCAAACTGACTGTAAGATGATGAATCAATCCCCAAATACAGTAGAACCTCCCTGTAAAATGGACACCAAATTGCAAAGCCAAAGTGCCCTTTAAATAGAGGTGTACTCTTACTTGAGAGTTGCTAAATAGCAAAAATGTTAATTTTGCAAATCAAAACTTTGCCTTTGTAGAGAGATATCCTCTAGTGAGAGTGTCATCTCATGGAGGTTCTTCTGTACCTATTTTTAACAGTTTCTTTCACAGTATCAACTTGATTATAACATTTTTTTTTTTGCTTATCCCTAGTACATGTGGTACAGGCCATGATAATCATGGTGGGTAGTTAGCGACTGCTTTTACTGTAAGCGCACCACATGTCTACACATGTGAAAAGCAGTTCGACTTTGCACTTACAAATGCCAGAGCCCCGTTTGGTTACTTGCACTCGCTGGTGGGGTTGGACTTTTGCAAGAATCGGGGGCCATTGGAGCATTTTTTTTTTTTAAACAGAAAAAAGTGTCCAATGCGGGAATCGAACCCTGGTCCTAGTGGTCGAAAACCAAACGGTTTACCCAGCTTTCCACCGACCCCGGTTATAACATAAATGTCCTAAGTTTTAAGTCTGAATTGTCTTAACCATGGTTATAACCACACCACATGATTATAACAACTTACAATTTTGATCCCAAGGAATTTTGCTATAATTAGATTCAACTGTATTTTATAAATAATAATAATTGTGTGAAAAATATTTTCTGTTGTTTCTTATTCCCTTGTGCAAACATCACAATTTCCATAAGTTCATGCTCCTCAAGCTGTTTGATAATAAGCAGCAGCCTCTCCAAAAGGTCCTGTAAAATTTATTCAAAAATAAAAAAGGGGCAGAATTTTTGTTTTGTTTTGATGTGTGACATGTGCTGCCCAGGATCTACAAAGATGGGGCTGTGATAGCAGAGGAGAGGTTTGAGACCGGAGGCCTCTATGAGAACTCCTCCACTGACAACTCCCTGGAGCTCCAAGGCACCAGGAGTCTGGTGCTGGGAACCAACATGTAGGTAGCTGCCTCTCACCACTATCCAGTCTACAGCTAGCTGGGACACAGCTACAAGAACCTGAAGGAGCCTCTGGTCAAAGAGGAAGTCCATGCTACCAAAGAGTGCCGAGTGCCGGAGCAAGTGTCCTCACTGGAAGCCTTCTCTCAGCAGGGAGAGGTGAGCCAACCTAACTAGCTACCATGTAACCACTGTGTGTCCTCCGTGCCACCAGAGTGGGGGGGATAGCCGTGCTGCAAATGAGCTCCAGCTTCTGGCAGAACTCATTGGCTGCAAGTCTACACCTCTTGAGGAGTCCTTCACCCTTCAGCTCTTCAGTCCTGACACTGAGTGAGTGAGAGCTTGTTTTTGATGATTGGTTCTTCTTGTGCCAGGGTGGGACAGAAACAAATTGTCAATATTTTCTTTATTATCAAAAGCAGATGACAATATAAACTCTACAGTTAAACCTGTCTATACCGCCCCCTCTTGGGACTCACCAAAATAGGGTGCTATAGACAAGTCACTTTTAATGTAAATCACATTGTACTACGTATTTAAAATCGGGCGCTATAAAGAGGAAGGCGCTATTTAGAGGGGGCGCTATAGACAGGTTTAACTGTATCTGCAAAGCATTGCATTATTGTTTCTATACATGTAAGGAAGTGAGATTTTGAGTCTCTTGGTTTGAAACACATGGTTCCCAATATTATAATAGCTGCTGATGGTTAAACTCATTTAAATATTATATTATGATGCATTAATGCGCCATCTGTTATGAAAATTTGAAACTATTATAGACGTATATGTTTCTTTTACAAATAAAACAATTTCTACTGCCTTTACTGCAATGGAAAAATTATTGGGATAATATATATTCTCTCATATATACCTTTCCTAATATATTGGAGATTTGATATTTCAACACTTGCCATGGAATAAACCCATATTAATTTTATACTAACTCCGCCTTTGCCGGTCCCAAGCCCGGATGAAAAAGGAGGAGGGGGAGCAGTAACAAGCTCGCTAAAAAACCTGGGTTCAGCTGGCCCTGCTGATAGTACCCTGTAAGGGCTCCTAATCCAGGGATACCAGATGAGCAGTGTTTGTACTCCATGTTAGGAGCAACTGCACATGGCGTCTGTTCCTCATGTCAGAGGCGGCCATTTCTTTTGGAGCTAAGTCGGCCTGCCACTGAGTAGTGCTCCCAGTCTTAATGACAAAGGCAGACGCATTCTATTTCACCCAGTCATGATCTCAAGCTTTACAAGCTTGATACCTTAATATGATTGAGTGGAGATAAGAAAGAAGAAGAATTTTATACTAAAGGATTGTGTGTGAAATGCTAAGCTATTGAAAGATATATAGAGATGTACCAAAAAAGACACCTCGTCCTTTAAATATGCATTAGAACAATGTATTATTTTTATCACCACTAGTAAAGTTTTTACTAGGATGATAAGAAATTATATTATGATGCGCGCCATCTGTTATGAAAATTTCTTTTGGAAGAATCATACGCGCCTATAATAGTTTCGAATTTTCATGATAAGGAATGCATTATTTTAATGCATATTCAAAGGAAGAGATTTCTCTTTTAGTGCATAAATAATATCCTCCAACAGCTTTTTGTTACCTCTATGTTAACAATGATTTGAATTCTGTCAGTTTTCAAATCCCAACTGGGGGGGTCGGTGGAAGGCTAGTTAAACCGTTTGGTTTTCGACCACTAGGACCCGGGTTCGATTCCCGCATTGGACACTTTTTCTGTTTAAAAAAAAAAAAAATGCTCCAATGGCCCCCGATTCTTGCAAAAGTCCAACCCCACCAGCGAGTGCAAGTAACCAAACGGGGCGCTGGCATTTGTAAGTGCAAAGTCGAACTGCTTTTCACATGTGTAGACATGTGGTGCGCTTACAGTAAAAGCAGTCGCTAACTACCCACCATGATTATCATGGCCTGTACCACGTGTACTAGGGATAAGCAAAAAAAAAAATCCCAACTAATTAAGTGTCACCTAATTTAATTTAACCGACTCCAATTAAAAACTTCCTTTAATTCAACAGGAAGTTGGAGTGTTGAATTAAAGAGACTGCATATGAGGGGGGAAAAAACACATTAATTTTCTATATATTATTTTTCTCTAAAATTGTACCCAGAGGTACCAATCATGACCAGTTAAAGAATCCTCCTCATTCTATTTATTGTATTGACAAAGGTGCTAGGTTGAAATCTCTTAATTGTTTCACATACACCTGAGATAAAGTGTAATGTTAGGTTATATAATCGCCTGGTGCAAATTCATAAAAGCATGAAATCATAACGTGATGATTTCTTTTAAAGAAACCTTTCACCTTATGATTTTTCACTTTTATCAAGTGTATGTAGATACTTTGAAACATTACCAAATTCTCTTTGTGTATATACTCTATCTTATGAGAACTTTGTTAAGTTTAGAACTATTTGTACAATAATTTACAAAACACTACTAATCCATCGTGTAAATAATTAATCATATATATGTAAATAATACTGGCACAGCACAATAGTCCTTTGGACTTCGTGCTTTTTGTAACAATAAATAAAAAATAAATAAATAAATAAGTATAAGTAAAAGATTTGAAGCGTACAAGGATACTTTAATAAATAAGTGTATGTGTAAATATGTTTCAGGTCAGCAGAGGGTGCTGAGGGCCACACCAAAGACAGTGAAGAGAGCATTTTCACCATAGATGCCTCCAAGGTAAATTTTATACGCAGTTGGGAAGTTGATAAAATAATAGGCCTTTGACTCAAAGTTTGATAGTTTCTGATAAAGCACAATTTGGATTATAGATACAAGAAAATAAGGCCTAATTCAAATAATTTAATAGTTTGTGACGTTTCAGTAGCAGCATTGTTAACATTATCATACGAAAGAATAAAAAAAAATCCATTTTTCCAGGCACTTACAAATGTGCCAGAGCCTTGTTTGGTTATTTGCATTCGCTAGTGGGGTTTGACTTTTGGATTTGGGGTAACTTGGAGCCTTAGAATTGTGATGTTGTAACCAAGTGCCTACATTGCAGGGAGGCCGGCTGACCAAGTACCAGACCATCCTCCAGGACCTAACCCTGGACCCCCCACTCCCTGCCCCCAGATGAGGATCTCCTGGAGATGATGGACCGGGCATAGCCTCCCCTGTGCACTCACTCACCATCTAGTCACCACTTATGCATTAATTGTTTTGCCAAATTTATTTTTACACCACTGTGCATTACTGTTGAAACACAGTTTGGACAAATTAAAGTTGCTCACAGTATTTGAAACATGTTTCTCTCCACTGGAGACACTGTCACTTCTCTAGCATGAAATGGTCTCAATTATGTTGTTTCTTATCCCCTTGTGTAAAGATTACACGAATTCCATGAGTTCATGCTCCTCGAGCTGTTTTATGATGAGCAGCGGCCTCTCCCAAAGGTCCTGTTTAATGCATCTAATGCAAGCCAAAATGTGTTCTGGAGCTGCAGGTACCAAACTACATTTTGGGCAAGTGGGATAAATTTTGTTATTATTTTCTATCTTCAATGGCTTGAGATGGCCTGTTCTAAATCTTGTTAGTGTTGTTTGATGCTGTCTGATGTTCAGAGCTCCTCCTGGGTTCACTCCACTGTACCAACTGTGCTTAGGTGGGATCCTCCTCAATTATACTTTGTTTAAGAGAAATCACAGTTGATGAACACTCTCCCAATGCTAAGAGAGAAACTATTTCATTTTTAATTGTGGGAATCCTCTCTTATAATATAATCCTCTCAATTTTTGTTCTTTTCCAAGGTAAAATTTGGAATATAGATTAGAAACACAAGATTATAAGACCAAATAAATAGTGTGTGATGTTTTGGCAACAGCATTGTTAGGGGGGTCGGTGGAAGGGTGGTTAAACCGTTTGGTTTTCGACCACTACGACTCAGGTTCGATTCCCGCATTGGACACTTTTTTCTGTTTAAAAAAAAAAAAAAATGCTCCAATGGCCCCCCGATTCTTGCAAAAGTCCAACCCCACCAGCGAGTGCAAGTAACCAAACGGGGCTCTGGCACATTTGTAAGTGCAAAGTCGAACTGCTTTCACATGTGTAGACATGTTGTGCGCTTACAGTAAAAAAAGCAGTCGCTAACTACCCACCATGATTATCATGGCCTGTACCACCGTGTACTAGGAATAAGCAAAAAAAAAAAAATTGTTACCAAAATGTCACACACCATTTAGATTTGGTCTTATTACCTTCTGTTTCTTTTTCAAGTAAAAATAAATTCATGCTGTCCTTATTGCAATGGGAGAACAGTAGAAAGTGGTCTTGTATTTACTTTGTTCCATAGAGATACAAAGAATCAAAACAATTTGCTTTGTATAATCGAGCTCATTTAATGATTTTTTTTTTTTGCTTATCCCTAGTACACGTGGTACAGGCCATGATAATCATGGTGGGTAAAATAGGTGACTGCTTTTACTGTAAGTGCACCACATGTCTACACATGTGAAAAACAGTTTGACTTTGCACTTACAAATATGCCAGAGCCCCTTTGGTTACTTGCACTCGCTGTTGGGGTTGGACTTTTGCATGAATCGGGGGCCATTGGAGCATTTTTTTTTTATCAGAAAAAAAGTGCCCAATGCGGGAATCGAACTCGGGTCGTAACGGTAGAAAACCAACGGTTTAGACCATCCTTCATAAATAATCATAAATCAACCAAGGTGGCAAAGTTTGTCATCAAAATAAGTAAAATACTTTTTATTATAAGTGCACTAAAATATTATTAAAAGAAAAGTAAAATAAAGAAATAAAGATGCTCAGGGTGTTAAAGCAGTATCAAAGCCATTAAGCTTACTTTTAAACATTGCCTAGTTAGCTTTTGCCATCCATTGAGATAAACATCAACTAAGCATCACAAAGTAACCAGACCAATTGGACATTTCATTCACTATAATCCATATTTGAGGATGGTAAAAGCGCTGAAATATCACACGTACAGTAGAACCTCCCTTTAGCGGACACCTCTCCACAAAGGACATTTTTCATTTGCAAAATTGCCATTTTTACAATTTAGCAACTCTCCGGTAAGAGGACATGTCTCCCTAAAGGACACTTTGGCTCTGCAATTAGGTGTTGTCCTTTACAGGGAGGCTCTACTGTATAAGACATTTGGTCTTAAGACAAGGATCATCTCCCTATTTGCCATAGAAGTCAGGGAGAAGAGATTCTTTTATGAGAGGACGATCGTACAAGCTTTCGGGCAAGACGCCCGAGTGGCAATGGTATATATATGTCATAATATATGCTCTTCCGGGATTAATAAAACAAACCTACAGTCAACGAGAGAGAGATGGGCAGCTAAAGCGAGTCACTTTAGACATCACGACATTCCAAAGGGGCGGCAAAAGGGGCCCGCCCGTCAACACCTGAGGATCATTTTGGGACAGATGGTCGGGGGGTTGAGCCACACAGGCAGTCGTTCAGCGGACAGCCCTCTCGCTCCCTCTCTCTCTCGGATGGCTTCCAGATTCCTCTTCCAACTCGTCGTGTGATTATTTTTCTCCTCACCACATTATTACCACTATATTGTCACATATACATTTTTAAAAAAAATTTTACATAATTCTAAATATTTCTTCCAAGCCATACTACTAAACCTATTATACAAAGTGTGAAAAGATTTAAAATGATGTAAACCAAATGAATATATGCAAATCCAATCATATACTATGGAAGGAAAGAAACGTGTGCAAAAGAGACAAGAATTTCAAAATAGGTGGCCAGTATTATTACAAAAATTGGTTATGGATATCTGGTATCTCTCTATTACTGCTGTCTGTGAAGTTTGTTGGATACTATTGCTTCCAACACCTTTCTTTGGTGAAGGATTGGAATATGATCATAGTAGGTCTTGGAGTTGTTAAAATTGGACACTCTTTCATTTTATTAATACTGTAGAACCTCCCTTTAGCAGACAACTCTACAAAGGACAGTTTTCATTTGTAAAATTACCATTTTTACTATTTAGCAACTCTCCGTTAAGAGGACACCTCTCCCTAAAGGACACTTTTGCTCTGCAATTAGGTGTCTTTTACAGGGAGGTTCTACTGTATTAAAAATTTATTATAAAACAATTTTCAGTGAGGTAAAAAAAAAACTTTCTTAATAAAACTTTCAAGTGAATATAAATAAAATTAAATGTGTGGTATGTTTGTTTACTAATGGTCAGTATTCCTTACCATTTGTATGAAATATTACCACCAAGATATTGATTTTAGGATGGAAAGGATTCGCTAGCATGGTTTCAACCCCATAAAATAGAAATTAGTAATATAACGAACCAAATTGCATATTTTGATCCAAAAATGTAACAAAAACTTCAATTAACAAAATTCATTGGCTCTTGAAATCCCAAGAGAATCCCCATCTTAAGCCTATTCTAATTGATATTTACCAAGTTTGTAATACAGTAGAACCTTCCTTTAAAGGACACCTAATTGCAGAGCCAAAGTGTCCTTTAGGAAGAGGTGTCCTCTTACCAGAGAGTTGCTAAATGGTAAAAATGGTAATTTTGCAAATGAAAACTGTCCTTTGTGGAGAGGTATCTGCTAATGGGGTGTCCGCTAAAGGGAGATTCTACTGTATAAATAAAATGTTTGGACCAGAATAAAATCTTCATTTCTAGAAACACATTCAGTGGAAATTATTTAACTTAATCAGCAAGGTAACAAAATGGCTGAAATGTCAATTTGTAACTGAATGAAAGCTGGCCAAGCACCCCGTTATCTTCAGAATATGTGTGCATACATTTCAACAAAATAACAGACACATTGGCCTTTCCTGAAAAGTTTTATTTAATCAAAGTTTCGACAATTGTTTTGTCCCCGTCAGGAAAATGTTAGATCATTTGGCAAGAGAGGTGTTTTAAATATGAATGCCACAGCCAGACAACTTCAAGATAATAAAACAATTCCAAAATCACTTTATTAGGTACCACTCAACAAGAGCAACCTAGTTTATGATAATTGAAACAATGAATAATATGTGAAGGTTATTCACATATTAAACAAAATGTTAACACAGGATTCGATCATGGTTCATGGCTATCGGGAATCGAGGAGGTTACCCACTCATCCACCATCTTTTTATTTTAATAAAACAATATTTGCTTCACCTATATGGACAGGTTTTTATAAAAGGAAATAAGGGTAGGTAACTTAATGAAACAGCATCTCTTGCAATCATGCAACCAAACCTTGCTGAAGGCAGAACACAATATTTTTAAAATATAAACTTTTGATATTTGACCAAATATGCCAGAAGTGTTCTTATTTAATAAGAAAGGTAGTTACAATTTTTCCAAAGAAATAATTTTGTAAAATATCAGTTGATATTTTTACAACAACCTTCTTCTTCTTCTTTCTTATCTCCACTCAATCACACTAAGGTATCAAGCTTGAGATTTTTGATGGTGTCTGCCGGGGAAGAGTAGAGCTCATCAACGACCTATGGTTCCTCAATCCCAAAACCAGAACTAGGGTCAAACCTTGTGTGTAAATCCACATTTTAACTTGGGCTTTCTTTATTTCTAGAAAATTTTCCTTCCTCTCAAACACAATTCAGACCATCACCATATATTATGTTGGAAAAACTACTTTGAAATAATGAATTACAATTTCTCTTCTTGCTAGTATTAATTCACCAACTTGTCTTCCACTAAATGATTTTCAACATTGATGTGGTAGTCAGTTATGGCTACAATGTCACCATTGGATGGGGGGTCGGTGGAAGGCTGGTTAAACCGTTTGGTTTACGACCACTACGACCCGGGTTCGATCCCCGCATTGGACACTTTTTTCTGTTTAAAAAAAAAAAAAAAATGCTTCAATGGCCCCCCCGATTCTTGCAAAAGTCCAACCCCACCAGCGAGTGCAAGTAACCAAACGGGGCTCTGGTACATTTGTAAGTGCAAAGTCGAACTGCTTTACATGTGTAGACATGTGGTGCGCTTACAGTAAAAAGCAGTCGCCTACTACCCACCATGATTATCATGGCCTGTACCACGTGTACTAGGGATAAGCAAAAAAAAAAAACCATTGGGTGGTTTGTTTTCCACTCCAGGTCCATGTCAAGATCATTTCTTTCCCTAACTTCATAGTGACATCTATCCATTCCTCTTTATCCATAGGGCATTCTCTACACTCATGGACTAGGAAATTATATGTTTTAGCATGTATATCGGGATTCAGACAGTAACTCTTGCCATCATCCAAATACATAATCAGGAGATGAGATATGCTCTTTGCAATCTATCTAATTAATTTTTTTAAACAATATGTGATAAGGCACAATTTGGATCATAGATTAGAACTACAAAGTAATATAAGACCAAATCCAAATAAATAAATTTTCAATTCAGTACTTTTATCTAATGATGGTAACAATGTTGTTATTGAAACGTCATATAATATTATTTATTTGGACTTTATTACCTTGTAGTTTTTAACATTAAGGTGAAACACACTAATGCTCTCTAACTCTCTTGCAAAAGTCCAACTCCACCAGCGAGTGCAAATAATCAAGCGGGGATCTGGCACATTTGTAAGTGCAAAGTCGAACTGCTTTTCACATGTGTAGACATGTGGTGCACTTACAGTAAAAGCAGTCACCTACTTCTATCCACCATGATTATCATAGCATGTACAATGTGTACTAGGGATAGACAAAAAAAAAACACTAATACACCTATCCCCCGATTTACACGTTTTCGCTTTTACACGGTTTTCCAAATAAGTTTTTTTTTTATCGCACTATACTAAATGCGATATTCTACTCTATACTACCTATGTTGAAAAGAATATTGGGAGGCTCTGATTCATGAGGGGGCGAACACCTATTCAGATTTGACAGTTTAATATACACCTATCCCTCGATTTACACATTTTTCTCAGGAACGTATCTACCGTGTAAATCGGGGGATAGGTGTACTCACATTGAAGAAAACACTATAAAGTTTTAAACACACACAACTACAAAAATCCCAAATATAATAACACTTTATTTCCGCTTCACACACAGAAGTACAAGTATTTACATGAGCAGAGTGGATCATCCTCTTGGCCAACATTATTCAGGATCTCAACAAAATATGATAATTCATGAATATTATTCATCACTAAATATTCAAGCCAGATATTCTTACATTTTAACAAATTTCAAAGTAAATAAATATACATTTTTTCATCAAATGCTTCATCCTTAATACTGTTTTTTTTTGTAAATTTACAATTTTTCATTGGTATATAAAAATGTAGAGGTATTCAAAAATGGTTTCAACAATTTAATACAGCTTTAGTACATTTTTAAAAATAAATATTTTTGAATATTTAATAGTTATCAGAGAAAAAAAATTTGAAACAGGCATTATATATATAAATAGTTGCCTATAAATTATATCACATTTTTCAATATTTTTTTATTTAGAAATGTTGGATAAATTGTACCTCAAAGCATGGTATACCTAATACACAAATATCTTTGTATATAATGTTGATGGAGATTAACAATGGAAGACAAGCTCATTTAATTCAAAATTTGGTACATCTTAAAATACCAACATTATAACAAGTTGCCCCAGCTTTAAAAAAAGTTATGAATTGGGGGATTTGTATATGTGATAGGATGTAGAAGTAACATGAACTTGGCTATTACAAAAAGGGGCATACAAATTTGAAATAAAATATCCAAACTTGTAGCTATCAATTTCCTTTAATGTATTGTCAAAATGGTGTATATGCTCTTAAACTTGGTAAACCCATGTAAAAACTCACTTTTGAAGGTAATAAGATATTGAGTGTTGTGGCACTTGTGAGAGTTTTCCAATCAGATGTCATTGTGATGAAGAGGATAGCCTTCAAACAAACCAGCTATGGAAGACTTGGAGATCACCATATTGGTGGTTGGACATACCACAGACAATCTCAGAGAGATTGAACATACATTTTCAGTAAACAAGAATTAATTTAAGAAAAGAAAAAGGCATCTCCTTATCGTGCATCTGAAAGTTGCTGATGGCTTATGCCATCTATCAGAATAAATTGAATAGTTGATATTTATTCCGATAGATGGCGCAAGTCATCAGCAACTTTCAGTTGTATGATAAGTAGATACCCTTTTTTTCTTTTCTAAATTTATGAACCTCATCCCAGTACAATACATATACATTTGTACTATTTTTGCACAAGTATTATTTTAGTCTCAAAATTTTTAATAGAATGTATATAAATATTTAATCATTTTAGTTTAAGTGTATATATAATCTTATAGCTATTTTTTTAAAACATTATTTTATTTTCTCTTTACCCTTTTGGAGGATATGGTTAATTTCAGAATCTGTGAATGTGCTAAGAGCCCCAGAGGGACAATATTTCTTAGAGAAGTTGTACAGAAGAGTGAATCAACGTGGGCCAAGAGAAGGCAACAATAGGAGGGAAAATGGGCCAACAATGAACATCACACTGTACCACCAACACAAGCACACCAACACACTCTTTACATTTCTAGATAGGAGGATATTATTCCCTTCTACAATCCAAACAATGTGCGATCAACAAGTTTAGAAAGACAAACGCTGTGCTCTAGATATATGGAATGTAGCGCATGTAAGCTCAGAAAGATGCTGCACAGGTCCCCTTGTTAGATAACCAACAGTTATATATACAAGGAAGGTTAGAGAGCAAAGTCCCATGAGAGAGCCTCACAACTTGGCTAAACCAAATCTCCTCTTGAACACAGACACTCTGATGAAAGGTACAATTTGGATTATAGATTAGAAACTTTGGGTAATAAGACTAAATAAATAAATAGTATCTGATGATGGTAACAATGCTGTTACCAAACCATCACACACTATTTATTTAACTGGATTCAGTACTTTGTGTTATCAGAGACTGTTTTGGTTGAAAGAAGCCTCATGACCATGTTCCAGTCTCTGATAAGGTGGTTTAGCCAAGATTTCAGGCGGTCAATCTCTCATGAAAGACTACTGCACATATTTAGATTCAATTATTATTCCATAAATATACAATATTAAAGGGTGTAGATCAAATTTAAAAAAAAAAAAGGAGGGAGGTGTAACAAAACTATCCCTCTCTGTAAATATTTATAACAATTGTTTCTTTTAAATAACTTCACTCTCAAAAAAAAAAATTTTAAATAGGAAGAAAAGAAAATGTACAGATTAGATAAACAAATAGATTTTTGTAAAATTTTACAAAATACACACACAAGCCAACAGGATATATATATATATATATATAACATTATATAAAACTCTATCATTTTAAAAATATGCTCGTTTACATCTATACAATAGGTTTTGGGTATATAAACTATAAAAATTCTCCCTTGCTCACATTCTTGATAAATTTGAAAAAAAAAAATAATCGGGTAAATTCATATAAATATATAAAGTATGGAATGATTTCTCCAAGATTTGCTTTTTAACATTCTATTAAACATTCTGTGTTTTAATGTATATTTGTAAAGGATTTATAGAGGCACTCCTAGTTATTTAGAGGGAGAAAAAGGTATTCGTAAATATGGTTTTTAAGATCAATATTAATAGAGAAATAATTATTTTCTTACAAAAACTACATAATGCAAATAATAATTTTAAAAATCTCCAATGTAAAAAAATTTAATTAAAAAAAAGAAAGGAAAGAATTCAGACCATGCACGTTTGAACACATTTCTTGACCGCGTCCCTGGAAATCCATACAAACAAAATTAGCTTTAAAAAAAAAGTAAAGGAAGAAGTCACAAAGATGAAAATTTGAGTTGGCAATACTAATTGAAAGATGGCAAATATATGATGAGATGTTTAGAATATGAGATGGGGGGTCGGTGGAAGGCTGGTTTAAACCGTTTGGTTTTCGACCACTAGGCCCCCGGGTTCGATTCCCGCATTGGACACTTTTTTTCTGTTTTAAAAAAAAATGCTCCAATGGCCCCCGATTCTTGCAAAAGTCCAACCCCACCAGCGAGTGCAAGTAACCAAACGGGCTCTGGCATTTGTAAGTGCAAAGTCGAACTGCTTTTCACATGTGTAGACATGTGGTGCGCTTACAGTAAAAAGCAGTCGCTAACTACCCACCATGATTATCATGGCCTGTACCACATGTACTAGGGATAAGCAAAAAAAAAAGAATATGAGATGGGCAGTAGAATTCCAAAATGAATTATATCCTCAGGCATAACCTGGTTTTTTATTTTCATAAGGGTTACCCATCATCTATTTTTCACAACCCAGAATCAAATATTACGCATTGGACACTTCTTCGGAAGAAAAAAAAAATTGCATCAATCGCCCCCCAATTCTTGCTCAAGAATCCAACCCCCCATCAGTGAATACAAGTACCCAAATGAGGCACATTTGTAAGTTTGAGTCGAATTGCCTTTCTACCTGTGTAAAAATTTGGATGACATAATTTGGATTGTAAACACACATGTGGACAAAGATAAAAATGAAAGGCAAATCAAGAGCAAAGATAATAGTCAAACTTTTCTTTAATTCATCATCTCAAGGAATCAGAATTTTTAGTTGAATGATAATTCAGTGTTGAATTAAAGTACAGTTAAACCTGTCTATAGCGCCCTCTTTTGGGACTTGCCAAAATAGGGTGCTATAGACAGGTCACTTTTAATGTAAAAATCGCATCGTACTACGTATTTAAAATCGGGCACTATAGACAGGTTTAACTGTAATCTGGATCTGGAAAAAAAGTTATTTTCAAGGTCTTTTAAAACAAAGAACCATTTATTTGCCAACATCCAACCAACTTGCTTACCCAAGGATACCAATGGTATACAGTACCTGGCATAGGGGATATAGGAGAGGGAGTACCAGGTCATGGCCAGGAACTGCAGAAGACAGAACACCAGGGCTAAACCTGCCTTATGCCACTGACACACACACATAGGGTATGAAGACCACTCACCTGTTCCAACAATAATTTAAAAAAAAAAACATTTACAGTAAATAACACTTTAAGGAACCACCTGACAGCATCTAGAGAGTGACTACTATACAATAGATGTGAATTTCTGGAGATATGCAATATATATATATGCAATATGCAGATATGCAACACAAGAGATGAGATTCATATCTCCAGAAACCTGTTGCCTTTTTTAATTTGAGTGACTATGTGTATTCGTTAAAAGCTACCACCATTTTATGGACAAAATTTTGACATACAAAATCATAATAAACCTATAAAATCCTTCTCTCAATTTACAAACCACCTACAAACAAATATTTTCTAAATAAACAAACAAAAAAATGTTTATTTTTTGCTTATCTCTAGTACACATGGTACAGGCCATGATAATCATTGTGGGTAGAGGTAGACGACTGCTTTTACTGTAAGCGCACCACATGTCTATGGGGGGTGACCCTGGACTGGACAGGTGGAGCATTTCTGGAGTTCTGAACTCCTGGTAACCAAGGCATGAAGGCTGTCCCACTATGTCCAGCTAAATGTTAACAGTCGTATTCCTACCTACAGGTGTCTCAGATGTTCCATCAACAGGAAACACATCTAAATACTCCAATGAATTCTGCTCCACCACCATCACACATGTGAAAAGCAGTTCGACTTTACACTTACAAATGTGCCAGAGCCCCGTTTGGTTACTTGCACTCGTTGCTGGGGTTGGACTTTTGCAAGAATAGGGAGCCATTGGAGCATTTTTTTTTTTTTTTTAATCAGAAAAAAGTGCCCAATGCAGGAATCAAACCTGGGTTGTAGCGGCCGAAAACCAACGGTTTAGACCAGGGGTGGCGAACCTTTTTATATTAGAAGGCCAATTTTCATTTCACCATTTTTGAGAAGGCCGCATCCATATATATATATGAAAAAACAATAGAAAAAATAAAAGATAAGTGGGTCAGGTGTTGATATTAAAAATAAAGAAGGCATCTCCTGACCACAAGCACATGTGCTTGTGGTCAGGAGATGCCTTCTTTATTTTTAATATCAACACCTGACCCACTTATCTTTTATTTTTTTCTATTGTTTTTTCATGTGTTAAGCGTCTTTACGCAAATTTGGCCTTAAATACCCATTTCTTGATTTCTCGGGAAGCCATTGGGTCCAAAAAATCTTTTTGGTCGCAATGGTTACAGCCTTCTCCACGCTGACGAGCGCCAACAGCGCGAAACGCGTTCATGGATGGCTTTTCTTGATTTATCAAGAAATTGGGTTGGCCAAATATCTCGGAGTAAGCTAAATAAATGTTTAGTTTATTTTTACTCCACTAGATGGCGCTCTGCCATCTAAAAAGCACATGTGCTTGTGGTCAGGAGATGCCTTCTTTATTTTTAATATATATATATGTACGATTTAATTAAAGGGATTTATATACAAAATTAAAATACATAATTTTCTTTGCAATTAAATAGTTTATTTTTTCAAAATGATATACAATTAATAAATTCCAAAAAAATTGACATTTAATTTTACAATCCAGAAAATTTAATGGGATTTCTGTGGTTGTTATTGGATGACAAAAAATAAATATTTGGTTCAATCTACGTGGTACGTAATTTAAGTTGATCTTCCAAATGAACATCACTTATTTGACTTCTTAGGCGGGTTTTAATTTGAGTCATGTATCAAAATGTTGCCTCGCAGCAATATGTACTTCCAAAACATGAAAGAATTCTTCATGCGTGTTGTCTTAGACGAGGATAAATAACTGCAGTCTTCCATATTTCAATAGGATATTTTTTTAATCGAATTGGGATTTAAAGATATTATCTCCTATCTCAAATAATTCCATTTGATATTCTTTGGGCGCTACGTCGATATCAACAAGGTGTGGTTCGAAAGTTAATTTAAGTGTGAGAACATGTTTTTCAAAATCTGAGAACCTTTTATTATATTCTTCAATTAATATATCCAGAACAGAAACATACTCATCCAAATTTTGAGGGGAATAATTTTGCTCCATCATAATTTCCGATAACTGTGGGAAATGTTCTTTATAAATTTCTAATCGACCTAGTAAAGATTTAAAGGATAAAAGTTTTTTTCGAAAAGCTTGAATATTTTGCCACATTTCATATATATATTTAGTTTTTCCCTGCAAGTTTAAATTCAATTAATTTTGCTTCATTGTCATGTCACATAAAAAGGCAGCATTTCTACAAAATTCTTTATCTGATAAATCGCAATATTTCTTTTGTTCCTCAAAATATTTAATTATTTGTTGACGCAGGGTGAATATTTTTAGCAAAACTTGTCCTCTTGATAACCAACGTATTTTGCTATGATATGGTAAGTCTCCATTGAATGTGTCATCATCTGACAATGTGACATGACATGACAATGAAGCAAAATTAATTGAATTTAAACTTGCAGGGAAAAACTAAATATATATATGAAATGTGGCAAAATATTCAAACCACACCTTGTTGATATCGACGTAGCGCCCAAAGAATATCAAATGGAATTATTTGAGATAGGAGAAGATAATATCTTTAAATCCCAATTCGATTAAAAAAATATCCTATTGAAATATGGAAGACTGCAGTTATTTAACCTCGTCTAAGACATCACGCACGAAGAATTCTTTCATGTTTTGGAAGTACATATTGCTGCGAGGCAACATTTTGATACATGACTCAAATTAAAACCCGCCTAAGAAGTCAAATAAGTGATGTTCATTTGGAAGATCAACTTAAATTACGTACCACGTAGATTGAACCAAATATTTCTTTTTTGTCATCCAATACAATACAATAGAAAACATTGTTCGATGTTTGTAATATGTATTATCTTACAACTTACCTTATTAAAAAAATAAACAACCATTTAGTAAAGTTGATACAGTTACACACCGGCAATTACGTTGCCTCGACGTTACTTGGACGTTACGTTTAGTTTTAGTACTTGTGTTGACCGCAAATCGGCGCTGCCGATATAGTGGTATAGTTATGTACTTCATTTTTAGCACGACACTTGAATTATACTTTTAGAAATTTAAATACTTACATTTACTATATTATATATATTATATAATATATGACATTCGTATTAGATATTTTCAATAAAATAATGAAAGTAATTGAAAACTGCGAAACAAAAATTATAATTTTGAATTTATGAAAAGGCCACAACTTGGGCAAGAAAAGGCCGCACGTTCGCCACCCCTGGTTTAGACCATCCTTCCACCGACCCCCAAAAAATGTTAATGACATACAGTAGTCTTCCATGAGGTGTCAGTCCAGGTAACAAATTCTTTAACATAGGACATGTTTTTAGTTTATCATTTAGGTGACCTACAGAAGTTTTATAAGTAAAGATTCTATTTTACTAAAATATTGGTTTGGTAAAAATGGAAAATACAGTTAGTTGCACGATCAGGGGATGCCTCCCTCTTTTTAAAACCTTTCATTTATCAACTTGATTCTAGTAGAAGACATTTCTTTAAAATATAAACAATTCAAATAAATAATAGCAAAATCAAAAATGGTGTATGCTGACCACAAGATGGCCATCTAAAAAGCTCATGTGCTCTTGGTTAGGATATGCCTTTTTTGATTTTAATACCAAAACCTGACTTTTTTATTATTTTTTCATAAATAATAATGTGTGACATTTCAGTAACAAAGTTTTTCCATTATCAGACAAAAGTTCTAAATGAGAAAAATATTATATTAAAAAAAAAAAAATTGAAAAACCTCTTTAAACTTTTGAATTTTTATTTTTTAATTAATTTTTAAAAATTGGAATATGAAAATGTTGCACCTGGTATAATTGGTACTGATACTTACATTACATAATATTGTGGAAAATTTACAATTAAACTTTAAAATGCCTCTCATAAAGTTTTAAGGAATATTCTATTAGAATATGTGTAAAAAAAAAAAAAGATCTATTGAAAAATTGTATACTCTATTAGAGGTATTATTTATATTTTAGAAAATGCTATTTCTGCAAGATATTTTATCTATGCAAAGTTTGCATTAAACAAGGTGTGTATCGAAAAGTAACAGGACAATTTTAGATGTTTAAAAAAAAAATGCTCCAATGAACCTCAATTCTTACAAAAGTCCAACCCCACCAGCGAGTGCAAGTAACTAAACGGGGCTCTGGCACATTTATAAGTGCAAAGTCGAACTGCTTTTCACATGTGTAGACATGTGGTGCGCTTACAGTAAAAGCAGTCACTAACTACCCACCATGATTATCATGGCCTGTACCACGTGTACTAGGGATGAGCAAAAAAAAAAAAAAGATGTTTAATTATAAAATTTAATCCTCTTCTTTGCTCTTCCATCTACTCCATATGTCCCGTACACGCTTGTTCGGCGGTACATATACTAAAATTGGAACGATACTGAGAAGATTAGCATGGCCCCTGCGCAAGGATGACACGCAAAATCGTGAAGCGTTCCATACTCCATATGTCCTGAAGTTCAATAAAAGAGCCGTTCTTTTTCTGAGACCTTGTAGAGTTCTACTTGTCACACATTTTGTTGAAAATCTACAATATCTTCTTATAAGGCACAATTTTTGGATTAGAGATTTATAAACACAAGGTAATAACACCAAATTCAAATAAATAAATAGTGTGTGATGTTTCAGCAACAGCGTTGTTACTGAAATGTCACACACTATTTATTTATTTGGATTTGTGGTCTTATTACCTTGTGATTAATATCTTCTGAAAAAAATGTGATTTTATATTTGTAATATAATTCTCCAACTGGCTCAAAAGTTTCATAAATGCATTGAAATGGTGTCTATTTAGTTATTATACGAGGGCTTACTATACATACATATATGGTCCTAACACTTCCACTGTGCTTTCCAGAAGACAGAGAACTTGATAGATAGAATGCCCGATCTTTCACAGCTACAGAAGTAATCATTTTTATCCCATCGAAGAAATGTGCGAATTTGTATATAACAAAGACACCTATGTAAAATTCAATAATTTTTGTAAATTCATTTCCGACTTTCTTTTCTGTTTGAGAAAAACCAACCTTTCAGTTTTAATTTTGTTTTTAGCCTTGTTTATTGAATTGTATATAAAAGGAATTGTATATAAGCTGCTAAAATGTATTTAGGCGCAAGTATCCCAAGCTGGGATATCGTGTCCGATATCTATATATATATAAAAATCAATATTTGTAAGTTTGTTTGTTTGTATGTTTGTATGTCCGGTATACAAATTTGCAGTAGTTCACTAATTCAAACCAAAATTTCCATACATAGGTAAAAAAATACGGGGAAGACGATAGGCTATTTAAAAAATATATATAAATCAATTATTAAAACTATATATTCAAATTATTCTACTTAGCTCACGAACAGCGCCCTCTATCAAAGATTAGATTAAATTATGCTGATGCAAACAAATAGATAATGCTAATAACAAACAATTATTAAAAAAATCTTATCTAAATATATATCACTCGGGTAGATATGCACATGGGTCAATCCCGGGGCGAAGCCTGGGTCACCCGTCTAGTGTCAAATAAAAAACAAGATGCCTGAATTGCATAGAAATATAAATATCATGAGAAGGTAATTTTAGTTTTCTACCCTAGCAAATTCTGCTGTGTTTGTCGCTCTAATAGTTTTGGGAAGAAAATAGGGAAGATAATAAGTACAGTTGAACTTGGATATTTCAAAGCCCAAGGGATCAAACAAAAAAAATTCAAATTATCCAAAAATTCAAATTTAAAAAAGTTTTGAATAATAGGCTTAAAACAATTCAATCAATTCCTTTATTAAGAATAACATTAATTGCTGTAAATTTACATTTTTACTATATATTTAGATTATGTGCAATAATTTATGTTTGTGTATATATGTTATATAAAAATTATATTCTATTTTAAAATTATAATTCCCAGATCAAATTACTCTGTTAAGTCTACCACCAGATGTCACGACTTTCCTTATATAAAACTCGTTGTTTCCTGTTGGCCGGCTCAAATCTTTTGTAAATATGCAAATAAGCCTTTTTATTTCTTTATTCTCTATTCAGGCAGTACTTTTTTCAAATTATGTTTTCTATATTCCATAAGCTCAATTAAAGTAAATAATGATCTAAACTATTTTTATTATTTTTACCACGACTGCAATATAACAAACATATTCATGTATCTTTGAACAAGCAAATAATAATTATATATCTAAACAATATATATATTCCAAAATAAAAATAAAACTTTTTTTGTAATATTTATATATACAATATAAAAAAGTTCAAAACTGAGTTATTAATGAATTAGTAGAGGAATTAATAATAAAAAAAGGCAGATTTTTATCAGAAAAGGGACCAAGATAAATATTCAAATTATCCAAGTTCTACTGTATACCAGGTCTATTAGTATGAAACGCGAAAATTTTCAGTGAATTCAAAAGTTCACCAATTCCATACAACAAAATATTTTTTATTCAAAGTAACTGCCCTGATTAGCTATACACTCGGACCAATTTTCAGGCAATTTTCGAATTCCTTGTCTGAAAATTTCTATTCCTTTTGAGTCGAACCAGTCAACAAGTCATTTTCGGAGTATGTCTGAGTTCAAAAATTCCTGTTTTTTTTAGGGCGTGTCCTAAAGATGTGAAAAGGTGGTAGTCCGACGGCGCTAAGTCTGGTGAGTACGGCTGGTGGGGTTAGAGTTCCCAGCCCAAGTCTTTTATGGTGTTTTAGACCACCGTAGCGTTGTGGGCTGGAGCGTTGTCATGCTGCAGTATCAGCTTGTTGTGCTTTTCACGCCATTCCGGTCTTTTTTCATTCAACGCCTCTCTCAAACTGTGCATTTGTTGTTCGTAGCGACTAGTATTGACCATTTTGCCAGGTTTCAGGAGCTCGAAATATACTACGCCGGTCTGGTCCCACCATATGCAAAGCATTGCCTTTTTCCGAAGTGATTGGGCCTAGGCGTCTGTTTTGGAAATTGGCCGGGCAGGCCCCACGACTTTTGGCGCGTAGGATTGCTGAAGTGGATCCATTTATCATCAGAAGTTACGATTCGGTGCAAAAATGACTTCTTTTCATGCCTGGCGAGCAGCCCTTCGCAGGTTACCAGACGCCGTTATTGCTGCCTTTCGCTCAACTCGTGGGGGACCCATCTGGAAAGCTTTTGGGTCATTCCGAGGCTGTTTAAACGAAGAGAAACAGCACCTGGAGCTGTTTTGCGAGTTTCTCCTGCATTTGGGTACTGTCCTCATCCAACAAAGCTTGCAGTTCAGCGTCCTCGAACTTTTGGGGCGGTTTTCCATGTGGTTCATTATCAAGTTCAAAATCGCCACTTTGGAATTTTTTAAACTACCTGTAACACTGCGATTTGCTCAGAGCATGGTCGCTGTAAACTTCCTCGAGCATTCGGTGGGCTTCAGTGGCACTTTTCTTCCAGTTGAAGGCGAACAACAAAACTTCCCGCAAATGGGCACTTTTTGGCTCGGAAATCGCCATTTTCCACGGGCTCCAGAAATTTTTCACGATTTGAATTTTTCTAAAACTGCACGCATGCTGATGCCACACGAGTCAAAGAACAAAACGTCTACAACAGCGCCACCTTCGGCTCAAATAAAGTTGCACAGTGGCCTCTGGCGCCCATTTTCGCGTTTCATACTAATAGACCTGGTATACAACAACTAGCCGAATGACCCGGGCAACGCCCGTGTTTTACCCAATTGAATGTTTTGATTCAAATACTATTTGTTACAATTATAAATTGGCGCCATGGATGTCATTCTTGTATAATATATAAATAAGTTTTAAAAATTGTAAAAAAAAAAAATGCATCGGCCTGGAATCGAACTCGGGCCGCCCGCGTGGCAGGCGAGCATTCTACCACTGAACAACCAATGGTTATGATAAATGGCCATATTTGAGTATTTATTCCATTCACAAAAGCAAACGGTGACAGAATTAAGAATTGTTGCTTGATTATGACGCTGATAACTGTATATTTTAATTATCAAGATTTGGAGATCCTTTAAAATTTAAGAAACTCCCTTTAAAAAGGGGTCCAGCAGCAGCAGGACACAGCCAGGAGGGGGAAGAATAAGTCTAAGAATGACATATCCCATGTGACATCTCCCCTATATCACCCAAAATCAAATGGACAGGCAGAAGTCTCTGTAAGAGAGGTGAAGAATTGCTAAAAAAGCTATTATATGAAAATGAGCAGGTGGAACTAGATTTGGCTCTGTCCAGGGCTTTGTTCTTTATAAGGACAGATGTAAATATTAGAAAAGGGACATCACCTGAGGAACTGTTTCTTGGAAGAAAGATCAGATCAAGACTTTGTGTGTTGTCAAAAGAAGAAGTAAAAGTCTCCAAAGTCAAATTAAAGTGGATGAGACTGTGAAATTTAGGTGGATCACTAATAATTATCCCTCTTGGTATACAGGAAAGATAATTAAAATAGTAGGAAGGAATGTTTATTTAATAAAACAAGGTGACAGTGAAAAAAAAGTTCATCAAAACTACATTAAAAAAATGTTGCATGGTAAATCACATCCCACTAATATGAATGATGCTGAATGTGTGCCAACTCCAATCTCAGAGGAGAAAAGTGTTACAACCCCCAGGTACCCTCAGAGGGAGCGCAGATGTCCACAGAGATATAAAAAATAAAAAAATAAGAGGGGCCAAGCCTAAGAAGGGGGAATTGATGTATATAGTTGTTTATTTGTTTTACATAATATCTCATTTTTTTATTAATTAACTTCATAATTTAGTCTGTGAAAATAAAAATATTAGACTGGTGACCAAACAAAAATACTGTAAATAGATGGCTTAATGTTATTCTGTTATGGATCTGTTAAGATATATAATTAATTGGATGGTTATATAGGTAATTTTGAACTTCATTGAATAAAATATATAAATTTTAAACGTGTTTTAAACTTTAATAACAAGAACAAACACTTACCACTACAACTGCCAGGATGGTCAGGATCAGGAACAACTACAACAACAATAACTCAGGTTGGTGCCAACAACAACTGCTTACATAGTTGGTGCCATCAGAATAAATTTAAACTAAATGTTGATGCAGTATGTTAGGATACCTCTTTATAAAGGACAGTTTTCATCACCAAAATTACCATATTACAACAACAACAAAAGCCTTTATTGAGGACCTCTCGTCCTATACAGGATTCGCCAGTTTACAGAGTAAGAGAAGAGAACTAAGAATGCAGAGAGAAACCCACATGTAGTAGGTATAGTATTTTCTACACTGTGACTATATACAACAGCAGCAACAAGCCTTTTACTGGTCTACATCATTCTAATTCTGACATAGATTATTTGCATATAATTATTTACATCAATTAGATTATGTATATAGCCTCCTCTTCTCTTCAGCCGTCTTCCAAAATTTGAACAACGCAAAAGATCCAGCTCTGTTTCTCACCACCTCATTCAACAGGAGCTCCAAAGAGAGTCCCTCGAGGCCTATAAATTACCGTATTTACTCATTAGCAACTCTCTGGTTACCTCTCCCTAAAAGACTCTTTGGTTATACAACTTGGTTTCCTTTATAAAGAAGTTCTACTGTATATTTTAATATCAGAATATTGGTTCCCAGTAAAGAAAAAAAAAATCTATTTTTGATAAATGAAGCCAATCATGTTCACATTCCCAGCGTGTTGTAGGCTGTATCTCAACCACCAAACAAGATGGTCATAGAGACTTCT
This sequence comes from Cordylochernes scorpioides, assembly GCA_030710605.1. Taxonomy (NCBI): domain Eukaryota; kingdom Metazoa; phylum Arthropoda; class Arachnida; order Pseudoscorpiones; family Chernetidae; genus Cordylochernes; species Cordylochernes scorpioides. The sequence continues at coordinate 11,292,482 of CP092879.1, read as the reverse complement.
GTAAAGGATGAATCTGGAAATAATATTTTAGGCCAAAGTGCATGTGTTGATCTCAAACTATATGCAAAATAGAACAACTGAGAGACTGTATTAGATATGGGACAGCAATGTTCAGTTGCATAATATATATATATTGCGTATGATAATTAGTGCTGTAAAGACCAGGATATCCTAAAGGATATTTGGTCATCAGTTGGTGATATCTGTCGATCAAAAGATCTAGCCCGAGGGCGCATGCCGGCCATCACCTTCCTCGGAAGAAGCCGCTCCTAACATGGAGGACAGACGCTTCATCAGCCGTTCCTAACATGGATGCAGACGCTGGAGTAGTTGTTGTTGGCTACAGCCTTTGGTTGATTACATGGCGGGCTGGACTCGCCATTTGACTCAGAGTCGTCATTGGGCTTTTGTGGCTTTTTGTAGAGGTACCAGTGCCACCTGATACCCCACCACGCCCTGGTAACACTGACGCTGCTTGTTCGCGACTGCTTATTTGACCAGTTGTCTGATCTTATTCGCAGCTAACCATCATATCTGATGGCCGTTCCCCTATCCACAGCCCGGGGACGCGCCTGGCAGCATGCAGCTCTGCAGTTGCATAATCAGGAGCTGACTTGGTATATTGTTTCATTCTTACTAGTTTGGCCCCAAATTCTTTGATTTATCAGGAAGCCTATAAGTCCACCTTTTTGGGTAATTGAGGTACAATCTTCACTGAACTGACAAGGCCCATAAGCCCAAAACACATACAGTAACACCCCTCTATAGTGAATCCTTTTGGAAAGAACTTTTGGTTCACTATAGCCACGGATTGGCAACTCACAACTCAGCCTTTGCTGGTCCAAGCCAGGATGAAAAAGGAGGGGGAACAGTGACAAGCTCACTAAAAAACCTGGACTGGCCTGGCTGATAGTACCCTGTAAGGGCTCCTGATACAGGGACACAGGATGAACAGCATTTTAACTCCAAGTTAAGAACAGCTGCACATGGCGTCTGTTTCTCATGTCAGAGGCGGCCATTTCTTTTATAGAGCTAAATCAGCCTGCCACTGAGTAGTGCTTCCAGTCTTAATGAGAAAGGCAGACACATTCTACTTCACCCAGTCATTATATGGTTGTCAACACTACAGCTTGATATTCTAGCATGATTGAATGAAGAAAGAAGAAGAGACAGATTGGCTATTTGTTAACTTTGTAGATTGTATAGTTATAGGACATTCAACACACTGAAAAAAGGCTACCTCTTGATGATGGTCACTTTGTTTTAATTCCCTAAATTGCCCAACATTAATTCTGTGCATCAAAATGTCCACAGAATATCCTGTGGAAAGAAGTCCTTTAATGATAGGTTCTTATCATTATTATATATGTATCCCTATATGTCTAATTAAAAAATCAAGACAAGTCCTAGGCAAAGCTTTATTAATTATATGTTAAAAGAAATAAAGTTATTTTATAACAATTTTTTAAAATCATATTACACTCTATAAAGTCTACCTTTGTAAAGAAATACCTTTATATTTTTTTCAGTTAAACTTAGTACTATCGAGTGTAATATGATTTTTTTTTAAATGTTATAATCATCAATTTAAAATGAAGTTTATTCCATTTCCAGTTTCCACATATTCTTATTAAATCTGGATTTCGATAAAGCACAATTTGATTTATAGATTATAGCTACAAAAGAAAATAAAAAGTTTAGCATTATTTTCTTGTAGCTAAATTCTGGATTTTTCTTTGAATTTGGTTTTGAACCTGCAGTGCAAACCATTGCTGCTTCAAAATCACCACAAAAAAAAAACCCTTTTCTGTATCATGGACTCACTTATCTAGACTTTTTTTAGCCAAGGTTAAACTAGCTAGATAGTGAACACTTCTGAAAGGGGATGCTGACATTAATCATAGCAAAAGTTGAAGTTTATTCCTCTTGAATCAATTTTTATAGCCTTCTATTTTTACCTCTTATAGTAGAAATGTTACATATTCTTATTTTTAACTTGTTATGAAGTGTTTTCCCTGCATTGCTTCAGTTTGAAAAGCTAGATAATGGCTGTTTTTTTTTTCTAGTGGTATCTTGTTAAGAATGCCTTTTCTTTACCTTTTTTCTTTATTTTGGAAGCCATTTGCATTTTTTTTTTTCCTTTTTCAAATTTGATGAGAGAGATGCAAATATAATTTATTAAATAAAAGATAGTACATACACTTGCTCTGCATCATCTGACTTCTTGTCAAATTCTTTGTTGTTGTTGTTTCTTATCCCCTTGTGTAAAGATTACACGAATTCCATGAGTTCATGCTCCTCAAGCTGTTTTATGATGAGCAGCGGCCTCTCCCAAAGGTCCT
>CP092879.1:11263870-11290040 GCA_030710605.1 Cordylochernes scorpioides | reverse complement strand
TCAGTATCCAGAGCAGGGTACTGACAACAAACATAGGTGGTCCAATATAATGTGAGTCACAAATAAAACTAAATACTAAACAATAAAATACGTAAAGAAGACAAAATTTTACATTAAAAGCACACACATATATTAGGTATAAAAATTTGGCATTATTTATATTCATTTTCCCTCCCAAATTTTTTGTTTTAGCTACCAATAGGAAATGATATAGTAAATATAATTGATAATAAAAATTTTGGGAGGGAGTTGGGCCTAATAATAATAATAACAAAACAAGGTAGTAGGTATTAAAAACATCAACTAGTTCTCGGTTTTGGTATAAGAAGCAAGACTTGATAGGGCTGGGTTAAACAAAGCTGACATTCTTCTGGGAGGAGGACTCCCGGACTTGACGGCTGAGATTCCAGATGTTGAAGTGGTGGCCTGGACATCAGCAAACTTGTTCTATAAAGTATCAAGGTGAGAATATCAGGCTTCCAGGGAAAAAAGGTGCAACTATGCACATAAGGAGATGTCCTTTTTCTTAATTTATCCACCTGTTCCCAGTACAATCTCCACTTTTTTTACTATTTTTTCCACATTCCAGGGAAACGAAAAAAAATTTTTTTTTTCAATTCTCCAATCTCTAGCTTTGAGGCAAAAAACAGCTTTTCTATAGGAGCAAACAAGCTACAATAAATCGCCAAAACCTGCTTCCATAGCCACACCCCAGAAGTCTATATTAAGACTACTATATATAGCATTCTGGGGTATTTCTATGGAAGCAGGGATTGGTGATTTATTTTAGCAGGTTTTGTCCTGTAGAAGGGCTTTCATGCCTGTAAGCTAGAGAAGTTGGTGAATTGATAATTAAAAAAAAAAAACATTTCCCTGGAAAAAAATAGTACAAATGTAATATGGTACTGGGATATGGTGCATAAATTAAGAAAAAGGCATCTCCTTATCGGGCAACTGAAAGTTGCTGATGGCTTGCGCCATCTATCGGAATAAATATCAACTATTCAGGTTGATTTCTAATTATTCCAGAATTGGCCAAATACCCATTCTTGATTAATCAAGAAAAGCTAACCACGGACGCGTTTCGGGCTGTTGGCCCTCATCAGCGTGGTGCAAGATGTACCTCGACGACCAAAAAAAATTGGTCATTAAGGCATCCTGAAAAATCATTAAACGGGTAGTTAAGGCCAGAATTGCGTGAGACCGCGACACAATGTGAAAAAAATAGTACAAATGTAATATTGTACTGGGATAAGGTGGATACATTAAGAAAAAGGCATCTCCTTATCGTGCAACTGAATGTTGCTGTTGGCTTGCACCATTTATCATTGGCCAATACTGGAATAACTAAAAATCAACGAAAATAGTTGATATTTATTCCGATAGATGGCGCAAACCATCAGCAACTTTCAGTTGCACGATAAGGAGATGCCTTTTTCTTAATTTCCCTGGAAGCCTGATAATTTCACCTATATAAATGGAAGGATACCTCGCAGCCAGATGAAAATTCTCTACCTTCGCAAAGATATCATTCATCCATGTCAGAATTGAACAGAGTACAACCATAAAATAATTTCAAGTAAGCTGCATTTTCATAGGAGTTTCAGAGCTTTTAAAATAACAGATCTTGAGTCAAAGAGGGAAAACAAAAATTAATTAAAGTATAAAACACAAAAGAATTCTTATTTTAAATTTAAGATAAATAGAGAAAATATAGGATTGTTAAAATTTTTCAAACATTCAATATATGAGAGAAAGTACAATTTGATTAAAAACATTCAAGTAACAAGACCACAACCAAATGAATAAATAAAAGTGTTCATTTTTTCCCTGGAACAAATACCCTTTCTTAAATTAATAAGAAAAGCCAACCATAGAGACATTCTGGGTTGTTGGCCCAGTGTGGCTATGCAGGTTGACCACACATCAAGGGGGATTTCTTCTTATTTCAAGAAATGGATATTTAGACGACAAGACAAAATAAAAGAAGAAGAGTTTCTTTAATAGGCATATATCGATGCAAGCTTTCGGGTGAAAAACCCTTCTACAGGCGTGATTACGGCGACAAACGTGACACTGTAATGTGCGCAAGCTGACCCTGTCAGCTATTATAGTGTCACGTTTGTCGCCGTAATCACGCCTGTAGAAGGGTTTTTCGCCCGAAAGCTTGCATCGATATATGCCTACTAAAGAATCTCTTCTTCTTTTATTTTGTCTTGTCAACTAAATATTACCGAGAAGAATATTACAGTCGTTATCACAAATGGATATTTGTTGCATGAAGTGAAATATTGCCACAACATTTTCTCTTGACAACCTAGAATTGTGTTATATGATCTTTGGGGAGGGTTAAAGGCTATAAATCATAAATACAAGAGGTTGCTGGTGTTCTCAGCTGGTTGTAGGGTAGTAAATATGGCTGTTCTCGCTGTTATGCAACTCTACTCACAGTTGGATGGAACATGGCGGGACAGAAGAACGTCCATGCCAGACTGCCCCAGAGGTGCCTTGGGAAGCAGCAGTGCAGTCTCACCGCGGTCCTGCTGTTGAGCTGGCTGCTCCGACACTGCCAGGGTCAGCTTGCGCACCACATCTCGACCTAGGAGGTTGTCCAACACCGTGCTGAGGTACCTGTCATACCGCAGTGGCACACGTTTATTTCTAACAACTTTATTGACATTGGGAAATGGTATCAATAAATATCATTGGACTATTAGAAGGACTCAGAAGATAGACAATAGCCTAAAAACTAGGTCTCATCTGGAGTTGGTCAGAGACGGTGTGAGATGGCTCCTCATTACTTGGCCTGACATGGCAGTTTATGATAAAATATCATCTCCAGGAGACTGGGTTTAAGCAGTCTTTCACGTGAGAATCTACTGTATTTTTATATAATTCTGTATTTGACATGCACAGTGGGGTCAATTGTTCATTACTATATGAAATCACAAACAGAATCTCCAAAAGTCCAACCTCACCATCGAGTGCAAGTAAGCATACGGGGCTCTGGCACATTTGTAAGTGCAAAGTCGAACTGCTTTTCACATGTATATACATGTGGTGCACTTACAGTAAAAGCAGTCGCCTACTTCTACCCACCATGATTATCATGACTTGTACCACGTGTACTAGGAATAAGAAAGAAAGAGAACAAACAGAATCTCCAATTTAACATATACACTTTAGCTTGATCTGACAGTGTGTGTTTACAGCAACAGTGAGCACTTAGAGGATCTATCATATCAAAATAACCTCCCCTTTCCTAAAGTTATAAAAAAGGGTAATGTGTAATGCAAGAAAAGGCATGCAGATGCTTTTTTATATAATTTAGAAATTATGATGTGATAACCAAGTTGTTGATATAAAATAGGCTGTTATAAGGAGACTAGCCCAATGACCCGGGCAACGCCCGTTTTTTACCCGATTGAATGTTTTGATTCAAATACTATTTGTTACAATTATAAATTGGCGCCTTAAATAAATGCATATGTTAGTTAATAACTATAGCCTATGTGCTTTATCTGTCTATGTACTGTTGGCTTCCGTAGGCGTCTCTTACTGGGAAAAAGAATGAGAGGATTCCATTTGGTTATTAACTAATATATGCATTTATTTAAGGAGCGACCCGCTCCAACACAATGGTTACAAAAACAAAAAAGCGAGTGGGGGGGCATGAGGGGGGGGCAAAGGTGGCGTGATCATAGCCGACCAATAGGAGGGCGCCATTCCAAAAAAAAGCAAACGGTGACAGAGATGACTGATGAAGAATGACGCTCGTAACTGTATATAGAATTCCACTCTGAAATGAAGATAAATACCCAATGTATTTTATGGTGATGTTTAAAGAGAATTTGATTTGGATGAGCTACTAGAGGTGAGTCAAGCAACTGGTTCAATGGAATCAACTCCTCAAGAAAAATGGCAGGAAAGATGATATTTAGCAGCAACTTCGCACATTTCTGTATAAAGAGAAATCGGTTAGAGAATTATTGAACTTATTAACCTTAAACATCGAATACAAGGATCTTTTTATGTTTGTAAATAGTAAGGACTCGTATTGTAAATTTAGAAAATTCTGTAAATATATCTATGATTTTCTCTCTTGGTTAAAAAAACCTTAATTATTACCTATTTGTATATTTTTGGTTTGTTTATTTTGTTGGTTGTGATGTAAAATCAAGAATGATTTTAATGTCCTCTTTCTTATCTTTTCAAATCTTGTAATTATTTATTTATTTTTTTTTGTAATATAGTATCTGAATTTAGTGTTGTTATTGACGCAAACATCCCTTGTAGGGATATCGCGTCTGATTTGATAAATAAATAAAATAAACCTCTCTCAGAGAATAGGAGTAGAACCTCAACACTTGAAATGGGTGAATGTGTTTGTCAGGCTGCCATAATACATCAGGTATGTAGAGAGAGTGCAGAAACCACTCCTGTCTTCAGCTGTCTCCAAAGTTCAACGACCCCATAACATGGTGCAATTAGCCTCCTGGAAGTTGTAGTGGGCGAGTCAGTGGGGAGTTAATTGGGGAATCATCATTAGAGTGCAAACATCACTTTCTGTTGGCCAGAGCATTGCCTGCAGCTTACACATACACATACAGAGAGTATAACCTCTTCAGAAATCAACCAATTTTAATTAAGCACCACTTTCAATCAAATCAACCTAACTATTAGTTAACTGAAAATTCTGATCCCTTTGGGTGTTGAATTAAAGAAGTTGGAATGAATAAATAATATATACAGTTATCAGCGTCATAATCAAGCAACAATTCTTAATCAATTCTGTCACCGTTTGCTTTGTGAATGGAATAAATACACAAATATGGCCATTTCTCATAACCATCGATGGTTCAGTGGTAGAATGCGCGCCTGCCACGCGGGCGGCCCGGGTTCGATTCCCGGCAGATGCATTTTTTTTTTTTTACAATTTTTAAAACTCATTTATATAATATACAAGAATGACATCCACGGCACCAATTTATAATTGTAACAAATAGTATTTGAATAAAAGCATTTATTCGAGTAAAACCCGGGCGTTGCTTGGGTCATTCGGCTAGTTAAATATATATATATGTAGTAAAAGTGATGCTCCCCCTTCACTAATGTATTAGAACAATGTATTATGTTTATCACCATAGTAAAAACTTCATGGTGATGATAAAGAATGAGCCATACTACAACCATTTTGGAAATTTCAGACAAAATGCCATCCTGTATATTACGGTTTCGGAACTCCGCCTTTGCCGGTCCCAAGCCCGGATGAAAAAGGAGGAGGGGGAGCAGTAACAAGCTCACTAAAAAACCTGGGCTCAGCTGGCCCGGCTGATAGTACCCTGTAAGGGCTCCTAATCTAGGAATTCAGGATGAGCAGCGTTTGTACTCCATGTTAGGAGTGGCTGCACATGGCGTCTGTTCCTCATGTCAGAGGCGGCCATTTCTTTTGGAGCTAAGTCAGCCTGCCACTGAGTAGTGCTCCCAGTCTTAATGACAAAGGCAGACGCATTCTACTTCACCCAGTCATGATGGTTGTCAAACAGACACCATCAAGGGTCACAAATTGATACCCTAATATGATTGGTGGAGATAAGAAAGAAGAAGACGGTTTCGGGCTATGGTCCTCCTCAGTGGGCAGCTTCAATTACACACCATTCTAAGAGAGAGTTATGAAATCATTAGAATTTCCCAAAAAAAGGGGTGTTTCAGCTCATGCGGGGACCTATAGTTAGGCTAGAATATACAACAAAGGAGGATGTTATTCATGTACCAGAAGAAGCACCTCTCCTATCTCTTTAATTTTGTTATACAGTGTAACATAAAAAGATTATTATGTTATTTTTATTGACTTTTGACCATGTTTATTAATGTTGTGATATATAGAAATATAGCGTAGAACAAGCGCAGCCATGCTTGTAGTAAATAAAATATATTACAATCAAAGGGTGGTAATTAATTAATAAAATATAATTAATAGAAAACATCAACCGCTACGTAACCTACAGTAGAACCTCTTTCTAAAGGAAACAGAGTCAAAGTGTATCCTTAGTGGAGAGAGTTGATAATTAGTTAAAAAAAAAAAAAGATCATTTTTCAATAAATACAGTTATTTGGAGAGGTTTCCTTTTGCAGGAGTATCCTCTCATGGAGGTTCTAATATATATATATATTATAATTTAATGAAAAATATAAGATTTCTGTTGTTTTGGATCATCTTGGTGATTATGCTATGGTGGTGCAGTCGTGGCATGAATCTTCTTGAAATAAAAATAATAATGGGTTTGATCAGACATTGATTTATTTGAGCTAAAGTGATATATAAGAACAACATAATTTGATTAAAGCAATGCCTGTCTTAAGGCGAGTAGAATAAGGAAACAAAATAATATTTACAAAATGTACAAAGGTTTTGGGTCGGCCAACGGGGAAGAACAACAACGAGTATTTATAGGGAAAGCGCGACCTCTGGCGGTCGATTTCAACAGAGTATTTGGATCGAAGAAATATAAGTTTAAATAAAATAATACTTTAATGTAATATAATTCTAAATGAAATATTTTAATATAACATATATATGACCAGGACCAAAAGGTGAATCCCAGGCATCTGTAAAGACCCCTCAGAGGTAACAGTCATGATGTACACAATATTTCCTGCCTCTGTATTGGTCTTGGAATGAAGATGACCCCCTCACTACTTTAAGCAGGGCCTTAGGATGACGCCAATATCAAAGTTCCCTTGGATGGACATGGTGACCTAAGGATTACACCAACATCAATCCCTTTGGATAGACATGGTGGCCTCAGGATGACACCAACCTTGGGGATTCTTGTGAAGCCTTGGATGAACATGGTGGCCTCAGGAAGAGATCGAGCCAACAAGGCAAAGGCGACGCTTAACATCCCCAGCCAATGGAGTCTGGATATTTGGCTCTCTAACTCTTCAGATTGCAACTACCTCAACTACTTTTGTTGAGAGCTATATCAATTAAGCTCGCTACAATAACAAGTATATAAAGGATATGGCTCACACGACGATGACCCAAATGGCTAAATTGTCGCCAAGTCCACCACCCCAATAATACTACAGTAAAACCTGGCTAAAATAAACCCGGGATATAGTGAACCTTCCCTCATAATAAACCAAAGATAATCGCCATTTCAATTAATTGAAAATACCATTGTTTTTAAAACAACATTGAAATTTTAAAAAATAACAAACTACCCCAAAAAATGAACCAAATTTCATTTCCCAAAATAATATATTCTGATTCAATTACTAGGCCTATAGCGAACTTAAATTTCAACCTAATCGATATTTAAAACAGTAAAATTTTGAGCATTATTCATCTCAATGATAACAATTTCAGAGCAATAAATTTAGCTGCAGTGCTAAATAACATCTACAGGTTTAAAAAAAAAAAAGTTTAAATTTACTTACTATTCAATAGAATATCTTTATATCCATCATATTTGAAATAGGAAAAAATACATATATAAATGGCTTCTAAAACAGAAGGCATTCTTAACAAAATAACCACTTGAAAAAATAAATCATTATCAAACCTCTTTTCAAGGGATGGCATCAACATTTGATATTCTCTTTGGAATTCATTTTCTTCAGCTTATAGGAAGAATAACTTCTTAGGTACATTGAAATCTATCAAAAATCATAAGGCACAATATGGATTATAGATTATAAACATAAGGTAATAAGACCAAATCCAAATAAATAAATAGTTCAAAGTGAAACAACAAATTCAGTATAAATTAAAATGAAGAAAATTTAACATTTTTCTACTATAAAGAATGAAATAGAAGGCTATAAAAATAGATACAAAGAAAAATCAATCCCAACTTCGGCCCAATCATAGATGTTAGCATCCCCTTTCAGAAGTGTTCTATATCTAGCTAGTTTAACCTAGGCAAAAAAAAATCTAAATGAACCCATGATGCAGCAAAGGATTATTTTTGGGCCAAAAACTATGATGATTTTGAAGCCAGCAATGGTTTGGCATGACACCTTCAAAACAAAATCAAATCTAGTCTTAAAATAAGTGGAAACTGGAAATGGAATATAAAAACATTCACTGGATTTTAATATAGTTGTAAATATCCACGCTTGTGTGGGTATGTATTTGTAAATATTTCTTGTATGATATAGTCAATGTTTTTTTATTAAGCCTGTTGAAGAGCAATTATCACTTGAAAGCTAGCATTTTAAAATAAAAAAACTCATTGTCAGAAATAATTTTGTAATTTTAAAGGCCTTGCTATAAGTGCTTTCAAGCAACACGGTATTAGAGACATTTTTTTCAAGTAAACTTTGTATTATATAATATGATAAAAATGTTTTAAAATAATTTTATATTATCTTTTAATATAGGACCGATAAAGCTTAGTGTAGGACTTGTCTTGATTTTTAATTAGACATAGAGGGGTACATATATGATAATGATAAGAACTCATCATTAAAGGACTTCTTTCCACGAGATTTTTATGGCCATTTTGATACACAGCATTAATGTGTGGAAATTGGCAATTTAGGGAATTAAAACAAAGTGACCATAATTAGGAGGTAGCCTTTTTTTCTGTATGTGTAATTGTGTGCTTTAATTATACAATTTAAATTTTTGAAAATATAAGAAAAAAAGCCAAACCGTGGATATATTGAACCAAAATTTCGGTCCCTTTAAGGTTCATTATAAAGGGGTTTTTACTGTGTATTGAAAAAATCAAAACTACATAATTTCAACTAAAGATATACTGTTATCAAATTACAAAACTATTTTAGAGGCGTAATATTCTTTTTAAAATAAAACAATTTCTACTGTCCTTACTGCAATGGAAAATTAAAGGGAGGGCCTGGCTCATCAGTGGTGAACCCTCCCAGCGGTTTCGCCAGTTTAATCTACCAATAATAAGTTTTGTAATTTGATAACAGATGGCGCGCTAGTGCATCGTAACATAAGATATACTGTTTTGATGCATTAGCGCGCCATCTGTTATGAAAATTTGAAACTATTATAGACGCGTATGATTCTTTTAAAAAACTAAACAATTTCTATTGCCCTTACTACAATGAAAAAATTGATAATTAAAATCCTAGAGTCTAGCATCAGTATCACTATAAAAGGAAGATAGAAAAATGCAATATAACAGCGGTATGGTAGATTAAACTGGCGAAACAGCTGGGAAGGTTCACCACTGATGAGCCAGGCCCTCCCATTAATTTTTCCATTGCAGTTAGGGCAGTAGAAATTATTTTATTAAAAAAAATATATATATATACACGTCTATAATAATTTTGAATTTTCATAAGATATACTGTGCAATTTTAGTTTTTACTTGCAATGAAATTATTTTACATTTTAGTATTTCCCAGAAGAGAACACAATCTCACCGATCCTCCAAGACAGTCAGTTTGAGTTTGTCCCGGTTCCACACAAGGAGCTGGGAGTTCTCTTCCAGGGCTGTGATGGTCACCTGCACATCCAGGTCTTTTTGAAGATGTCGGATATAGCCACAAGTTGTTAATTATTATGTGGCAAGAAATACAAAGTGAAATATATACAGTTAAACCTGTCTATAGTGCCCCCTCTAAATTGTGTCCTCCTCTCTATAGAGCTCCCAATTTTATACATTAAAATGTAAACATTTTATATTAAAAGTGACCTGTCTATAGCATCCTATTTTAGTGAGTCCCAAGAGGGGGCGTTATAGACAGGTTTAACTGTAGTAATGTTGAATGGGGAATTCTGATATCACAGTGTGGTAGCAAGTGACTTGTCTCTTCCAAAGTCCTATAGGGAGGAATAACATGGGACAACCAGACAGTCATGTAATGATAGTGTCAAACCCTAGCAATCAACAGGTGTGATCACATCCTGTGGTCCTTTGACAGCATCTGCTCCCATATAGCTCAAAAAAAAGAACATTTATCCTGTACAAGGCATGGGGGAAACATCAAAATCCCAGAGGTTTTAAGAAAAAAGTATCCCCTTATCACACGCGAACGTGGGTTACTGATATAAGAAATAATTAATAAGTAATACATTTAAAAAAAGCTTTTATTTACATGCACTAAAAAGGAAAAATAAAAAATGCTCTGATGCAAAGAATTAAGGGTTGTTTTTTACTCCTGAATATTATTGCAGGTCTCTTTTCAGTGAAAAACAAGAGTTTCAGCAGCTTCCCGAATCCTATACTCCTGTAGAAGTGTTTTTTTTTTTTGCTTATCCCTAGTACACGTGGTACAGGCCATGATAATCATGGTGGGTAGTTAGCGACTGCTTTTTACTGTAAGCGCACCACATGTCTACACATGTGAAAGCAGTTCGACTTTGCACTTAGCCCAGAGCCCCGTTTGGTTACTTGCACTCGCTGGTGGGGTTGGACTTTTGCAAGAATCGGGGGGGCCATTGAAACATTTTTTTTTTTAAACAGAAAAAAGTGTCCAATGCGGGAATCGAACCCGGGTCGTAGCGGTCGAAAACCAAACGGTTTAACCAGCCATCCACCGACCCCCAAGAAGTGTTTGTAAAACCCAAAAGATATATATTGATGAGGCTGAAGTGGGGATATAGAACTCAATTTATTGGTAGGTTGCAGCACATTGTCCTGGTGGGCTATGGTCACCATGGCCCGTTCCAGGGCTGGGTTTGTGATCCGGTTCCGGAGGGTTGTTGAGGTCCGATTCTCTGCGGGGTAGCCGTTGGAAGGTTTAGATCTGGCACAAGACATCTTTCGTTCGCCGGTCAAGGAAAAATATAACAAGAAAAAAATATATAAAAAAAAATCACGAGGTCCAAACGATAACTGGCACGTTGTATTTGTAAGCATTCCGCGAAAACGGTGGTCCGTGGTCAAATACAACTTATGCCTGTTATCTCTGTGGTGCCGTTTCTCTGATAAATAAATAAAATAAACAAAATTTAAGATAATTTTGCAACGTCACGTGTATTTCCGGTCGGTTGCTTGTTGACACACAACACCACCCCCCCTCTTATCTTAGACTCGGTCCCTCGAGTCGCCGTTATCTTTCTAGAAATTCCTTAAGTCTCGACACGTGCGCTAACGTGCTCTGGCGCCTACTATTTTCGTTGCGTCCGTCCTGTGGTCGTAACCTATATGTCGTTTCCTTGATTCTATCCGTTATTACGTACGGTCCTACGTATTTCGGCAGAAATTTCTCCGTTTTCCCTGGTTTCCTGCGAGACGACTCCAGTAGTACCAGGTCGCCCACTTCAAACTTCCGGAAGCGGTCACGGTTGGCAAGGTCATACTGACACTTCGTCATCATTGTCCGGTCTCGGTAGTTTTCGTCGGCAATTTTCTTTAATCTCTCGTTTTCTAAAATGCGGTTGGTCACGTATTCGTCGTAAGTTTTTACTGGCTCGTCGACGGTTGGTAGTCCTACGTCTAGGGACGTCCTCGGTTCTACGCCAAATATCAACTTATGCGGTGTCACCTGTGTCGACGACTGAATGGACGAGTTATACGCAAAAGTCGCTGTTTTTACGAATCTCGGCCATTCGGCGTGATCGTCCTCGAGATAAACTCTGATGCCGTTTTTTATGATGCCGTTGAGTTTTTCGCATAAGCCGTTTGTTTGCGGGTGTGCCGCGGAAGCCATAATATGTTTAATCCCGTACAACCGTGTAAAGTCTCTAAAAGTACTCGAATCGAAAGATTTGCCTTGATCGGATATTATGCATTTCGGAGTACCAAAAACGTAGAGCAGATTGTCTGAGAGTGCGTTGCACGTGGTTTCCGCCTTTGTATCTTTTACCGGGATTGCGAGTGCGTATTTACTAAAATGGTCTACGATCGTTAGAATGTGTTCATAGCCTTCTACCGATTTTTTGAAAGGACCTTGGTGGTCTATTCCCACTCGTTCCCAGATGTCTGTTGCTGGTGGTAACGGTTCTAGCGGGGCTGCGGGTTTGAACCTCTGTGGTTTGAAGGCCTGGCACACTTTGCACGACCGAACGTATTTCCGCACGTCTTCTTCCAGACCTTTCCAGTAGAACCGTTGCTTAATACGGTGGACCGTCTTCGCTACCCCCATGTGTCCTGCCTCGGGTATATCGTGCGCTGTTTTCATTATTTCGGATACGCTTTGCTTTGGTGCTACGACCAACCATTGGTTACCTTGTGTTGCATGGTTCTTTTTATAAAGGATCCCGTTTATTTTTTTATATTCGTCCCGTGTTTTAGCGTCTGGTAGTTTCCCGGTAATATCGCGGCAAAACGTGTCTTCCTTTTGTCCGTTTTCGTCGATCCGTACTGTGCATGCCGTTAAATCGTTGAAGTTGTCTTCGACGTTCGTATCGTTTTTGTGGAACGGGTTGCGTGAGAGTGCGTCCGGTGCAACGTTCTTCCTCCCTGCGCGGTGGACTATTTCAAAGTCGTGCTCCATGAGTTTTAACCCCCATCTAGTAAGTCTTGAGCACGGGTCACGTACGTTAGCTAGCCACGTTAACGCGCTATGGTCGGTTACGACTTTGAATTCTCTCCCGAAGATGTACGGCCGTAACTTTTGTAGAGCCCAGACTATTGCTAAACACTCTAGTTCTGAGATACCATATTTACTCTCGTGTTTCGATGTCGTTCTCGACAAGTAGTGGATCGGGTGCAAAAACCCGTCATTGTCCGGTTGCATTAGCACCGCGCCTAATCCCACGATTGATGCGTCCGTATGTATTTCTATTCTAGCGTCTGGGTTGAAGTGTGCTAGAATTGGCTCCTCAGTCAATTTTTTTTTTAAGGTTTCGAAAGCTTCTATTTCGGCCGGACCTATCACGAATTTCTTATCTTTTTCCGTTAAACACGTCAGCGGTTTGCTTATCTTTGAAAAGTTTTTTTATGAAACGGCGATAATAGCCGCAAAGTCCCAGAAACGAACGAACTTGCTTGACATTTTTCGGAATCGGAAATTCCTTAACCGCCTCGATCTTATCAGTAGCCGGTTCTACGCCATTTTCCGATACCACGTGTCCCAAAATTGGTAACTTTTGGTAGGCGAATCTACATTTTGATGGTTTTAGGGATAAGCCTGCCCCGCGGAAACATTCTAGAACATTTGTTAACCGCACGTTGTGTTCACGTATGTCTCTTCCGTACACGATGACGTCATCTAGATAAACCATACACTCGGACCATTTCAATTCAGCTAACATTGTATCCATGATTCTTTCGAAATGACCCGGTGCCCCGGTTAAACCAAAGGGTAACACTTGAAACTCGTACAACCCGTTACCTGTCGTGAACGCTGTAATTGGCTTGCTTGTTTCGTCCAGTGGACACTGCCAATAACCGCTAACAAAATCCGTGTGAGAGAAATACTTCATTCCAGCTAAACGGTCCAGGCAGTCGGTGATATCCGGTAATGGATATGAGAATTTTTCGGTTACGTTGTTAACTTTTCTATAGTCCACACAAAATCTATAGGATCCGTCTGATTTTTTAACCAAACGACCGGGCTCGCCCATGGAGATGTTGATTTCCTAATAACTCCTTTTTCACACATTTCTTTAACCTGTTCCTCTATAATATCACGTTCCTTAGGACTGCGGCGATAGGCTTTTTGTCGAATCGGTTCCGTGTTCGCTTTAAGTTTAATGTGGTACGGTTCGATATCTGCCGCCTTATTCCACTCTTCTGAGAAAAGTTCCCGATACCTGTACAATACGTCCAGTACGTCGATTTTTTCGCTGTCCGATAGCTCTGGGTTTATATCGAACTTCTGTGGTTCGTATTTGCACGTGGCCGTCGTACTGTATCCCACCTGTTCACTTAGGAAAGAAACATTCGCTATTTCCCCGCCGGATCGTAACAAGCACGAGTTTGCTACCAACCGCACCGGCTCGTTCCTAGTATTTATGACATCAATGAATATCTCGGATACCGTTTCGGAAACGTGTACTGATGGTATTAGTAGCCCCGTTCTTCTTACGCAGTCGGGGTGGGGTTCTAAAATGCCCGCCATTACTGTTGGCCCTTTTAACTTAACCCTCGTTTTACAACGTGGTGCAATTTCAAGGTCGTCTAGTATGCAGTACTTTTGTTTGGGGTTTTCCGATCGTTCGTAATTGCGCCTAACCTCTCGAGTTCCCGTTCTTCGTTTAGTTCTACCACGTGGTCGTCCGTGCCTATTTTTGGTCTATACAATTCTACCGATTCGTCTCTAAACATAATTTTGCAATAATAGTTTGTTAGAATATCGACGCCGAAAATCTTTTCCCCGATCCCTGGAATTATGGTGAACCTGCCACATATGTCGAAACCATCAATGTTGACCTCCAAGTATGTGCACGTGTTCGAGACTACTGACCCACCTATTCCCCGTATCAGTAATTTTGAAGGCATTCTAGCACATCCTAGTGCGTTGGCTATTCCTTCGTCTATGCAGCTAACATTTGCCCCTGAATCGAAAATCAGTTTGCCTACCTGTGTCTCATTGATGTGCGTGATTAAGCAGAAATTTGTCATACCTGTCCAACGGAATTTTTCCATTGTTGTACCCCCTATTTCTAAAGTGGATTTTTCTCGTGGTACCTTATTTATTGTCTGTCTCTCGCTAACCCCCGGTTGTCCTTTTACCCTGAAAATTATGTGATTGGTGTTACCAGTAACCTCGGAAAATACACGTGGTACGCTCTCTACACTGTTTGAAACTTCCACCACAGGATTAGAGGTAAAATTGTACTTACCACGTGGCCTCCTTTTCGGGCAATCCCAGTGTTTGTGCCCCGTCTGGTAACAAGTGAAGCATCTTGGCGTCCCGTCCGGTAGCATAAATCTTCTTGCTTTCTCCATTGGCGTTTCGGTCCTTGGATTTCGTCCTTGATTTTGTTGCCACTCTTCCGCCGTCCTCGTAGTTGTTTCCCAATTCGTCGTTGTACCTGCCTCCTTCCGTTCCTTGCTCCATTTATTCGTCTCGTCGAGGAATTTCGCCGCCTGTAGGAAGTCGGCCTCTTCTGGGTTCCGCGTGGTACTCCACGAGGCTGCCAGTAGTAGGCAGTCTTTTGGAGCCAATGCCCACAATGCCTCCTTGCTTGAATTAAACGGCGAAAACTCACCTGCCGTCGCGTGGGCCGTAATCAGGTTCATCAGGTATTTCCCCGTATCTTCCGTGGACTGGGGCCGTCTCGTTTTCTTTAATTCATTACCCCTACTACGTGCCCGGCCGTCGTTCCTTGGGTAGCAAAGCTTCAGCGCTTCCAGGACGTCTTCAAGTGCGGCTGAAGGGTCAAACCTGCACTTGATGAATTCGCGGCCGTCAAGTGGAAGCCGCCGTACTAGGGCCTTTGCTCGCCGTCAGCCACGTCTTGAATTCCTCTACGTAGTCCTCGATGTCTTCCTCCTCCGGGTTGAAACACGGCGTCTCTCCGTAGCCGATATTTATGTTCGCTGCTTGAGGTGCTGGGCCGACACTGCTCTCCACCATGTGATGAGGCTGAAGTGGGGATATAGAACTCAATTTATTGGTAGGTTGCAGCACATTGTCCTGGTGGGCTATGGTCACCATGGCCCGTTCCAGGGCTGGGTTTGTGATCCGGTTCCGGAGGGTTGTTGAGGTCCGATTCTCTGCGGGGTAGCCGTTGGAAGGTTTAGATCTGGCACAAGACATCTTTCGTTCGCCGGTCAAGGAAAAATATAACAAGAAAAAAAATATATAAAAAAAAATCACGAGGTCCAACGATAACTGGCACGTTGTATTTGTAAGCATTCCGCGAAAACGGTGGTCCGTGGTCAAATACAACTTATGCCTGTTATCTCTGTGGTGCCGTTTCTCTGATAAATAAATAAAATAAACAAAATTTAAGATAATTTTGCAACGTCACGTGTATTTCCGGTCGGTTGCTTGTTGACACACAACAATATAATAATGATATGGCACAATTTTTATTATAGATTATAAACACAAGGTAATAAGACCAAATCCAAATAAATAAATAGCGTGTGACGTTTCGGTAACAGCATTGTTACTGAAACGTCACACACTATTTATTTATTTGGATTTGGTCTTATTACCTTGTGTTTATAATAAAGTAAAAAACTCATCCTTAGAAACAGTTTTATATATTATTCAATCTCCCATATAAACAGGCATTGCATGCCTGGGTTCCAACATTCTGGGACCTATCTCCTGGGCCGAGAACAAAGAGATACTATAAATTGCGCCAGGTGGCAGCTTCCTGCCAATAAAACAAAAACTTATCTGGCAGGAGATAAGTAATCTAGTGCAAGGTTGGCTGGCATTCTTATGGCCTTCCTTATTTGGGCTTGAAACACACCAATGACAAGATTTGTCCAATTTAATTATTGAGAGAAAATAATAAGCACCATGATGGCATGATAAAATAAAGTGACTAAGTACAATGAGGACACTAAAATATCAAACTCGTTGAAGTATTTTTGGAGAATATTTACAAGTGCAATATGCAGTAGAACCTCCTTGTAAGACACCTAATTGCAGAGCCAAACTGTCCTTTATGGAGAGATATCCTTTTACTGGAGAGTTGCTTAATTGTAAAAATGGTAATATTTCAAATGAAAACTGTCCTTTGTAGCGGGGCGTCCGCTAAAGAAAGGTTCTACTGTATATTGTGAGCTTTGTAATCTTGCTACGAGCTAAGTCTGTGATAGGCCAATGGTGTTCTCATGTACGAGAGGAAGTGGTTGGCATCAAACAACGTGAGCTGGCAAACTCTTTAGGTTGGGCCTAAACTACTAACTCTCAGTCACCACAATCACATGGGATTCTCTTCAAACATTTTATGATAGAAGAGAAAAATATAGTCTTAAAATTTGAGTCATCTATAATCAATTATTTATAAATATTTTTTTATTTATAAATAATTAAAATTTATAATAAGCTTATTTTTGACAATATTATTTTATGTCTGATATTTTATGGGCAATGTGCAGTTTTCTTCTTCTTCAAGGATCAAATTCTAAACACAAGGTAATAAGACCAAATCCAAATAATAAAGTGTGTGTGACATTTCAGTAACAGCATTGTTATCATCATCAGATAAAAGTACTGTTGCGCTGTTACCAAAATGTCACACACTATTTAGTTATTTGGATTTGGTCTTGTGTTTATTACTGGCTATAATTCAACACCAACTTCAATTCAACTAAAAATTCTAATTTCTTGGGATGTTGAAATTTTAGTTTGATAAATATCCTTTTTTTTTTAACTAGATTGTTAGCAAACACTTCCAGTTAAAAAAATTTAAAACTATATTCATTAAAATACAAAATATATAAAAAGTTTACAAAAGCTATCTAAAAAATACCCCAATAAAATGTATGCTACCAGAGCATTCAGTTACAGGGTTAGGAGATTATGGTTCCATCCAAAGCAATTGTGCCTTTAGCCCTCGATAAAAATAATTACATATATCAACGGCAGATAGAATTAAATGCTATAATTTTGTCTCACTATTTCAACATAATCACATTTTATTATTGAAATCCAAGAACCTAAAGTGCACTCTGTGCAATAGTGAATTTAGCCAGGACTTTCCACACTACATGTTTTACTGTCCGGCTTTGAAGGATGAGAGAGTAATTCTCTGCCAAAAGATTGCTTATGAAAACAATTCGCCATGTTTTATTGGCAAAGGTAGTGAAAAGTAAGACCAATGCATTGTCTTTTCACAAATTCTGGAGAACAACACAGTCAAAAGGTGTGACACAGAAGAGGTACCCAACTTGAGGAAAGATTGATGTTATTCTCAACCTTCTGTTGTTGTTGTTTCTTATCCCCTTGTGCAAAGCTTACATGAATTCCATGAGTTCATGCTCCTCGAGCTGTTTTATGATAAGTAGTGGCCTCTTCCAAAGGTCCTGTTTAGTGCATCTAATGCAAGCCAAAATGTGTTCTGGAGCTGTAGGTGCCAAGCTACATTTTGGGCAAGTGGGATAGATTTTGTTATTATTTTCTATCTTCAATGGCTTGAGATGGTCTGTCCTAAATCTTGTTAGTGTTATTTGATGCTGTCCTTCCTTCCACCTTCTGTAAATAACTATTATGTTGCTTCTGTTTACCCCCATCTGGGAGAATCCTGTATGGGACGAGTTTCCCTAATAAAGGCTATAGTTGCTGAACGACCAACTAGGTTTAAAACATTATTTTGCCCAACTGTGAACTGGTTTAAAGTGTGAGCCCAAAGTTGGAAGATAGTTGGTCAGTCACATCCACTCCTGTACATCCTGCTATTTAGACAGTACTTAGCTCTGAGTCTGCCATAGTGGCCTTCATTCAATACCTCTCACTTTACAAACTGCAACCACTCATAAAATATTCAGTTAACAGTGTGAATTACAACCTATATAACATTTTTGGACAAATTTTAGTTCATTGAAATAAAATAAGTTCAAAAATTGTGTTTGGTTTATTAGGCCAAGGTCTTTTATATATGGTTAGGCACAATTTAGATTATAGATTAGAAACACAAGGTAATAAGACCAAATCCAAATAAATAAATGTTGTTTTTTTGTTGATTGACAGACTTCTCCTTTAAATGTATTATTTATTATACATACATTACAATAAGAAAACACAATGAATACAAAAGATAATAGTGGCTATATATTTTTTTAATCAAGTTTTGTTCGTCACTTTTAACAACAACAACTTTTTTTATATTAGGTTATCATCATATCCAATCTCACAGAATATATATATATATATATTTTTATAAAATTAAATATTCCAACAATAAATAGTGTATGATGTTTGGGTAACAGTGTAGTTACCACCATCATGGTATTTATGACACAAATATTTTAGTATGTGGTGTATTATTTGATATGTTTGTGCAAGCTCTTTATAGTAAAGGATATATATAATACTAGACGGGTGACCCGGGCTTCGCACCGGGATTGACCCGTGTGCATATCTACCCGAGTGATATATATTTAGATAAGATTTTAAAAAAATAATTGTTTGTTATTAGCATTATCTATTTGTTTGCATCAGCATAATTTAATCTAATCTTTGATAGAGGGCGCTGTTCGTGAGCTAAGTAGAATAATTTGAATATATAGTTTTAATAATTGATTTATATATTTTTTAAAATAGCCTATCGTCCTCCCCATATTTTTTTTACCTATGTATGGAAATTTTGGTTTGAATTAGTGAACTACTGCAAATTTGTATACCGGACATACAAACAAACATACATTGATTTTTATGTATATATAGATATATTTAGCAATACGTGACAGTTTCATCATCAATATGACAAAGCACAAAGTCAGCATTAACATTTATATAATTAAAAATATATATAATTTTAGAATCACAAAAAACAGAGAGATTGAAACAACTTTATTACAATGTTCATATATAAGGTTAAATACAATAATGAAGAGAAAGAGAAAAACAGTAGAACCTTCATGAGAGGGTACTCTTACTAGAGGACACCTCTCTCTAAAAAGGATAGCTTTCATCACTTAAATACCACTTTTACTAAGTGGCAACTCTCTGGTAAAAGGATATCTCTCCCTAATGAACACTGGCTCTGCAACTAGGTGTCCATTAGAAGGTTCTACCGTAATATATTTCATAGAGAGTTTAAGTAACAGCGGGTCCTTCTGACCAAAAGTGCTCAATTTTTAAAAAATGAAAATATTTTTAAGTTTTAAAAATTCTAATTATAAAATTGTTCCTGAAATTGGGTTTATGGAAATAACAGAACGATCTCTATATTATAGTTAGTCTACAAACACAAGGTAATAAGACCAAATCCAAATAAATAAATAGTGTGTGACATTTCGGTAACAGCGTTGTTACCATCTTCAGACAAAAGTACTGAAGATGGTAACAACGCTGTTACTGAAACGTCACACACTATTTATTTATTTGGATTTGGTCTTATTACCTTGTGTTTATAATCTACAATCCAAATTGTGCCTTATCAGTTAGTCTACAAGATAATAAAAACAAACAAAATCAAATAAATAAATAGTGGACTTGGTGTTATTACCTTGTAGTTCTAATCTATATTCCAAATTGTACCTTATCATAGAGTTTAGTCTATTAGGGGGTGAAGGTTTTATTTTTTATCTCTGGTTAAAAATTAATGGAAGTTGCTGTCGATTAATTCTAAGTGGTGTCTTATCTGGAGGTCCTACTGCAGTGGTGACCTGTAGCAACTTGATTCCAAACACTCATGTGATGTAGGGGTCCTAATAGCCATTGACAACTACCTACCTTCATACTCCATGTAAAACATGAAAGATTCAGGGATAATTTATTATTTTTCCTCCTGTATATATATATATATATATATAAAAGAGTTTCCAGGCAGAGAGAGAGAGAGGTTGCTAAAAAATCATAATACCTTTAAAAGATACTCAACCTTGGACGCCTGATATTTTTACCTTAATAAAACCATATATATATCTCCGCCTTTGCCGGTCCCAAGCCCGGATGAAAAAGGAGGAGGGGGAGCAGTAACAAGCTCACTAAAAAACCTGGGTTCAGCTGGCCCGGCTGATAGTACCCTGTAAGGGCTCCTAATCCAGGGATACAGGATGAGCAGCGTTTGTACTCCATATTAGGAGCGGCTGCACATGGCGTCTGTTCCTCATGTCAGAGGCGGCCATTTCTTTTGGAGCTAAGTCGGTCTGCCACTGAGTAGTGCTCCCAGTCTTAATGACAAAGGCTGACACATTCTACTTCACCCAATCATGATGGTTGTCAAATCTCTTTTTCAAAAAGTCTCAAGCTTTACAAGCTTGACACCCTAATATGATTGAGTAGAGATAAGAAAGAAGAAGAAGAAGACCTTAATATATTTGTCACAATAAGAGGAATCACAGAATATCATTGCGAAGAAGAGACCAATAAGATAAAGTACAATTTGGATTATAGATTAGAAATAAAAGGTAATAAGACCAAATCTCACAAGGTAATAAGACAAAATCCAAATAAATAAATAGTGTGTGACGTTTCGGTAACAGCGTTGTTACCATCTTCAGACAAAAGTATTGAATGAGAATTTTTTTTGAAGATGGTAACAATGCTGTTACCAAAACGTCACACACTATTTATTTATTTGGATTTGGTCTTATTACCTTGTGTTTATAATCTATAATCCAAATTGTGCCTTATCATTAACACCAAATCTGTAAATATAAATAGTATGTAAAATTTTGGTAACAGCGTGACAGTCTTTTGTCTAATGAAGGTAACAATGCTGTTACTGAAATGCCACACACTATTTTTTTTTTGAGGATTTGGTCTTATTACCTTTTTATTTTTAAGAGACCAAAATATATTATTTTTATGAAAAAACCTGTTCTTCAATGGCTGAAAGCACCCCTGTGGCCATTCAGTTTGTCAGTGCATTACATCCGCAAGTGTTATCAGTAAGGGATTGATATTGCTGGGCTAGTTTCTGTCAGATGGTTTGTTGGAAACCTGAATAGGCCTATTGTGGTAGTGAGGCAACATCCACTTCTAAATGTATAATGTTTTTCTTCATACGTTTTTATTTTTTTTTATTTTACATAAATAAAAAAAATGCTAGAAGACAATAATGAAAGCAATAAAAAAAAAAGTTTTACATCCATTTAATGCTACAGATTAAATACCCCAGCAACTAGGCTTGAGTATATAGTCTGGTGATCTTAACCAAAAGAATAAATAAGTACCAAATACCTCCAATGTAAATGTAATTATTTTTATCTTCAAACATTATAGCAGTTGAGTGAAAGTACAAGATGTGGGTCTCCTAAGTCTCTTCATATCCCTTATAAAATGGTAAACTGGCAAAATAAATGTGAAACCAAAATAATTAGGCCAAAAACTTCCCCTTCAAAACAATCCTATCTTTTTGTCCAGGAGTTAAAACACATCTCCTCCAGCTTTAGTTCCTCTTCACATGAACCTTCAATTTCAGCCACAGTTAAATATCTACTACTTTTGAGAGTTTTTTGTCTTAATTTGACACATGTGCTGAACTTGCATAGAAAGGTAGATAATTCAAACGAATAAGAAGGATTTAGATTACTGTAACATGTTGTTTTTGACAGGTACTGGTTTACAGACAGAGCCATAGGCCAATTTTAGCAGACCAAGGTAACAAGACCAAATAAGTATATGACATTATTCTGTAACAAATCATTCAGTACTCTAGTCTGAGGAGGGTAGCAATGTTGTTAATTCATATAAAAACACCTATTTGAATTTTATAGTGTTACTCTGAGAAAATATAGAGTTTGAGCAAAAATGAATTTCTAGAATGCATAATGCTAATAAACTTGTGTGTGCAAGATACCTTTCCTATATATATGTACAAGATATGTCCCTTAAGTTCCCAGACTGGGTCCATAAAAAAATAAATAAATGAAAAATGTAAATAAATTTGACTGTCTATTATAGAAAAACTAGCCGAATGAGCCGGGCAACGCCCGTGTTTTACCCGATTGTATGTTTTGATACAAATACTATTTATTAGAATAATAAATTGGCGCCTTAAATAATTGCATATGTTAGTTAATAACTATAGCCTATGTGCTTTATCTGTCTATGTACTGTTGGCTTCCATAGGCGTCTCTTACTGGGAAAAAGAAAGAGAGGATTCCATTTGGTTATTATCTAATATATGCATTTATTTAGGGAGCGACCCGCTCCAACACAATAGTTACATAAATAGCGAGTGGGGGGGGGGGCAAAGGTGGCGTGACCGTAGCCAACCAATAGGAGGGCGCCATTCCAAAAAAAAAAGCAAACGGTGACAGAGAGAGATTAGGAGATGAAGAATGACGCTCGTAACTGTATATAGAATATCTGGCAACACGAGGCAGTACATGCGCGCGCGCCAAGGTCATTCTAATTTATTTAAAGGTTACACCTAGCGCTGTGCGTCGATTTTACGATGGAACAAAAATTGAAGCAGAGGATTTGCATAGAATTTTGTGTGAAACTTAAAATATCAGCAACCGAAACTTTTGAAATGCTTAATAAAGCATTCCCCAATGATGCCCCAAAGAGAACAACTGTTTTTAAATGGCATTCTAGATTTAAAGCTATCAGAATTTCTATTGAAGATGATCCTCGTCAAGGACGCCCAAAATTTCAAAGGACTGATAAAAATGTGCAAAAAATCACTGATTTGATAAAATAAAATCCTCGAACCACTTTGCTGGAGCTAGAGCAAGACACAGGCATCTCTAAAACAATGATTAGAAGGATCGTAACCGAAGATTTGAAGCTCAAAAACACTCCTGCAAAACTCATCCCAAGATTCCTCACTAATGAGCAAAAACTGTGTCAGCTTGCAACCTGTGAGGACTTGTTGGAAATGACAAGAACAGATCCGGAATGGAGAAAGACAAGATAATCACAGACGACGAGACATGGATCTATGGCTATGACCCTGAAACCAAGCATCAATCAGCCGAGTGGAGAGGTCAGGGTGAGCCTAGACCCAAAAAATCCAGGATATTGAAATCCAGAAACAAGGTGTTGCTGGTCGCTTTTTTGGATAACAAGGGCATTGTTCATCACGAGTATCTTCCTGCAGGTCAAACGATTATTAAGGAAATGTATTTGGGCATTCTTCGCCGCCTAAGAGAAGCGATTCAGAAAAAAAAGGCAGAAAAATGGACTAAGGGTGACTGGATCCTACACCATGACAATGCTCGCCCTCACACAGCTCACTTGATGACAAGTTTTTTTGGCGAAAAACGGGACACAAATCCTACCTCAACCACCCTATTCCCCAGACATCGCACCAAATGACTTTTTCCTGTTCCCCGAATTTAAAGCAGTTCTAAAAGGAAGACATTTTGACACCAGGGATGACATAATAGAAAAATCGCTGTTGGCATTGAAGAGCATTTCAAAAGAAGCCTATAAAAACTGTTTCGACAATTGGGAGAAATGATGGCACTGGTGCATTGAAGCAAGGGGGGATTATTTTGAAAAGTTTTAATATTAAAAAAAAAAAATTCTTACCTTTTTTTTATGGACCCAGTCTGAGAACTTATGGGACATACCTTGTATACTTTCTTTTTTTACTAGGATATCTAAATGTTAATTAATCTGTAATTTGAAAAGCTAACGGTTAGATTGCAGCCATTGACTGAAGAGAGAGAGGATTACATTTATTATACAGAAGTAGGAGGAGAAAGAGACACTCTCTATTCTAAAAAGATTTGAGATTTATTTTGTAAAATTGTCAGAATTCCTTAACCATGGTCTTCACACTCAAGAGTTCTGTAGAAAATACCAATAGGCTGTTTTAAACATAAAGAAATATCAAAATTCAAAACTATTTTAAAGGCATAAGATTCTTTTTGATATTAAACAATTTCTACTGCCCTTACTGCAATGGAAATTGTTTAATATCAAAAAGAATCTTACGCCTTTAAAATAGTTTTGAATTTTGATAACAGATGGCGCGCTAGTGCATCATATTATAAAGAAATATGATGAAATGGGAATAATAAAAAAAAACACCTGTACAAATCAATACAAGGTAACAAGACCAAATCCAAATAAATAAATAGTATGTGATGTTTCGGTAAAAGAGTTGTTACCATCATCAGACAAAAGACTGAATGGAAATGATGAGGTACAATTTGAATTATAGATTAGAAATAAAAGGTAATAAGACCAAATCAAAACAAATAGTTATAATGTTTCTGTAGCAGCAATATTGTGATCCAACAAAAGAGTGAAGAATCATTCAGTCTTTTGTCTGATGATGGTAACAATACTGTTACCAAAATGTCACAATATTTATTTATTTGATCTTATTACCTTTTATTTCTTAATTTATATTTCTAATTTTTATATCTAAATTGTATTTTGTCTGAACTAATCAATTTAGTCAGCATCATAGCTGTATTGAGCAGATGTGATTCAAGGTTTCACTAAGGGCAGGTTGCCACATCCTGGGTCAATGCCTGGACCCCCCCAATTGTTAGTCAGCCAGTCATATCTCCTTTTATTGTGGCCCTTTGTCTTGATTCTATTGCCTGGACACCTCTCACTAGGGCTGACACAAGGTCTACACTTTCAGGTCTGAATTTGTTCAGGTCCATTGAAATATCACAAAAATTATAAAGCACAATTTAGATTATAGATTAGAACTACTAGAAAATAAGACCTAATCCAAATACACACACACAAAGCCTTTATTAAGACGTTAGTCTTATACAGATTCTCCGTACAAGGTGCAATAACAGGAAAAGAGCAGCACAGGAAACCAGTAGTTCCGCAACTATATACAATTATTAGTAATAAGGAAAAGTAATATTTAATATGAAAGGTCGACGCCATCGCCCCAAGTCTTCAATTACATAAGCGCGGAGCAGAAATAGGGACTAAGTTATTTAGTTCGCCATAAATATAGCATCCAGACACAAAAAGGAGGTCTACTCCAGCACAGCCATCCGACCTAATCCAAATAAATTAATAGTGTGTGACATTTCAGTAACAGCATTTTGTTACCAAAACGTTACACTAATAATCTATTTGGATTAGGTCTTATTTTCTTGTGGTTATAATCTATAATCTAAATTGAGCTTTATCATTCAGGTATGAATAAAAACTCTGCCCTCTCTAGTAGTGGAAGGTGATACAGGTGAGTGAGCTTATGGTAGTCTAGTCTTCTTCTATCTCCACTCAATCATATTAGGGTATCAAGTTTGTAAAGCTTTTTGATGGTGTCTGTTTGACAACCATCATGACTGGGTGAAGTAGAATGCGTCTGCCTTTGTCATTAAGACTGGGAACACTACTCAGTGGCAGGCCGACTTAGCTCCAAAAGAAATGGCTGCCTCTGACATGAGGAACAGACGCCATGTGCAGCCGCTCCTAACATGGAGTACAAACGCTGCTCATCCTGTATCCTTGGATTAGGAGCCCTTACAGGGTACTATCAGCCGGGCCAGCTGAGCACAGGTTTTTTTAGCGAGCTTGTTACTGCTCCCCCTCCTCCTTTTTCATCAGGGCTTGGGACTGGCAAAGGTAGAAAAAATAATAATAGATGTTCTTCTTGGGATTGAACAACATTCTATAGTGCTGTCTTTGATTTCCCCTTCAGCTTTCCAAGTGACTTAGGAGCTGATACTGTATAGTTGGCTAGTTATACAATGAAACCTCCATGAGAGGACACTATGTAGAGGACACT
>CP092879.1:11253055-11263770 GCA_030710605.1 Cordylochernes scorpioides | reverse complement strand
CGTCAAATTCTTTGAAACATATGAATAAAATTATAAAATTTTATAAAGGTGAGAAATATTTAGAATGTAGTTGGCCAAACGCAACATATACAATTACAGGTGGTGGGTGGTGGTGGGTTACATTATAAAGTTGGGGTACAGGTGGTGGGTTACATTATAAAGGTGAGAAATATTTAGAATGTAGTTGGCCAAACGCAACATATACAATTACAGGTGGTGGGTGGTGGTGGGTTACATTATAAAGGTGGGGTACAGGTGGTGGGTTACATTATAAAGGTGAGAAATATTTAGAATGTAGTTGGCCAAACGCAACATATACAATTACAGGTGGTGGGTGGTGGTGGGTTACATTATAAAGGTGGGGTACAGGTGGTGGGTTACATTATAAAGGTGGGGTACAGGTGGTGGGTTACATTATAAAGGTGAGAAATATTTAGAATGTAGTTGGCCAAACGCAACAGTCGACATTGCATCTGATTATAAAAGAATGATAAGATTTCAAATTTGACCCTCAAGAGGCAAGCTTTTTTTGTTAATGGCTCTATCTTCCAAAATGCAATTTCTGGACACATTTGTGACAAAATGACAGTATTTTTTGCTGGTCATTCATTGCAATAAAATGTATTATGCTAAAAGGGTTTATTAAATTTGAAGGTTTTTCCTAATCATTTGTTATTACAGTTGTAAGCATTTATCTTTAAGAATGCAACCCCAAGACATATTATTGACTCATCCATTGATGAGCTCTACTCTTCCCCGGCAGACACCATCAAAAATCTCAAGCTTTACAAGCTTGATACCTTAGTGTGATTGAGTGGAGATAAGAAAGAAGAAGAAGATCTTTAAGAATTTAATAAGAGTCATGTGTTTTATAAAACCCCATGGCAGAAAAAGAGAAATCTACCTACCAACATGAGGCATGTGGCAATAACTCTGGTGGAGGCAAACATCTTCTTCAGCTGGTTCAGAGGTCCCATTAGGAAGCAGGTCCTAGAACAAGTTACCAAATAGGTGTCCAGGATGGTGAAGTGGCAAATGCAGATTATCAGGCAAGATTACAACATAAAGTTATGGAAGAATACTTAGTTCAACTGACCCAGTTGATGGACCTCAGCAATGGTTCCACTCCAGGGATACGGAGGAGCTGCGTCTGTGCTCATGTTAGAGTCAGAAACAAAGGCTTCCATATTTGGAATGGCCTCAAATCACAGGCAAAGTCAGACTTTCACCAAAGTGTGCCTGGATCATGGTGCCATGATCAACGAAAGCTGCACCCCTATACCCCATTCCATGAGATCATGGAATTCGTGTAATCTTTACACAAGGGGATAAGAAACATCAACATCAACATCAGAATACTTGTACTAAAAGGCACCACTTCCTTTCCAGGCAAGAGGCACCACTTCTTTTAATTGGCACCATTTCCTATGGATGCAGGTTATTATGAAATCAAAGACATCCCTGTACTTATGAAAGCCAAAGCTTGAAACCATGGTTTACAGGTTGGTGTTTTGTCTGAATTTGCCGAAACTGGTTTTGTGGTTCATTCTTTATCATCACAAGTAACTTCCAAGTTACTGTACATGGGTCCAGTCTAGAGCACCTAGTTAGTTCTTACCTACCCACTATTTTGTATTAGGCGACAAACTTATGGGTGACATTCCAGTAGCTCCAGATATAAGTACTTTATATACCATTCTACATTAGCTAGGAATGTAGGACTTTACTTATTTGGTCATCTTCCAACCAAATTGTGAATATTTATTCTCTTTTTATAAGAGAGGAAACAATTCTATATACAGTTACGCAAGCGTCATGCGTTCTTAATAATTTTTCATCTCTGTCACCGTTTGCTTTTTTTTTTGGAATGGCGCTCTCCTATTGGTTGGCTACGATCACGCCACCTTTGCCCCCCCCACTCGCTTTTTGGTTTTTGTAACTATTGTGTTGGAGAGGGTCGCACCTTAAATAAATGCATATATTAGTTAATAACTAAATGGAATCCTCTCTTTCTTTTTCCCAGTAAGAGACGCCTACGGAAGCCAACAGTACATAGACAGATAAAGCACATAGGCTATAGTTATTAACTAATATATGCATTTTATATAAGGCGCCAATTTATAATTGTAACAAATAGTATTTGAATCAAAACATTCAATCGGGTAAAACACGGGCGTTGCCCGGGTCATTCGGCTAGTTGAGTATATAGGGAACCAAACACCATCTGTGTTCACACCTCCTACGAACCATGATACAGCAATATCGTCATCATCATTTTCTGACTAAAAATATATAGTTTTAATAATTGATTTATATATTTTTTTAAATAGCCAATCGTCTTCCCCGTATTTTTTTACCTATATATGGAAATTTTGGTTTGAATTAGTGAACTACTGCGAATTTGTATACCGGACATACAAACAAACATACAAACATTCATTTTTATATATATAGATAATTCAAATTGTGCCTTATCATTATAGGTGTATCAGTAATATATAGGCATTTTTCATGTTTGGAAAATTATTTTAGAACACAGCAATATACACTCATGGACAAAACTTTAAGAAGTGGAAAGTTGTTGATGTCGTTGGCCTGTCTATTTTTTTAAAGAGACAGAGGCAATTTTGTTCATACTTTGGTTATCTTTGTGTGTCTTCAATAAAGGTCACTGTGTATCAAATATCTTTCAGAGTTATTGTCTAAATCCCGATATACATGGTAAAAGGTACAACTTCCTTAAGTCCATGAGTGTATTTATAGGCATCACCTCATACAAATGAAGTAGTATAACTCGGCTGTCATACATCAGACCCATCAGACCCCCGGGGGGGTCGGTGGAAGGCTGGTTAAACCGTTTGGTTTTCAACCACTAGGACCCGGGTTCGATTCCCGCATTGGACACTTTTTTCTGTTTAAAAAAAAAATGCTCCAATGGCCCCCGATTCTTGCAAAAGTCCAACCCCACCAGCGAGTGCAAGTAACCAAACGGGGCTCTAGCATTTGTAAGTGCAAAGTCGAACTGCTTTTCACATGTGTAGACATGTGGTGAGCTTACAGTAAAAAGCAGTCGCTAACTACCCACCATGATTATCATGGCCTGTACCACGTGTACTAGGGATAAGCAAAAAAAAAATAGACCCATTATAACCACACAAAGCAACAGATACCCACCCAGACAGGGCACAGAGGTTGCCCAAGGAGTAGAAGAGGGCGAACAACACCGAGCCTTTCCTTCCTGGTATAAACATGAAGCCTGATCCCTGAAAACATAAAAGAACAATTTGTTATATGGGATTTGTTGACTTTTAAAATTTGGAAGTTACTAGTTTTTTTTTTTGCTTATCCCTAGTACACGTGGTACAGGCCATGATAATCATGGTGGGTAGTTAGCGACTGCTTTTACTGTATGCGCACCACATGTCTACACATGTGAAAAGCAGTTCGACTTTGCACTTACAAATGCCAGAGCCCCGTTTGGTTACTTGCACTCGTTGGTGGGGTTGGACTTTTGCAAGAATCGGGGGCCATTGGAGCATTTTTTTTTTTTTAAACATAAAAATGTGCCCAATGCTGGAATCGAACCCGGGTCCTAGTGGTCGAAAACCAAACGGTTTAACCAGCCTTCCACCGACCCCCTGGAAGTTACTAGTGATTTGATAAAGGGGACAAGCCACAACATGAGTTTTGACAAATTCGGACAAAAAGCCAACAACCTGTACACCATCATTTCAGGCTTTGGCTCTCACCAGAGTACAGAGGCAACTTCGATTACATAACATCCAACTTTACATAACATCCCTACAAATAAAGGGAGAGGTGTTTCTTTTGGTAGAGGATATCATTCTCCCCCAACTTATGTTTCAATCTTGCCTGGAAATCTGTCGTTGCCACTTCACCAGCTCAAACACCTGTTTGGTAAATTCGATCGATTTCATAACGCCTCTCCAAAGGTCTGTGGATATTTAAGTCAGTGAGAATATTAAATTCAAATTAAAATACTTCTAGGCTTCTAACAAAATTACATCTATATATGTTCTATTTGTCCACAAGTTATAAAAATTTTACATTATATATATTTTTATTTAATTAAAAAGGCATATATTGGATCAAAATATTTTTTTATTTAATATATAGATTTTTTTTTTTGCGTCATTAAATTTGAAATTTAAGACAATTTAAATATGGCTTCCAAAAAAAGGTGTTTATGATAAGTTAAAACTAGAAATGAAAACCATTATCAAAGCTTTTCAAAGTAGAAATAGAATATATGATAAATACCTATTAACTTCATTTGAAAGGCAATGCTTGAAGAGTTATTTCAAGCAACAAAGTATTAGAGATTTTTTTTTCAAGTAAACTTTGTATTATGATAAAATGGGGGTCAGTGGAAGGCTGGTTAAACCGTTTGGTTTTCGACCACTACGACCCGGGTTCGATTCCCGCATTGGACACTTTTTTCTGTTTAAAAAAAAAAAAAAATGCTCCAATGGCCCCCGATTCTTGCAAAAGTCCAACCCCACCAGCAAGTGCAAGTAACCAAATGGGGCTCTGGCACATTTGTAAGTGCAAAGTCGAACTGCTTTTCAGATGTGTAGACATGTGCTGCGCTTACAGTAAAAGCAGTCGCTAACTACCCACCATGATTATCATGGCCTGTACCACGTGTACTAGGGATAAGCAAAAAAAAATTATGATAAAATTATTTTTAATTATTTCTTTTATTATAAAATTAATAAAGCTCTGCCAAGGATTTGTTTTGATTTTTAAATTAGACCTGTCACTAAAGGACTTCTTTTGATGCACAGCATTAATTTATAGAAATGAAGGTAGTCTTTGTTTCTGTGTGGATGACTGACCTTCAATTATACAATCTAAAAGCACAGAAAAAGCACAAGACGCGCATCTATAGGCACTTCCTCGGCGCAGAACTGAGGAGTGTACAAGAAGACCTTGTCTGGAGGAGGACTCTCTCAAGGTGGGGAAGCCTTCCTTGCTAAAGATATTTGTATATATATTCCCCTACACTTTATAAGCCCTTTTACTCTTTTATATTTTCTCCTTTGTAAAATTTGATTGAAAGAATCAATAAAATTGTTTAAATTGTCAAAAAAAAATATTGTCTAAAAGCACAAAAAAAGAGCTTTATAAAAATAGCCAAACTGTGGCTATAGTGAACATATAGAGTGTTTTTAGTATATTACAGTATTTATTAGATAAAAGAATCATAAATGGGAAAATAAAACACTCATAGACAAAATTTAAGGGTGATTTTAGTATGTATATTTGAATTCAGACAATAACTCTGAAAGATATTTGATACACAGTGACCTTTATTGAAGACAAACATGACAACAAGGTGTGAACAAAATTGCCTCTGTCTTCTTAAAAAAGAAAATAGATGAATGGCGACATCAAGACTTTCTACTTCTTTAAGTTTTATCCATGAGTGTGATCTCAGACATTTACAATAAGAAATCGGGTTCGATCCCCGCATTGGACACTTTTTTCTGTTTAAAAAAAAAAATGCTCCAATGGCCCCCGATTCTTGCAAAAGTCCAACCCCACCAGCGAGTGCAAGTAACCAAACGGAGCTCTGGCATATTTGTAAGTGCAAAGTCGAACTGCTTTTCACATGTGTAGACATGTAGTGCGCTTACAGTAAAAAGCAGTCGCTAACTACCCACCATGATTATCATGGCCTGTCAACGTGTACTAGGGATAAGCAAAAAAAAAAAAAAAAAACAATAAGAAATAGAGTCTGAACAATCTCTCCAAGTGATGAGGATTTGGAGGTAGAGTGGAGCCTCATTATAGCAGCCTCTTATAACAGCAACTTGGTTTAACATCCTAATTCTCAAGTCCAAAGTTATAACTGTGGTTATGACAACATAAAATCTTGGTTCCTAGTGATATAGTAGATCTACTGAACTAACACCCAGCCAGAATGTCATTTTACTTGGGCAACATGGCTACGGAAGAACTGGAGATGACTTCCTACAATGCATGTGTGGCGACCGCACTTTGCTTCAGCGAACTGGGACAAAGCTTCAAAACACATACGGGCAGAAAAATGGCGGCCCCACTATGCCTCGGCAAGCACGTGTTGGGAGAACATGTCACTACGCATGCGCGGGCATCATCCGGAACTTTCTAGCGACTGGCGCTTCCGACACTTGATCTGGCACTCACGCGGTAAACATCTAGGCTAACTCCAACGGCCGTTACTTCAACCGTTGCTTCTTTTCTCTTTTTATATTTCTGGCTTTAAATAAATTAAATTAATTTTAATTATAATTTTATCAGCAGCCTTTCCACAAGCCACACCAACACATCACGCAACAACCATCCTACAATGCATGTATGTCTAGCCATACTCTAATACATTTGACAGGCATTACTGCTATCTTTTTAAAAAGCATAGGGCTTCGCTCCTGTCAAATTAAATATCAAAATGAGACACCATCTATTGACTGTCACCTCAAACTAGTGGCCTCGGGGCGGTGACAAAGCCACAACATCAGGTTTGGCAAACTGAGAAGCGTCCACCTAGAGACCATGGTTTCGGGCTAATGGCCCTCGTCAGCCTAGGACAGACTTTATTCCATTAGATCTATGCGGGATCCAATGGAATCCTCACAATCTGCTAAAGAGGTGTTTAGCTGGCAAAGTGGCTGTGCCAAATCTATGGCCAAAATATAGATGGAAATTTTGCCGGGAGGAAATTGATCTAAAAAAACCATCTATATGAATAAGCGATAGAACTCTTCCAGTTTAGATAATCAAGTAAAGTAAAGCAAGAAGGAAGATGAGTTTCTTTTTAATAAACGCGAGCGAGCTTTCGGGCCACACGCCCTTCTACTGGCAAAAAACTAAGAGATTCAAAGAGATACAAGCCTATTTATACTATGGTAAGCAAAACTATCTATATATAGGTGGCGTTTAGTTTTGACATTTAATTTGATGGGAGAGGGGTCCTATGCTTTTTTAGATCAATTTCCTTCCAGCAAAATTTCCATCTATACTATCCTTTAGTTACACTGAGGTTACTTGAGAGCTCTTGACACTAAAATTACATTTATATTTAGTTTATTATTAACCTGTGGCAGTTAGAGCTCCTTAGTCAAAACTGACAGTTCTGCTAGAAGATAAACTCAGATTTCAAATCATAGGGTCTCTTCATAGCCTTGGTCACAAACCTGTACATGGTTGGTTCATGGGGCCTTACAAAGTATCATCCTCGTAAGTCCCAATATTGAAAGTTGTGCTGCTCAAAGATGGTCCATGTTTCAGAGATGACAGAGCACATGTTGATAAGTATTTAAAATGGTCCATCAGAACAGTAGGTCTGAAATCTGACAAAGTCTTGAAGCATCCTATAAACAGGATAACCAAAAGGAGGGGGAGCAGTAACAAGCTCGGTAAAAAACCTGGGTTCAGCTGGCCCGGCTGATAGTACCCTGTAAGGGCTCCTAATCCAGGGATACAGGATGAGCAGCGACTGTACTCCATGTTAGGAGCGGCTGCACATGGCGTCTGTTCCTCATGTTAGAGGCGGCCATTTTTTTTTGGAGCTAAGTCGGCCTGCCACTGAGTAGTGCTCCCAGTCTTAATGACAAAGGCAGACGCATTCTACTTCACCCAGTGTGGAGATAAGAAAGAAGAAGAAGTGTGAGCACAGAATTTCCTAGATAGAGATCTCAAAATAATACCAGATTATATAAAAACAC
This sequence comes from Cordylochernes scorpioides, assembly GCA_030710605.1. Classification (NCBI taxonomy): domain Eukaryota; kingdom Metazoa; phylum Arthropoda; class Arachnida; order Pseudoscorpiones; family Chernetidae; genus Cordylochernes; species Cordylochernes scorpioides. Next base: position 11,256,040 of record CP092879.1, on the reverse strand, counting down.
ATTGACTTTATTTATTACAGGAGTTAGGGTTTTTTATAATAATTTTTACATTTAAGAAAGATAATTGTAAATTCAAAAAACTCAAGGAGACTTAACAAACAACAATATTGTTGGCAGACAGAGATGTACGAAGACAAAAATACAAGATCTCACCATATAGATGGATCCTTGAATGATATAATTCGGATTAGAACCATCCAAATAAATGAGCTGTTTGTGCTGGTAACAACACTATTCTATTTAGATGTGGCCTCGTGGTTGAAGTACCCACCATTACTGAGAAGAGGACTCCGAGGGCGAAACAGATAATGAAACCTCTGATCCTGGTGGACCAGGAGAGTGTCGAGGCATCCATCATCTGGGCACACATTGGGGAACAACTGTATTAGACAATTCAACAGAACCTCCTGTATAGGAAACCTAGTTGCAGAGACAAAGTGTCTTTTAGAGAGAGGTGTCCTTTTAACATAGGTACCATAAAAAGGATGGCTATTTTCCAGAATTTTCAAGTCTGTGTTGTGGCAAATTTACTGAACTTAATTAGTGAGATTTGCACAGAGAGGGCTAAAGAAAGGCCATTGTAACATATTTGTAAATAATGAAATAGGTTTGAAGTTCACCCTATGGAGGATTTCTTAGTTATGCTCCAAATTAGCCAAGGTTGAATGGGAATTAAATATATTTGTGTGGATGGTCAAAAGACCATACAACTAAACTACATAGTTACAATGCTAAGTACAAGGTGATAAGACCAAATCCAAATAAATAAATAGTGTATGATATTTCAGTAACAGCGTTGTTACCATCTTCAGACAAAATGCTGTATTATGGTAACAACACTGTTACCGAAACGCCACACACTATTTATTTGGATTTGTGTCTAATTACTTTGTGCTAATTGTCCAAATTATGCCTTATTACAATGTGTGAACTATGTGAGTGTCTGCCAGTTTGATACTTAGCAGTCATACTTGGAAAGTACTCAAGTAATTTACTAAAATATTTTTTGCACGGTAAACTCTTCTAGGCTAGGATCTTTCCTGTTGATCTCAAGGACCACGCCATCACCATCTCCTCAGCCATGAAGCATGTGAGCTACGTTTTCTTTGTAGTTTGCAAAATGTGTGGTGTCGCTGGAGAACCATTGGTGATTCTCCACCAAACTCTGCAGCGGTGGCAGAGGTGCCATATTCATTGTACATAGTATCATGTATATGTGGTATAATAATAAGGTGGGGAAAGAGAAATAAGGACATCACAAGTTTGGAAGAGAAATCCCAGACAACCAGAGAAAGAGACGGGCCCGGCAACCGCCGGGCGGCCGTTTGTGTCGAATACAATCCTCAACTGTCTAATAGTCTCGAGGTTCCAAGTAACGCCCCTGTGGTCGCCCCCTGGAATGTCGCTGGTGTCTCAAATGACCGGACTTTAGCTGCCCGTCTCTCTCTGGGTTGACTGTAGGTTTGCTTTATTATTCCAGGAAGAGTATATATTATGACATATATATATATAATTATCTTTTTTAAATAGTGCAGACTGTGCACTTTTGCATGTATTGACAAGATGTCAATAAAATTATTTTAATTATCAAGGCTAGGGGGATAGTGAAAGTGCATTGGTATAAAGAAACTTGTAAATGGTGGCAACCACATTACCCAACCAGGAAATTTGATAACCACTGGTGGCAGGCAGGCAGGCAGGCTCTCCTAAACATACTTTTGTCACAGAAGTAGATGGCACAACAATTAGTTTCAAGTTTTTAACTCAAGTAATAGATTATAACACGAATAAAATTAAGTAATAGATGTACATGCTGATGTACATTGTTGTCTAACATGTGCTTAGTTAGAATTTAGAATTCAATGTAATGTAGGTGAATAGTTCCAGAGCTGCAGTGGCTTAATATGTATTCACTCCTCTGAATTGTCCTCTAAATAAGCTGAACAGTCAAATATACATTAGAAGTGTATGTTCTGGCAAAGATGCTGCGAGGGTTTTCCACTAATGAGTCCAGCTATCACAATATATTTTTATCATCGCAGCAAGAGTTGTAGAAATTTTTTTTAATAAATACAAAATCAGCACACAAAAAAAAGTTTCAATTTAAATTAAAGGCAATTCTTGTTTGGGCTAAAAAGAATAAGTCCAACAACAAGAGAGGTGGCAGATACAGAGAATGTAGAGAGATACAAGAAGTGATCACATGATGTCCTTGGAAGATGTGCCAGAGTGCAGGTATACAAAGCTTTGAGCCTAATACACATATGAGCAGCATTGTTCCAAGGTCGCATGCATGGTTGTTAAATTTCCAAAGGGTTGGAAGGTGATTACTTTGCCTTTGGTGGTTGCCTAAACCTTACAGGTATCTCTGGTTCAAATTCACATAAATAGGTATCGCTCAGCAAGAGCAACCTAGTTCATGATAATTGAACAATGAATAATATGTGAAGGTTATTCACATATTAAACAAATTTTAACACGGGATTTAATCCCGGTTCATGACTGTCGGGAATCGAGCGTGTTACCCTATCATCCACCGACTTATTGTCGGGAATCGAGCGTGTTGCTTACAGGTTTCTTAAAGACATGAAGTCCCACGAATTTTATTATACGAGTTTGGAAGTTTTTTAAAAATTATTATTAACCAGAGTAAACGTCATGATGAGTAGTAGTTAGCGTCTGTTTTTGCTGCAAGTGCACCACATGTCTACACATGTGGAAAGCTGTTTAAATTTTGCACTTAGTGCAATGTTAGAACCCCATTTGGTTACTTGAATCAAAGGTCATTGAAGCAATTTTTTTATCAGAAAAAGTTACCAATGCAGGATTTGATCCGGGATCGTGGGTGTCTGCCTGTTTATTCCACTAATCCATCAACCCCTCTAATAAATGAGATTCTGTAATTTTATTCACTTATTTGACTGTGCTGCTCTGTCTGAGGAAAGACGAAAACTAAATGATAAAATGGGGCAACTTTGTCCTTCA
>CP092879.1:11217447-11252955 GCA_030710605.1 Cordylochernes scorpioides | reverse complement strand
TTTCATTGGTATATAAAATGTAGAGGTATGCAAAAATGGTTTCAACAATTTAATACAGCTTTAGTACATTTTTAAAAATAAATATTTTTGAATATTTAATAGTTATCAGAGAAAAAAAATTTGAAACAGGCATATATATAAATAGTTGCCTATAAATTATATCACATTTTTCAATATTTTTTTATTTAGAAATGTTGGATAAATTGTACCTCAAAGCATGGTATACCTAATACACAAATATCTTTGTATATAATGTTGATGGAGATTAACAATGGAAGACAAGCTCATTTAATTCAAAATTTGGTACATCTTAAAATACCAACATTATAACAAGTTGCCCCAGCTTTAAAAAAAGTTATGAATTGGGGGATTTGTATATGTGATAGGATGTAGAAGTAACATGAACTTGGCTATTACAAAAAGGGGCATACAAATTTGAAATGAAATATCCACACTTGTAAGCTATCAATTTCCTTTAATGTATTGTCAAAATGGTGTATATGCTCTTAAACTTGGTAAACCCCCATGTAAAAACTCACTTTTGAAGGTAATAAGATATTGAGTGTTGTGGCACTTGTGAGAGTTTTCCAATCAGATGTCATTGTGATGAAGAGGATAGCCTTCAAACAAACCAGCTATGGAAGACTTGGAGATCACCATATTGGTGGTTGGACATACCACAGACAATCTCAGAGAGATTGAACATACATATTCAGTAAACAAGAATTAATTTAAGAAAAGAAAAAAGGGCATCTCCTTATCGTGCATCTGAAAGTTGCTGATGGCTTATGCCATCTATCAGAATAAATCGAATAGTTGGTATTTATTCCGATAGATGGCGCAAGTCATCAGCAACTTGCAGTTGCATGATAAGGAGATGCCTTTTTTTATTTTCTTAATTTATGAACCTCATCCCAGTACAATACATATACATTTGTACTATTTTTGCACAAGTATTATTTTAGTCTCAAAATTTTTAATAGAATGTATATAATATTTAATCATTTTAGTTTAAGTGTATATATAATCTTATAGCTATTTTTTTAAACAGTATTTTATTTTCTCTTTACCCTTTTGGAGGATGGTTAATTTCAGAATCTGTGAATGTGCTAAGCGCCCCAGGGACAATATTTCTTAGAGAAGTTGTACAGAAGAGTGAATCAACGTGGGCCAAGAGAAGGCAACAATAGGAGGGAAAATGGGCCAACAATGAACACCACACTGTACCACCAACACAAGCACACCAACACACTCTTTACATTTCTAGATAGGAGGATATTATTCCCCTCTACAATCCAAACAATGTGCGATTGACAAGTTTAGAAAGACAAACGCTGTGCTCTAGATATATGGAATGTAGCGCATGTAAGCTCAGAAAGATGCTGCACAGGTCCCTTGTTAGATAACCAACAGTTATATATAGAAGGAAGGTTAGAGAGCAAAGTCCCATGAGAGAGCCTCACAACTTGGCTAAAACCCAATCTTTTCTTGAACTGGCCTCAGACACACTGATGAAAGGTACAATTTGGATTATAGATTAGAAACTTTGGGTAATAAGACCAAATAAATAAATAGTATCTGATGATGGTAACAATGCTGTTACCAAACCATCACACACTATTTATTTAACTGGATTCGGTACTTTGTGTTATCAGAGACTGTTTTAGTTGAAAGAAGCCTCATGACAATGTGCCAGTCTCTGATAAGGTGGTTTAGCCAAGATTTCAGGCGGTCAATTTCTCATGAAAGACTACTGCACATATTTAGATTCAATTATTATTCCATAAATATACAATATTAAAGGGTGTAGATCAAATTTAAAAAAAAAAAGGAGGGAGGTGTGTAACAAAATTACCCTCTCTGTAAATATTTATAACAATTGTTTCTTTTAAATAACTTCACTCTCAAAAAAAAAAAAAACATTTTTAAATAGGAAGAAAAGAAAATGTACAGGTTAAGATAAACAAATAGATTTTTGTAAAATTTTACAAAAATACACACACAAGCCAACAGGATATATATATATATATAACATTATATAAAACTCTTATCATTTTAAAAATATGCTCGTTTACATCTATACAATAGGTTTTGGGTATATAAACTATGAAAATTCTCCCTTGTTCACATTCTTGATAAATTTGAAAAAAAAAAATAATAATCGGGTAAATTCATATAAATATATAACGTATGGAATGATTTCTCCAAGATTTGCTTTTTAACATTCTATTAAACATTCTGTGTTTTAATGTATATTTGTAAAGGATTTATAGAGGCACTTCCTAGTTATTTAGAGGGAGAAAAAGGTATTCGTAAATATGGTTTTTAAGATCAATATTAATAGAGAAATAATTATTTTCTTACAAACTACACAATGCAAATAATAATTTTAAAAATCTCCAATGTAAAAAAATTTAATTAAAAAAAGAAAGGAAAGAATTCAGACCATGCACGTTTGAACACATTTCTTGACCGCGTCCCTGGAAATCCATACAAACAAAGTTAGCTTTAAAAAAAAAAGTAAAGGAAGAAGTCACAAAGAAGAAAATTTGAGATGGCAATGCTAATTGAAAGATGGCAAATATATGATGAGATGTTTAGAAAATGAGATGGGCAGTAGAATTCCAAAATGAATTATATCCTCAGGCATAACCTGGTTTTTTATTTTCATAAGGGTTACCCATCATCTATTTTTCACAACCCAGAATCAAATATTACGCATTGGACACTTCTTCGGAAGAAAAAAAAAATTGCATCAATCGCCCCCCAATTCTTGCTCAAGAATCCAACCCCCCATCAGTGAATACAAGTACCCAAATGAGGCACATTTGTAAGTTTGAGTCGAATTGCCTTTCTACCTGTGTAAAAATTTGGATGACATAATTTGGATTGTAAACACACATGTGGACAAAGATAAAAATGAAAGGCAAATCAAGAGCAAAGATAATAGTCAAACTTTTCTTTAATTCATCATCTCAAGGAATCAGAATTTTCAGTTGAATGATAATTCAGTGTTGAATTAAAGTACAGTTAAACCTGTCTATAGCGCCCTCTCTTGGGACTTGCCAAAATAGGGTGCTATAGAGAGGTCACTTTTAATGTAAATCGCATTGTACTACGTATTTAAAATCGGGCACTATAGACAGGTTTAACTGTAATCTGGATCTGGAAAAAAAGTTATTTTCAAGGTCTTTAAAACAAAGAACCATTTATTTCCCAACATCCAACCAACTTGCCTACCCAAGGATACCAATGGTATACAGTACCTGGCATAGGGGATATAGGAGAGGGAGTACCAGGTCATGGCCAGGAACTGCAGAAGACAGAACACCAGGGCTAAACCTGCCTTATGCCACTGACACACACACATAGGGTATGAAGACCACTCACCTGTTCCAACAATAATAGAAAAAAAAACATTTACAGTAAATAACACTTTAAGGAACCACCTTACAGCATCTAGAGGGTGTCTAATAAAAGAAAACAAGACCTAATCCAAATAATTTATTAGTGTGTGACGTTTCGGCAACAACATTGTCACCATCATCAGACAAAAGACATTTATTCTTTTGTCTGATGATGGTGACAATGTTGTTGCCGAAACGTCACACACTAATAAATTATTTGGATTAGGTCTTGTTTTCTTTTATTATAATCTATAATCCAAATTGTGCTTTAACATAGAGGGTGTCTATTATATAATAGATGTGGATTTCTGGAGATAAATTATAATAATGCAACACAAGAGATGAGATTCATATCTCCAGAATACTTTAAAATTGAAGAAGCTCCCTTTAAAAGGGGGTCCAGCAGCAGCAGGACACAGCCAGGAGGGGGGAGAATAAGTCTAAGAATGACATATCCCATGTGACATCTCCCCCATATCACCCAAAATCAAATGGACAGGCAGAAGTCTCTGTAAGAGAGGTGAAGAAATTGCTAAAAAAGCTATTATATGAAAATGAGCAGGTGGAACTAGATTTGGCTCTGTCCAGGGATTTGTTCTTTATAAGGACAGATGTAAATATTAGAAAAGGGACATCACCTGCGGAACTGTTTCTTGGAAGAAAGATCAGATCAAGACTTTCTGTGTTGTCAAAAGAAGAAGTAAAAGTCTCAAAAGTCAATGGTCAATATGTTAACAGTAAATTTAAAGTGGATGAGACTGTGAAATTTAGATGGATCACTAATAATTATCCCTCTTGGTATACAGTGTACTTCGCTTATAACGAAGTCGCATTATCCATGACAATCACTTTGTTATATCCGAAGTTTGTTATATCCGCAGTTGGAAAAAAAAAATGTTTTGTACCAATAATTTTATTTACTATTCAACTCAAAAGAGCAACACAAAGATCAATAACAACCTCATCAGGTGTTTTTGGAGAAGTAGTTTGTGATTTTCTTTTGACATTTAGAAGTCAGTAACAAGTGCTGAACACTCTTTTCGATGTTGTCCAAGTCTGACAGATGCCTATGAAGAGACTTGGACTCATCCTGACATTGAAGAAACAATCGCAGAGTTTGAATGCTCTCCAAGACCTCTTTTGGATGCGGAATGTGGACAATTGGGTCTACTTCTTCATCAACTTGGTCCGTTTCTTCTTCTTCTTTTGCTTGAAGAATGCTCTCGACAATTTCTACATCGGATAACATGGCATTTGTAACGACGTCATTGTCAGCGTCAGCATAAGAATCGAAATCCATCTCTAACGGTATTTTTAAAACTTCTTTCATGCGATCGAAGAGGCTTTGTTGCTCCCACATTTGTGTTGCAGGCTGTGGTGTATCCAATGGAGAACTGACATCGGACTTAATAATTCCACTATGATGCCAACATCTCTCTTAGGATTTGCAGCTTGACTGACAGAGATAGTGAGTTTCTTGTTTGTTTACGTTCTCCTGCCATGGTAAACGTTAATAAAATATAAGCGTTTATTAAACAATTTAATTTTGTTTAAATAATGTAAAAAAAATACTTATAATATGTTTGCATATTTTAAAATTGTATATTATTAACTTATTTGTTGTGTATCATTAAATTTGTGTCATTCACACGTTGTAATTTGATATATATTAGGCATAATATATTAGTCAATTATAATGGTAAATGAGAAAACTTCGTTATAAACGGATAAAATAAAAATTTATACATGCAAATCACTTCGTTATAAGCGAAAATTCTTTATATCCGACTTCGCAATATCCAGAGTTCTTTTAATGGTTTAAGCCCTTCTTTTCTTTCGTGCAGACAATTTCATTCGCTATATGCGGAATTTCGCTATAACCGACTTTGTTATAAGCGGAGTACACTGTACAGGAAAGATAATTAAAATACTAGGAAGGAATGTTTATTTAATAAAACAAGGTGATAGTGAGAAAAAAGTTCATCAAAACTACATTAAAAAATGTTGCCTGGTAAATCACATCCCACTAATATGGATGATGAATGTGTGCCAACTCCAATCTCAGAGGAGAAAAGTATTACAACCCCCAGGTACCCTCAGAGGGAGCGCAGATGTCCACAGAGATATAAAAAAATAATAATATATAAGAGGGGGCCAAGCCTAAGAAGGGGGAATTGATGTATATAGTTGTTTAATTGTTTTACATAATATTTCATTTATTAATTAACTTCATAATTTAGTCTGTGAAAATAAAAATATTAGAATGGTGACCAAAGAAACTGTAAATAGATGGCTTAATGTTATTCTGTTATGGATCTGTTAAGATATATAATTAATTGGATGGTTATGTAATTTTGTACTTCATTGAATAAAATATATAAATTTTAAACGTGTTTTAAACTTTAATAACAAGAACAAAACACTTACCACTACAACTGCCAGGATGGTCAGGATCAGGAACAACTACAACAACAACTCAGGTTAGTGCCAACAACAACTGCTTACATAGTTGGTGCCATCAGAATAAATTTAAACTAAATGTTGATGCAGTATGTGAGGATACCTCTTTATAAAGGACAGTTTTCATCACCAAAATTACCATATTTACTCATTAGCAACTCTCTGGTTACCTCTTCCTAAAAGACTCTTTGGTTATACAACTTGGTTTCCTTTATAAAGAGGTTCTACTGTATATTTTAATATCAGAATATTGGTTCCCAGTAAAAAAATTCTATATACAGTTACGAGCGTCATTCCTCATCTCCTAATCAATCAGTCATCAGTTTTCATCTCTGTCACCGTTTGCTTTTTTTTTGGAATGGCGCCCTCCTATTGGTTGGCTACGGTCATGCCACCTTTGCCCCCCCCCCACTCGCCTTTTCGTTTATGTAATTATTGTGTTGGAGCGGGTCGCTCCTTAAATAAATGCATATATTAGTTAATAACCAAATGGAATCCTCTCTTTCTTTTTCCCTGTAAGAGACGCCTACGGAAGCCAACAGTACATAGACAGATAAAGCACATAGGCTATAGTTATTAACTGAAAAAAGGCTACCTCTTGATGATGGTCACTTTGTTTTAATTCCCTAAATTGCCCAACATTAATTCTGTGGCATCAAAATGTCCACAGAATATCCTGTGGAAAGAAGTCCTTTAATGATAGGTTCTTATCATTATCATATATGTACCCCTATATGTCTAATTAAAAAATCAAGACAAGTCCTAGGCAAAGCTTTATTAATTATATGTTAAAAGAAATAAAGTTATTTTATAACAATTTTTTAAAATCATATTACACTCTATAAAGGCTACCTTTGTAAAGAAATACCTTTATATTTTTTTCGGTTAAACTTAGTACTATCGAGTGTAATATGATTAAAAAAATGTTATAATCATCAATCATTGCCTTTAAAATGAAGTTTATTCCATTTCCAGTTTCCACATATTCTTATTAAATCTGAATTTCGATAAAGCACAATTTGAATTATAGATTATAGCTACAAGAAAATAAAAAGTTTAGCATTATTTTCTTGTAGCTAAATTCTGGATTTTTCTTTGAATTTGGTTTTGAACCTGCAGGGAAAACCATTGCTGCTTCAAAATCACCACCAAAAAAACCTTTTCTGGACTCACTTATCTAGACTTTTTTTAGCCTAGGTTAAACTAGCTAGATAGTGAACACTTCTGAAAGGGGGTGCTGACATTAATCACAGCAAAAGTTGAAGTTTATTCCTCTTGTATCAATTTTTATAGCCTTCATTTTTATCTCTTATAGTAGAAATGTTACATATTTTTATTTTTAACTTGTTATGAAGTGTTTTTCCTGCATTGTTTCAGTTTGTAAAGCTAGATAATGGCTTTTTTTTTCTAGTGGTATCTTGTTAAGAATGCCTTTTCTTGACCTTTTTTCTTTATTTTGGAAGCCATTTGCATTTTTTTTTTTTCCTATTTCAAATTTGATGATGCAAATATAATTTATTAAATAAAAGATAGTACATACACTTGCTCTGCATCATCTGACTTCTTGTCGAATTCTTTGAAACCTATGAATAAAATTATAAAATTTTATAAAGGTGAGAAATATTTAGAATGTAGTTGGCCAAACGCAACAGTCGACATTGCATCTGATTATAAAAGAATGATAAGATTTCAAATTTGACCCTCAAGAGACAAGCTTTCTTCTTTTTTTGTTAATGGCTCTATCTTCCAAAATGCAATTTCTGGACACATTTGTGACAAAATGACAGTATTTTTGCTGGTCATTCATTGCAATAAAATGTATTATGCTAAAAGGGTTTATTAAATTTGAAGGTTTTTCCTAATCATTTGTCATTACAGTTGTAAGCATTTATCTTTAAGAATGCAACCCCAAGACATATTATTGACTGTATTGACTCATCCATTGATGAGCTCTACTCTTCCCCGGCAGACACCATCAAAAATTTCAAGCTTTACAAGCTTGATACCTTAGTGTGATTGAGTGGAGATAAGAATAAAGAAGAAGATCTTTAGGAATTTAATAAGAGTCATGTGTTTTATAAAACCATGGCAGAGAAGTCTACCTACCAACATGAGGCATGTGGCAATAACTCTGGTGGAGGCAAACATCTTCTTCAGCTGGTTCAGAGGCCCCATAAGGAAGCAGGTCCTAGAACAAGTTACCAAATAGGTGTTCAGGATGGTGAAGTGGCAAATGCAGATTATCAGGCAAGATTACAACATAAAGTTATGGAAGAATACTTGTACCAAAAGGCACCACTTCCTTTCCAGGCAAGAGGAACCACTTCTTTTAATTGGCACCGTTTCCTTTGGATGCAGGTTATTATGAAATCGAAGACACCCCTGTACTTATGAAAGCCAAAGCTTGAAACCATGGTTTACAGGTTGGTGTTTTGTCTGAATTTGCCGAAACTGGTTTTGTGGTTCATTCTTTATCATCACAAGTTACTGTACACGGGTCCAGTCTAGAGCACCTAGTTAGTTCTTACCTACCCACTATTTTGTAGTAGGTGACAAACTATGGGTGACATTCCAGTAGCTCCAGATATAAGTACTTTATATACCATTCTACATTAGCTAGGAATGTAGGAGTTTACTTATTTGGTCATCTTCCAACCAAATTGTGAATATTTATTCTCTTTTTATAAGAGAGGAAACAATTCTATATACAGTTACGCAAGCGTCATGCGTTCTTAATAATTTTTCATCTCTGTCACCGTTTGCTTTTTTTTTTGGAATGGCGCTCTCCTATTGGTTGGCTACGATCACGCCACCTTTGCCCCCCCCCCCCCCCACTCGCTTTTTAGTTTTTGTAACTATTGTGTTGGAGCGGGTCGCTCCTTAAATAAATGCATATATTAGTTAATAACTAAATGGAATCCTCTCTTTCTTTTTCCCAGTAAGAGACGCCTACGGAAGCCAACAGTACATAGACAGATAAAGCACATAGGCTATAGTTATTAACTAATATGTGCATTTATTTAAGGCACCAATTTATAATTGTAACAAATAGTATTTGAATAAAAACATTCAATCGGGTAAAACACGGGCGTTGCCCGGGTCATTCGGCTAGTTGAGTATATAGGGAACCAAACACCATCTGTGTTCACATATCCTACGAACAAAGAATCACCACAATTAAGTCTGTTCAACACCACTTGGAGAATGCCCTTCCTTGGAGAATATTAAGATTGGAAATAGCATTTTATCTTGTATGGAGCATCAAACCTCATTTTGATCAAACTCTCATTAAAGTCAATAATTGTGGCCAGAGTTTTGTGTCTCATCTCTCTCTCTCTCATATAGTTTTGGCATTTAGGAGAGAACCCCCACATCAAATTTGGACTGTACAACTAGAGTTGTTGTTTTTTTCCAATCCCCTTGTTTAAAGATTACACAAATTCCATGAGTCCATGCTCCTAGAGCTGCTCAACTAGAGTAAGTATTTAAGTTGCAGGCTGGCAGACTATAGTCACCCTGGAGGGGAAATTTGAAATCTTGCCTAAATGGAAACTGGAAGAGTACCTCCAAAATTAAAATTTTGAAAAATTGATTTTTAAAATACATTAAAGACATACCAAGAATGGCACACTTCAAACTTTAAATTGTATATAATCAAATTACAAAACTATTTTAGACGCGAAATATTCTTTTTAAAATAAAACAATTTCTACTGCCCTTACTGCAATGGAAAAATTAAAGGGAGGGCCTGGCTCATCAGTGGTGAACCCTCCCAGCGGTTTCGCCAGTTTAATCTACCATACCGCTGTTATATTGCATTTTTGGAACTTCCTTTTATAGTGATACTGATGCTTGACTCTTCAAATGGGTATTTTAAATGAACTATGGACATAAGCTTTTAGGACAGCAGAATTACATATAATTATAAATATATAATATTGCGCGATTGCTCGAAGCATATTATATATTTATAATTATATGTAATTCTGCTGTCCTAAAAGCTTATGTCCATAGTTCATTTAAAATACCCATTTGAAGAGTCAAGCATCAGTATCACTATAAAAGGAAGTTCCAAAAATGCAATATAACAGCGGTATGGTAGATTAAACTGGCGAAACCGCTGGGAGGGTTCACCACTGATGAGCCAGGCCCTCCCTTTAATTTTTCCATTGCAGTAAGGGCAGTAGAAATTGTTTTATTTTAAAAAGAATATTTCGCATCTAAAATAGTTTTGTAATTTGATAAAAGATGGCGCGCTAGTGCATCGTAATATAATTCTTTAAATTGTAAATTTACAATTAAAGAGTTTATAGTGTGCCATTCTTTGTATATCTTTAATGTATTTTAAAAATGAATCAAAAGTCAAATCACTCAAATATAGGTGTAGCAAAAGGTAATAAGATCCAATTCCAATAAATAAATAGTGGGTGACTTTTCAATAAGAGCATTGTTACTGAAACATTACCCAATATTTATTTATTTGTGTTTATAATCTACTAGCCTAATGACCTGGGCAACGCCTGTGTTTTACTCAATTGAATGTTTTGATTCAAATACTATTTGTTACAATTATAAATTGGCGCCTTATATAAATGCATATATTAGTTAATAACTATAGCCTATGTGCTTTATCTGTCTATGTACTGTTGGCTTCCGTAGGCGTCTCTTACTGGGAAAATGAAAGAGAGGATTCCATTTAGTTATTAACTAATATATGCATTTATTTAAGGAGTGACCCGCTCCAACACAATAGTTACAAAAACCAAAAAGCGAGTGGGGGGGCAAAGGTGGCGTGATCGTAGCCAACCAATAGGAGAGCGCCATTCCAAAAAAAAAAGCAAACGGTGACAGAGATGAAGAATTATTAAGAACGCATGACGCTCGTAACTGTATATAGAATAATTCAAATTGTGCCTTATCATTATAGGTGTATTTCAGTAATATATAGGCATTTTTCATGTTTGGAAAATTATTTTAGAACACAGCAATATACACTCATGGACAAAACTTTAAGAAGTGGAAAGTTGTTGATGTCGCCGGTCATCTATTATTTTAAAGAGACAGAGGCAATTTTGTTCATACTTGGTTATCTTTGTGTGTCTTTAATAAAGGTCACTGTGTATCAAATATCTTTCAGAGTTATTATCTAAATCCCGATATACATGGTAAAAGGTACAACTTCCTTAAGTCCATGAGTGTATTTATAGGCATCACCTCATACAAATGAAGTAGTAGAACTCAGCTGTCATACATCAGACCCATTATAACCACACAAAGCAACAGATACCCACCCAGACAGGGCACAGAGGTTGCCCAAGGAGTAGAAGAGGGCGAACAACACCGAGCCTTTCCTTCCTGGTATAAACATGAAGCCTGATCCCTGAAAACACAAAGAACAATTTGTTATATGGGATTTGTTGACTTTTAAAATTTGGAAGTTACTAGTTTTTTTTTTTTGCTTATCCCTAGTACACGTGGTACAGGCCATGATAATCATGGTGGGTAGTTAGCGACTGCTTTTACTGTAAGCGCACCACATGTCTACACATGTGAAAAGCAGTTTGACTTTGCACTTACAAATGCCAGAGCCCCGTTTGGTTACTTGCACTCGCTGGTGGGGTTGGACTTTTGCAAGAATCAGGGGCCATTGGAGCATTTTTTTTTTTTAAACATAAAAATGTGCCCAATGCTGGAATCGAACCCGGGTCCTAGTGGTCGAAAACCAAACGGTTTAACCAGCCTTCCACCGACCCCCTGGAAGTTACTAGTGATTTGATAAAGGGGACAAGCCACAACACCATTTTTGACAAATTCGGACAAAAAGCCAACAACCTGTACACCATCATTTCAGGCTTTGGCTCTCATCAGAGTACAGAGGCAACTTCAATTACATAACATCCCACATCCCTACAATTAAAGGGAGAGGTGTTTCTTTTGGTAGAGAATATCATTCTCCCCCAACTTATGTTTCAATCTTGCCTGGAAATCTGTCGTTGCCACTTCACCAGCTCAAACACCTGTTTGGTAAATTCGATCGATTTCATAACGCCTCTCCAAAGGTCTGTGGATATTTAAGTCAGTGAGAATATTAATTTCAAATTAAAATACTAGGCTACTAACAAAATTACATCTATATATGTTCTATTTGTCCACAAGTTATAGAAATTTTACATTTTATATATTTTTTTATTTAATTAAAAAGGCATATATTGGATCAAAATATTTTTTTATTTAATAGATTTTTTTTTTTGCGCCATTAAATTTGAAATTTAAGAAAATTTAAATATGGCTTCCAAAAAAAAATGGTGTTTATGATAAGTTAAAACTAGAAATGAAAACCATTATCAAAGCTTTTCAAAGTAGAAATAGAATATATGATAAATACCTATTAACTTCATTTGAAAGGCAATGCTTGTGTGCGAAGAGTTATTTCAAGCAACAAAGTATTAGAGATTTTTTTCAAGTAAACTTTGTATTATAGAGTGTTACGATGTACTAGAGCGCCATCTGTTATCAAATTATAAAACTATTTTAGAGGCGTAATATTCTTTTTAAAATAAAACAATTTCTACTGTCCTTACTGCGATGGAAAAATTAAAGGGAGGGCCTGGCTCATCAGTGGTGAACCCTCCCAGCGGTTTCGCCAGTTTAATCTACCATACCGCTGTTATATTGCGTTTTTGGAACTTCCTTTTATAGGTGACTGTTGTAAGACTCTTGGAATGGGTATTTTAGAAGAACTATGGACATAAGCTTTTAGGACAGCAGAATTAAATATAATTATAAATATATAATATGCTTCGAGCAATCGCTCTTCCGCAAATATCAAATTGTGTCTTTTATTAGAACAATAATGTTACGATGTACTAGAGCGCCATCTGTTATCAAATTATAAAACTATTTTAGAGGCGTAATATTCTTTTTAAAATAAAACAATTTCTACTGTCCTTACTGCGATGGAAAAATTAAAGGGAGGGCCTGGCTCATCAGTGGTGAACCCTCCCAGCGGTTTCGCCAGTTTAATCTACCATACCGCTGTTATATTGCGTTTTTGGAACTTCCTTTTATAGGTGACTGTTGTAAGACTCTTGGAATGGGTATTTTAGAAGAACTATGGACATAAGCTTTTAGGACAGCAGAATTAAATATAATTATAAATATATAATATGCTTCGAGCAATCGCTCTTCCGCAAATATCAAATTGTGTCTTTTATTAGAACAATAATGTTACGATGTACTAGAGCGCCATCTGTTATCAAATTATAAAACTATTTTAGAGGCGTAATATTCTTTTTAAAATAAAACAATTTCTACTGTCCTTACTCCAAAAACGCAATATAACAGCGGTATGGTAGATTAAACTGGCGAAACCGCTGGGAGGGTTCACCACTGATGAGCCAGGCCCTCCCTTTAATTTTTCCATCGCAGTAAGGACAGTAGAAATTGTTTTATTTTAAAAAGAATATTACGCCTCTAAAATAGTTTTATAATTTGATAACAGATGGCGCTCTAGTACATCGTAACATTATTGTTCTAATAAAAGACACAATTTGATATTTGCGGAAGAGCGATTGCTCGAAGCATATTATATATTTATAATTATATTTAATTCTGCTGTCCTAAAAGCTTATGTCCATAGTTCTTCTAAAATACCCATTCCAAGAGTCTTACAACAGTCACCTATAAAAGGAAGTTCCAAAAACGCAATATAACAGCGGTATGGTAGATTAAACTGGCGAAACCGCTGGGAGGGTTCACCACTGATGAGCCAGGCCCTCCCTTTAATTTTTCCATCGCAGTAAGGACAGTAGAAATTGTTTTATTTTAAAAAGAATATTACGCCTCTAAAATAGTTTTATAATTTGATAACAGATGGCGCTCTAGTACATCGTAACATTATTGTTCTAATAAAAGACACAATTTGATATTTGCGGAAGAGCGATTGCTCGAAGCATATTATATATTTATAATTATATTTAATTCTGCTGTCCTAAAAGCTTATGTCCATAGTTCTTCTAAAATACCCATTCCAAGAGTCTTACAACAGTCACCTATAAAAGGAAGTTCCAAAAACGCAATATAACAGCGGTATGGTAGATTAAACTGGCGAAACCGCTGGGAGGGTTCACCACTGATGAGCCAGGCCCTCCCTTTAATTTTTCCATCGCAGTAAGGACAGTAGAAATTGTTTTATTTTAAAAAGAATATTACGCCTCTAAAATAGTTTTATAATTTGATAACAGATGGCGCTCTAGTACATCGTAACATTATTGTTCTAATAAAAGACACAATTTGATATTTGCGGAAGAGCGATTGCTCGAAGCATATTATATATTTATAATTATATTTAATTCTGCTGTCCTAAAAGCTTATGTCCATAGTTCTTCTAAAATACCCATTCCAAGAGTCTTACAACAGTCACCTATAAAAGGAAGTTCCAAAAACGCAATATAACAGCGGTATGGTAGATTAAACTGGCGAAACCGCTGGGAGGGTTCACCACTGATGAGCCAGGCCCTCCCTTTAAATTTTTCCATCGCAGTAAGGACAGTAGAAATTGTTTTATTTTAAAAAGAATATTACGCCTCTAAAATAGTTTTATAATTATAGAGTGTATTATGATAAAATGGGGGTCGGTGGAAGGCTGGTTAAACCGTTTGGTTTTCGACCACTATGGTCTGGGTTTGATTCCCGCATTGGACACTTTTTTCTGTTAAAAAAAAAAAAATGCTCCAATGGCCCCCGATTCTTGCAAAAGTCCAACCCCACCAGCGAGTGCAAGTAACCAAAAGGGGCTCTGGCACATTTGTAAGTGCAAAGTCGAACTGCTTTTCACATGTGTAGACATGTGGTGCGCTTACAGTAAAAGCAGTCGCTAACTACCCACCATGATTATCATGGCCTGTACCACGTGTACTAGGGATAAGCAAAAAAAAAAAAAATTATGATAAAATTATTTTTAATTATTTCTTTTAATATAAAATTAATAACGCTCTGCCAAGGATTTGTTTTGATTTTTAAATTAGACCTGTCACTAAAGGACTTCTTTTGATGCACAGTATTAATGTATAGAAATGAAGGTAGTCTTTGTTTCTGTGTGGATGACTGACCTTTAATTATACAATCTAAAAGCATAAAAAAGAGTTTTATAAAAAATCATAAAAGGAAAATAAATACACTTCGTTCTCTTTTTATGCGGTTTTTTTTTATGCGGTTTTGGAGTTATGCGGTGCAAGAAAAAAAAAATTATTCGAATTTCAAAATTTTTTTTTTTTGGTGATTCACTTTTTCTGAAAACGAATAAGAATAACAACTACAACTCTACTATTACGCAATCAATACAAAGAAAGCATTTTGTAACGTCCTGGTTGTATGTTAAGTTATCCAACAAACAGTAGAGGGGAAGTTCCAATGTCTTTTATTCCGCGCCTGCCGGTGTCTTACACAACTCGTGCAAAACCGAAATAAAAACTGAAAACCCGCCGGCGTGCCAGCTGCCGTTACAAATATCTTTTTTCTTTTATTGACATGTTTTCTCTTGATTTGTTCTTAAAAACAAAAGAGACAAAAACAAAAATACCTCGTTAAAATTGCGTGTTTTTATGCTGCATTTTGTTTTTGTATGAAATTAATTAAAAAAGCCTGCATATTGGAAAGCATTAGAAAATAAAACTTTGTGAAAGAAGGTTACTACCGAAAACCGGAAGATAAATTTACTCAAGTGAATTGTAAGTTTTATTGAATAATATTTTAGTGCGTAATTGTACATTAATTTTTTTCTATAATTTTTAGTCCTCTTAAAGAAAATGTGTGACAATAATAAAAAACAAAAAAGAAGTGCAATTTCGCTAGAAACCAAAATTATAATTCTCGATTGCTTGGTGAAAGGAGAAAGATCAACAGCAATAGGTAAACGTTATAATTTAGGCGAATCTACTATAAGAGCAATAAAAAAAATGAAGCGGCAATAAGAAGATCAGTCAGATCTGGTACAAATTTGAGTTCTAAAATTTCATCATATTCAAGAGGCACTTTAATAGAAAAAACAGAAAAGGCTCTCGTAATTTGGATTGAAGATTTAACTCAAAAAATAATTCCGTTAGATGGACATTTAATCAAGATGAAAGCCCTTAAATTTTACAAGGAGTTAAAAGAATCAGAGACATCTACATCTTCACGTGAAAGTAATCCACAATTCTCTGCCAGCACAGGGTGGTTAACTGGTTTTATAAAAAGACATTCTTTTCATAATCTAAAAATAAAAGGTGAGGTGGCTTCTGCAGATGAAGAAGCTGCTAGAAAATATCCTGAAAAGTTGGCTAAAATTATTAAAGATGGAGGATATTGTGCCCATCAAATCTTCAATGCTGATGAAACAGGATTGTTTTGGAAAAAAATGCCAACCCGTACTTACATTGCAAAGTCCGAAAAAAATGCCAGTGGTTTTAAAGCTGCTAAAGATCGAGTTACTTTATTGCTGTGCAGCAATGCATCTGGCGAGCGAATCGATCTTTAAAACCACGTGCATTAAAAGGAAAAGACTTAAATACACTGCCCGTACATTGGATGGCAAACAAGAAGGCCTGGGTAACAACGGCTATTTTCACTGAATGGTTCAATAAATGCTTCGTACCCGAAGTAGAAAATTATATGAAAGAGATGGGTCTTGAATTTAAGATCTTATTAATTCTTGACAATGCACCAGGTCATCCAAACTTAGAACATCCAAATATAAAGGTAGTTTTTTCCCTCCAAACACAACGAGCCTAATTCAACCATTAGATCAGGGAATTATTTCAACATTTAAAAAATATTATGTAAAATTCACTTTCCAATTCATTTTCGATAAACTGGAATCCGATACAATAACAGTTACTGAAGTTTGGAAACAATTTAATATCTTGAACTGTGTAGATCATGTTGCGTTAGCAATTGCCGAGATAAAATCACAAACTTTAAATGCATGTTGGAAAGCTGCTTGGCCTGAATGCGTATCAAAGAGAAATGAATCAAATAGAACAACAATAGTAACATCAGATATTATTTCAATTGCTAAGGAAATAGGTGGGGAAGGTTTTGATGATTTTGGCGAGCATGATATAGAAGAATTGCTTGTGGACGAAGCCCTAAATGATGATGATATTTTGGAAAGTATGGTAGATACTACTAAAGATTTCGAAACTGTGTGTGTGTAGATAGCGAACTGGAAGATGTTACTCCACTGGACGAAAAATTACTTCGGGAAGGCCTTCAACTTTCCGGTAAATTGGAAATTTTTTTTATTCAAAATGATAATGATGTAGAACGCGCCTTAAAATTCCAACGTGATCTGAAATTTTGTATGTCTGGCTACAGAGAACTCTACAAAGAACTAGTCAAGCCATCACAGCGTTTGATTACTGACTACCTTGTCAAAGAAAAAAAAATCACTGAAGTTCCTAAAGAAGCATTACCATGTAGATCTGATGACGTAATTTTATCTTCAAGTGATGAAAGTGATCTTGCACCAATCCACAAACGGGTTCGCACATTATCAGACAGCGAATAATGATGAAAACATTCTTAATATGATTTTAAATAAAGTTTTGTTTATGTTTTTTTTTTTTTTTTACATATTAAGTTTTGTTTTTGTTATTAACACACATATGTGCCATTTATTAAAATATGATGAGAAAAAAATTAAATCTTATTATTTATAAATCTTTTTTATGCGATTTCTGGTGCATTTTAAAACATTATTTAGGTTTTATGCGATTTTTTTAATAAATGGAACGTATCCATCATTTTACATATAAATGTATGTCTTTTTTTGTGCGATTTTTTTTATGCGGATTCCCCTGGAACGCATCTACCGCATAAAAAAAGAACCAAGTGTACACTCATAGACAAAACTTAAGGGTGATGTACCTTTTAGTATGTATATTGGAATTCAGACAATAACTCTGAAAGATATTTGATACACAGTGACCTTTATTGAAGACAAACATGACAACAAAGTGTGAACAAAATTGCCTCTGTCTTCTTAAAAAAGAAAATAGATGACTGGCGACATCAAGACTTTCTACTTCTTCAAGTTTTATCCATGAGTGTGATCTCAGACCTTTACAATAAGAAATAAGAGTCTGAACAATCTCTCCAAGTGATGAGGATTTGGAGGTAGAGTGGAGCCTCATTATAGCAGCCTCTTATAACAGCAACTTGGTTTAACATCCTAATTCTAAAGTCCAAAGTTATAACTGTGGTTATGACAACATAAAATCTTGGTTCCTAGTGATGTACTGTAGATCTACTGAACTAACAACCAGCCAGAATGTCATTTTACTTGGGCAACATGGCTACGGAAGAACTGGAGATGACTTCCTACAATGCATGTATGTCTAGCCATACTCTAATACATTTGACAGGCATTACTGCTATCTTTTTAAAAAGCATAGGGCTTCTCTCCTGTCAAATTAAATATCAAAATGAGACACCATCTATTGACTGTCACCTCAAACTAGTGGCCTCGGGGCGGTGACAAAGCCACAACATCAGGTTTGGCAAACTGAGAAGCGTCCACCTAGAGACCATGGTTTCGGGCTAATAACCCTCGTCAGCCTAGGACAGACTTTATTCCATTAGATCTATGCGGGATCCAATGGAATCCTCACAATCTGCTAAAGAGGTGTTTAGCTGGCAAAGTGGCTGTGCCAAATCTATGGCCAAAATATAGATGGAAATTTTGCCGGGAGGAAATTGATCTAAAAAAAAATCTATATATAGGTGGTGTTTAGTTTTGACATTTAATTTGATGGGAGAGGAGTCCTATGCTTTTTTAGATCAATTTCCTTCCAGCAAAATTTCCATCTATACTATCCTTTAGTTACACTGAGGTTACTTGAGAGCTCTCGACACTAAAATTACATTTATATTTAGTTTATTATTAACCTGTGGCAGTTAGAGCTCCTTAGTCAAAACTGACAGTTCTGCTAGAAGATAAACTCAGATTTCAAATCATAGGGTCTCTTCATAGCCTTGGTCACAAACCTGTACATGGTTGGTTCATGGGGTCTTACAAAGTATCATCCTCGTAAGTCCCAATATTGAAAGTTGTGCTGCTCAAAGATGTTCCATGTTTCAGAGATGACAGAGTACATGTTGATAAGTATTTAAAATGGTCCATCAGAACAGTAGGTCTGAAATCTGACAAAGTTTTGAAGCATCCTATAAACAGGAGAACCAAAAGGAGGGGGAGCAGTAACAAGCTCGGTAAAAAACCTGGGTTCAGCTGGCCCGGCTGATAGTACCCTGTAAGGGCTCCTAATCCAGGGATACAGGATGAGCAGCGACTGTACTCCATGTTAGGAGCAGCTGCACATGGCGTCTGTTCCTCATGTCAGAGGCGGCCATTTTTTTTTTGGAGCTAAGTTGGCCTGCCACTGAGTAGTGCTCCCAGTCTTAATGACAAAGGCAGACGCATTTTACTTTACCCAGTGTGGAGATAAGAAAGAAGAAGAAGAAGAAGTGTGAGCATAGAATTTCCTAGATAGAGATCTCAAAATAATACCAGATTATATAAAAACACATTCGAGTTTATTTATTACAGGAGTTAGGGTTTTTTATAATAATTTTTACATTTATATAAGAAAGATAATTGTGAATTAAAAAAACTCAAGGAGACTTAACAAACAATATTGTTGGCAGACAGAGATGTACAAAGACAAAAATACAAGATCTCACCCTATAGATGGATCCTTGAATGATTCAGATTAGAACCATCCAAATAAATTAGCTGTTTGTGCCGGTAACAACACTATTCTATTTAGATGTGGCCTCTTGGTTGAAGTACCCACCATATAGATGGATCCTTGAATGATTCGGATTAGAACCATCCAAATAAATTAGCTGTTTGTGCTGGTAACAACACTATTCTATTTAGATGTGGCCTCGTGGTTGAAGTACCCACCATATAGATGGATCCTTGAATGATATAATTCGGATTAGAACCATCCAAATAAATTAGCTGTTTGTGCCGGTAACAACACTATTCTATTTAGATGTGGCCTCGTGGTTGAAGTACCCACCATATAGATGGATCCTTGAATGATATAATTCGGATTAGAACCATCCAAATAAATGAGCTGTTTGTGCTGGTAACAACACTATTCTATTTAGATGTGGCCTCGTGGTTGAAGTACCCACCATAAAGATGGATCCTTGAATGATATAATTCGGATTAGAACCATCCAAATAAATGAGCTGTTTGTGCTGGTAACAACACTATTCTATTTAGATGTGGCCTCGTGGTTGAAGTACCCACCATATAGATGGATCCTTGAATGATATAATTCGGATTAGAACCATCCAAATAAATGAGCTGTTTGTGCTGGTAACAACACTATTCTATTTAGATGTGGCCTCGTGGTTGAAGTACCCACCATTACTGAGAAGAGGACTCCGAGGGCGAAACAGATAATGAAACCTCTGATCCTGGTGGACCAGGAGAGTGTCGAGGCATCCATCATCTGGGCACACATTAGGGAACAACTGTATTAGACAATTCAACAGAACCTTCCTGTATAGGAAACCTAGTTGCAGAGACAAAGTGTCTTTTAGAGAGAGGTGTCCTTTTAACATAGGTACCATAAAAAGGATGGCTATTTTCCAGAATTTTCAAGTCTGTGTTGTGGCAAATTTACTGAACTTAATTAGTGAGATTTGCACAGAGAGGGCTAAAGAAAGGCCATTGTAACATATTTGTAAGTAATGAAATAGGTTTGAAGTTCACCCTATGGAGGATTTCTTAGTTATGCTCCAAATTAGCCAGGGTTGAATGGGAATTAAATATATTTGTGTGGACGGTCAAAAGACCATACAACTAAACTACATCGTTACAATGCTAAGTACAAGGTGATAAGACCAAATCCAAATAAATAAATAGTGTATGATATTTCAGTAACAGCGTTGTTACCATCTTCAGACAAAATGCTGTATTATGGTAACAACACTGTTACCGAAACGCCACACACTATTTATTTGGATTTGTGTCTAATTACCTTGTGCTAATTGTCCAAATTATGCCTTATTACAATGTGTGAACTATGTGAGTGTCTGCCAGTTTGATACTTAGCAGTCATACTTGGAAAGTACTCAAGTAATTTACTAAAATATTTTTTGCATGGTAAACTCTTCTAGGCTAGGATCTTTCCTGTTGATCTCGAGGACCACGCCATCACTATCTCCTCAGCCATGAAGCATGTGAGCTACGTTTTCTTTGTAGATTGCAAAATGTGTGGTGTCGCTGGAGAACCACTGGTGATTCTCCACCAAACTCTGCAGAGGTGGCAGAGGTGCCATATTCATTGTACATAGTATCATGTATATATATATATATATTAAAAAACGAAATAAAAAAATAAAAGATAAAAAAATAAAAGATAAAAAGATCAGGTGTTGAAATCAATATAAAAATGGCATATCCTGACCAGGAGCACATGTAAACACGAAACGCGTTCGTGGATGGCTTTTCTTGATTTATCAAGAAATTGGGTTGGCCAAATATCAGGGAACAGGCTAAATCAATGTTTAGTTGATTTCTGTTCCACCAGATGGCGCTCTGCCTTCTGTAAAGCACATGTGCTCCTGGTCAGGATATGCCATTTTTATATTGATATATATATATAATTATCTTTTTTAAATAGTGCAGACTATGCACTTTTGTATGTATTGACAAGATGTCAATAAAATTATTTTAATTATCAAGGCTAGGGGGATAGTGAAAGTGCATTGGTATAAAGAAACTTGTAAATGGTGGCAACCACATTACCCAACCAGGAAATTTGATAACCACTGGTGGCAGGCAGGCAGGCTCTCCTAAACATACTTTTGTCACAGAAGTAGATGGCACAACACTGAGTTTCAAGTTTTTAACTTAAGTTATAGATGTACATGCTGATGTACATTGTTGTCTAACATGTGCTTAGTTAGAATTTAGAATTCAATGTAATGTAGGTGAATAGTTCCAGAGCTGCAGTGGCTTATTATGTATTCACTCCTCTGAATTGTCCTCTAAATAAGCTGAACAGTCAAATATACATTAGAAGTGTATGTTCTGGCAAAGAGATGCTGTGAGGGTTTTCCACTAATGAGTCTAGAGCTATCACAATATATTTTTATCATCGCAGCAAGAGTTGTAGAAATTTTTTTTTAATAAATACAAAATCAGCACACAAAAAAAGTTTCAATTTAAATTAAAGGCAATTCTTGTTTGGGCTAAAAAGAATAAGTCCAACAACAAGAGAGGTGGCAGATACAGAGAATGTAGAGAGATACAAGAAGTGATCACATGATGTCCTTGGAAGATGTGCCAGAGTGCAGGTATACAAAGCTTTGAGCCTAATACACATATGAGCAGCATTGTTCCAAGGCCGCATGCATGGTTGTTAAATTTCCAAAGGGTTGGAAGGTGATTAATTTGCCTTTGGTGGTTGCCTAAACCTTACAGGTATCTCTGGTTCAAATTCACATAAATAGGTATCGCTCAGCAAGAGCAACCTAGTTCATGATAATTGAACAATGAATAATATGTGAAGGTTATTCACATATTAAACAAATTTTAACACGGGATTTAATCCCGGTTCATGACTGTCGGGAATCGAGCGTGTTACCCTATCATCCACCGACTTATTGTCGGGAATCGAGCGTGTTGCTTACAGGTTTCTTAAAGACATGCAGTCCCACGAATTTTATTATAAGAGTTTGGAAGTTTTTTAAAAATTATTATTAACCAGAGTAAACGTCATGGTGGGTGGTAGTTAGTAGCGTCTGTTTTTGCTGCAAGTGCACCACATGTCTACACATGTGGAAAGCTGTTTAAATTTTGCACTTAGTGCAATGTTAGAACCCCATTTGGTTACTTGAATCAAAGGTCATTGAAGCGATTTTTTTATCAGAAAAAGTTACCAATGCGGAATTTGATCCGGGATCGTGGTTGTCCGACTGTTCATACCACTAATCCATCAACCCCTCTAATAAATGAGATTCTGTAATTTTATTCACTTATTTGACTGTGCTGCTCTGTCTGAGAAAAGACAAAAACTAAATGATAAAATGGGGCAACTTTGTCCTTCATTTCCGGCACTAATTAATGAAATATCAAAGAATAGGTATATAGCGATATTTGGATTCCACAAGACTATATCCCGGAAAAAGGCCACACAGTGTTCTCCCCATCCCTTGTGAACTGGCGAATCCTGTATAGGGCGAGAGGCCCTAAATAAAGGCTTTGTTGTTTGTTGTTGTTGTTGTAATTTTATTCTTCTTGACTCCTTTTTTTTTTGGTATTGGATGTAAGAAGTTTATAATACTCCAATGCTGCATTGTGGATCTGGAGCAGAAAGAGGTGGAATAGGTCACATCTGTTGCAGTAATCAATCTTGAAACAGGAGGTACAACTCACATTTCCCTATTTCCATCAAATATATCCAAGACAGTAGAACCTTTCTTTAAAGGGCAACTAATTGCAGGGCCAAAGAGTCCTTTAGCGAGAGGTGTCGTCTTACTGGGAGAGCTGCTATTTAATAAAAAATGGTCGTTTTGGTGATGAAAACTGTCCTTTGTAGAGAGGTATCTTCTAGTAGGAGAGTCCCCTTATGGAGGCTCTACTGTACGACTCAACAATCTTATTTACAAACCTCTATTTTATTGGAACAATCCCATCAATCCTTTCAGCATCTACTAAGTGTAAAGCCTAAAAGATGCTATGAGCCACAGAAATGATGGCGAATAATTGAAATCATGATAAAGTACCAACACACAATTTGGATTATAGATTGGAAACAATTAGAAATGTTGTTATAACAACAGTTACTGAAAGTCACTCATTATTTATTTATTTGGTCTTATTAACCTTATGTTTCCAATTGAAATCATTATAAAGTGCAACTACTTTATTTCAACACATACTTATAATTTGATATTTTTTTCAAATCCTAACCAAATTTATCAAACAAATAATTCAACACTTTGATAAGGCACAATTTGGATTATAGATTATAAACACAAGGTAATAAGACCAAATCCAAATAAATAAATAGTGTGTTACGTTTCGGTAACAGCGTTGTTACCATCTTCAGACAGTAAATTCAGTACTTTTGTCTGAAGATGGTAACAACGCTGTTACCGAAACGTCACACACTATTTATTTATTTGGATTTGGTCTTATTACCTTGTGTTTAATTCAACACTTTGTTTTCATATTTTTGGTGTGTTGAAGAGTGGTCTGGAATTAGAAGAGAATTTCACAGAACGGGATGAAATGGCATTCACATGATGGCCGCCAACTTAGTAGAACCTGATGATGAAGTTGTTAACTATAAAATAAATATTTAAAACTATTATAGTATGATTCTTTTAAAAATTGAACAATTTTTTTTACTGCCCTTACTGCAATGGGAGGGCTTGGCTCATCATTTTTCATTGCAGTAAGGGCAGTAGAAAATTGTTTAACCCTCGAGCGCGCGCGCTAGAAATGTAACGTACTTGCGCGCGCTGGGTGAAATTTACCCGATATTAAAATTACATATTTTGAATATAAATATTAACTGAGGAAAAACAAAACCTTTTCTATTTCAAAGTAATAACATTTTAATTTTCAAAAAAGGTAATTATTAATAAAATATTTATATTTTTTACACAGATTAAACATTTTAAAAACTATTCTTAAATAATCCTCAAAATTGGTAATGGCATATAAAATATGAAACTATTGCTCCTTTTCAATATTAAATATATAAAATTCCAAGAGGATATTTTAAACAAATCATTGCAAACTGCAATTGTATGTCCTTTATAAATTGGCTTTGCACATTTATGGCACAAAGTTGAGGTCTTCCAGTCCTTACTGGAGGGACACACTATATCTAGTAGGAAGCTTTATCTTGCGGTTCCTGACCTTCTTTATGGCTTGAAGTGCCTTCTAAAAATAATTGAAATAAATATTTAGAGTATACATTTATGATTTAAATTAACTTAACTGTAAAAAAGGAAATTTTTAATAGTCTTTTAGGCAGTGAAGAAATGATTTTTCTTTGATTTAGTTGCTCTTTGACGAGTTCAAGGGCCAAAACTTTCAAGAATTTTCTTCAAAAGAGCCTATAAAGGTGTATTTTAATTTTTTGCCTCACCTTTCAAGCCTAGTAAATGTGTAATGACATTAGGCGTTCTCAGGTTTACTGTTTGTGAAGGACAATTTTTGAACCATTTGATTTTCGAGGCTCTCCCTATATAAAAATGTGTTTGTGGGATAATTCCCTTATTCCACAAAATTCCAATATCTGAATATATTCCAGTGTCACTTCCATAAAAATGTTCATTTAGATGATCTTCTTCAATATCACCTTCTACAATAATCTCTTCTTGATCTAATAAATATGACCTTCTTCCCTCCATTTTATATAGAATTATAGGCTGATAAATATATCAACCTATTATAGTTATTTTTTAAATTATTAATTCGAATTATTTATCTCACTTTAAAAAATGTTATAAAAAAATGCAACAAAAAAATTACGTGAGTGCGCGCGCCGGGTAATTTTTACCCGACAGTGACAATAGATGGAATTTCAGTGGGAGCTGTCAAAATGTGAAACCAAAACTTTAGACTAATTGATGAGTCAGGAAGCTAAACGAAACCACTTCTCCGCCAACCGATTTTTTATTGGTTAATTCTCCATTCAAATGTTGCCATGGGTAATTTTCACCCGGCGCGCGCAACGCCGGGTTAATTTTTGAAAGAATGTGTGTTTATAATAGTTTCAAATTATCATAACAGATGGCATGCTAATATATCATAAAATAAATATTCAATGAAGTTTCAAGAGCAGAATGTCTTAGGACTCTAAGGTTATGATTGAGAAAGCACAAGATTAAGTTAAGATGAAAGAGCTTTTGTCATGAGATCTCCAAGCCACTTACAGGGGCTATGAATGATTGAGGGGGAAATTCCAGGCAAGCCACCTATGATACCTCACTGAATCACTGGACTATGTCAGCACAAGTTCTTGGTAATTTCACCTGGTTATAATGATGGTAAGATTTACAGGTAAAACTTTAGAAATATAAGACGAGTAATCCTTTCAATATATTATAATACGAATAGAAACAATAAGGATAAGTTTCTTTATTGGTAAAATCGATTCGAGCTTTCGGGCGCAAGCAGCCCTTCTACAGGAATAAAGGAAACAATTTCAAGTAGACATGTATGTACACATATATATAAGCTAATTTTTGCATTCTTCTCTTGATTCTATTCATATTATAAAACTTTAGAAAGAAAATGTGAATAACAAGACTGTTTACTTGGAGCAGAGCCAAACCAGCCTTGTTGGCTGATCTTCCTCAAAAATTAAGATTGTTTGGGTGGGTAAATATGGCTCAAATCCAAACCACTTTCATCATCATCTCAGCTAGCATTGACTTCAGAGCATCCTTCCTTAGTCTACCCATCCATTCATTATTCAAACTGCGTATTCTTCCATTATGGTCAATTATTCAATTGATCCTAAACTGGCCTAATGTAAAATTTGAAGTTTTTTGTCATTTTAACTTCAATGCATACCCAAAACATAATGACACAAATTTACAGGAATATTAACTGCATTATTTATTAACAAAAATGTGCTAAGAGGGATAAAATGAAAAGGTTTCTATCTCAAAATACATATATTTTGGTTACAAATCTAGCTTCATGCAAAAATTTAGGTTAAACCCTTTTATTTCTGCATATCTTTTCAGGTTACATTTGGTTGTAAAAATCTTCAAATTTGACAATGGCATTCAATAAGTGTCAATTGTTTGTCTAGATAAGATTTTTGTTGATCTCAAAAACAGATTAACATTATGGTAAGACACATGGTAACAAGACCAAATCCAAATTATTGAAATGTTTGTGAAGTTTATGTAACAGAATTGTCAACAGCTTTTTTTTATCTGAACAACAGTTACTGAAACATCACAAACATTTCATCAATTTGGATTTGGTCTATAATCCAAATATATATATATACAGTATATATTTTGACCAATGGTTACAAATCTAGCTTCATGCAAAAATTTAGGTTAAACCTTTTTTTTTTTCTGCATATCTTTTCAGTTTACATTTGGTTGTAAAAATCTTCAAATTTGACAATGGCATTCAATAAGTGTCAATTGTTTGTCTAGATAAGATTTTTGTTGATCTCAAAAACTGATTAACATTATGGTAAGACACATGGTAACAAGACCAAATCCAAATTATTGAAATGTTTGTGAAGTTTATGTAACAGAATTATCAACAGCTTTTTTTTATCTGAACAACAGTTACTGAAACATCACAAACATTTCATCAATTTGGATTTGGTCTATAATCCAAATTGTACTTTATAATTATGGTAAGAAAATGTGAAGTGAACGTGGCCTGAACTGTTCTATACTCAAAGAAATAAGATTTTACAGTTATGAGGTGATGCAGAAAGAAGATGTGCCATCCATTTGTAGCAAGTTCCCCCATTGTGAGATAACCATCTGGACGATAGCATATAGCAATGAATGGGCTGATAGCAGAGAAGGAGATGATCAAGGTGACAAAAATAAATTAGTGTGAACCATTTTGTGATTTGGACCTCTCTCTTCAGGTATAATAGTTTCCTTTTTATATGCATATAGGAAGTAAAGTCAAATTAAAACATTGATTTTTGTATACCTGGTGTCCCACTGGGTCAGATTCTATAATTAAAAATAGGGGAAACTGTATAAAAGCATAGAACATTAAAATGATAAGAACAATTTGGATTATTCTATATACAGTTACGAGCGTCATTCCTCATCTTCTAATCAATCAGTCATCAGTTTTCATCTCTGTCACCGTTTGCTTTTTTTTTGGAATGGCACCCTCCTATTGGTTGGCTACGGTCACGCCACCTTTGCCCCCTCCCCCACTCGCTATTTCGTCTTTGTAACTATTGTGTTGGAGCGGGTCGCTCCTTAAATAAATGCATATATTAGTTAATAACTAAATGGAATCCTCTCTTTCTTTTTCCCAGTATGAGACGCCTACGGAAGCCAACAGTACATAGACAGATAAAGCACATAGGCTATAGTTATTAACTAATATATACATTTATTTAAGGCGCCAATTTATAATTGTAACAAATAGTATTTGAATAAAAACATTCAATCGGGTAAAACACGGGCGTTGCCCGGGTCATTCGGCTAGTAGATTATAAACACAAGGTAATAAGACCAAATCCAAATAAATAAATAGTGTGCGACATTTAGGTTGCTACCATCTTCAGACAAGTTTCAGCACTTTTGTCTGAAGATGGTAACAACGCTGTTACACACACTATTTATTTATTTGGATTTTGTCTTATTGCCTTGTAAGCATAGAACAATATATGCATTGTTGTGAAAGTGCCTCTGGAATAATATTCTAACTGTAAACAAGGATCATATTGCTTGGTTGAAGGCAATCCAATTGAAAGCTTATCTCCTACTTTAAATGCGGTAGTTGGAGATTCTGGTAAAAATGCTTAATTAAAATCTCTTTTTTAATTACAACTTATTTCTCCATTCCAAAAAGTCAAAAATAAATATTAAATGGATATAAATAAATGCATTGTAAACAAAATTTACGTTTGCAATGTGTGATACATTAAAATTTAAATTACTGTACAAAGTATGTCAAAATATAGTGAAACTTTTTTTATATTTTTTCTCTAAAATTCTCTATGAATGTGTGGAAGATGGAAACATTTTCAAACCACTTCTACTAGAGTTTTGGATTTTTGTTCCTAGAGAAAGCATTAGAAAGCTCTTGTTTACATTTCTTGTCATAAAACCAGAATGAAGCAAGTAAGAACAATGAATGAGTAAGAACAAATTTTGTATAAAACTGTAAATTTCAAACTGAAACTAAATGATTAGAATAGTTTGCCATAATAAGGATGCTTTATTTCATGGGTTTAAATAATATTCTAAAGGGAATTTAGAACAGGTCAAAAATGCTTGAATTCTTCGCTGTTATGTGTGATATATTTGTGTAGTTCAGCCTCTCCTTGATGTTGTAGTGCAAGATGGAAAACTACCTTTCAGGTTTTCTTTTACCTGCCTTTTTTTTTCTTATTGGCATAACTTTCATATTTATATGATACTAGACGTATGACCCGGCTTCGCCCGAGAATTCCCCCGATGGCTATTTCTTTTTTTCATTTGAAAAACTTTTTTTTTACGCGGAGTAATCCGGAATGGAATGAATACCCAAATATGGCCATTTTTTATAAGAATCGGTGGTTCAGTGGTAGAATGCTCGCCTGCCACGTGGGTGGCCCCGGTTCGATTCCCGGCCGATGCATTTTTTTTTTTACAATTTTTAAAACTCATTTATATTATATATAATATAAATATATATTATAATATCAACTATATTAATTAAATCAAATACCTAAACACTAATATAATACATTTTTTGCCATCACACACGCTTTTTTCCTGTAGTTTATGTGTTACTTCTGTATTGCTATTCTATGGCACTTCTAATATTTATTATTGATGTACTTTCAGTATGAAGGAAATTGCAATCGGGGGAATTCTCGGGCGAAGCCGGGTCATACGTCTAGTATATAATATAAATGAGTTTTAAAAATTTTGAAAAAAAAATGCATCGGCCAGGAATCGAACCCGGGCCGCCTGCGTGGCAGGCGAGCATTCTACCACTGAACCACCGATGCGTATAAAAAATGGCCATATTTGGGTATTCATTCCATTCCGGATTACTCCGCGTAAAAAAAAAGTTCTTCAAATGAAAAAAAAGAAATAGCCAAAAATACTAATCAAAATGTAGCCGAAAATTTTCCTCAGGTTTATAAAAAG
The DNA here is from genome assembly GCA_030710605.1 of Cordylochernes scorpioides. Lineage (NCBI taxonomy): Eukaryota > Metazoa > Arthropoda > Arachnida > Pseudoscorpiones > Chernetidae > Cordylochernes > Cordylochernes scorpioides. The sequence continues at coordinate 11,223,202 of CP092879.1, read as the reverse complement.
CGACATGCAAAATTTGGTACCAATTGGTTCAGTAGTTTTTTAGTTTATCGCGAAACAGACAGACAGACATTGACTTTTATATATATAGAGATTGGTCCAATTTTGTTGCTTCACTGGCAAATAAAACCAGAGCTGTGACATCGCACCATTTATGTGAATCACTTTTAAAAAATCCATTCTTTCTCCAGTGTTGTGTCCCAAACTAACTGCACCAGTGCACAATCTGGTTACCACAGCAGCAAGCAATAAGACAATGGCTATTGATACCAGCCGGCACAGCTCATACAATTCTGTGTCAAATTCTCCAATCTACAATAATATATTTTTTATTGAAATACATTATCATACATGGAGAAGCACATTTTTATTACAATAGAACATCTCTTTAAAGGACACCTAGTTGCAGAAACAAAGTGTCCTTTAGTGACAGGTGTCCTCTTACCATAGTGCAGCTAATTGGCAAAAATGGTAATTTTAGCGGTGAAAACTGCTTTTGTATAGAGGTGTCTTAACGGGTGTATACACAAGAAGTTTTTAAAATACCAAAAAAGGTGTTATAGACTTTATTAGAAAAAAAAAAAAGCTTTCAGGCAAACATGGTTTTGTCCAAGAGAGGAAGGTAACAATGCTGTCAAATATCTATTTTTGTTGTTACAGTGCAATTTTTATCTACAATCCAATTTTATCCTCAATTTTTAAAAATTTAAAGATATTTTATAATTGAACTTATTCGGCATTCTAATGTGCAAAAAAAAAAAAAAAAATGCATCAATCCAAAACAACTAGGAAAACCTATTCCCAGTATGTGGCAGCACGCTGATGAGTTTTTTCAACATTGCATTCTCAAATGAATGTTTCTTCACTTAAACCAAGTCGGAGAGTGTGTTAGAGATTTCACCAGGTGGAGTTTATGTGTCCCTCACAGAGAGTGTAAGGGATAATACTCACGATCAAAGCTCTAAGAAAGTCTTATCAACCATGCAGTCCCTAAGTCCGTCCCAGTGGGAGGGATTCCCCCCTAACAGCTGTGACCAATGGGTCTGCCCAGGAGCTTTTATCTTTCCAAGATAATGTTGTGCTGATAGTTCATTGTTCTGTTTGCCTATTTTTCCTATAAATGTCAGCTACAGTCACTGCTAAGTAGAGGCTCATCATCTCTTCCTTACATCCCTTTTTTGGAATACTCTTCCTAAGAAATTTTAAAAATTCACTTAGAAAATTAACAAAGTTCTTAAGGATCAAAAATATATTTAAAAAACACATTTTTAAAAGAACATCCTTACTTATCATATATGGTTTATATATATTTAGCTGTATATATATATATAATACGTCACTGAATTATTAAGTAAATAATAAATCATCACTGATTAAAGAAATTAATCTCTCTGTAAATTGAATTGGCCCCATTGCTTGCATCTCCAAAATGGTGTGTTTGTTCCACAGACATTTCCACAATATTTACCCTGGGAAAGAGGATTTTTGGTATTTGAAAAGGGTGGTGGTAAAATGGATTAATATATCAAATTCTATCATCAGAACTACTTTTATTTATTTAGTTAAAAACAAGATTCAAATGGACATTCACTCAGGGAGAACTCTGGTGAAATCCGGTGATTCATTCAAGCATTTCCTGATGATTCAAATGGAAATTGCTGATGGTTTGCGCCATCCATCAGAATAAATATCAACTAATGGTTGATTTATTTTTCATTTACGAATATCAAACTAACAATTAGTTAGAATCTACTCCAATAGATGGTGCAAGCCATCAACAACAGTTACATGATGGGAGTCGGTGGTCTAAACCATGGGTTTTCAACCGCTACGACCCGGGATCGAATCCGGCATTGGGCACTTTTTCTAATTTAAAATATGCTCCAATGGCCCCCGATTGTTGCAAAAGTTCAACCCCACCAGCGAGTACAAGTAACCAAACGGGGCTCTGGCACATTTGTAAGTGCAAAGTCAAACAACTTTCCACATGTGTAGACATGTGGTGCACTTACAGTAAAAGCAGTGGCTAACTACCCACCATGATTATCATGGCCTGTACCACGTGTATTACCTGATCCAATACAATTTCCCTTTTATACTAACTTTTCTCCCACAATAAGGCATGGTACAAAACTTGCTATTCCAGTTGCTGTTCCACCAATGTGCTCAGTGGGGGTGTCCTCTACTGTAGCAGCAACTTATAACATCTTAATTCTAAAGTCACAAGTCCCAAGTCCCAATTGTCTCAAAAGTGGTTAGGACAACAAAATCTTAGTAACAAGTAAAGTGTGTGTGTGTTATATTGTTAGGTTTGACTATAAAATATTAACTCCGTCTTTGCTGGTCCCAAGCCCAGATGAAAAAGGAGGGGGGGAGCAGTAACAAGCTTGCTAAAAAACCTGGGCTCAGCTGATAGTCCCTTTAAGGTCTCCTGATCCAAGGATACAGGATGAGCAGTGTCCGTACTCCATGTTAGAAGCAGCTGCAAATGATGTCTGTTCATGTCAGAGGCGGCCATTTCTTTTGGAACTAAGTCGGCCTGCTGCTGAGTAGTGCTCCCTTTCTTAATGTCAAAAGCAGACGCATTCTTACTTCACCCAATCATCATGGATCTCCTTTGGTTAGTTATACTCATCCCCAGAAGACACCAAAATTCTAAAGCTCTACAAACTTTATAGCCTGATATGATTGAGTGGAGATAAGAAAGAAGACTATAAAATAAAAATTTTATTTTTAAACAGAATTTAAGCATTTATTTTCATGAGAAAATCCTCACAAGGATTAAAATTCTAAATTATAGATAACACATGGGCTATAAAAGTTTGTAGCAGTCATCAGATGCCAACACAAATCAAGATGAAAATAATTAATTGAAATTTAAACATTATATTTGCATATTAAAGCAGTTAAATGAACAAGGTGGTGTAATAAAATCAAAATTAATAACTGACATTCCCTTAATCCAAAGATTTATCTTTCTATTTAAAGAAAGCAGTTAAGGATTGAAAAATGAGCTTGAAAGTTGAAGCTTTTTTTTTTTAGACAGCTTGTTAATGTTTTGGCATTTGGTTTGACAGAAGTGTCCCTTTTTGTATAATGAAGTTTTACTGCTAAGCAAATGCTTGCAGTAGATTCCCTTGTTTACAGTTGATGAAATGGTCAGAAATAACCATAATATCATTAACTATAAACAAGGTAATATGAGAATCCATTTTTGCACCTCCCACAAATTTATTTTTAAGAATCACAGCATTAAATTCATACATTTAAGTTTTTTTTTTTTTTAATTTAGCCTCGTATATTTTTTTATGTAACTAAGAAAATGTAAAAAATACAATGATTTATATATCAAGAAGTAAACTAAATTATATGAAAATGTTTTAAGTAGCTTAAATACCCTATCATAATAACAAATACTAATGCATTTTTGAGACGTGCTGTTTCTAAAAATGGATAACTTGTTGCACTTACTTGCGGAATAATCCCTTGATCTTCTTCATCGTCATTTCCGTTTAAGACCCTTTTTAGCTTATCCATCATTAAGAATGAAAATCAAATGAATTTTAATTTAAAAAGAAATATGAAAAAAATGCTAACAAAAAAAATTAAAAAATGTAAACACAAGTATGACTTGTCGTATAAATATGTTGCCGGATTTTAAAAATAGTATTGCTTGAATAAAACGCAACTATTTTTTAATAATTAGAAAGTTTTTTTTTTATATTTAAATTAATTGTTGAATTGATTGGTTAACAAATAATTTTTAGTATTTCAATAATTATACATAAATAGTTTTTTTTGTAATATTTTTATGTAAATAAAAAAAAACAAGTTCTTATAAATTTCAAATATTTGATAATTGGAATTTTAGCAATTGTTTACTGTATTTAAAACAATTATTTTGAAACCATTATTTTTTTATTTAAAAAAAATATAAATAGAGACACAATCATTGGAAATTTTGTTAGGAAGATTTTGATCTAAATATATATATGTCACATAATTTTTACATCTGTTTTGATAGTAGTGGTATTTCCCCTCTTATATATAGGTATATTTGTGTAATAAATCGGGAATAAGAATAAAATGTCTTGTCCAGTGTCAGTATTAGCACCTGATAATTACCCTTTAACCTAAAGGTCCAGAGTCCACTGGCCATTCGCAGGTTGCAGAGCTCCATATTATATTGATCCAGGCGCTCAATGTTTGGGCCTTTTAGAAGTAATTTAGTACTGCCCAACACGAATACACATGAGCTCGAAATCAGCATGCAAAGTTTCCTTAGAATGGGCACCTCGGATTTTCCCAGGGTTCCTGGAAACAAACACACATGAGATGGGACGCCGCGGACCCTTTTTTGGATTATAGGCACAAATACTCTTGAACTTGGACTCCAAGGCAAAAGACACAAGTGACAATGAATCACATATGAGTTGGGACAACACGCATTTTCTTTGACTTCTGGGCAGAGAGAAATATGAGAAGGATCGCGGAATCTCTCTTATCCTGAACTCAAAGATACATGAGAGATTGATACTCTATACTCAATACTTTATTTAAGATGGGTTATTCATGATTTTCAAAAGCTTCTTGATAGGAAAACAAATTTAAAGGTAAATAGCGAATCCACCCTCGACTACTGAACTAAAATTCACATGAAACGTGATACTGTGGTTTCACTCATAGACACACGAAAAGAGACATCAATGAATATTCTTGCTCTCCTGAACTAAATGCTCTTATATTATCTTTGATGCCAAATATACATCATTTTTTAAATTAACCCTAGTAGAAGTGGTACAGGCCATGATTATCATGGTGGGTAGAAGTTAGCAAAGATACATCATAGGAGCCTTTGAGGATTTACTTTGGATATTGGACTTATTAGACAGGAAAGCGTGCGTATTCCTTAGAAACCTGGACACAAACACGCATGAGAGAGAATTTTGATCAATGTTATTTGCCTCAAAGAAATACTCCAATCTTTCTGTGTATCTCTCCTAACTTTCTGTAGACTCATCAAATTTTTCAATTGTAAAAATAGACATTTTGAAACTAAAAATGTTTACTTATCTTTAATTGGAAGATCCCGTGCTCGTCGCCAAAATGCTGTTGTGTATTTAGGGTTACCTGGTCGTTGTTAACAAATTATTGTAACTCACATTAATGCTTTTATTAATGTATTTATTTAAACAACATTAATAGTATTTAAGGAGCGTTCCCAGATAAGGTTAACTTTGGTAGGCGGCGCTGTACGTTGCCACCGCCGTACCTTCGAGGCGTTTTACACGAGTTAAAGATGCAATTTAGGTGAAATACTTTGAATTTTACCAAATTAAATAAATAAATTTAAATTATATATATATATATATAATTTTAAAAAAGATTTAACAGTTTAAAAAAAAACATTTTTTAAAATAAAATATTAAACTAATTCTTCTAAAAACGAACATTATTTTTTTTATTATCTGAAACTAACCTAATTCAACTTATCTAAAACTAACCTTATTTAGGGATTAAAATAACCTAATTTAACCTATTTGAATCTAACCTCATATACACTTTTACACTACCTTTTCATTTCAAAATTAAATTAAAATACGTTTATATTAAATAATAACATTTTTAAAAATCGACTTTCTGGTTCACACTTTTGTATCTAATCAATTATGTATTTTTTTATTTCTCTCTATAAAAAAATCTCGGTATAGTTTAGATTAAAATATTTTAAGTGGCATATTTTCAAGTCATATATTTA
>CP092879.1:11189903-11217347 GCA_030710605.1 Cordylochernes scorpioides | reverse complement strand
TACAAAAGTTTTATATTTATTTTACAAATATTGTATACTATGTGATTAATAAACTTTGTAAAAAAAAATCTTAATACATTTTTAATAACATGACGTTATGTTATACTAGCCGAATGACCCGGGCAACGCCCGTGTTTTACCAGATTGAATGTTTTTATTCAAATACTATTTGTTACAATTATAAATTGGCGCCTTAAATAAATGCATATCCTAATCCTAATTAATCAGACATAGGCCGCCTCTGTCACGGATGGCCGGCGCCCTCCTATTGGACGGCTACGATCACATGTCATCATTGGCGCGTAGGTGACCTTGAGTGACGTAATGCCCCCCCCCTGCCGGCGGCGCGCGCCTGTTGGCTGCCGGCGAGCACGTGACCTCCCTGTGCGCGCGCATCCGTGACAGAGGCGGCCGGCCAATGACTGACTGATCAGGAAAGACTCTCGTGACTATATATATATAATATAATATAATATATGTATGAGTACATTTTGTGTAGAAATAGGATTAGTTGACTTTATAAGGTAAACTTATTCATACAGTTTGCATCCCTCGATAGCTCAGTTGGCAGAGCGGAGGACTGTAGATGTTACAACGGTGATCCTTAGGTCGCTGGTTCAAATCTGGCTCGAGGGAGTTTTTTTAAATTTTTATTGGCTGCCGGCGAGCACGTGACCTCCCTGTGCGCGCGCATCCGTGCCAGAGGCCGATGAGGAAAGACGGTTGTGACTATATTGTCGCGTAGAAACTAAATTAAAGAAGAAGTCGATGCCAAAAATTAAGTTTTATTCTTAGTAAAAAAATAGTCTCGATCGACTCAGCCGAGGCGATCGAATAATATTTCTCAGAACAAAAATAACAAGTATGCAAAACAGCCTGCTTTGCATAACATAAAAATAAAATAAATGAGATATAGGAAGAAATATTTATATATATAATAGTAAATGCCGCACTTTTCCCACCTTTGAAAAGAAACAGCGTCCCGCTGTTCAATTGAAGGTTATTGACCAATTTGCATCCGTCTAGCTCTTGATCTTGTCACAGGGCCTGATATCAGTTCTGGGTCGGAGAATCTTTGTTTCAGAACAGGTTCCTTGTTTGGAGTTGAGCCAGATATTTCTTCTTGAAGCAGTGGATCCAAATATGGCTTCATTCTAAGTACATGTACTGTGTCCCTTGTTTTACGACGTTTTGGAGAGTCAGAAATGGCCTCAATTTCGTAATTGACGGGGGACAATTTTCTTGTAATACGGTAAGGACCGAAGTATTTCTTGATTAGCTTTTCTGAGAGTCCAACCTGTCTCACTGGAATGAAGAGCCATACGAGGTCTCCCACATTATAATCCACAGGTCGATGTTTCCTGTCATAGTATTTTCTGTCTTTCTCTTGACCTCGATAGAGATGTAGTTGTGCAAGGTGTCGGGCTTCTTCAGCTGTGGTAATGAGATGTTGAACATAATCACCAACATCATCATTGTCGTGATATGGAAGGAGTGAATCTAAAGTTGTTTCGGCCTCGCGGCCATGCACTAGGAAGAAGGGGCTGAAGCCTGTAGTTTCTTGCTTAGCGGTGTTATAAGCAAATGTTACAAATGGCAGAACTTCGTCCCAGTTTTTCTGTTCCACGTCAACGTACATGGACAACATGTCGGTCAATGTTTTGTTTAATCTTTCAGTTAGACCATTAGTCTGCGGATGATAGGCTGTAGTCTTGAGGTGATTTATTCCACTTAAATTATTTATTTGCTTAATTATTTGGGACATAAAGTTCGTACCACGGTCGGTGATGATCTGCTGAGGAGCTCCGTGTCGGAGAATAATTTCTTCGACAATAAACTTAGCAATTTCCATGGCTCCTGCGTCTGGAATCGCCTTTGTAGTTGCAAATCGCGTCATATATTCGGTGCATACAATAATCCATTTGTTGCCCCGATTCGTAACAGGAAATCTCCCTAATAAATCCATTCCTATCTTTTGAAAAGGAAAATCTGCCGGTGGGATAGGCATAAGTTGTCCAGGCGGTCGTTGTGGAACACTCTTCCTGCGCTGGCATTCTCTGCAATGCGCTATATACTGACGAATGGTCTTATACATTCCTCCCCAAAAGAATCGTTTACGTGCCCGATCATAAGTTTTGGCAAAACCCAAGTGACCAGCAGTAGGTGCATCGTGAAGATTTTTGAGGATTTCCAGCCGCATTTGCTTTGGAAGTACAAGAAGCCGTTGCCTTCCATATGGCTCGTAGTTTCTTTTATAAAGTACTCCGTCCACAACTTCGAAGCCTTTAAAAGGTCCAGTTTGTTCTATTTTGTCTATGATCTTTGCTAAATTGGGGTCTCGACTTTGTTCTGCACGAATATCAATGGTCGATATTATATTGGGGAAGTCTTCTTGCTCTTCTGGTACAGGGTTCCTTGATAAACAGTCGGCGTCTTTATGTTTGCGCCCACTCTTATAGACTACGGTGATGTCGAACTCTTGCAGTCTGAGCGCCCATCTAGCGAGTCGTCCGGAAGGATCTTTAAGTCCTGCAAGCCAGCACAATGAATGATGATCTGTAACAACTGTGAAATTTCGGCCAAAAAGATAGGGTCTAAATTTGGATGTGGTCCAAACAACCGCAAGCAGTTCTTTCTCAGTGGTAGAGTAATTCTTTTCAGCCTTTGTAAGGGTCCTGGATGCATAAGCTATTGGTCTTTCAGCACCTCCTCTTTAACTATCGCCTCCAATGAATTCACGTCACTTGTCCCAAAGGGTTCCACCTCGGTCATTTTAGGCATAAATTTTTGCAACTCCTCCTGGACAATCCGTCGAATCCTTAGAGCCAAATCTTCTTCAAAGTCCGACGAGATCGGAGTCACGTTTGGTAATCTTTCATAACGTGTTCTTTTAATGCGGCGTTGTTTCATGTTCTCCAGCTGTCGGCAAAATTTCACCAGCTCGTCAACAGTTGTGGGATCTTTGACAATTAGAGTCTGGTAGAAATCTTCGGCAATCCCCTTCATCAAATGTCCAACTTTTTCTTCCTCCTCCATTTCGGGGTTAACTCGTGAGCACAGTGATAGGATTTCTTGGATGTATGATTCAGTTGTCTCTCCAGGCTTTTGAGCTCTGGTCTTTAGTGTCATTTCGGCTCGTCGAGTAAGTTCTTCTTTTTTTCCAAACACTTCACAAAGATTCGTTTTGAATTGAGTCCATGAATCAATAATGTCCTCGTTGTTATCGAACCACTGGGCGGCTGTTCCCTCGAGGTAGAATACAACATTGGCAAGGCTTTGAGTCTCATTCCATTTGTTGTATTTTGCGACCCTTTCAAACATTTTGATCCATCTCTGGGGATCTTGAGCACTCTCGCCGGAGAAAGTCGGAGGATTCCTTGGGATATGACAGGCGTATGATTGTGATCCAGCATTTGTTCCGAAAACTTCGGGAGTTCCAGAAGCTTCAGTTTTCACCATCCTTGTGCTGCTTGGCAGATCCTCAAATCCGTATTGGGGTTGTAGGCCTTGCAATCGGAAGTTTCTTCTAAGTGCCGTCTTGGATTTACCCGGAATCTCCACCAAAAATGTCGCGTAGAAACTAAATTAAAGAAGAAGTCGATGCCAAAAATTAAGTTTTATTCTTAGTAAAAAAATAGTCTCGATCGACTCAGCCGAGGCGATCGAATAATATTTCTCAGAACAAAAATAACAAGTATGCAAAACAGCCTGCTTTGCATAACATAAAAATAAAATAAATGAGATATAGGAAGAAATATTTATATATATAATAGTAAATGCCGCAATATATAGGGATTCCAATAGGTAAAATAGGTTAGTTTCAGACAGGTTATAAATTAGGTTAGTTTCTGATAGGTTATAAATTAGGTTAGTTTAAGGTGTGTTATAAAAAGGTTAGTTTCATTAATTAAAATAGGTTAGATTCAGATAGGTTATATTAGGTTAGTTTAATCGCTAAATAAGGTTAGTTTTAGATAAGTTGAATTAGGTTAGTTTCAGATAATTAAAAAAATAATGTTCGTTTTTAAAAAATTAGTTTATTATTTTATTTTTAAAAATGTTTTTTTTAAAACTGTTAAATCTTCTTTAAAATTAAAATTTATATATTTAAATTGGTAAAATTCAAAGTATTTCACCGAAATTGTATTTTTAACTCGTGTAAAACGCCTTGAAGGTACGGCGGTGGCAACGTACAGCACCGCCTACCAAAGTTAACCTTATCTGGGAACGCTCCAGTATTTAATATATTGTAGTTATTATAGTATTACTAGCCGAATGACCCGGGCAACGCCCGTGTTTTTACCCGATTGAATGTTTTGATTCAAATACTATTTGTTACAATTATAAATTGGCGCCTTGAATAAATGCATATGTTAGTCAATAACTATAGCCTATGTGCTTTATCTGTCTATGTACTGTTGGCTTCCGTAGGCGTCTCTTACAGGGAAAAAGAAAGAGAGGATTCCATTTGGTTATTAACTAATATATGCATTTATTTAAGGAGCGACCCGCTCCAACACAATAATTACATAAACGAAAAGGCGAGTGGGGGGGGGGGGGGCAAAGGTGGCGTGACCGTAGAAACCAATAGGAGGGCGCCATTCCAAAAAAAAAGCAAACGATGACAGAGATGAAAACTGATGACTGATTGCTGATTAGGAGATGAGGAATGACGCTCGTAACTGTATAGTATTATATTTAATATAGTAGCTAATAGTAACAAATATAATTATAAAGTCTAATTAACGACGCGGTCATTGTTTACCGAAAGCCAGAAACCAAAAGATGTATGAAGATGATGATAAAAAGAATAATTATTTTGACCAGTCATTATTTAAATTACTAGACGTATGACCCGGCTTCGCCCGAGAATTCCCCGATTGCAATTTCCCTCATACTGAAAGTACATCAATAATAAATATTAGAAGTGCCATAGAATAGCAATACAGAAGTAACACATAAAATACAAGAAAAAAGTGTGTGTGATGGCAAAAAGTGTTTAGGTATTTGATTTAATTAATATAGTTGATATAATAATATATATTTATATTATATATAATAAAGGAGTTTTAAAAATCGTAAAAAAAAATGCATCGGCCGGGAATCGAACCCGGGCCGCCCGCGTGGCAGGCGAGCATTCTACCACTGAACCACTGATGCTTATAAAAAATGGCCATATTTGGGTATTCATTCCATTTCGGATAACTCCGCGTAAAAAAAAGTTCTTCAAATGAAAAAAAGAAATAGCCAAAAATACTAATCAAAATGTGGCCGAAAATTTTCCTCAGGTTTATAAAAAGCGACATGTAAAATTTGGTACCAATTGGTTCAGTAGTTTTTGAGTTTATCGCGAAACAGACAGACATTGACTTTTATATATTGTTAGGTGTAAGGCCTCCAAAGAGATTACAACCTCCACCAATAGATGGCGCTTTCGCCTGATTCCCTTGCTGGCTGATGTGGGAGTCGCCGACTGCTGTGGTCCTGTTTCCTGGGGAGGTTAACTGTAAATACGCTTTTGTGTTGGCCCCAGGATGTAAAATAATGTTTATAAGATCCACGTTTTCTCCAAGATACAGTATCAGCCGGCGCGAGCCGCACGCAGTTCCGAGGTGTTTCGAAGAGAGAAAACAACCCTCAACGCCGGGTGGAAGCCTGGCCGAACATCCTGCCGAACGTCTTTGGGTGGCCTGCGGGGAAAAAGCTGCAGGGAAGAGCAACGGGAGCCTAAGTGGGTGAACCACGAAGAAGGAAGAAGCGCATCGTCGCAAAGAACCGGTAGGGTCAAGACGCGACAACTGGTGTCAGAAGTGGGATTCTTCCTCGTGGAGGTCACCAGGAGGCTTTTTATTTAAAAGTTTTTTTTTGTTGCTGACAAAGGCCCATTGACGTGAGAGGCCAAGGGATGGCCTCTGAGTAGGACTCGCTGGCCGAGATCGACCGGAGGCTGCAGGAACACCGGGAGGAGTGGGACAAATTAAAGCGCCGAACAGAGGAGGAAAGACTTCGGAGAGAAAAAGAGTTCGAAGAAGGAAGGCGCCGTAGAAGAGAAGAATGGCTTCTGTTGGAAAAGGAAAGCGAAGAGAAAAGGCTTCTCAGAAACAAAGAAATTGAGAAGCTGCTGTCTCAAATGAAGGCCCACTTGCAGAATGAGACAGGTACGGCCGAGACAGCTTTGAATGATGTCAGCGAGGACCGAGCAGAATCCCGAGGACTGGAAGTCAAGCCGGGCCACATGGGGGAATTGCGTGGAGTAGAGGGCCTGATTGAGGAGCCTACTGGACAGACCTTGAATCTGCTTCACGCGGACCCGCAAAGGAAGCGGGGAAAGCGGTGCCGGCGAAAGTGTTAGGTGTAAGGCCTCCAAATGATAACAACCTCCACCAATAGATGGCACTTTCGCCTGATTCCCTTGCTGGCTGATGTGGGAGTCGCCGACTGCTGTGGTCCCGTTTCCTGGGGAGGTTAACTGTAAATACGCTTTTGTGTTGGCCCCAGGATGTAAAATAATGTTTATAAGATCCACGTTTCCTCCAAGATACAGTATCAGCCGGCGCGAGCCGCACGCAGTTCCGAGGTGTTCCGAAGAGAGAAAACAAGCCTCAACGCCGGGTTGAAGCCTGGCCGAACATCCTGCCGAACGTCTTTGGGTGGCCTGCGGGGAAAAGCTGCAGGGAAGAGCAACGGGAGCCTAAGTAGGTGAACCACGAAGGGAAGAAGCGCATCGTCGCAAAGAACCGGGAGGGATCGCGCGCGACAACTGGTGTCAGAAGTGGGATTCTTCCTCGTGGAGGTCACCAGGAGGCTTTTTATTTAAAAGTTTTTTTGAGTTGCTGACAAAGGCCCATTGACGGGAGAGGCCAAGGGATGGCCTCTGAGCAAGACTCGCTGGCCGAGATCGACCGGAGGCTGCAGGAACACCGGGAGAAGTGGGACAAATTAAAGCGCCGTACGGAAGAGAAATGGCTTCTGTTAGAAAAGGAAAGCGAAGAGAAATGGCTTCTGTTGGAAAAGGAAAGCAAAGAGAAATGGCTTCTGCTGGAAAGGGAAAGTGAGGAAAGAAGGCGTCGAAGAAAAGAGGAATGGCTTCTGTTAGAAAAGGAAAGCGAAGAGAAAAGGTTTCTCAGAAACTCAGAGATTGAGAGGCTGCTGTCTCAAATGAAGGCCCACGTGCAGAATGGGACAGGTACGGCCGAGACAGCTTTGGATGATGTCAGCGAGGGCTGGGCAGAGTCCCGAGGACTGGAAGTCGAGCCGGGTCACATGGGGGAATTGCGTGGAGTGGAGGGCCTGATTGAGAAGCCTCCTGGACAGACCCTGAATCTGCTTCACGCGGACCCGCGAATGAAGCGACCCCAGCGGGAGAAACGGTGCCAGCGAGAAAAGCGGTACCGGCGAGAGAAGCAGTGCCCTCGAGAGAAGCGGTGCCAGCGAGAAAAGCGGCTACGGCAAGAGAAGCAGTACCGGCGAGAGAAATGGTCCTGGCGAGAGGAGAGGTCCCGGCGAAAGAAGTGGTCCCGGCGAGAGGAGAGGTCCCGGCGAATGGAGTGGTCCCGGCGAGAGGAATGGTCCCGGGGAGAGAAGCAGTACCAGCGAAAGAAGTGGTCCCGACGAAAGGAATGGTCCCGGCAAGATGAATGGTCCTGGCGAGAGAGGTGGTCTCGGCGAGAAGGTGGTACCAGCATAAGAGGCGGTGCCGGCATGAAAAGCGCCTCGGGCACGAAAGGCGGTACCGATATAAGAAGCGGAGTCGGCATTAGAGGCTGAGTCAGCATGAGGGGTGCCTCCGGCGTGAGAAGCGGTTCCGGCGTGAGAAGCGGTACCGGCGAGAGGAGCGGCTCCGGCGAGAGGGACGGCTCCGGAGAAAAGGGGCAGCTCCGGCGGGAGAGGCTATCCCGGCGAGAAGGACGGCTCCGACATCTGGGCGACGGAAGCGATGAGGCCGGATCGGGACGATCCGCCTTGAGGGGGAGGCAGTGTCACGTGTAAGGCCTCCAAAGAGATTACAACCTCCACCAATAGATGGCGCTTTCGCCTGATTCCCTTGCTGGCTGATGTGGGAGTCGCCGACTGCTGTGGTCCTATTTCCTGGGGAGGTTAACTGTAAATACGCTTTTGTGTTGGCCCCAGGATATAAAATAATGTTTATAAGATCCACGTTTTCTCCAAGATACAGTATCAGCCGGCGCGAGCCGCACGCAGTTCCGAGGTGTTCAGAAGAGAGAAAACAACAACCCTCAACGCCGGGTGGAAGCCTGGCCGAACATCCTGCCGAACGTCTTTGGGTGGCCTGCGGGGAAAAGCTGCAGGGAAGAGCAACGGGAGCCTAAGTGGGTGAACCACGAAGAAGGAAGAAGCGCATCGTCGCAAAGAAACCGGTAGGGTCAAGACGCGACAATAGATAGAGATACTAGGCGAATGACCCGCTTCGCCCGAGAAATCCCTTGGGTGCAATTTCCCTCATACTAAAAGTATATCAATAATAAATATTAGAAGTGCCATAGAATAGCAATACAGAAGTAACACATAAACTACAGGAAAAAAAGTGTGTGTGATGGCAAAAATTGTATTATATTAGTGTTTAGGTATTTGATTTAATTAATATAGTTGATATAATAATATATATTTATATTATATAATAGCGGATGTACCCGGCTTCGCCCGGGTTTTACCCGAGTAAAGGTTTGTCTAACGAACATTTGTTAAAACAATTCTCTAAAAACTTATTTAAAAAATAATATATATATTTTGATAATTTGAAACTCGTAAATTTGAATCTCTCGATAAAGTGAGCATTTTTTCCCGGTCCCTGTGTGCCGTGTCATCCTTAATTTTGTCTTTCCTAATTTTCTACATTACAAAATCATCGTTTTATCTAGTGAAAATTTTTTCCCGGTCCCTTGAAAAATACTCGATAAGTTGAATAAAATCAATATTAATTGGTTCCCTCGGTAAATGGAAGTTAAAGGAATAGTATCTTTGCCTTGGAATTGTATCATTATTCTTGTCTAAAATAAATTGCCGTGTCGATAAATGATAAAACTAACTTTGACTTGTGCGCAAAATTCCCACGCTCTACGGGCGGAGATCAGAGCTTGGTTAAGTGGTTTCGTCAGTGTAGAGGACAAAACGTTCCGTCGGCGGTTTCATGTTCAAGTCTTTCGCGCAGTCTCTTGGGATTAAAAGATTTGCTTCAAGCGAGGGGTGGCTCTCAAATTATATTTAAAAAAAAATGACACGGGATATCATTTTAAAAATCTGCGTAGGGAGCGCCAGCGTGGATATTTCCATTTGTTCGCAAAGGATTGACGACCTAAACCAACTTTTGAATGGCTATGACCTATGGTTATCGTTTGATTTCTACTAATTCACCTGGTTCAAATCACATTAATAGGTACCGCTCAGCAAGAGCAACCTAGTTCATGATAATTGAACAATGAATAACATGTGAAGGTTATTCACATATTAAACAATTTTTAACGCGGGATTCAATCCCGGTTCATGACTGTCGGGAATCGAGCGTGTTACCGTCTCATCCACCGACTTATTTTTATCTACTAATTCAAAAATGAATGGAGGTTAGGTATCAAGCAAATTAAAAGGGAAAACAGGAAACTTTTATCAAGTTGGTATGCTAACAGGACGAAACTATGCAAAAGCTTCTATATAAGTTATTTAATTTTTAGTATCGCATTTATATTTATTCAAATTTTATATTTAAACGATACTCATTATTTATTTTGATTTTTATATATCGTATATATCGTCTTGCACAATTATTTAAACTTTTTAAAATAAAGTACAATACTTAAAATAAAATATGTTTCTTATACAATCTAAAATTAGAAAATAAACTTTTAAATCGGTAACCTCAAGGAGATAGCCATTATAAAGCACTAATATTTGAATGAGTATTACTTAATATATTAGCCCTGAAAGACCCAAGGTCATCAGGCATGGAGCAGACTTTCTGCCAAAACCTAAGCCTATCTCCGTCGCAAGGTGGCGCTGCTTGCGAGTTAAATCTACAAATCTGCAAATAACTCTAAGGATATTCAAGATATTCAAGAAATTATTTTTCAGAAACCTTTGTAAGATTTGTTCTTACGTCCCATTTGAGGACATCTCTATTCTAACCCAGACTAGCTCAGTGGGCTAAAATTTAACACATATACACAAAAAAATGTAACCCACACCAAGGATACACACCTGTTCTGTATTTGATTGTGCATAATAATACCAATACGCCCTTTAGAATATTAACCACAGTAGATTAAATTTTAAACATATACACTCAAAATTTTATAACACACACCAAAGATTTACATGTGATATGTAGTTAATCATGGATGAAGCAGTACCAGCACACTTTTAGAATGTTAAACACAGTAGATTAAATTTTAAACACATATACTCAAATTTTATAACACACACCAAAGATTTACATGTGATATGTGGTTGAATATGAATACCAACACACATTGTTAAATATCCAAACATTAAAGTTTATTCGCCATTATAAAATTTACACTAAAAACATTCTTTATATGTGGATAGTATGAGTAGGCATAAAGAATATTGGAACATTAGATTATCTCATCTTTGCAAATTTTAAATTCCTATAAATAAAATGACTGAGAACCTACTATTTGGTAATTCAACCAAATTACTCCATCTGGATAAAATAATCAATCAAAAATGACTAATATAAAGAAAAAGAAAACATAAAGGTCCACACCTCTATTCGCTATATATATCTTAAGTAGTCAAATTTACCAAAATTTTGATATCTGCCATGGCTTCGCCATGTTTTCTATACTGACCTCTTTATGTCAAAATTTAAGTTGACTTACCGGGTATCTCGACTACATACCTCTTTCCTGATAAGAAAAAAAAATGGATCTGTTCCCTCCGAAAACTTGCTCAAGACTGGTTGGAAGCTCGATAAAGACTAACTCCAGACTGCCGTCCTTTTCAAACAGCGCCCTCAATCTCAATAATTTCTTACAGAGTAATAAAACTTGAATATATAAAATTCTCGGAATATTAAAAATAATAATATTATTATTTTTTTAAAAGAGAAATTAAGGAATAAAAATAATATTTCTATTATTTTTTTATTTAAAGGATAAATTATGAGATAATAAATATACTTGCTCAACTTATGAGAAATCAATTTAGAATAAAATAAATATTAACGAAAATGTAAATTTATCTTTCTTATCGAGAGATAATTTAGATTAGCAATTTAATCAAATAAAATTTAAGATGCTTGCCCCTCTGAGAAATTTATATACTAATTTCTTTTTTAAGAAATTCTAAAAAATACTAAATATGCCCAATCTATCAAAATGTGATGTCATAAGTTATATACAAAAAATTAAAAGAAGGAAGAAAGAAAAGGAAAAAGGAGGTGAAGAGATGGTCTGGTTTAACAAAGAAGAATGCTCGACGTCCTTTTCTTTCTTGTCGAGGCAGCTTCTCCATTGTCCACCAGCTTTCCATTTACACTGTGGGTGAATTTTTTTAGGCATAGATGGCATTTCCAGCCTTCTGGTGTAGATCCTGCGCTGGACCTCTTCGCAATGGGTTCCAGGATCCTTGGGCAAGGCTCGTGTCATCTCCACCTTTCCATTGTCCACCAGCTTTCCATTTACACTGTGGGTGAATTTTTTTAGGCATAGATGGCATTTCCAGCCTTCTGGTGTAGATCTTGCGCTGGACCTCTTCGCAATGGGTTCCAGGATCCTTGGGCAAGGCTCGTGTCATCTCCACCTTTCTGGTGTAGATCTGCGCTGGACCTCTCTGCAATGGGTTCCATGATCCTTGGGCATCGTCGGCGACCGTGGTGGGGTCTCCATCTGGACACCAAACACTTCCGGCGAGCCACTGTATATATATATGATGTAAATGTTTACATCTTTGTTGGGTCTGTTTGGTGGAAAATCTGGCCCAACAATTCCTCCCCTGCCAGAGTAAAACAAAATGTGTTTATTCCAACTCAGATCTGTTCTTACTCTATGAGAAATATGAAATCGGGAGAAATGCATTTTTTTTTATGATACCAGTATGCAATCACCGACACTCAGGCAAAGGGGAAACAAACGGGCCATGGAACCTGGGACAGGTTAACTCATCGTAATTACTGAAGGAAATTCTACCCTACCATTTAATGGGCAATGCACTAAGCCCATCTTGCACTGTTTGTACGTCAGAGGGTCTTGACCCAGGTGTGAGGTGAGCCTACACGTTCTCAGCCGTAGTCCCTATGGGTGGAGATGGGGGGTGGTCTAAGCACAGATTCTGTACACACAGATTCTTAGTCCATCCTAGGTAAACATAATTATTAAGGGCGCCAAGGAATTGTGCGTGTTAATGTAGATATGTACAATTCCTAAAACATATCATAAAAATTCTTTATTTAGCTATAGATAATGGGGTACATGAGGTAATTTCATAATACGAAAAAAAAAACAAAAGAATGATTATATAAGGTTATATAGGGCAAAAGAAATTAAAAGTGATATATAAGATTAAATAATAACAACAATATAGTAAATAACGAGGGGCATGACATATACCAAAAAAAAAAAATTGAATGAACATGATATATATACATAGAGAAGAAATGGGGTTGATATAGGGGATATAAATGATAAACAAAATATATATGCTGTGGTGAGATTTCTCATTCAGTATATTTGGTTGAAGATGGTAACAAGGCTGCTACCGAAATGTCACACGCCACCTGCTTATTAGGACTTGGTCCCGTTATCTTGTGTCCACAATCCATAATCCAAATTGATTGTGCCTTACATATATATATATATAGATATACAGTCTACTCTCGTTATAACGCCACCATCTGGATTTTGCAAAAAAGCGGCGTAAGGCGAGGGTGGCGTTGTATCGAACACGTTTGAAATGTGAAATTTAAAGATACAATAAATCATTTATAACAATTACTAATAACAATTTATATTTAAATCAATATATAGAGTGCAAAACCGGCATTAATTGATTAATATGACAAATAGAAAGAATTAATTTATAATTTATTCATTAAAAAGTAATTAAATTTTCTTGAAGAAGTCTGTGATCACAACTTGTGTTTTCTCTCCCTCACTTATGCCATAGACACGGTGTAACAAATCCGCCGATAGATTGACGTCGTCAGATGTTGCTCTCTTGGAGTGCTCAAGAAACAACAATAGTGATACTGATACTAGACTCTTGGAATGGGTATTTAGATTAACTATGGACAGAAGCTTTGAGGTTAGTAGAATTTCACATACAATTATAAATATACTAGCCGAATGACCCGGGCAACGCCCGTGTTTTACCCGATTGAATGTTTTATTCAAATACTATTTGTTACAATTATCATATTAGTTACGTATTGTGGACGTGTATAGTTGACAAACATACATACATACATACGCTGACTTTTATATATATAGGGATAATAATATAAATGAGTTTTAAAAATTGTAAAAAAGAAAAAAAATGCATCGGCCGGGAATCGAACCCAGGCCGCCCGCGTGGCAGGCGAGCATTCTACCACCGATGCTTATAAGAAATGGCCCTATTTGGGTATTTATTCCATTCACAAAAGCAAACGATGACAGAATTGTTGATGACTCTGATACTTGTATTTATAATTATGTTAGCATAATGAATTAGTCAGTATTCCCATGGTCTCCAGCGAAGAGGTGTGAATTGACTTTTTGAAAATATACATAATTATAAAGATAGAAGCTTCTATAGAAATAAATAAAATAAGCCGAAATAGCTCAGTTAGGAGAGCGTTAGACTGAATATCTAAAGGTCCCTGGTTCGATCCCGGGTTTCGGCATCTTTTTTTAATTTTTAAATTTCATCCGTGACAGAGGCCAGGAAAGACGGTCGTGACTATATATTATTTATAAATATATAATATAATATATAATATTTCTATCGCAGTAAGGGCAGTAAAAATTGTTTAACTTTCAAAAGAATCATACGCTTCTATAATAGTTTCCAATTTTCATAACAGATGGCGCGCAAATGCTTTTTATGTAATAAGGTGCTATCATTGGATAGCTCAGAATCTTGAATTCCAAGTTAAATGTTTTGTTCTCGTTTTTTCACCAGTTTTTAGAATTATTTTATCCGATCGTTAATATGACCTTATCATAGACTTCTGAATATTTAATTCCATATTTTCCATCTGATTTTGTTTTCAAATGAATCATAAATTGCGTTAAAACAGATGGCGCCTTAATTCATAATGTTCATATTAAGTCTAAATGAACTTTACTTGTTGTTTGCGGAAGAGCAGCGCTCGAAGCATGTTTAGGAATTTATAAATATTTGTATTTCTACTGTACTTAAGCTTATGTTCATAGTTGTTTAAAATCCCTTTTCCAATAGTTTATCTTCAGTATTACTATAAAATAAAAACAGGAAAATACAAAAATTAAGCGGGGGTGGTAGATTAAACTGACAAAACCGCCAAGTAGATTCACAAATGATGAACCAGGCCCTCCCATTAGTTTTATCATTGCGGTAGATATACTAGAAATTTAGTTGTTTTTAAAATGATCATAGGCATCATAAATAGTTGAAATTTCCTACAAATGAATATATTGTATTATTTTAGGTCCATACGATTTGTTAATTTGTTCCTTGATATGATTTGAGAAGTTTATGATAGAAACATTTCTAGGCGAAGCTGACCTAAAATATATAAAGGCCCCTCCTCTCTCTCCCGTCAAAAAAGATACAATAACTTTGCTATATATCTATTAACCATTTTATTCAATCTAGCAGACTCTGGTGGGGGGTCAATGCCACAATAACATCTTTGTAAAATTCAGAATGTCACCAGGAGACCATGGTTTGGTTTATGGCTCTCGGCAGTCTAGGTAGAGCTTTGATTTCATGTTATCCGCAAGGGATGCGTAGAATTTATCCAAAAAGTTATTCAGCGCTCTCAAAGTGGTTAGTTAATTCTATGGGTGAGATATATATGTAAATTTGTCACTTAACCGAGAGAGAGAGCCTGCAAGGTTGATGAGGCATTCAATCAATAAAGGCATAGTTCTGGCGTCTATTTTGATGCAAAATGCGACGTTTATTTTTTGCTAAATCTAGTATATGATTGAGGGTCACCAAGAGTTCGAAAATGGCACTGAATTTAATGAAATCTTTCAACGTCATATAATCAAGGAAGGGCCATGGTACATCAGTGGGGAATCCTCCCATCGGTTTAGCCAGTTCAAGCTCCAGACCGTTCAACTATTGTTATAGATGGATTCTATCATAGTTTGATTTTGTTCAAGAATACTGGATATATTTTGGGGCTAAGCTGATAATGTTATTTCCTTTTCTTTTTAAAGTTATAATTGTTTCTGTAACTCTATTTATGTGATTACTTGGTGTTTATTGATTTTTTTCAGCAAGGATGGTTTATAGCATTTAATGTAATCATTTTATCTCATTCAAAGTCCATGCATCACCAGACCAGGTCATGAATATTTTCGCAAAGGGTTTCCACGCCACCCAGGAGGTACCTGCTCAGCGCGTTAGCCTTTGTTTATAGTGGCGCTTCGCCTCCGTAGAAGCCCTATTCCACTCTTCTGGCACAACCAGAGCATCCAACTCGCTCTCGGCCGAGCTGATGGTCCAGGCCCTGCCAGGAACTGGTCTGCCGATGCTATGGACTCCGTCTCAAAGATCAAAGAGTCGGGGGAGAGGAAGACAAAGCCTCAATATCTGAGGAAACAAGTAAATTCGGACAGAGTCTCAAAGCAGACCCGCCTCCACCTCAATTCCCAACCGACTGGCCCATTGTTGGACTGTTGGAAACGAAATTTTTATAGCGTCCTAAAAATTCAATATATTAATATTTATATGAAATAAAAAATAATATGTACCTTATTAAATTATATATTATCTGTTTGAGATATATTTAAAATAATCTCCATCATTTGAATTCAATATGAAATAGAATTTGGAACAATAAGAATATGACTAAATTTTTTACTTCAATAACCTCAAAAATAATAAAGAAATATTATTCAAACATTTGTTATTTATATAAAATGCTTTGAAGCTTCGAATATGTATATTTTAAAATATATAAAATGATGAAATGCGGAAAAAAATTGATCAAATTCAGACGTTTGCTCTCTCATTTTGCATTATCAAATATCAGTTGTCTTTTATACTTCACTATGAATATGCCTTATAGAGGAATACAAATAAAATTTACTGTCTATTCTCGATTTGAGACTGAGCTATGGGACTCGAAATTTCTGATCCTAAACACAGTTAGGTCTTATTCCAGTGATCACCATAATCCTCATATCGCTGATATACACTGGTCCGCAAAATTAAAGGAACAACATATTTTTCATTTATCTCAAATTTTATTGAACATATATCTATGAAATGTTATAGGCAAATTATTATTCCATTATTAATTAGAATACCCGAAATCAAAGAATTCTAACCCATATTTTATGCAAATTAAGCCGCTCAAGCAATGATCTTCTTGCAGTCCGTGCATAAATATCTTGGATATTGTTGTTAATATGGGGGTGTGATCGCTTTTTAACTGATAGGCAGGCTCTACATCGGTGACCCATACTAATAATTAGGGAGTTTATCAGCTCCTGTGGAATCAACGCCCACTCTTGTGTTAAAGGCTGTTTCTAGCTCATGAGTGTTTCTAGGAGGGGGTTGGAGGGATGAGATCCGCCGTCTTAGGTTGTCCCATACATGCTCAATGGGATTTAGGTCTGGGGATCGAGCTGGCCAATTCATCCGAGCAATTGCATGGTTTTGGAGAAAAGTGTTGACCACACCAGCCCTATGTGGACGGGCATTATCATACATTAGAAGAACGTTTTCTCCCATTTCCAATGCTTGAGGCATCACATATGCTGCCAAGATCTCGTCCCGATACCTCTGTCCAGTCAGGGTTCCTTGCCGAAAAATATGGAGTGCTGTGCGAACCGCCCAAGCCCAGACCATAAAACCTTGGCTTCTGTAGGGATCCCTTTCAACCATATTCCAGTAGAGTTGCAGCACAGTAGAACAGTGATTCGTTGCTTCATCCTTTTACTAGTTTTCATCTTTGTGAGCAAGTGTTCGGTCAGGAATGAACTGAAAAAAATAATCCTGTTTCGTCTGCATTGTATATGTTGGTTGGGTCATATCCGGAGTTGGCCAGCATACTGTTCAAATTTGTAAGGTGTTCATCAATGATAGCTGGAGAAATCGATGCGCCTTCCCCACAGAGCCGTCGTTGCGAAATATGGAATCTCCCTTTAAATCGCTGCAGCCACCCACTGCTGTACGTGAAATTTTCTGGTACGTCCAACTGCTCGCCAAGTTTTTTTGCCTTTTCTCTTAGGAGGTCATCAGTAATAATAATGAGTAATAATAATATTATTGGCACGCTTTTGGGGTAAACCAGTTGAAGAGAGCGTCTTCCAAGTCACTAAATTTCCCGACTCTTTGTCTCTTTGAAGAACCAACAATATAATTTTCCCACTTCTCAGCCTGAGTGAGAATATCACGGACAGTTGTTCGTGGAAGTGAGAAACGCTCTCCAATCTCATTCTTCGACATTCTTGCCAACTGGCATATCTCCTTCTTTTCAATGGTGATCGACTCCAGTTTCACTTTTGGGAACTCATGATACGACAATAAGGTTGTTGTGTTGACGTTAGCAAAGGATGAAGCGACTGTGTATGTCCCAGGCACAAGCAGGAAAAGGGTCTGCTGGCTGTTCACACACAATCTGTTGTGTCAACAGCAGGCAAAGTCCGGGGGCGGTGGCGGAAAAAAAAGACAGGAAAAGGGAAATGGGGGATGAGGGACGTTGTGAGCGGCGCTATAACGAGTGGTTTTTGCTACTTGGGATACGAAAAATCAGCGGCGGAAGGCGAACAGCGAGGGAGTGGCGTTATATCGAGAAAAATACATTGATGTCGATTGGGGGCAAAACGAAAAAGCGGCGTAAGGCGAGGGTGGCGTTATATCGAGAGTAGACTACATGAATATAATAAGGAATGATATATGATATATGATAATAATGAGTATATATAATAATAATAAACGCGTAGATAGGCACTGAGGGTCTAGGTCATTTCACTAGTATTTCAATTCTATATGTAATATCTAACAAAAGAAAAACTTGTTCTTACCAACTTGTCACTGGGAGTGTTTGTCTGGCGTGTTCCCCGCCTCTCTTAATCCAAAAGAAAACATATAAGGGGAGGAAATCCTGGTCGTCAGTACATCTCAAAACCAGATTACTTCCAAATTACCTTACCTGTGGTTGCAATCTCTCCTATCTTTGTTTTAGCTGAACGTTGATTGCTAACCCCTACTATACATTGTTTAGCTTATCTATAGAATGTTTACTCATATTTTTTTTGACCAACAAATCCACTTTAATAAAATACTTAAATTAATTCTAAAATAAATCAAGATGATTAACAACCTAGGTTTAACTTATACCTTATGATATATCTTCCCACTTGAGGTCTTAATAACTCTTTGTCCAAAAAATAAAATAATAAACTTATTGCTCTGGGCCATTTCACAGCCAAATCAAAATTGATATTTAATCTTCTTAAAAAAAAAATTCTTCCTTCTCAAGTCTGGAATACTGTATTGGCTTGTTCTGGGCAATCTGCTTCAGAGGTTCATTTAGGTGTCCTACTAATTTAAAATTTATCTTAACATAGAACGAGTTATTCTCGTGAAAAAAAAATCTACTTATTAACTGGTATTTAGACTTGAACTCGTTCTAACTAAACGTATGGCAGACTATAATCTTTAATTAGGTGATTAACCTTTGCTAGCCTGGGGCGATATAAAACGCAAAGGAATCTGGACAGTCCAGATGTCACTTTGCTAACTGGTACCTAAAAATCTGTAGACGGAATCGCCTCGTCTAATCGTAATTTGTCTCTTACACGCTCTCTCATTGTTAACTCTCATTAGAAACCCCCATTAGACTATGACTTAAAATCAAGGAGTTATAGGGACTGTTCACCCAGCACGTGTTTCAAGTTTTCTGTCATGGAGGGTTGGTTCCAAGCTGCGCAATATATAGAGGAGCTTCAAAGCGCCGAACCTTCCCAACCTCCCGTCTGAATCACCCTCATCTCAGCCACGCTTAAAGCGTCGTAAACTACGATGTCAGATCGGTTATCCGAGGTTTGTCGCTGTACACTTAGCTTGCGACATCGGCAACTAAATCCCCCACCTAGCACAAAGTTCACCTGATACCTCTGCGTTCCCTCTAAAGAGGAGAAGTTTTGTGGGCTTTCTGGGTCTGATCATAACCTCCCACAACCTTCCAGTCTGAGAATCGAGACATGATCATTATCTACGATTCTTAGAATCAAGTTGATGTAATGAAATAGAGTAACTGATTATCCTAATAAAAGAAATCAATACTTACACTCCTCTAAAAGGAGACCTAACAAATGGAGCGGATATTTTCCTATCAATAGAGTTGTACAGTCCTGTGAGGCTATCGACCCTAACAAATAAAGAAATCAAAATCAAAATCGAACCTATTAGATTCCCTAACCCTATTCTAAAGTAATTTTGGTCTAACAGTATAATAGTTTTTTTAACCTTCTTCTACATTTATTCCTCTTCACATTCACACAAAAAAAAATTTTCAGTCACTGAGGGCATTCATCCTAAGGTTAGAAGCTGTTATAGACGCCAAAACACTCAATTATTTCTATCAAATAGACCCTAACAATAATAAAATCTTCTAGGACCAGACGTGAAATCAAATAAAGTTACTTAATTAAAACAAAGTGGGGACTAAAGCCCTATTAACTTAAATAAATGCCTCATACAAACTCTATATAACAATTATCTATACATAGATAAACATTATTTATACTTAAACAAATTAATAAAAATTGATTGTTAACAATCAAATGCTGAAATCTAACCTATCTTTAAAAGTGTGCGTCTAACAGTTTGAAATCCTCTTCTTATCTTGACACGTGGTGTCTAAACAAAACAAATAATCAAACTAGCACTTAAATTGGAGCGAATTGAACCTCGAGCATTTACCTCATTTGCCAAAATATCATGGGTTTACAAATGCTTGCCAATCCTACTTCCCATATAAGGTTATTGCCGTCTTCTCTTTCCCTGCTATTCAGCTAAACCCCTCCTTTGGAACATAGGCGTTTTCCATAACCACTTGCTCTGGGGTTTAACAACAGAGATCACTTGTTATCCTAACAATATTAACTCTTAGACCACAACTGCTTTACACACTCTCATTAGAAATTCTCTTTGGGCTGTATTCTGGACCTATGGAATTAGAGGGTGTCTAGTTTTAACCCAAACGCATATTCCGAGCTCACCCATAGTGAATATATTACAAGCACAGCAGATATCTAGTGCGTCTAAGTTCCTTTGCTGTTCTAAAGTTGGACCATAGTTCAAAACCTTAACAAAAATTAGAACAAAATAAAATTGTTAAACCTTTAAGTCTTAAATCACAACCTGCCTTTAATACAGGATTGTGGCTTTAATAAACATAAAATAAAAAAGAAAACTGAAAACCCTTAGATTCACTTCCTAACATTAAGCTCAATAAAAAAAATGAAAACCCCTTTACAATGACATTTAAATCTAAAACCTAGGTTGTATAAAAAAAAACTGAAGTCCCTTTAAAACCACATTTTAAGGTCTTCAATCACTTCCTAATACTTCATACCATGATCAAAAATTTAGCTAAACTCAGTACACATTCTATGGATTTACTTATTGGCAGCCTGGGCATGATTTACAACCCAGTGGGCTTCTTGACCCTGGTCGACGGCGTATTTCAGCGCCGCCAACATTGTCACCAATTGTTCTATTAACTACCCCTAGCGGGTTTCTCAAGATTGTCGTCTCTTGTGGTTCCCCTGGTCCTACAGTGGACGAAACTGTAGCATAAAAATAAGGAGAAACTAAATTCCTTAGCTCGCATCCTAACAAGGTTGTGAAAGCTCTTTCAACTATGTACTACACTAAAACGAGGTTGTGACAATTCTACACTAGGAGAAGACGAAAAACCCAAGATATCGTCCATGTAGTGAGAATGAAGTCCTACCACGACCCCGAAGTACAAGAACAGATTGCCCAGGGTCATGTGACCGACTAGTAAACAGCGGGACGCTGTTTCTCTTGTGGAGGGAGTGATGTCAGGAGGACAGCGTTTCCTGGTATTCCCTCTTATCTGGAGCCGACCGGTCGGGGTAAACAGTGGCGTCACGTGGGAGGAGGAAATACCTGAGTTCCCCCCTCTTGCTCTAACTGCTGGGTCGATTTGGCTCATGTAAATAGTAACTCTTACTTTATATCTAAAATCTCTCATATAACCCATTAAATAAAACGGTGTAAAACGGTGTACTATACAAGGATAAGGTTGTGAAAACTTCTTACAATGACACACTAACATTAAACAGGTTGTGAAAATTCTTTTAAAGATGGACTAACATTAAAACACGGTCGTGAAACAGTGTACCACACAAAGATGCGGTTGTGATAACCTTTTCTAATGACACACTAACATTAAAACAAGTTGTGAAAATTCTTTTCAACGACGTATTACACTAAAACGAGGTTGTGACAATTCTTAAAGAAAAAAAAAAACGATATACTAACACTGAGATAAGGTTGTGAAAATTCTTTAAAGATGAACTAACACTAAAACATGGTTGCGAAACTCTCTACAATGACACATAAACACTAAAACAGATTGTAACAACTTTTTAAAGACGACACACAAACACTAAAACAGGTTGTGAGACTCCTTAAAGATAACACACTAACATTAAAACAGGTTGTGACAACCTTTCAACTGTGAACTAACATTAAAATCGGTTGTGAAACAGTGTACCACACAAAGATGCGGTTGTGGATAACCTTTTCTAAATGACACACTAACATTAAAACAAGTTGTGAAAATTCTTTTCAACGACGTATTACACTAAAACGAGTTGTGACAATTCTTAAAAAAAAAAAAAAACAAAAAAAAAACGATATACTAACACTAAGATAAGGTTGTGAAATTCTTTTCAACAATCATTCATCACTAGAGTACACATTGTAACTTAAAATAAAAGAAAACTGAAGATTATTAAGATTCATTATGACACTTTAGACAGACTGTGGCTTAAGATAAAAGAAAAACTGCAAACTCTTTAAGGTTCACTATACACTCCGACAAAATTGTAATTAAAGTAAAAAGAAAAACTGAAAATACCCTAAAGTTCATCTTTACACTAAGACAAGATGTAGCTTATAATAAAAAAACTGAAAACACTTCGAATCACTTCTTATCATTAAGAACAAGGTGTTGTTAAAAAAAATTGAGTAACTCTTCAAAATCATATACCAACACTAAACAAAATATACTGGATATATATATACTGGGCTTATTCAAGTAACTTAGTGTATACTGTTAATGAATTTTAGGTAAGCCAGCCCATACTAGCTCTCAGTGCCATGTTTTTGTCCTATTTACAACTACTCTTTAACGTTGAGCGCACATTCTCCTATCAATCTTTATCCCCTATTTACAAACTCTTTATCACTTTCCCTCGATTATTTCTCTTTCAACACTTTCTACAATTCCCTCGTGTCGATTTTCGACATGCTTCGACACCTTTCTAACACATCTTTCTTTCATCGCTTTCAGCACATTTCAACGCTTTTTCTTCGTCTTTCTATACTTTACAACACCTTTCAATATAGTTCAGCGCCTCTTTATCCTGTCTCTAAAACGCTATTCAACCTTCTTTCATCCCTCTGAGTTTCCTCGAAACCCGTCATCGGGAATTGGATCCCGATCTATTATCATTCTTCATTTTGAAGCCATTCTGGTTTCTATCCCCTCCCCTGCCAGCTCTATACTAAAGTCTGACATTCGTTCAGGGCGAGAGCTACCGCAAAATTTCGAGGAAAATTCCAGAGAACCAGTTTTCACCCCCCCAATCTCCCCTTAGAGGAGATAAGCTCTTCCTGGATGTATTGAAACGAGCTGACTATGGTAGCCTACTAATAAAGGCGCTGTTCTCTCTGCCTTTACTGCGTATCAGAATGAACTATTAATTATTACTATTGTAATATTATTCTGACAGCCTATGATCTCTGAGCCCTATACACACTACGGCGCGGTAGTCACTTTGTTAACAACAAAAGAAAATCCATAACATTATAGGCCAGTTAAAACGCAATAAAGTTAGATAAATAATTTACTTCAACCAAATGAAATAGGGCAGCCTTATCATGGAAATTGGAGATATATATGTACTGAAGTCAGTTGCCCTGTAACTCGAATGTTTGTGCCTAATGGGTTACACCTAATTGCTAATATAAAGAAATTCTGCTCAATTTTATCTTTCCCATTCAAACATAATGAAGTTTTATAAAAATGACTGCTTCTTTTACAGTCTTCCATCATATTGTTCCTTTCCCTATTCCAGCCGGAACTCTTGTTCACTACACGGTGGTTCAAAAAAAAATACTGTCAATGGCAGGCTAACCTTCTTACGCCTTTGATGATATCGTGTACTTTGTCTTGACCTGGTTTAATGCAGCACGCTTTCCTATCGGAATCTCGTTAGGATACGGAGTTGTACATTTAACATATATATATTGTAATGGTATCAAAGATTTGTCTCGTTAAGACTTGGCTGTCGCAGTGATTTCTCGTGGCGTGACAGAGGTGAACCGAGCCTAGACACACCGAGCAGGTCCGAGTTGGCACAACCATATCTTGCGCAGGTTGACCTGGCATGTCGATTAGCTGATTT
Organism: Cordylochernes scorpioides; assembly: GCA_030710605.1. Classification (NCBI taxonomy): domain Eukaryota; kingdom Metazoa; phylum Arthropoda; class Arachnida; order Pseudoscorpiones; family Chernetidae; genus Cordylochernes; species Cordylochernes scorpioides. The sequence goes on along the minus strand of CP092879.1, from coordinate 11,193,504 downwards.
TGGAAGATCTGAGCGAATCAGGTGCATCAGCCTGGCAGATGGATAGATATAGAATAAATCTCTATATTTTATAAATGATGCATATATTTCCGTTGATTTCTTCACATATTACCACAATGACTCCCTCTTCAACTGGTTTATGTCATGTGGTTCTTGCGCGCGGAGGCGCCCATTGGGATATTGTTGTGTATCGTTTTCCGGCTCACGTCCACCTTCGTGAGCATCTTAAACCCTATTAAATAATGTACAATCTTGTAGGCAAAATCACATGCTCCGACATCCACAGTTCAAGACTACGCAAGATACCCTCCTAGTTTTCAAGGCCTATTCCCGACCCCTCAGAAATGTAGTCTCTGCTACTGGTTACCAATGTCTAATGTCACTTTTCATGAAACTACGAAAGCCAATGTCGAAACGGGTTTTAGGTCTGTTGTGATGCTGTAATCCTTTCCTTTGTTGCTGGCTTCTGCTGCCAAATACTCTGAAGTTGGTGGAGTAGATAAAGGCTTCTGGAAGGGCTTATCAAACCAGTCAAGTGCAAACATACACGAGGTGTTATACCCTCTATCTCTGTTTGTCTAAGATTATCTATAGTCATATTTTGGTGAACTGCTAAGTTCTTATTTCAAAATAGAGTTACTAATTTCCAAGGACGTAGGTTATAATAAAAAGGTGATTTCGTTCTGTGGCTGGAGTTATAGAAATGGAACAACAAATCTCATTACTTTCACAAAAATGGAAGCCTTTCCCACTAAGTTCTGCAATATGGATTATTATATCATAAAATCTCCATTAAATTGAATACTAAATGACTAAACAATAGAATATAATTGCACCTATAAGTGGGAGAGATAAAATTATATGCAGTTATTATTGTAATGTGCGTGACATATGCAAAAAAAAAATACAATCAAAGATGACAAAAAATTATACTATCTAGTTGTTCGATTTTTTTTTTAAACTGTTGTCCAAGTCCACCAAAGAAAGTTTGTCACACAAATATTTATGTGGAAATTTGCATCAGGAAGGGAGATGGGAAGGTGGTGAGATTCGACGCTTGAAGGGTTATACTAACAAGGAAAACAATTCTGGCTTTGTGATACTGGTATGCAAAATATTGTAATAAAAGAAATTTGCAAATCTAAATATATAATTAAATATTGGGCGGATTCTGCCCACAGATGCCAAAGAAATAAACCCAGTAAATCAATATAAATTCAGTTGTCCTATTTACAAAGAAATAAAGCCCAGTAAATCAATATAAATTCAGTTGTCCTATTTACAACCTAAATACTTTAAAAGAAACGTACAGAGAGATAGCGAATTACACCCATTCTGGGGAATATACATCCTTCTAAATCTCGGAGGGTTAATTCCAAAAAAAAATTGCACCTTCATATAAGGTTAACAAATTAAAAAAAAATCAAAATGCTGTTCTTACTTCGTGTACGTTATCGGGAATTCATATATAGTTGGAGGCAACATGGATTGAAAGTCGGTCGCCGGGTGCGTCACTTGACCGCCATCTTGGAAATTTTTTATCGTGATTGAATCGCCACGCAGACATCGTGAATTATACTATACAAAAAAAAAAAGACAAATTCAACGGTTTAAAGAAGCAAGCAAAAACTATACGCTGTCCAAAATATCAGGGTTAAACTTCAAAAGAAAAGTGCATATTCATATAAGGTTAACAAATTAAAAAAAAATCAAAATGCTGTCTTTACTTCGTGTACATTATCGGGAATTCATATAGTTGGAGGCAACATGGATTGAAAAATCGGTCGCCGGGCGCGTCACTTGACCGCCATCTTGGAAATTTTATCGTGATTGAATCGCCACGCAGATATCGTGAATTATACTATACAAAAAAAAAAAAAAGACAAATTCAACGGTTTAGAGAAGCAAGCAAAAACTATACGCTTGTCTAAAATATCGGGGTTAAATCTTAAAAGAAATGCACATTCATAAAAGTCACCAAAAAAATATCAGATATGTTCTATCTCGTGTACACTACCGGGAATTTATATTGACCGTTACTCACAAAAGAAAAATGATTGTTACATAAAATAAACTAACATGGGGTATCACGACGCATGAAATGCCAGAAGGAAAAATATTTGTAATAAAAAACCTAAGGTTGCAATAATCTAAAATGCATACAATTATATAATATGCCGATTACAAATGTTGAAAAAAAAACAGTAAATATGTATAAATTAAATTAATACTTCTAAATACCGAAAGTAGAGTTGATAATCGGGATTATCTCTTGAACCCATGATACGCAAATATTTGTGAGATGTAGATAGATAAGTAAACAAAAAGATAAAATTGCGAGATGGATAGCTGAAATATAAAATTAAAAATATATAAAGTAGTAAGTGAATAACACACACAATATTTAATTGTTTAGTAAAAATCAAACTGCTAAAGTCATAAAGGCGTTTCGCCTTCCCATAACCAAGAGAATGAAATAAAATATGGAGATTGTCTCTGGATACATCATATCTATCCAATACCTGCTTTTGAAGAGGAAAAAAAAAATCGGTAAGTATGCATGTCTAAATGCGAAAGGAAATTAAAATAAATAATGCAGACTCACTAAAAGTTGCTAAATATAATTATATACATGATACCAATAAATACTGCTGTATCACTTAATAATTAAAATGGGCATGACTGAGGGAAATTATTCTTTGACTAAATATAATGTATTCCAGAAAAATAAAATTCAAACCCATTCTAGAAGGCGAGACCTACAAGATATATTATGAAATACATGGATTACAAGAAAATGAAATAAATAAAATCCTGTGGATAGGTGGACGTTAAATGAATCCAATTGTCAATCCAAAATGCATGATATGCTAAAATTTTGTAATAAAAACTTAATGTTGCAATAATCTAAAATATATAGTTGAAATCATGCGGATTTTACACATAAATGTTAAAAATAAAATCCCAGTAAATAAATACAAATTCTGTTGTCCTATCTCATGGGCACTACCGAAAATTTATATTAACTGTCCCATATAAAATGATCATTACCGAATAAAAATAACTGAAAACATTCATAAATTAAATAAACCGCATGACATATGCACTTTAGATAAGAAAATAGATGCCCTAAATTATTATATTGATAACGCTAAATACCATAAAGAAGAGAGGACAAAGGGCACAATTTAATAAACCCCAAAAAAAAAAATATCTTCAGACTTATCGAGTGGAAATTCTGTTGGATGGAAATAATCAAAAAATAAAATTATAAACTTGGCATAAAATAATTCGCATTGATTTTTTTATAATTCAGGAGGTAATGATGAAAAACTAAAGAAAAGATGGAATATATAAGACGTGAAACCTTCCCGCAAGAGCGGGGAGGATAGCAAAAACTGACCTTTCAACTCAGATGCTCGCAGTGAACTGAAACCCTAATTGTTTTTCTTCTTCCCGCCTATAGTGAAGACATGTGTTTGACACATGTCCACCCAAATACCTCCATTCTCCATAGCTTACCCCCTCGAAAACATCTTGCACGCACATCTGTTGTTTTTCACGTCCATCATTCCACCCTCTACAGATGTGGTCCCTGCCC
>CP092879.1:11153928-11189803 GCA_030710605.1 Cordylochernes scorpioides | reverse complement strand
TTTCCGGCACTAATTAATGAAATATCAAAGAATAGGTATATAGCGATATTTGGATTCCACAAGACTATATCCCGGAAAAAGGCCACACAGTGTTCTCCCCATCCCTTGTGAACTGGCGAATCCTGTATAGGGCGAGAGGCCCTAAATAAAGGCTTTGTTGTTTGTTGTTGTTGTTGTAATTTTATTCTTCTTGACTCCTTTTTTTTTTGTATTGGATGTAAGAAGTTTATAAATCTCCAATGCTACATCGTGGATCTGGAGCAGAAAGAGGTGGAATATAGGTCACATCTGTTGCAGTAATCAATCTTGAAACAGGAGGTACAACTCACATTTCCCTATTTCCATCAAATATATCCAAGACAGTAGAACCTTTCTTTAAAGGGCAACTAATTGCAGGGCCAAAGAGTCCTTTAGCGAGAGGTGTCGTCTTACTGGGAGAGCTGCTATTTAATAAAAAATGGTCGTTTTGGTGATGAAAACTGTCCTTTGTAGAGAGGTATCTTCTAGTAGGAGAGTCCCCTTATGGAGGCTCTACTGTACGACTCAACAATCTTATTTACAAACCTCTATTTTATTGGAACAATCCCATCAATCCTTTCAACATCAACTAAGTAAGAAATGATCGCGAATAATTGAAATCATGATAAAGTACAAACACACAATTTGGATTATAGATTGGAAACAATTAGAAATGTTGTTATAACAACAGTTACTGAAAGTCACTCATTATTTATTTATTTGGTCTTATTAACCTTATGTTTCCAATTGAAATCATTATAAAGTGCAACTACTTTATTTCAACACATACTTATAATTTGATTTTTTTTTTCAAATCCTAACCAAATTTATCAAACAAATAATTCAACACTTTGATAAGGCACAATTTGGATTATAGATTATAAACACAAGGTAATAAGACCAAATCCAAATAAATAAATAGTGTGTGACGTTTCGGTAACAGCGTTGTTACCATCTTCAGACAGTAAATTCAGTACTTTTGTCTGAAGATGGTAACAACGCTGTTACCGAAACGTCACACACTATTTATTTATTTGGTCTTATTACCTTGTGTTTAATTCAACACTTTGTTTTCATATTTTTGTTGTGTTGAAGAGTGGTCTGGAATTAGAAGAGAATTTCACAGAACGGGATGAAATGGCATTCACATGATGGCCGCCAACCTAGTGGAACCCGATGATGAAGTTGTTTTAACTACAAAATAAATATTTAAAACTATTATAGACGCGTATGATTCTTTTAAAAATTAAACAATTTTTTTACTGCCCTTACTGCAATGGAAAATTAATGGGAGGGCTTGGCTCATCATTTTTCATTGCAGTAAGGGCAGTAGAAAATTGTTTAATTTTTGAAAGAATCATTTGTGTGTTTATAATAGTTTTAAATTATCATAACAGATGGCATGTTAATATATCATAAAATAAATATTCAATGAAGTTTCAAGAGCAGAATGTCTTAGGACTCTAGGTTATGATTGAGAAAGCACAAGATTAAGTTAAGATGAAAGAGCTTTTGTCATGAGATCTCCAGGCCACTTACAGGGGCTATGAATGATTGAGGGGGAAATTCCAGGCAAGCCACCTATGATACCTCACTGAATCACTGGACTATGTCAGCACAAGTTCTTGGTAATTTCACCTGGTTATAATGATGGTAAGATTTACAGGTAAAACTTTAGAAATATAAGACGAGTAATCCTTTCAATATATTATAATACGAATAGAATCAAGAAGGATAAGTTTCTTTATTGGTAAAATTGATTCGAGCTTTCGGGCGCAAGCAGCCCTTCTACAGGAATAATGGAAACAATTTCAAGTAGACATGTATGTACACATATATATAAGCTAATTTTTGCATTCTTCTCTTGATTCTATTCATATTATAAAACTTTAGAAAGAAAATGTGAATAACAAGACTGTTTACTTGGAGCAGAGCCAAACCAGCCTTGTTGGCTGATCTTCCTCAAAAATTAAGATTGTTGGGTGGGTAAATATGGCTCAAATCCAAACCACTTTCATCACCATCTCAGCTAGCATTGACTTCAGAGCATCCTTCCTTAGTCTACCCATCCATTCATTATTCAAACTGTGTATTCTTCCATTATGGTCAATTATTCAATTGATCCTAAACTGGCCTAATGTAAAATTTGAAGTTTTTTGTCATTTTAACTTCAATGCATACCCAAAACATAATGATGCAAATTTACAGGAATATTAACTGCATTATTTATTAACAAAAATGTGCTAAGAGGGATAAAATGAAAAGGGTTCTATCTCAAAAAAAAAATATATATATATATATATATATGTTATATCAAACTATTTTACTTGAAATGTTATATTGAAATATTTTATTTAAAAATGTTATATATTAAAATGTTATTTTATTTTTAAAAAAATTATAATTTCATAGATATAAATACTCTGTTTTAATCGACCGCCAGAGGTCACGCTTATACTATAAATACTCATTGTTGTTCTTCCCCGTTGGCCGACCCAAAACTTTTGTACATTATGTAAATAAGCTTTTCTTTTTTTATTCTTACGTCTTAAGCCAGGCAGTACCTTTCTCAAATTATGTTTTTATATATCTCATAAGCTCAATTAAAGCTATTTTTAATATTCATATTTTGATTATTATATTTTCAAGATTTTTGCCACGACTGCACCACCATTACCATAATCCTCAACATGATCCAAAACAACAGAAATAATATATATATTTTTTTTTAATATAATATATATATATTTTTTGACCAATGGTTACAAATCTAGCTTCATGCAAAAATTTAGGTTAAACCTTTTTTTTTTTTCTGCATATCTTTTCAGTTTACATTTGGTTGTAAAAATCTTCAAATTTGACAATGGCATTCAATAAGTGTCAATTGTTTGTCTAGATAAGATTTTTGTTGATCTCAAAAACTGAATAACATTATGGTAAGACACATGGTAACAAGACCAAATCCAAATTATTGAAATGTTTGTGAAGTTTATGTAACAGAATTGTCAACAGCTTTTTTTTATCTGAACAACAGTTACTGAAACATCACAAACATTTCATCAATTTGGATTTGGTCTATAATCCAAATTGTACTTTATAATTATGGTAAGAAAATGTGAAGTGAACGTGGCCTGAACTGTTCTATACTCAAAGAAATAAGATTTTACAGTTATGAGGTGATGCAGAAAGAAGATGTGTCATCCATTTGTAGCAAGTTCCCCCATTGTGAGATAACCATCTGGACGATAGCATATAGCAATGAATGGGCTGATAGCAGAGAAGGAGATGATCAAGGTGACAAAAATAAATTAGTGTGAACCATTTTGTGATTTGGATGTCTTACCTCTATCTTCAGGTATAATAGTTTCCTTTTTATATGCATATAGGAAGTAAAGTCAAATTAAAACATTGATTTTTGTATACCTGGTGTCCCACTGGGTCAGATTCTATAATTAAAAATAGGGGAAAATGTATAAAAGCATAGAATATTAAAATGATAAGAACAATTTGGATTATAGATTATAAACACGAGGTAATAAGACCAAATCCAAATAAATAAATAGTGTGCGACGTTTAGGTAACAGCATTGCTACCATCTTCAGACAAGTTTCAGCACTTTTGTCTGAAGATGGTAACAACGCTGTTACATACACTATTTATTTATTTAGATTTGGTCTTATTACGAGGGCCATCCAATAAATAAGTTTCCCTATTTTTTTCTGCGAACGAAGCGTTATAAAAATTAGTTAGTAGTGTAAGAAATGGTCACTAGGATGCGTTGGAAGAGGGGCAAGCTTCATAATCACGCTACTCGTACGCGCAAGTCCGTAGCGCTTCAGTTTCCATTTCAGTTTCCACTTGCGAACTCCGTTCTGTAATTCGTTTTTTCACGGCGAAATATGAAAATGCGATCAATATTCATCGCAATTTAGTGTCAGTGTATGGTGAAGGATGTATGAGCATCCAAATGGTTCTCCGATGGCGTTCATGGTTCTTGGAAGGACGGCAAGACGTGCATGATGACGAGCGAAGCGGCAGGCCCGTTACTGCTACGGACAATGCAGTCGTTGCTGCTGTTCGGAATGTGGTGGAAGCAGATCGCCATTGACGAAATAGTGATTCGACTGCCTCCTGGAATCGAAATTGGACACTCTTCGATTGGAACAATCATGTCAGATGTTTTGAATTTTCCCAAAGTCTGCGCAAGATGGGTCCTGCGTTTGCTCTCGGATAATCACAAGCAACAACAGATGAAGGCAACCCGAGCTTTCCTGGAAATGCATCGAAGAGATGGAGATCAACTGTTTTCCCGTATTGTCACTGGAGATGAAAGCTGGGTGCATCAATCAACTCCAGAAACAAAACGACAAAGCATGGTGTGGAAGAAGCCTGAGGAAAGTGCACCAAAAAAGGCGAAGGTCACAATCTCTGCAGGCAAATTTATGGCTATCGACTTTTGGGACTGTAAGGGTGTTTTATTGGTTGACTACCTGCCCCCAAACACTATGGTTAACGCTGCGAGGTACTGCGAAGTCCTCACTAAACTCAGAGCTGCAATAAAACGGAAACGTCCTTGACTTTTGTCTCGGAAAGTGTTACTCGTCCATGACAATGCTCGCCCTCACGCAGCTCGAACGACCCAAACGTTGCTGGAAAACTTAAAATGGGAAATTTTCACACATCCACCTTATTCTCCGGAGCTTGCCCCAAGCGACTTCCATCTTTTTCCAGCACTCAAGTTGCACCTTGGAGGCAAGCACTTTGCGAATGATGACGAAGTGCAGGCGGAGGCGAACCACTGGCTACGAAGACAGGACACGGCTTGGTACAACAGTGGTATCAAAAAATTGCTACAACGGTACCAAAAATGTTTGGACAGAAATGGTGATTATGTAGAGAAGTAGTCTATGAGTTGTATAATGAAAATAAAATAACTGCATAATTGTAAATAATGTTGTTTATTTGTTAAAAAATAGGGAAACTTATTTATTGGATGGCCCTCGTACCTTGTGAGCATAGAACATTAAATAAATTGTTGTGAAAGTGTCTCTGGAATAATATTTAACTGTAAACAAGGATAGTGATCATATTGCTTGGTTGAAAGCAATCCAATTGAAAGCTTATCTCCTACTTTAAATGCGGTAGTTGGATTCTGGTAAAAATGCTTAATTAAAATCTCTTTTTTTAATTACAACTTATTTCTCCATTCCAAAAAGTCAAAAATAAATATTAAATAGATATAAATAAATGCATTGTAAACAAAATTTACGTTTGCAATGTGTGATACATTAAAATTTAAATTACTGTACAAAGTGTGTCAAAATATAGTGAAACTTTTTTATATATTTTCTCTAAAATTCGCTATGAATGTGTGGAAGATGGAAACATTTTCAAACCACTTCTACTAGAGTTTTGGATTTTTGTTCCTAGAGAAAGCATTAGAAAGCTCTTGTTTACATTTCTTGTCATAAAACCAGAATGAAGCAAGTAAGAACAATGAATGAGTAAGAACAAATTTTGTATAAAACTGTAAATTTCAAACTGAAACTAAATGATTAGAATAGTTTGCCATAATAAGGATGCTTTATTTCATGGGTTTAAATAATATTCTAAAGGGAATTTAGAACAGGTCAAAAATGCTTGAATTCTTCGCTGTTATGTGTGATATATTTGTGTAGTTCAGCCTCTCCTTGATGTTGTAGTGCAAGATGGAAAACTACCTTTCAGGTTTTCTTTTACCTGCCTTTTTTTTCTTATTGGCATAACTTTCATATTTATATGATACTAGACGTATGACCCGGCTTCGCCCGAGAATTCCCCCGATGGCTATTTCTTTTTTTCATTTGAAAAACTTTTTTTTTTACGCGGAGTAATCCGGAATGGAATGAATACCCAAATATGGCCATTTTTTATAAGAATCGGTGGTTCAGTGGTAGAATGCTCGCCTGCCACGCGGGTGGCCCCAGTTCGATTCCCGGCCGATGCATTTTTTTTTTTACAATTTTTAAAACTCATTTATATTATATATAATATAAATATATATTATAATATCAACTATATTAATTAAATCAAATACCTAAACACTAATATAATACATTTTTTGCCATCACACATGCTTTTTTCCTGTAGTTTATGTGTTACTTCTGTATTGCTATTCTATGGCACTTCTAATATTTATTATTGATGTACTTTCAGTATGAAGGAAATTGCAATCGGGGGAATTCTCGGGCGAAGCCGGGTCATACGTCTAGTATATAATATAAATGAGTTTTAAAAATTTTGAAAAAAAAAATGCATCGGCCAGGAATCGAACCCGGGCCGCCTGCGTGGCAGGCGATGCGTATAAAAAATGGCCATATTTGGGTATTCATTCCATTCCGGATTACTCCGCGTAAAAAAAAGTTTTTCAAATGAAAAAAAAGAAATAGCCAAAAATACTAATCAAAATGTAGCCGAAAATTTTCCTCAGGTTTATAAAAAGCGACATGCAAAATTTGGTACCAATTGGTTCAGTAGTTTTTGAGTTTATCGCGAAACAGACAGACAGACATTGACTTTTATATATATAGAGATTGGTCCAATTTTGTTGCTTCACTGGCAAATAAAACCAGAGCTGTGACATCGCACCATTTATGTGAATCACTTTTAAAAAATCCATTCTTTCTCCAGTGTTGTGTCCCAAACTAACTGCACCAGTGCACAATCTGGTTACCACAGCAGCAAGCAATAAGACAATGGCTATTGATACCAGCCGGCACAGCTCATACAATTCTGTGTCAAATTCTCCAATCTACAATAATATATTTTTTATTGAAATACATTATCATACATGGAGAAGCACATTTTTATTACAATAGAACATCTCTTTAAAGGACACCTAGTTGCAGAAACAAAGTGTCCTTTAGTGACAGGTGTCCTCTTACCATAGTGCAGCTAATTGGCAAAAATGGTAATTTTAGCGGTGAAAACTGCTTTTGTATAGAGGTGTCTTAACGGGTGTATACACAAGAAGTTTTTAAAATACCAAAAAAGGTGTTATAGACTTTATTAGAAAAAAAAAAAAAGCTTTCAGGCAAACATGGTTTTGTCCAAGAGAGGAAGGTAACAATGCTGTCAAATATCTATTTTTGTTGTTACAGTGCAATTTTTATCTACAATCCAATTTTATCCTCAATTTTTAAAAATTTAAAGATATTTTATAATTGAACTTATTCGGCATTCTAATGTGCAAAAAAAAAAAAAAAATGCATCAATCCAAAACAACTAGGAAAACCTATTCCCAGTATGTGGCAGCACGCTGATGAGTTTTTTCAACATTGCATTCTCAAATGAATGTTTCTTCACTTAAACCAAGTCGGAGAGTGTGTTAGAGATTTCACCAGGTGGAGTTTATGTGTCCCTCACAGAGAGTGTAAGGGATAATACTCACGATCAAAGCTCTAAGAAAGTCTTATCAACCATGCAGTCCCTGGGTCCGTCCCAGTGGGAGGGATTCCCCCCTAACAGCTGTGACCAATGGGTCTGCCCAGGAGCTTTTATCTTTCCAAGATAATGTTGTGCTGATAGTTCATTGTTCTGTTTGCCTATTTTTCCTATAAATGTCAGCTACAGTCACTGCTAAGTAGAGGCTCATCATCTCTTCCTTACATCCCTTTTTTGGAATACTCTTCCTAAGAAATTTTAAAAATTCACTTAGAAAATTAACAAAGTTCTTAAGGATCAAAAATATATTAAAAACACATTTTTAAAAGAACATCCTTACTTATCATATATGGTTTATATATATTTAGCTGTATATATATATATAATACGTCACTGAATTATTAAGTAAATAATAAATCATCACTGATTAAAGAAATTAATCTCTCTGTAAATTGAATTGGCCCCATTGCTTGCATCTCCAAAATGGTGTGTTTGTTCCACAGACATTTCCACAATATTTACCCTAACTGGGTGAAAGAGGATTTTTGGTATTTGAAAAGGGTGGTGGTAAAATGGATTAATATATCAAATTCTATCATCAGAACTACTTTTATTTATTTAGTTAAAAACAAGATTCAAATGGACATTCACTCAGGGAGAACTCTGGTGAAATCTGGTGATTCATTCAAGCATTTCCTGATGATTCAAATGGAAATTGCTGATGGCTTGCGCCATCCATCAGAATAAATATCAACTAATGGTTGATTTATTTTTCATTTACAAATATCAAACTAACAATTAGTTAGAATCTACTCCAATAGATGGTGCAAGCCATCAACAACATACAGTTACATGATGGGAGTCGGTGGAAGAATGGTCTAAACCATGGGTTTTCAACCGCTACGACCCGGGATCGAATCCGGCATTGGGCACTTTTTCTAATTTAAAATATGCTCCAATGGCCCCCGATTGTTGCAAAAGTTCAACCCCACCAGCGAGTGCAAGTAACCAAACGGGGCTCTGGCACATTTGTAAGTGCAAAGTCAAAATGCTTTCCACATGTGTAGACATGTGGTGCACTTACAGTAAAAGCAGTGGCTAACTACCCACCATGATTATCATGGCCTGTACCACATGTATTACCTGATCCAATACAATTTCCCTTTTATACTAACTTTTCTCCCACAATAAGGCATGGTACAAAACTTGCTATTCCAGTTGCTGTTCCACCAATGTGCTCAGTGGGGGTGTCCTCTACTGTAGCAGCAACTTATAACATCTTAATTCTAAAGTCACAAGTTCCAAGTCCCAATTGTCTCAAAAGTGGTTAGGACAACAAAATCTTAGTAACAAGTAAAGTGTGTGTGTGTTATATTGTTAGGTTTGACTATAAAATATTAACTCCGTCTTTGCTGGTCCCAAGCCCAGATGAAAAAGGAGGGGGGGGGGGGAGCAGTAACAAGCTTGCTAAAAAACCTGGGCTCAGCTGATAGTCCCTTTAAGGTCTCCTGATCCAAGGATACAGGATGAGCAGTGTCCGTACTCCATGTTAGAAGCAGCTGCAAATGGTGTCTGTTCATGTCAGAGGCGGCCATTTCTTTTGGAACTAAGTCGGCCTGCTGCTGAGTAGTGCTCCCTTTCTTAATGTCAAAAGCAGACGCATTCTTACTTCACCCAATCATCATGGATCTCCTTTGGTTAGTTATACTCATCCCCAGAAGACACCAAAATTCTAAAGCTCTACAAACTTTATAGCCTGATATGATTGAGTGGAGATAAGAAAGAAGACTATAAAATAAAAATTTTATTTTTAAACAGAATTTAAGCATTTATTTTCATGAGAAAATCCTCACAAGGATTAAAATTCTAAATTATAGATAACACATGGGCTATAAAAGTTTGTAGCAGTCATCAGATGCCAACACAAAGCAAGATGAAAATAATTAATTGAAATTTAAACATTATATTTGCATATTAAAGCAGTTAAATGAACAAGGTGGTGTAATAAAATCAAAATTAATAACTAACATCCCCTTAATCCAAAGATTTATCTTTCTATTTAAAGAAAGCAGTTAAGGATTGAAAAATGAGCTTGAAAGTTGAAGCTTTTTTTTTAGACAGCTTGTTAATGTTTTGGCATTTGGTTTGACAGAAGTGTCCCTTTTTGTATAATGAAGTTTTACTGCTAAGCAAATGCTTGCAGTAGATTCCCTTGTTTACAGTTGATGAAATGGTCAGAAATAACCATAATATCATTAACTATAAACAAGGTAATATGAGAATCCATTTTTCCACCTCCCACAAATTTATTTTTAAGAATCACAGCATTAAATTCATACATTTAAGTTTTTTTTTTTTTAATTTAGCCTCGTATATTTTTTATGTAACTAAGAAAATGCAAAAAATACAATGATTTATATATCAAGAAGTAAACTGAATTATATGAAAATGTTTTAAGTAGCTTAAATACCCTATCATAATAACAAATACTAATGCATTTTTGAGACGTGCTGTTTCTAAAAATGGATAACTTGTTGCACTTACTTGCGGAATAATCCCTTGATCTTCTTCATCGTCATTTCCGTTTAAGACCCTTTTTAGCTTATCCATCATTAAGAATGAAAATCAAATGAATTTTAATTTAAAAAGAAATATGAAAAAAATGCTAACAAAAAAAAATTAAAAAATGTAAACACAAGTATGACTTGTCGTATAAATATGTTGCCAGATTTTAAAAATAGTATTGCTTGAATAAAACGCAACTATTTTTTAATAATTAGAAAGTTTTTTTTTTATATATATATTTAAATGAATTGTTGAATTGATTGGTTAACAAATAATTTTTAGTATTTCAATAATTATACATAAATAGTTTTTTTTGTAATTTTTTTATGTATAAATAAAAAAAAACAAGTTCTTATAAATTTCAAATATTTGATAATTGGAATTTTAGCAATTGTTTACTGTATTTAAAAACAATTATTTTGAAACCATTATTTTTTTATTTAAAAAAAATATAAATAGAGACACAATCATTGGAAATTTTGTTAGGAAGATTTTGATCTAAATATATATATGTCACATAATTTTTACATCTGTTTTGATAGTAGTGGTATTTCCCCTCTTATATATAGGTATATTTGTGTAATAAATCGGGAATAAGAATAAAATGTCTTGTCCAGTGTCAGTATTAGCACTTGATAATTACCCTTTAACCTAAAGGTCCAGAGTCCACTGGCCATTCACAGGTTGCAGAGCTCCATATTATATTGATCCAGGCGCTCAATGTTTGGGCCTTTTAGAAGTAATTTAGTACTGCCCGACACGAATACACATGAGCTCGAAATCAGCATGCAAAGTTTCCTTAGAATGGGCACCTCGGATTTTCCCAGGGTTCCTGGAAATAAACACACATGAGATGGGACGCCGCGGACCCTTTTTTGGATTATAGGCACAAATACTCTTGAACTTGGACTCCAAGGCAAAAGACACAAGTGACAATGAATCACATATGAGTTGGGACAACACGCATTTTCTTTGACTTCTGGGCAGAGAGAAATATGAGAAGGATCGCGGAATCTCTCTTATCCTGAACTCAAAGATACATGAGAGATTGATACTCTATACTCAATACTTTATTTAAGATGGGTTATTCATGATTTTCAAAAGCTTCTTGATAGGAAAACAAATTTAAAGGTAAATAGCGAATCCACCCTTGACTACTGAACTAAAATTCACATGAAACGTGATATTGTGGTTTCACTCATAGACACACGAAAAGAGACATCAATGAATATTCTTGCTTTCCTGAACTAAATGCTCTTATATTATCTTTGATGCCAAATATATATCATTTTTTAAATTATCCCTAGTAGAAGTGGTACAGGCCATGATTATCATGGTGGGTAGAAGTTAGCAAAGATACATCATAGGAGCCTTTGAGGATTTACTTTGGATATTGGACTTATTAGACAGGAAAGCGTGCGTATTCCTTAGAAACCTGGACACAAACACGCATGAGAGAGAATTTTGATCAATGTTATTTGCCTCAAAGAAATACTTCAATCTTTCTGTGTATCTCTCCTAACTTTCTGTAGACTCATCAAATTTTTTAATTGTAAAAATAGACATTTTGAAACTAAAAATGTTTACTTATCTTTAATTGGAAGATCCCGTGCTCGTCGCCAAAATGCTGTTGTGTATTTAGGGTTACCTGGTCGTTGTTAACAAATTATTGTAACTCACATAACATGTAGATGAAACAGGAAACTCTGCTTTATTTTATGCTGCAAGTAGCCAGTCCCCTGAAATTCTAGAATATTTCCTTAAATCCGGGTTTGATGTTAATGTTAGGAATAATGAGGGTCAGACTCCGTTGATGTTCGCGCCTGAAATTGATAGTACTATTAATATCAAAATGTTGTTAAATTCAGGCGCCGATATCAACGCTAGAGACAACGCTGGTGGCACTTTACTATCACTGGCAATCAATCATCACCACTATCAAATCATCAGACTTCTAGTTGAAGCTGGAGTCCAGGTGGATGTCGAATACAAAGATTGTTTTAAAATTATTACCTTAGCCGCCCATAGAGCAACATGGTTTGGAACTATTTTATTGAAAATGCTACTGAGAGCAGCCCATGATATTGATCTGGTCCAACTCTTACAGTATAGTCCAGTTATTAATGGTGTCTATAGATATGAAGATATAATAAACCAGATTGGGAAATATTTTCTACTTCAAAACCCTGAGGCATATAAACCAGTATTCCCACAGGATTGTCAATATGGTGGGATGAATGTAAGATACAGGTGCAGAGACTGCAACTATTGTATTCCCTTTTTTTAGACATATGGGAATGGAGCATGTGAGATGTGACTTAGAAAAATTTCCTTATTAAGATATACAAGTGTGACATTTCGATAACAGTGTCGTTACCATTAAAGGCATAGCGTGTGATATAGAGGTAAACAATGTAGAGCTTGAGCATCTAAAATTGTAATTGGGAAAATGAAATAACATATAGTATGGGGGGTAGATGCATTCCTGAGAATAAATAATGCCAGAGCACACCAAGATTTGCTTCCAAGCTACCTTGGGAGAAGTCCGTGAGAGGTGCAGAAATGGGGAATATTCAAGTGTGACATTTCGGCAACAACGTCGCTACCATCTTCGGAATAGCGTGTGACATAAAAATGGACAAATATAGGACTTAAACAGCTAAGGTTATACTTGAGAAGATAGAATATCAGATAATATATAGGGTACAGAAGGATTTGAGGACTACGCAACTCCAAGTAAGAACTTTGTTCCATGCCAGGCGTGGGAGGGATCCCCCAAAGGGGGCTCAGATCGGGGAGGACCGCTGACAGGTTCCGTCCTGGAATGTATAGAGCGTCGGGTGTCCCGAGGACTAACAAGGTCTATGGAATGTGAAGTTCCAACGTCCACCCCCCCTCCCTTTTCTTCTACGAAAGAGAGATAATGGTGGGCCCCCTCCTCCCTCAGGTTTCAACTATCTTTTAAAGAGACTTCTGGAATGATGTCCTCTCTTAACCTTATCCGCGAAATCTAGTGCAACTTTATTCTTTTACTATTCTCCCTCAATACACTTGTCTGGCACTAATCTCTTCTAAATTTATCCATAGTCATTTTTGTGGCATATACTGTGCAACATCCATGAAGTCATTATTGATTAGATAATCTATAAAAGACGCCTTCTGGAGATTTAGCAACCCACTGAAGACGCTGGGAACTATTTCAAAGAGGAAAATTATAGCAATAGATCTCTACAATTTCTACAGATCAATTGTAAATAGATTTATACATAAAAGATATAGTGCGGAAAGTTTAGGACAGATGTGTAAAGAGATCCCTCATTAAACTAAGGCTCACGTGTACCTGAAAAAAAAAAGGGGAGGGAAATATTGAATTATTCTCGTTCCTACATTAAATTAAATAATCTATAAAATAATGGTCGGCTCTCCCATCAAAATAGACGCTGGAATTGATCGCCGTCTATTGGCCGCCTCTACAGACCAACGGACTCGGGTCAGTGACAAGCCCATATAATTTCAAGTTCTCTGGGATCATCCAATAACTTTAAGGGATCTCAGATAAAGACGAGCATGTTATTATTGGAAACTATAAACCTGAATATAGGACCAAATTAACATTTTTATATAGGAGTATAATGTGTTGAAAATATTATTTCAAAATTGGATATCAGGGAGCACCAGGTTCAGATTTTTAATAGTAATAATATGATTAAACATGCAGGTACATTTTTTTTCCGATTTTTATAACAAAGACTCAACAAATGTGTTGAATTAGGTTACTATCTGGATGTATGGAAAAGACTCTATTTGTAAAGATTATACCAAAATCTAACAAATAAGCTATAAAAACAAGCAAGACTATAGACTTATACTATTGACATTAACATTTGTAATATATTTAAAACAAAAGGGTTTCAATAATATCGTGAGGGGAACAAAACCAATGAGTATAAGGCAACATGGGTCTTTACTAAAATTAAATCAATGAATAGTATAATGGTAAATATGATGGAAAAAAAAAACACACTGAAACACAGGCAGGAGAACTGGCTTATTTGATCACTGTGGGCATGACAGGCACTTTCGACAATGCATGTGGCCAGCAACTTATTGGAAGACTTGATTTTTAGTAGTATTCCCTCCAAATAGGTAAGAATCATACAATATTTCATTTAAACAGTGAGAGAAGGGCAAATTCCTCACATAAAATACAAATATTACTAAAACCTGACAAAGGGATACCCTCAAGGCGGGTAAAATCGCTGTTTCTGTATTAAAGTATCACAATAAGGTACAATACACAACTCCATTCCATTAGAGCCGGTAGTTCTATATTTCAGTACAATTTGTAATAATAAGATGTGGGGGGGGGGGGGGGGTAGCACCATAAAACAAAAGAATGAAATATGTATGAGAGGAAACAAAAAAATTCTCCATATAAGTTATATACTAGATATTTATTTAAAAGAAAATAACAAGTAAAGTTAGGGAACATTTCTATACTAGCGAGATATACTATTTACATAATGATCTAGATAGAGGTGACTTGAAGTTACAAATTTGCCTTTATAAAGGGGAAAGCCTAGATCTCCATCTATTCTGGCGGGACAAAATATAAGAACCCTATCATTCCTTTTAAGTTACTTAAAGCCCTTTAGGGCCCATGCGAAATCTGAGTTAGTTTCTGCTCGAAAAGGGGGGGTGCTAAGCCATAATGGCGAGGGGCTTACCTTCTCTCGAAAGCGCCGGCAAGGTCTGGTCTCCTCCTTTCTGCGTCTCAAGCCCGACTGTCGACTCTGGTTGAATCTCCCCGAATCTCTCCGAATACAGCAAAGAAAAGCCCTCTTTTATCCTTGCCTCTCTCCATTTTCATTCGTTGCTCGCGCCAAAGTTTCTATTGGTTGGCATTTTCATTCGTCGAAAGAAAACACGCACGTGATCATGACCACGCCTCCAATTTACCGTGTTGCCGCGAGAGAAAAAAAAATGTATATTGAAAAACAAATTAATTCCTTTAGGAAATTAAATAATATATATATTCCGAGTATTAAAAAAAAGATTATTGATTTAAATGTTTATATGACAAATTGTTTTCCTTTGGTCGCCTCTATCTAAATCTTAAATGAGGGGCATATATGTACATATGGTACAGCAGCTTCCAGCTCGGATGTCTCTGGATGTCACTGGTGTCTTCTTCTCCCCCAGGCATCAGCTTTCGGCATGGAAGTCTGGTGTCATCAAGTGTCTAGGTTTCTGGGCAAAAAGGTAGTCTATAAGTCTATATGGGAGGGAAGACATGTATCCAGTTGAAGTTGGATATACATCGTCTGTTGGGGTATAAAAACGTACCCCAACAATCCTCCCCCTGCCAAGTAATGGACAAATGCGTTTGTGCTACTCATTATTCATCTGCCTTTCATCAGTTACTATGAAAGCAGGCCCATTTCTAGCAAAAATGCATTTTCCATTACTAGGTGAAGCCCAGATGTACCGAAACCTATAGGGAAAATCAGGCTAATCAAAATGATGGTATGTCATTCTAGATGTTTATTATTCTGAGTATTAGTGGGCATCGTGCATCCTGGCAAAGGGTTTCTTTTTATGTGTTATTATTCTGCCAGCACACTGTTATCAACATAGGCCATTGGGGACAGTCATATCATATGTATGGAAGTAAGCAAGGTCATCTGTCTTACCATTCATGGGTATATATACCACCCTTCCACTTTCTTCTTTGGCCTTGAGGAGCAGGCCATCCTTGTGGTAAGTCCTCTCACCCCATCCTTGCCTCTTGAGGTGCTGGACTCGTTGCTACCTTCTTTCTGCTAACAATACAGTTAGAACATTTCCCTATTTCGTATTATATATAAAAAAATTGGGCGCCAAGAAGTCGTTTAGAAATAACTGGCTAGTCCAACTCCTAAAACATGCCAGCATCTTTATTTAAGTACCAATCAAGACATTCGTGTGGTATAGTTATATATATACAATCAAAGGAAAGGATAATTATAGTTAGCTGAAAGAAATATCTCGGTACATAATGATTATCCTATGACATGATGACCTTTGCTAAAATAAAAAAAAAATACAGAAAACAAATTATGAAAATAATTATTAAATAAGGCACGCAATATGTGATGATAAAATGAATCCTTCCATGTTATATGATGAGTATAATATATATATTGAAGTAAACATATCATGTAGATAGTGATTAAATATGTTAAGATATAAGTGATAAAAATCATCCCATGATAGATGACAAAAGAAAACTACTACAAAATTATATATGATGACAAAATATATATACATATACAAGTAAGGCGGATAAAAGACAATAAGGATAAAATAGATCATACCTTGAGGGAAGAATAAGCCATGACAACATGTTAAAAAAAATCGCATCATGGTAGGTAAATATTAATAATATCATGAATATCAAAATAAAATTGTTGAAATATGTAATATATGATTATAATACAATATATAGAATAAAATGAAGTATAATATATATAATATAAAAATAATAACATATTGAATAAGGAAATGCAAACATAATATATATTTAAAATTTTACACAAATAAATTTTAACGATAGAGGGCAATAAAATTTAATTTAATAATATATATTTGTGCGCTGAGGGTTCAAGGTTTAGTATCTCAGTTAAGCTTTCAATCTTATCCAGTCTGGAATCACGAGTTGGTCACTGGGTAATGTCCGTCTATCCCGATCTTACGGGAGGGTGGGTTCTCTCTTGTGTGTTAGATTCCTCAAACTACAATACTCCCTCAATCCAGATGAGAACGTCATTTAGAATCTTGGTCAAATGGAACATAGCCCAGACCTCTATTAAACTACACAGTCCATTTAAATCTAGGGTGACAATCTCACCTATCTTTGTTCTTTAGCTGGACATTGTTGTTAACCTCTACTATACATTGTTTATCTTATCTATAGAATGTGTACTCATATTTTTTTTACCAACAACTCGAGTTCTTAATATCTCTCTGAAAAAATATTTTATTCTATGTCTACAATAAAATAAGATTAGCTCATTGCTCTAGGCCATTTCACGGCCGAATCGATCTTCCTTAAAAAAAAAAATTCTTCCCTTTTAGATCTGAAACGCTACATTGGCTTGTTCTGGTAATCTGCTTCAAAAGTTCATTTAGATGCCCTACTAATTTAAAAATTTACCTTAACTTATAATGAGTTACTCTCGTTTAAAAAAAAAATTTCTACTTACTAACTGATATTTAGACTTAAATTCGTTCTAACTAAACGTACGGTAGACTGATAATCTTTAATTAGGTGATTAACTTTTGATAGCCTGAGGCGATATAAAACGCAAAGAATCTGGACAATCCATCTGTCACTTTGCTAATTGGTACGTAAAATCTGTAGATGGAATCGCCTCGTCTAATCGTAACTTGTTTCCTACTTGCTCAATTGTTAACCCTCATTAGAAAACCCCTTTGGACTTTGACTAAGAGACAAGGAGTTACAGGGAATTCGATTTCTCTACCCAGCACATGTTTCTAAGCTCGTCCATCGGGGAATTTGTTCCAGGCTGCGCAATATATAGAAGAGCATCAAACGTGCCGATCCTTTCCAACCTCTCGACTGAATCACCCTCATTTCAGCCACGCTTAACGCGTCGTAAACTACGATGTCAGATCGGTTATCCGAGGTTTGTCGCTGTACAATTAGTTTGCGACGTCGGCAACTGAATCTCCCCACCTAGCACAAAGTTCACGTGGTACCTCTCCGCTTCCTCTAAAGAGGAGGGGACTTGCAGGCTTTTGGCCTGACCGTGACCTCCCACAAATCCCCAGTCTGAGAATCGAGACATGGTCACTGCCTACGATTCTTAGAATTCAAGTTGATATAATGAAATAGGGTGATTGATTACCCTAATAATAGAAATCAATTTTATACTCCCATAGGAGGAGACCTAACAAAATGGGGCGAATACCTTTCCTAACAATAGAGTTGTACAGTCCTGTGAGGCTATCGTTCCTAACAAAAAAAAAAAGAAATCAAAATTAAAAAATTGAATCTACTGGTTCCCTAACCCTATTCTAAAGTAATTTTGGTCTAACAGTATAATTGACTGCAGCTTTCTCACATTCATTTCGCATTCCCATTCATACAATTCATTCATAGCGAGCAATCATACTAAAGCTAAATTCTATTATATAAGCCAAAACACTTCAATAATCAATGTCAACATTACCCTAACAATAGCTAATCTCCAGGACTAATGTGAAATCAAATAAAGTTTTCTAATTAAAACAAAGTGGGGACTAAAGCCCTATTAACTTAAATAAATGCCTTGTGGGGGCTGAAAGATTTCATTCCAGCCTACCGGGATGCCGCACCCCACCGCCATAAATCACCAGGACGACCGCTGCGCCAGGAGGGCACAGCGGAGGAATCCAGAGAGAGGACCAGATGTACATTCCGGGGTGTTGTCTCCTCTTTGTCTTCCCATCTGAATGTAGTGTTGACAAGAAACTTCAATAAAACACTAACTTGAGAAACTTTCTGAGCCATCGCTGGACCAGTAAATCGACACACCACAGCCTCATACAAACTCTATATAAATTATCTACTCATAGATAAATATTATTTATAATTAAACAGATAAATAAATCAAACTATGTTGATTGTCAACAATCAAATCTGAAATCTAACCTAACACTTTAACTGTGTGTCTCACAGTTTGAAAATCTTCATATCTTGACACTTGGTGTCTAAACAAACGAATCATCAAAACTAGCACTTAAATGGAGCGAACTGAACTTCAAGCATTTACCTCATTGCCGAATATGATAGGTCTACAAGTGTTTTGCCAACGCTACTTCCCATATAAGATCATCGGCATTCTTCTTTCCCTGCTATTCAGCTAAACTCTTTCTTTGGACTTATAGGGCTTTCAGTACCCAGCTCGTTCTGGAGTTTAACAACAGAGGCTACTTGCTACTCTATCATATCAATTCTTAGACTGTAACTGCCTTACATACTCTCATTAGAAATTCTCTTTGAACTGTATTCTGGACCCAGGAATTACAGGGAGTCAAGTTTTACCCAACACAAGTTCCAAGTCTGTCCATAGAGAATTGGTTATAAGCACAGCAGATATCTAATGCGTCTAAGTTCCTTAATTATTTTTAAAGTTGAACCACTGTTCAGAACCTTCAACAAAAAAAATCAAAACAAAATATACTGTTGAACTCAAGTGTTAAATCACAACTTGCTATTAATACAGAATAGCCTCTTCAATTAAAAAAAAAAAAAAACTGAAAACTCCGTACAATGAACATTTAACACAAACAAGGTTGTAGCGTAAAAAAAAAACTGAAACTCTTTAAAAAAAACCACAGTCTATGGCCTTTAACTCACGTTCTAACACATCATACTATGATCAAAATTTAACTAAACTCTAGTACACATTCTATAGGTTTAATCATTGGCAACCTGGACACGATCTGCACTCAGTGGGCTTCTTGACCCTGGTCGAACGGCGTATTTCAGGGCCGCCAACATTGCCACCAATTGTCCTATTCACTACCCCTAGCGGGTTTCCTAAGATTGCTGTCTCTCGTGGTTCCTCTGGTTCTACAGTTCTATGGGAATATATTGGATACGTTGGGTGTACCCAGTGATCCTCATCATCAATGACACCTTCTATTTGTTCTTGTACGTTTTCGTCCCCTGTAGGGTAAGTCTTTACCGGGGCATGATAGGCCTTCATTCTGTCTATGTGGATCTTATCTAAGTTCCCCGTCTCCAAATCCTTCAAAAGGTAAACAGTGTCGCCCGTCCTTTGTAATACCTTCCCACATCCGATCGCCATCTATCAAGGGGAGGGGGGCCCACGATTTTTATTTTTAATTGCCTCGGCTACAACTCTCTTATCTCGTGATGAGTCAGAATCACCCCCACACGGGGGCCTACTGAGGAAGTCGGCCATCGTGTTCTCTCTCCCCGGGACATACACAAATGTCACGTTGAAGCCCTGGATGATCTCTGCCTCATTGTTAACAATTTACAAATTATGAATATACAATTGTTGAATATCTAGAAATTTCTCCTATCAATTTACCTAATCCCTTAACACGTGCATGTGTCCAATGCCACTTAGCGGCTGTTATTAGAAATTTCCCTCTTTTATTTATACAGTATGAGGCATAGTAATTAAAGGCTGCATTTCCATGAGTTCGATTCTCTCACAACTTGCTGAAACGAAATCAAATGTGGTTACAAGAGCACTGTCTATGGGGTAACAGGTGCATATTGGACTGGGAAATGACAAAGTTATTTCGCCCTTTATGATACCAATTGTAACTGAGTTTTCTGTTGAGTTATGATGATACACTGTGAATCTTGTAGGGGAATTACTTTGTAGGACTTTGTTGCATATCAGAGGTTCTGTGTTTGTTCCTGGGTTAGAAATTTTATATTATTCCTTATTACTGTCAGTCTGATAATTACATTCCCGGCTCATGAGATATAGGTGTGCAACTTGTATAATTCACTGTGGAAATATATATGCGGACATTTAAGAATTTACAGAAATATATCTAATATGGAGGCGTCACCTCAGCTCGATCTATCCACATTTTGTTCTGGAATAGCGCCATATTCTAGATGGACTTCACTGCCTCATCTATGGTTCAGGCGTATCACCTTGAGTGTCAATTTTAGGAAACGTCATCTCGTCCTAGATCTTTCTTCTCTTCATGCTGGCACATCTTCAATGACATTTTCTATGTGGGGGACACACCCTTTAAGCGGTCTATCTGCATCCAGTGATCATACTTGGCAGAAAACGTCGTCAAAGGGGGCCGCCCTCCTCGCGTGTCTAGCCATCTAACCAATCACGATACCGCCTCACGCCTACAGGTTCCGAATTACATTCAATGTAATATCTTTGCTCGAGTGTCCCGACTTTATCAATCCTTATTCACAGCCTTTAGGTGATATTACTCCGCACTGGAGACTCGCATTCCGCTAGCTTCCTCATTATATACAAGTGTCAAATCGAGCCTCGATAAACCCTCCTGTCTCCTATACCCCCATTATTAGATAGATCCTGTCTCTAACACAGGTGGCTTTTGCTGCCTTGTCATCAACTTAAAGCTGTCCACGCACACCTCGGGATATCTCAGCTGTCTTGCAGACACAAGCTCCAGTCATCTCCTTTCCTTTGAATATTTAAAGATTATCCCAGGTAGTTGTCACAAGTTAATACATAGTTCCACAGTGATTAAAAGTACTCGCGCAAATTGGTTACCAGATCTATTCCTTGAGATTCTGCCATTGGAATGTTAAAACCAGATTTCTATCCATTATTGATTTCAAATTAAAAAAAAGGTTTACGAAGAAAAAAAAAAGCGTCCTTTCTATGGTGATCAAACTTCTCTCTTCCCGGGTACGCCAACTGGATCTTCAATTCTACTTTCACCTTAAGGCTCATATATTTGCCACTCTCCCAATCCACTATGCGCTGGAAAAAAAATATCGATTAACTATCCCTCAGCATATTAGCCCTAAATCTGGATGCACAGGCTAGTATGACTTGGTAGAGAGCGCTATTAAAATAAAGTTAAAAAATTGTAGCCAGCAATAATTATTAGAACTCACCTCTGCTGTGAGAGAGATTATATCAGTGCTATGAAAAAAAAATGCTAGGTCATTTCAGTAGACTACTGTAAAACACTGACCACCGTTCTAAATTTGAACCATGGCAATCCAACCTCATTTTTCATACTGTATAAAATGATTAAAACTAAATAAAAACTTGTAAATTATAAATTATTAGGGCTTTGTCCCAAACAATGTGAATCGTAGATGACAGCGGCGAGTGATGCGGTAGACATCGCCTCAACTTAACTTTCATTGCCTGATAAAAATGCCAGTGAAACGGAAAGCATAAATTAAAATTCACGATTTAAAATCATAACAGTAGGTGTGGTTAGAAAACTGAAAGGGTGCTATGAATAGCTCTTAAAATTAGCGGAAAATCACAAGGCAACAACATGACATTCCTAAGTAAGACCACTGGAAATTTTTGTAAGTCACTTTAGATATAGACTCTTAACTCAGGGTGTGGACTACTTCACCAATTTAATTAATTAAATAATTATACCCAAAAATAGTATGGCTTTTCATTAGGTAAATATTTCTAAAGTATATGAGATGAAATATATACTAAATTCGAGCCCCACGTTGGGCGCCATTATTGTGTTCCCGTTTTTAGACATATGGGAATGGAGCATGTAAGATGTGACTTAGAAAAACTTCCTTATTAAAATATTCAAGTGTGACATTTTGGTAACAACGTCGCTACCATCTTCGGAATAGCGTGTGACATAGAAATGGACAAATATAGGACTTAAGCAGCTAAGGTTATACTTGAGGAGATAGAGTATCAAATAATATATAGGGTACAGAAGGATTTGAGGACTACGCAACTCCAAGTAAGAACTTTCTTCCACGCCAGGCGTGGGAGGGATCCCCCAAAGGGGGCTCAGATCGGGGAGGACCGTTGACAGGTTCCGTCCTGGAATGTATAGAGAGTCGGGTGTCCCGGGGACTAACAAGGTCTATGGAATGTGAAGTTCCAACGTCCACCCCCCCTCCCTTTTCTTCTACGAAAGAGAGATAATGGTGGGCCCCCTCGGGTTTCAACTATCTTTTTAAGAGACTTCTGGAATGATGTCCTCTCTTAACCTTATCCGCGAAATCTAGTGCAACTTTATTCTTTTACTATTCTTCCTCAATACACTTGTCTGGCACTAATCTCTTCTAAATTTATCCATAGTCATTTTTGTGGCATATACTGTGCAACATCCATGAAGTCATTATTGATTAGATAATCTATAAAAGACGCCTTCTGGCGATTTAGCAACCCACTGAAGACGCTGGGAACTATTTCAGAGAGGGAAATTATAGCAATAGATCTCTATAATTTCTACAGATCAATTGTAAATAGATTCATACACAAAAGATATAGTGCGGAAAGTTTAGGACAGATGTGTAAAGAGATCCCTCATTAAACTAAGGCTCACGTGTACCTGGAAAAAAAAGGGAGGGAAATATTGAATTATTCTCGTTCCTACATTAAATTAAATAATCTATAAAATAATGGTCGGCTCTCCCATCAAAATAGACGCTGGAATTGATCGCCGTCTATTGGCCGCCTCTACAGACCAACGGACTCGGGTCAGTGACAAGCCCATATAGTTTCAAGTTCTCTGGGGTCATCCAATAACTTTAAGGGATCTCAGATAAAGACGAGCATGTTATTATTAGAAACTATAAACCTGAATATAGGACCAAATTAACATTTTTATATTAGTATAATGTGTTGAAATTATTATTTCAAAATTAGATATCAGGAAGTACCAGGTTCAGATTTTATTAATAATAAAATCTGATTAAACATGCAGGTACCCTTCTAATCCCGATTTTTATAACAAAGATTCAACAAAATGCGTTGAATTAGGTTACTATCTGGATATATGGAAAGGACTCTATTTGTAAAGATTATACCAAAATCTAACAAATAAGCTATAAAAAAAAACAAGCAAAACTATAGACTTATACTATTGGCATTAACATTTGTAATATATTTAAAACAAAAGGGTTTCAATAATATCATGAGGGGAACAAAACCAATAAGTATAAGGCAACATGGGTTTTTACTAAAATTAAATCAACGAATAGTATAATGGTAAATATGATGGAAAAACACACTGAAACACAGACAGGAGAACTAACTATTTTGATCACAGTGGGTATGACAGGCACTTTCGACAATGCGTGTTGGTCAGCAATTTATTGGAAGACTTGATTGTTAGTAACATTCCCTCCAAATAGGTAAGAATCATACAATATTTCATTTAAACAGTGAAAGAAGGGCAAATTCCTCATATGAAAATACAAATATTACTAAAACCTGACAAAGAGATACCCTCAAGGCGGGTAAAATCGTATTTACCGCTGTTTCTGTATTAAAGTATCACAATAAGGTACAATACACAACTCCATTCCATTAGAGCCGGTAGTTCTATATTTCAGTACAATTTGTAATAATAAGATGTGGGGGTAGTACCATAAAACAAAAGAATGAAATATGTATGGGGGGAAACAAAATTCTCCATATATGTTATACACTAGATATTTATTCAGATTAAATACAGTTTTGGGAACATTTCTATACTAGCGAGATATGCTATTTACATAATGATCTAGATAGAGGTGACTTGAAGTTACAAATTTGCCTTTATAAAGGGGAGAGCCTAGATCCCTATCTATTCTGGCGGGACCAAATATAAGAACCCTATCATTCCTTTTTAAGTTACTTAAAGCCCTTTAGGGCCCATTCGAAATCTGAGTTAGTTTCTACTCGAAAAGGGGGGTGCTAAGCCTTAATGGCGAGGGGCTTACCTTCTCTCGAAAGCGCCGGCAAGGTCTGGTCTCCTCCTTTCTGCGTCTCAAGCCCGACTGTCGACTCTGGTTGAATCTCCCCGAATCTGCCCCTTTAGCGAAGAAAAACCCTCTTTTATCCTTGCCTCTCTCCATTTTCATTCGCTACCCGCGCCAAAGTTTCTATTGGTTGGCATTTTCATTCGTCGAAAGCAAACACGCACGTGATCATGACCACGCCTCCAATTTACCGTGTTGCCGCGAGAGAAAGAGAAAAAAAAAACCTTGTATATTGAAAAACAAATTAATTCCTTTAGGAAATTAAATAATATATATATTCCGAGTATTAAAAAGATTATTGATTTAAATGTTTATATGATAAATTATTTTCTTTTGGTCACCTCTATCGAAAATGAGGGGCATATATGTACATATGGTACAGCAGCTTCCAGCACGGATGTCTCTGGATGTCACTGGTGTCTTCTTCTCCACCAGGCATCAGCTTTCGGCATGAAAGTCTGGTGTCATCAAGTGTCTAGGTTTATTTGTACATGTGCTCTTTGTACATTCTTCGTCTCGGCCCTTCTGCAGCGGGCTTTGGGATACACGTCCAGGGCTGTTTCCTCCCCTGCCTTGACCTTTAGAGCATCGTCAGCCATCGTTGGGAGTTCTCCACCTAGGCAACAAACACTTCGGCCAGACACTGCGTATATATTTATATGATGTAAATGTTTACATCTTTGTTGGGTCTTGTTTGGTGGAAAATCTGACCCAACAATTCACACCAAGATTTGCTTCCAAGCTACCGTGGGAGAAGTCCGTGAGAGGTGCAGAAATGGGGAATATTCAAGTGTGACATTTCGGCAACAACGTCGCTACCATCTTCGGAATAGCGTGTGACATAAAAATGGACAAATATAGGACTTAAACAGCTAAGGTTATACTTGAGAAGATAGAATATCAGATAATATATAGGGTACAGAAGGATTTGAGGACTACGCAACTCCAAGTAAGAACTTTGTTCCATGCCAGGCGTGGGAGGGATCCCCCAAAGGGGGCTCAGATCGGGGAGGACCGCTGACAGGTTCCGTCCTGGAATGTATAGAGCGTCGGGTGTCCCGAGGACTAACAAGGTCTATGGAATGTGAAGTTCCAACGTCCACCCCCCTCCCTTTTCTTCTACGAAAGAGAGATAATGGTGGGCCCCCTCCTCCCTCAGGTTTCAACTATCTTTTAAAGAGACTTCTGGAATGATGTCCTCTCTTAACCTTATCCGCGAAATCTAGTGCAACTTTATTCTTTTACTATTCTCCCTCAATACACTTGTCTGGCACTAATCTCTTCTAAATTTATCCATAGTCATTTTTGTGGCATATACTGTGCAACATCCATGAAGTCATTATTGATTAGATAATCTATAAAAGACGCCTTCTGGAGATTTAGCAACCCACTGAAGACGCTGGGAACTATTTCAAAGAGGAAAATTATAGCAATAGATCTCTACAATTTCTACAGATCAATTGTAAATAGATTCATACATAAAAGATATAGTGCGGAAAGTTTAGGACAGATGTGTAAAGAGATCCCTCATTAAACTAAGGCTCACGTGTACCTGGAAAAAAAAGGGAGGGAAATATTGAATTATTCTCGTTCCTACATTAAATTAAATAATCTATAAAATAATGGTCGGCTCTCCCATCAAAATAGACGCTGGAATTGATCGTCGTCTATTGGCCGCCTCTACAGACCAACGGACTCGGGTCAGTGACAAGCCCATATAGTTTCAAGTTCTCTGGGATCATCCAATAACTTTAAGGGATCTCAGATAAAGACGAGCATGTTATTATTAGAAACTATAAACCTGAATATAGGACCAAATTAACATTTTTATATAGGAGTATAATGTGTTGAAAATATTATTTCAAAATTGGATATCAGGGAGCACCAGGTTCAGATTTTTAATAGTAATAATATGATTAAACATGCAGGTACATTTTATTTTCCGATTTTTATAACAAAGACTCAACAAATGTGTTGAATTAGGTCACTATCTGGATGTATGGAAAAGACTCTATTTGTAAAGATTATACCCAAATCTAACAAATAAGCTATAAAAACAAGCAAGACTATAGACTTATACTATTGACATTAACATTTGTAATATATTTAAAACAAAGGGGTTTCAATAATATCGTGAGGGGAACAAAACTAATGAGTATAAGGCAACATGGGTCTTTACTAAAATTAAATCAATGATTAGTATAATGGTAAATATGATGGAAAAAAAAACACACTGAAACACAGGCAGGAGAACTGGCTTATTTGATCACTGTGGGCATGACAGGCACTTTCGACAATGCATGTGGCCAGCAGCTTATTGGAAGACTTGATTTTTAGTAGTATTCCCTCCAAATAGGTAAGAATCATACAATATTTCATTTAAACAGTGAGAGAAGGGCAAATTCCTCACATAAAATACAAATATTACTAAAACCTGACAAAGGGATACCCTCAAGGCGGGTAAAATCGTATTTACCGCTGTTTCTGTATTAAAGTATCACAATAAGGTACAATACACAACTCCATTCCATTAGAGCCGGTAGTTCTATATTTCAGTACAATTTGTAATAATAAGATGTG
Source organism: Cordylochernes scorpioides (assembly GCA_030710605.1). Classification (NCBI taxonomy): domain Eukaryota; kingdom Metazoa; phylum Arthropoda; class Arachnida; order Pseudoscorpiones; family Chernetidae; genus Cordylochernes; species Cordylochernes scorpioides. The sequence goes on along the minus strand of CP092879.1, from coordinate 11,162,724 downwards.
GGGGGGGGGGGGGGGGGGTAGCACCATAAAACAAAAGAATGAAATATGTATGAGAGGAAACAAAAAAATTCTCCATATAAGTTATATACTAGATATTTATTTAAAAAAAATAACAAGTAAAGTTAGGGAACATTTCTATACTAGCGAGATATACTATTTACATAATGATCTAGATAGAGGTGACTTGAAGTTACAAATTTGCCTTTATAAAGGGGAAAGCCTAGATCTCCATCTATTCTGGCGGGACAAAATATAAGAACCCTATCATTCCTTTTAAGTTACTTAAAGCCCTTTAGGGCCCATGCGAAATCTGAGTTAGTTTCTGCTCGAAAAGGGGGGGGGGGGGGGGGGGTGCTAAGCCATAATGGCGAGGGGCTTACCTTCTCTCGAAAGCGCCGGCAAGGTCTGGTCTCCTCCTTTCTGCGTCTCAAGCCCGACTGTCGACTCTGGTTGAATCTCCCCGAATCTCTCCGAATACAGCAAAGAAAAGCCCTCTTTTATCCTTGCCTCTCTCCATTTTCATTCGTTGCTTGCGCCAAAGTTTCTATTGGTTGGCATTTTCATTCGTCGAAAGAAAACACGCACGTGATCATGACCACGCCTCCAATTTACCGTGTTGCCGCGAGAGAAAAAAAATGTATATTGAAAAACAAATTAATTCCTTTAGGAAATTAAATAATATATATATTCCGAGTATTAAAAAAAAGATTATTGATTTAAATGTTTATATGACAAATTGTTTTCCTTTGGTCGCCTCTATCTAAATCTTAAATGAGGGGCATATATGTACATATGGTACAGCAGCTTCCAGCTCGGATGTCTCTGGATGTCACTGGTGTCTTCTTCTCCCCCAGGCATCAGCTTTCGGCATGGAAGTCTGGTGTCATCAAGTGTCTAGGTTTCTGGGCAAAAAGGTAGTCTATAAGTCTATATGGGAGGGAAGCCATGTATCCAGTTGAAGTTGGATATACATCGTCTGTTGGGGTATAAAAACGTACCCCAACACAACGACACAAACTAGGCAGAAGTTCTATCTCCTTGAGGGCCTATCTCTTGGAAATGGATTTCAACCAAAGGGCAAGTTTTGTATCCAACAACACCGTTGAGATCCGACAAAAGCTAGAGTCAGAGATGTCGTTTTACAAACAGATTGCTGACCTCTATGCTGAAATGATCGAAGAATATTTCTCGGAAGACATAAAGAGGGCAAAGCTTCTTTACAAATGGAATGTCATCACTCAAGATCAGCTGTTCAAATTGACAGCAGTGTCAGTTCGACTCCTCATAGCGGAGCACCTCGCTGATTACAATTTTGAACAGTTTGTAAACTCCAAGGACAACTAAGCTGAAATCATAACTTTGATTCCTTTTACAGTTCTATATATTCAAATTAAAATTGAGAAGCGCGTTTAAACGCATTTTTTTTTCACAAAGAGTTTTATTTTAATACTAGCGGACGTACCTGGCTTCGCCCGAGGTTTTACCCGAGTACAGGTTTGTCTAGCGAACATTTGTTAAAACAATTCTCTAAAAATTTATTTAAAAAAAAACATATATTTTGATAATTTGAAACTCGTAAATTTGAATCTCTCGATAAAGTGAACATTTTTTCCCCGGTCCCTGTGTGCCGTGTCATTCTGAATTTTGTCTTTCCTAATTTTCTACATTAGAAAATCATAGTTTTATCTAGTGAACATTTTTTCCCGTGTCACATTGCCGTGTCATCCTGAGATAATCTTACTTTTGATAAATAATATTTAAGATAACAAACTTAGTGATAAGAAAACTTGTTATCATCGTCACAATGGGGGCGCTGCTTGCGAGTTAAATCTACAAATCTGCAAATAACTCTAAGGATATTCAAGATATTCAGGAAATTATTTTTCAAAAACCTTCCCGGTGATATACCTAATAATATCCCAAAATTTCACGGCGATTGGATGTATGGTTTTTGAATCTATAGAGTACAGACAGACATTCAATTTTATATATATAGATAAAATGCTAGCTGTCAGGTTTTTAATCGTCTTTCAACAGGTTTTATTAAAACATCGACTGTTCCTTACAAGAAGAAAATTGTGTAAATATAATTTTAAATTTGAAATTTTAATAAACACCTTAATAAACTTCAAAATATTCAGCATCTGAACTTGAGACAAGCCTTGACTTCAACTACCTAATTTCATTTTTATAAATAAATAAAATTTTATATTATAAAGAGCATGTTAACAAATTAAAAGCAAAACAATATCTTTCTCGAAATTACGGTAAATTAAAAATATATGTCTTCAGAAATACATTAATGTATATAAATTTAAATAAACTTTTCAATTCTAATTGGAATTTTTTTTTTGAAGTGGTTTTCATTTGGTTCGATTACTATTGATAAAAACATTGTTAAAAGCAACTACTAATTTATTTGAGAAATGTTTTCTGTAAATATAAAATGTTATTAATAAATTTTATTATGCTAACACATGTGCCTTAAAATTGTTTCATCTATATAAATCATAAACTCTAGAATTTCCATCTAAGCTTCCTCCAATATACAGTCGAACCTCTTTAATTCAACACCCCAAGGGATCAGAGCTTTCGGTTGAATTAAGGTTAGGTGATTAGCTAATTATCTAACTCACTAAAATAATATTTAAAAAAAATTGGTTTGTAATATAAATTAATGATATTAATTGAAACCATTGTATGTACTTTTTTGTATTCATTTTTTATTTTCATGATTAACTTTTAGTACCAGGGACAAAATGGCAATAATACATATTTTTAAAACATAAATAATTAAAAATAATATTTATTCTAATTGAAGAATATAGCAGTTGAAAGGAAATATATAAGGAAAATAAAAAGAAAATTTGAAAATAATCATGAAGATCTTTTTTAAAATTCCTTTATAGATTCTATTTTTGCACAGAAATCCTATTCAGGATGTATTGCAGATGGTCTATTTAAAAAAAAAAAAACATTAATGTCGTCTTCCTCTGGAATGTGTTTCAAATAACAAAGTGTTTTTATTTTATTAAAGGCATCCACTGTTGCTGCAGGTGTTATTGATTTTCTGTTTAAATCTTTTATAATAACACAGAAATGGAATATTGAAATAAAATGTTATCATTGTGGCTACATATTTTATGAAAATTTATTTATTTAAAAAGAAATTATTTGTAAATTTTAAAATAACTATAATATTTAAATGCTGAAAATTAACCCTTAACTGGATGTGTGGATTTTTCTTACATAATGAATAGGATTTCTGTGCAAAAACAGAATCTATAAAGGAATTTTTGAAAATATCTTCATGATTATTTTAAAAATTTTCTTTTTATTTTTCTTATTTATTTCCTTTCAACTGCTATATTCTTCAATTAGAATAAAATATTATTTGTAATTATTTATGTTTCAAAAATATGTATTATTGCCATTTTTTCCCTGGTACTAAAAGTTAATCATGAAAATAAAAAATAAATACAAAAAAGTACAAACAATGGTTTCAATTAATATCATTAATTTATATTACAAACCAATTTTTTAAAAATATTATTTTAGTGAGTAAGATAATTAGCTAATCATCTAACCTTAATTCAACACTTCCTTTAATTCAACCGAAAGCTCTGATCCCTTTGGGTGTTGAATTGAAGAGGTTCGACTGTATATATATTTTGGGAACATACGAGACTAAAGTGGTTGTTCCAGAGAAACCAAAAATATATGTTCCTGATTCTCTATTAGGGTGTGGTTAAAATTGTGGTGAATCTAAGGTTTTTTCTTTCTCATTGTTCCTAAATATGTAAGGTCATGTTCTTTTAACTTATCAACTAATTCTACTGAAGTGAATCAATATGTTCTGCTGGAATATTTCTGCCAAAGTGTGGTCGACTAATCTCTGACACCAATTTATATTTTGGGCTGGCAGGGATAGTTCTCTCTGTTGACGTGATTGATAATTATACTTATCTAAAGAAAGAAGTGTTATTTTATAAAAGGCAGCTAAAAATAGTGGAAGATAGAGACTCAAGTATGAGCCACGAGCGAACACTGATGTTATTTTACTTATTAAATAATTTATTTGAAATAGTATAAAACATTTATATTAAACAAAATGAAAGATATCAGCACTTAAAAAATTAAAGAAGTTTATTTTTCTTCTTTAAGAATATTTACATGACCACAAACTAACAAAACAAGTTAAAAATTAAAAATTGAACAAACAAAATTTACACACACACACATATCTCTCGACAGAATGAATTTACTTTTTTTTTTTGTCAAAAACCAATAAATAAATAAATTAATTAATATTCAATTATTATTTACATTTTATATTCATATAATATTATTTAATATCCAACCACTAATATTTAACTATTTTTATAAGTTCGTTTACATCAACTGACACGAAATATTTTCACAGTTCTGGACGAGCTGGGCAGAATCCGCCCCAAACATACAAATTTAACCCCTCCTCCCAAGACTGAAATTTATAAACTATTGATGGAAAATGTTTGTATCACTGTAAAATTAGAATACACGAAAGCTGGTAGCTCTAGGTAAACGAAATATATATATTTTTTCTATATTAAGTTTATGCATGGGTAGAATCTACTTAACCCGTCCAGTTAAGGGTTACAAAGAAAATAATATTAATTAGCGCACGAAGCCTAAATTCCCGCGTTAAAAAACAAACAAAACAATAACACTCGCACACATTACGCAACAGGACTGCAAAGTGAACAGAAACCAAAAGTGCGTGGCGCGATTCTATCGGCGGACGCCAATCGTCGTCACCGCCGTAATACGTACCATTTTAACGGTAAAGTTGTATGTAAAAAAAATATTCAACTGTCGAATTTTAAAATGGTCGAACTATCGAAACTGTCATATTATCGATACTGTCGAATTATGGTTTGTTATTTGATAGGCCGTAGGTCGGGACATCAGAATATGGTCGAATTAAGGTAGAGTGTCGAATTTTTGTGTGTCGAAATAACGAGGTTATACTGTATATAGCAATATAAACTAGATTATATTTTCAATTCAATTGTTGAGCAATTGTGAGATGCGAACAGTCAAAATGAAAATGGACTCGGAATTTTTATTATATCTGTCTCTTCTGTTGTAATTATGTAATTTAGATTTGGATAGATATCGTTAATATATTTGCTGTAAAAATGGGAATTTTGTGAGTTGACTTTGTTTCAGCTTAATTATGAAGGGCTTCTTGAATACCAATATTTAAAATATGGCCTAGTAAAAAAGTTTCAGATAATTCAATTGTCATCATGAGTTAGAAATTGAAATAAATGATAAAATCTCTAAATTTATATAAAACATTTTAATATAACAACAGCAAATATTTTGTAAAGGCATTTTCGCCTTATAGTTTCTTCTAGCATTAATGCAGGGTACATACAGGAATAAAAGTACCAGTAATTATCAATGATATTTACAGTGTATCAAATAAGGAGGGAAAAAAGAAGAGGATAACTCAGCATAAACCTATATACAAGCAGTTGTTAAAAACAAGAAGTTATTTTTTTAAAGATAAGGATTATAAATCTTAAATAAATTTGAGAGTATAATGTATCTTATCTATATATTGAGATAGAATAGATAAAAAAGATTTAAATAAACAAAACATCTTGATAATATCATTTTTGACATTATATTTCATTGTGTAGAGAGTTCTCTATATTTATTAGTAAAACATTGGGTAGTTGGTGACTTCTGTAAGCTCCAGAACCTGGGTTACTTGAATAAATTAGTAAAACATATATCTGTGCTGTTTGGAATATATAGGAGTCCCAGCTATGCTTCTTTCCTGCGGTGTATACGACCAGTGGTATTAAGCTGTATGTTTGTTCATGTGTAGTAAAACCCATAGAGATTCTCTCTTGATATTGCTTATTCTTTATTAAAATATAAACTTCACCAAGTCTGTAAAACACCAATTATGATTGACTTTGATTGTTGACCTGTTTTTTGATTGTGCCATTCTAAATGAATTTTTCCAGTTAGCACTATTTGCTTTATGAGAACTCTACACGCCAATGATTTGGCGAAATTTCTTTATTTCACATATTTCTATTGTTTTGAATTCTTGGTTGGAAGTTGGAACAAATACATCAACCAATTGTTTATTTATTTAATTACCGATGTTTCTGTGACTCGCCTTTACTCTCCTCAGAGAAATATTTATTTTGAATCTTATTTCTAATTATATATATAATATATTGAACTTTTTCGGGATTGATTTTGGATGGTTGGTTGTTTGGTTGTCGTAAGACTCTGTTGACTTACTTGGTGGTGATTGTGGGCGCAGTCGTTTTGGCTGAAATGGTAGGTTTTCTCACAGGGGGAAATAACGAGAAAGGACACAGGATTGGATTGAGAAATAGGACCAGCGATCAAGGGAGAGAAGGGCTTTTGACTAATGGAGTGACTACTCACATATTAAACATTGAGGTGACCTGAGCGAGAAGGGGTTAAGCGTACTGCATAAGGTGGGTCCGAGCTCCCAACTGTTCCTTGGCAGGTCCAGCTCCCTACTGACAAACTTGAGTCCGAGATTTAACTCGTTAACTCTCTAGTGCTCTCATTGGTTGACTATCGTCTCGTGGCGAATTCTGATTAGATGTTAGCTAGTCCTGCTGGACTCTGATCGGAGGTAGCTAACTCCATTGTCTTTGTCATGTTTTAACACGCTCCCGGAAGAAGGTTTTTGAACTCAGTTTTATTAGTTCCTGGGTAATAACTTTTGCTTCCTGGATAATGAAAACCTGATAATGGATTGTTTCTTCTCTCCCAGTTCGCTTTAGGCCTAACCTTTATTAAAAACTTTTTGGATCATACATTGCATATATATTGTGGTGGGGTTACATCTAGTTATATACAAATTATGACATATACATACCCGATTTTCTAAACTACATGTAAATATCTGAGTATATATAGATATGTGACGTTTTACATGTACTTTAGGAAATCATGTACGTTTATAAGTAGAAATAGAATTGAAAATAATCAATCCTCTTAGGAGAGTATCAACGAGTCACCCAAATATATAAGGAATTATTGGTAACTATAGGTATAGTTTTTCTGAATTAATTTTGATGTTTCATTCTGAGTGCTCACAAGGATGATATTTTAAAATTATGGAAAGAAAAAAGAAAGCAATAAATGTGCGTTTCACGATTTTTTCATAAAAGATTATGTCGATAAAATGGGGAACAAGAAACTGTGCAAGAAGTCATCCAATATGAGAGACAAAAGGATTGAAATTTAATACTGAATCAGAAGACCACAGACTTGTCTAGAATTGCGGCTTTAATTTATGAATAAAAAATTTCATTTTTTCGCACATTATAGAGCTATAGCTCTTAGTCTATTGATTTTGTAATGGGAAATTTTACAGCGTAAGAATAGTTAAGATTTTCTATGTTAAACTATTTTTAGAGAGGTTTTTATAATTGTTCTTGTAATTCTCCTTTTCTCAAGTTAAACTTATCAATGTATTTTACTTTAAAATATGGAAACAAAACTTTAGGAGGTTGAACCTTTTAGCATTTATATCGGGATTCAGACAATATTATATATCTCTATTCATGATAAAATTGTGAAAAAAGTATTAAAATTACAAATATATTCTCACAATGAGTATCTTTTTATTTATATACTCATTGTGAGAATATATTTGTAATTTTAATATTATATATATTCACACAATATAAACGGTGACATATGCCACCCAATACAGTCACTTAACCCTGGAAGTTTCATAAAATATGTATATAGTAACGTGTATATAAAAATGTATTTATAGTTAAATTGTTAAAGTAATAATCCTGTTGAAGGACTGACAAGTCCAAAAATTTGAAATAAAAAGTAGTAAGAGAAACTTGACCCTGAAAGCTTCATTTATTTTATGACAGTATTTTTATTCAAGTTATATAAAAGATATTTGAATTGATTAAGTAAAATTGTTAAATGTTATTTAAAATTAATAAAAATTAACGATATGTATCTTATTGGAAAAGAGCGAGGTTTCGAGAAACGACGTTTCTACTAGCATAACATCAGTGGAGAAATACAAACGGTGTAAATTTTGTATTAATAATGAATAAAATCGATTCATAAAATTTGATAATTTCAAAATTTTTTTTAACTTACTCACTGGCCATGATAATTTAAAAATTGAAATTTTCACATTTAAAAAAAAATCACGACCTATTTACTTCAACCTATCATTAAGTATATTTACCCCTGTACAGATATCTGATGTCCGCTATTAGACAACCTGGATAGTTTGCTTAGACTATAGTACGTGGTGGCTCCAGGAATCTGACCGGGTTATGTCAAGAGAGAGAGAGAGAGATTTGATTAAAATATCTCTAACTAGCCAAATGAACAAGAAAACGCCCAGGTTTTACCCGAGTGTTTATTTTTAAAATTAAATGCTGTTTAAAGTTGAATAATAATCATTTCACACCCACACAAGCATTTTTTATATTTACCCAGTTTCTCTCCGGTTCTAACTGAGTAAATGTTTTTCCAACAATTAATGAATTATAAATTAAGATAACAATAATAACTTTGTACAAGTAGAAACACAAGTCTGGGAGAAGAGTTTCTTTTAGAAAAAGGAAGATCTTACACACGTTCAGCCAAGACGTCCTTCTAAGGGTACAAAATGACATGAGTGTCAAAAAATATTCTTGAAATGTATATAAACCATAGCCACTCGTGTTAAATTGTACCCTTTGAAATTATTTGTCAACATTGAAAAAT
>CP092879.1:11005227-11153828 GCA_030710605.1 Cordylochernes scorpioides | reverse complement strand
ATTTTAGATTTAAAAAAAAAAATAAAAATTATATGAGTCCCACGCCTTTCTATTATAGTTTTTCTCATTGAGGTATAAGGTCGGCATAGAAATACACTCATGAACAAAATTTAAGGAAGTTGTACCTTTAGCATGTATATTTGGATCCAGACAATAACACCAAAATATATTTGATACACAGTAACCTTTATTGAAGACACACGAGATAACTAAGTGTGGGTAAAATTGCCTCTGTCTCCTTCATAAATAAATAAAAAACAGACGACCGGTGGTTAATTTGTTACAAATTCAAAGATTGAGGTCATTGTATTGATATGCTTTCAATTTTTATTCACCTAAAAATTTTTTTTAAACAGTGTAAATAAATATACATTTATTTTGACATATTTCAACTAATAAAGACTTTCTGTATCGGCGAGGAAGTTGTCTGAGGAGGATCGGGACCGTCCAATATTGGTAGGTGCCGAGGAAGCAGTGAGAGCTGTAGAGATGTTATCCCGGCGTGGCTGAGTAGTTGTAAGTGAACGCTGAATAGATATATAGTTTTAAAACTGATACACTTAGCATTTTTTCTTTTTAGGTGAAGAAAAACATTTTGTTTATCAACTGAGTGTATTACACAGCGTACTCTGGATGTAAAGAGTGTAAGTTTCCGAGAAAAGACACTGAATCCTCAAAATCCATAGATCATTCCAACATAGCGTCTGTAATAAATCCTATTAAACCCTTCCTTAAAGACATAATCGACCCCGGTATATCCTCAACCCGGTAAATTCGTTAAATCGAGGAATTCTTGTATATAAACCAATCACAGTTCTGAGAGCGTCCAATCAGTCTGATGACGAATTCCTCATCAATATGAGTCCGGGGTAAATGCAGGAGAATTAGATTATCCAGAAATATGTGGCATCGTCCATTTATTACAACCGGCTGTCTCACCTAGCGGCGCAGCTACTTTATTTCCTTTCTTTCTATTGACTGACATACTGGGTTTTGTTTCTTCCTTAATATTTTTATATAAATATGGGGTAAAACTTCTTTTTGAGAGAACTGTTTCAATCAATGCGATGTGATTTTAAGAATTAAAACTGATTTGCAAAAATAATAGCATATAAATAAAAATAATTGCAGACGACATGTCGCCTGGAATCCAGATGAATGGAGACATATACTGTTCACTAATGAGTCCAGATTCTCTCTAAACAGCAATTCTCGTCGTGTCTTTGTCTGGAGAGAGATAGGAACCAGGAATAATCCCCGGAATATGGTTGAAAGGGATCCCTACAGAAGCCAAGGTTTATGGTCAGGGCTGGAATCTTCTTGGGCGGTCGCACAGAACTACATATTTTTCGGCAAGGAACCCTGACTGGACAAGAGATATCGGGACGAGATCTTGGCAGCATATATGTGTGTGTGTGTGTGTGATGCATCAAGCAGTCGCAATGTCCACTATCTTGAGTTAGAAAATGGGTGCCGTTGCCACGTTAGTCATCTTGACCAGAATTTGGTTGAATATTTCAAGGGTCCAGGAGGGACTGATGTGGTCGGACTTCTCCCCCCTGACGAACCAAATCTCTTCATACATTAACGGTCTGACGACTCTCCCTGGACGGACCTATCTGGTATCTTCACAATTAAATGTAAACTTCAACACTGAGAGTGGAAATGTAGAGAGTGGACGCAAGAAATAGCTCTAAACTTTATTTACTACACAGTACAATATATATATCTATATACAGTGGTACCTCGACATACGAGTTTAATTCGTTCCGTAACCCTCCTCGTATCTTGAATTACTCGTATCTCGAAGCAAATTTCCCCATACAAAACAATTGAACTACCATTAATCCATTCCAACCTCCAAAATGTCACCCCAGTTATTTTATTTTTGTTACGTGTTTTAAAATAATAAAAACGTATTTTAAAATATCAAATATTTATTGCACAAAAACAAAAAAGAGAATGTAAAGAAATAAATTAGATATCCTCACTGGTCTTTGCCTTCGGGTTCGACCTCCACAAAACTTGCAGTTTTTCTTTCAAAATCTTATGTGATTTAAATGCTCTGGGGTTTTCCGAATGGTACACGAGCAGAAGCTTGATCTTGCAGTCGCCACTCGCATTGGCGCACAATGATAGAGTCAATCTGTCCTTCATACGAGGTTTGTGGCCTGGCATCATCATCTCCTCTGCCGTTATATATGTTCTATTCAGCATCTTTTTCCAGAACAGCCCTGTCTAATCACAATTGAAGACTTGCTGAGAGATGTATCCTTGGGCTTTTATTAGATCGGAAAATGTTTTTATGTAATCCTCAGCTGCCTTCATATCTGAACTTGCTACCTCACCATGTCTGACAACGGAGTGAATACCGCAACACAAAATGCGAACACAAAACACAACTTATCACAGCGGAAGCACGCTGCTAACTGATCGTGATGGCGCGACTGCGTGTTATTACCTGTTGTGTTTTAACTTTAAAAGCACACAAAAATATAATAAACTTGAATTTGTTTATTTAAGTCTCAAAAAACAAAGCTTTGCATATAGAACAAATAATAATGAAGAAGAAGAAAGAAAAATTTTAGGAAAATCAAAAACAGAACAAAAGTACTGGTCAAAAAGAAACATTTAAAATCACAGATTAATATTTTCAACACTACCGAACCGAACTCGTATCTCGAATTTCGCTCGTAACTAAAAGCAAAAAATCACTTGCTCGTCGGCTCGTATCTCGAAAAACTCGTATGTTGGGGCGCTCGTATGTCGAGGTACCACTGTATATAAAAATGAATGTTTGTATGTTTGTTTGTATGTCCGGTATACAAATTCGCAGTAGTTCACTAATTCAAACCAAAATTTCCATACATAGATAAAGAAATACGGGGAAGACGATAGGCTATTTTAAAAAATATATAAATCAATTATTAAAACTATATATTTTTAGTCAGAAAATGATGATGACGATATTGCTGTATCATGTTTGATTATCAGATACAAAATTATATCGGGAAAAATTCCAAAAAGCAGAGACCACGGGTGAAACCAGTTCATTATTTTGCACGCAGGAACAAAATTCTAACAGAAAAACATTCATTCGAGCAGTAAACAAAAGCCAGATCATCTTTCTATAAAAATATCGCTTCTCAGACACAAAGTTTGGAGCGGGACGTTTCACAAGAGTGACATCCACGGCGCCAATTTATAATTGTAACGAATAGTATTTGAAATTCAAAATAATATAATTTTCAAATATCGTTGTGAAAATTTAAATATTTATTTTTATATTTTAAAAACACACAGAGTTTGGAGCGGGACGTTTAACAAAAGTGACATCCACGGTGCCAATTTATAATTGTAACGAATAGTATTTGAATAAAAACATTTAATCGGGTAAAACCCGGGCGTTGCCCGGGTCATTCGGCTAGTATGTTATATAAATAACATCTTAATAAAATACTATAACTTATATTGAATTTTGCCTATATTAAAGTACCTATATTATCAACTATTTACATTACGTTAGACTGTATATTAGATTTATTTAGTAACGATCCACTGTCGCTTTTCAAATAACTTGTTAGCTCAAAAAGAGCTTCAGAGTCAGGTTTTGAATAAATATATTATGAAAGGATTTAAAAGCACGAATGTTTCTTTTATACATAATACAAACTTTTACTGTCCTTACTGCGATGAAAAAATATATTGGGAGGGCTTGGCTCATCAGTGGTGAACCCTCTCAGCGGTTAGGCCAATTTAATTCACCAGACCGCTTCTCAGAGCTCTAATACTGTATTGGACGATTCTGCTTATATACGCAGTACTGAAGGATAGAATCTCAGAAATGGTTTTCAATAAAACTATGGACATAAGCTTATAGGACAGTAGAATTACATTCAAATATTTGCATCGAGTAATGCTCTTCCGCAAACAATAAAGACAAGGCCAGTTAGGCATAAATTAACACAAAGAAAAAACGCATCATCTATACATATAAAATGAAAGGATTTAAAAGCACGAATGTTTCTTTTATACATAATACAAACTTCTACTGTCCTTACTTCGATGAAAAATATATTGGGAGGGCTTGGCTCATCAGTGGTGAACCCTCCAAGCGGTTTCGCCAATTAAACCACCAGACCGCTTTTCAGAGCTCTAATACTGTATTGGACGATTCTGCTTATATACGCAGCACTGAAGGGCGGAATCTCAGAAATGGTTTTCTACGATGTAATTCTACTGTCCTATAAGCTTATGTCCATAGTTTTCTTGAAAACCATTTCTGAGATTCCACCCTTCAGTGCTGCGTATATAAGCAGAATTGTCCAATACAGTATTAGAGCTCTGAGAAGCGGTCTGGTGGATTAAATTAGTGAAACCGCTGGGAGGGTTCACCACTGATGAACCAAGCCCTCCCAATATATTTTTTCATCGCAGTAAGGGCAGTATAAGTTTGTATTATGTATAAAAGAAACATTCGTGCTTTTAAATCCTCTCATTTTATATGTATAGATGGCGCGTTATTGCTTTGTGTTAGGTTTTGAATAAGTTTAAAATGTGCTGAATAGTGTTGCATTAGTAATTGTAGCCGTCTGGAAAAGTCTATCCCAGCACCCGAGATTGAGCGTACCCAGGTTTGGGGATCAGCCGCTGAACCAACCGTATCTACGTTTCTTGCAGTCACTGATGTATCGATACAATAGACATGAATCTAGTAGATATCAATTAAATTATGCAACAGGTTTCTGAAAATGAGTGTTTTTCTACGATATTCTGGGTTTCTTCAATTTCTTCATTCTGCTGCGAGCAAAGTGTGAGTGTATTCTCTTAGTTAATGTTCTCACTGTGGGTTTAAAGAAACTCATCAAAATTTGTTGCATAATTTAATTAATAAATAGCCACTAATATATATATATATATGTATCGGATAATTCTTCTGTCAATGCCACCAATAAATCTGGACGGTTCTTAAATTCTGTGTTATGTGTTCAGCATGAATTATCTGTTCAGTTGTCCCATGCCCTAATGTTGTGCAGACAATTAATATTCAGTCTCACATATGCAAACATAGTACGCGATCTGAACAGAGATGATCAATTAAATATAAGTTGATCAAAAGGGAAAGGTTTTTTTTTTGCTTATCCCTAGTACACGTGGTACAGGCCATGATAACCATCACGGTGGGTAATTAGCGACTGCTTTTACTGTAAGCGCACCACATGTCTACACATGTGAAAAGCAGTTCGACTTTGCACTTACAAATATGCCAGAGCCCCGTTTAGTTACTTGCACTCGCTGGTGGGGTTGGAATTTTGCAAGAATCGGGGACCATTGGAGCATTTTTTAACAGAAAAAAAAGTGTTCAATGCGGGAATCGAACCCGGGTCGTAGTGGTCGAAAACCAAACGGTTTAACCAGCCTTCCACCGACCCCCCGAAAGGGAAAAAGGGAAAGGTGCTACACGAGAATTATATTCCTCCCCAAATATTACAATAGATTTCCGCATTATTTCGGCAAATTTAACTATTTTTCTCTCCTCCCGTAGAAGGATGATAACGGTATCAAAACTGCCCAAGAACTAAGGAAGATCATATCCAATAATCATTTACATGAGTTGACTTTTTCCAAGTTGGCTAAAATAATATGTGCATCGAACTAGTAATACTTCGTAAATTTTAACAAATAGACAAGCAATATACACGAACTAGACAATATGTGGACAAGAAGTAGACAGAAATAGACAAGAAGTAGACCATATATAGACAAAAGGTAACTATACAGGAAGTAAACAATAAATAGACAAGAAGTAGGCAATAGATAGATAAGAAGTACCCTCCCCCCAGAAGTAGACCATATACAAACAAGGAAAGATATTGTAAATCATTATAAAAGCTAAAAGAGACATTTCAATAAAAAGACCAGGCCTGAAAGACTGTAAAATCAAATTTCATCAGGACAATGCAAGACCTCACACCACGCAACAGATATTAGCTCAAATTTTCATATATGGATGGATTTTTATGCCTCACCCAGCTTACAGTCCTGATCTGGCTCCTTCCGACTTCTACCTGTTTGGTAAATTAAATAATTCTTTACACGGTAGAATATTTGAAAATGATGAAATGTTACTCCATGAGGTTAGAGGGAGGTTCAGAAAGCAAGTTGTAGCATTTTACCAAAGTGCTTTTTTGAGTTGGAAAGAAGGCTGGACCAAATATGTACAGAGGGAAGGTGGATGAATGATATTGAATGATATATAGCTAATAGTTAGGTATTCATATATACAAAGTTTCATCTTTATGGTTTGTTAAATAAAAAATATTGATGATTGTGCATTACTTTTTGACCCAACCTTGTATATGTACAATCTGGTCGGTCCTTGTTGGCGTAAACACCTAAGGGCGATACGCCAAGGTCGTCTTTTTTTTTTTTTTTTTTGACAAGCCTTGAGCTCCTCACTTGGATTTCAGTCGTTAAATTTGCATAATTTTATAACTTTTTCACAAACTGGGCTCACACCCACCCGCAAAAACATATATATAATATTCCACTATTTACAATCATATCAACCTATAACGCCTAAACTAGAGCTTACAATAAAGTTTTAACAACTACATAAAAATACACAAGCCCTATTCCCTTTCTTCAGATGCAAAGTTAAGACGTTTGGAACGAAGCTTCGCACTTCCTTTCCAATCTTCAAATGTAATTTTTACCTGAATATCTGAAAAAATTCCTTGACATCTTCCTGCCAAAATCTAACAAACACTTTCTGAAAATTTTATATATAGGCTAATATATATAACAAATATTAACACTATTTTATAAAGAGTATATTATGATGCAATAGCGCGCCATTCGTTATAAAATTCGAAATTATTATAGACGTAGTTGTAGAAATTGCTTTTTTTAAAATAAAGAATCATATGCGTCTATAATAGTTTCGAATTTTCATAAAGAGTATATATATATATATATATATGACACCTGACCATTTTTATTATATATATATTTTTTCATATATATATGAAGAAACAATATAAAAAATAAAAGATAAGTGGGTCAGGTGTTGATATTAAAAATAAAGAAGGCATCTCCTGACCACGAGCACATGTGCTTTTTAGATGGCAGAGCGCCATCTAGTGGAGCAAAAATAAACTAAACGCTCTGCCATCTAAAAAGCACATGTGCTCGTGGATAGGATATGCCTTCTTTATTTTTAATATATATATATATATATATATATATATGCCTTTTTAATTAAAGATCTATTTAGGGATTGCTCTATTTTCATAAATATATAAGTGTGTAAAAATTGTAAAACGCTGAATAAAAAGAGTCCCAAATATTAGCTGAAGGATTGAGGTAAGTATTTGCTGACGGTTGCGGTATGGTAACAGCGATATTTATGCAAAAGAATGTCAACATCCGTGTTTTATGACCGACTTTATCTTCAACAATTTAAAAAAACAAATTACCATCATGGTTATAAGGAAATAAATCTGAAAATAAAAATGGATAGGTGACTTTCAGGGACGAATTGGATTCCAACACCATTTGAAGTTTTGTGATGTCTAGACGCAGTGTTTGGTCATCTCTCTGTGCCTGCGGTGAGCTGATCCACCAACTCATCGATAATTGTGCGAGGAATCATTAACAGCAGCCGAACATCTGTGGTTCTCGTTAGAGCTTCCTCACGGCCCGTCGATCGTTAAGGAAATGCTGTCTTGTTTTCAACGGGATTGTTTTTACCTCATCTTTCTTAGATAACTCTCAGACAAGATTCTTCTTCGGAAAATCTGAAGAAATCTATTGATCTATATACACAAATACAAGTATAAATTCGATATTTAAAAATCATATTAAACTAAGATGATAGAATCATCTCTTTATAAATAGTTTATTTGTAACTTTACAAAGGTATCTCTCTTTCTTGTATGGCTGCAAATATTTGATGAGAGTTAAATATCTGTGTCCAATGTTGGGAAAAGTTTCCAGACTAGATGCCAATACCTAAGGTGAACATAAATACATACTGTATATGATTCAAATGTGATCAATCCGTACATACTCCCCATAAGATTTCACCCTTCAGTGTAGCTTCTAAAAGCAGAATGATCCAATACAGTATTAGAGCACTAAAAAAGCGATCTGGTAGATTAAATTGGCGAAACCGCTGGAAGGGTTTACCACTGATGAGCTAAGCCCTCCCAATATTTTTTCATCGCAGTAAGGACAGTAGAAGTTTGATTTATTTGTGAAAAGAAACATTCGAGTCTCAATGTTTTAATTTGTTATATATAGATGGGGTGTTATTGCTTTGTAATAATACCTTTATTGTAAACATCATAAACTAGGCTGCTCTTTTTGAGAGGCACCTAATAAAGTTATATTTGAACTATATATGATTCCTCATTGCCTCAGTCATTATAGGGACAATACGTTAGGTGCAGGAGATCTGTGGCGTACACACAGAATACAACTTAAAGTAAAACGACACTTGAAGCTACACCGCATGAGTTTATTTTTAACGAAAAATCAAAATTATATTTCAAGGTGAAATATCGACTATTTCTAACCTTTTTGGATGAGGTATGAAAAGGATGAATTATGAAGAGTAATGACGAACGGAAAAATAAAAGTATCCAGGGATTGGAATAGAACCCACAATGTTCCGCTTACCGGGCAGATGCCATGTCCACTAGGCTACCCTGGACGTATTTTTCCGTTCGTAAATGATACATAAAGTAACTTATAATACAATATAATACACTGCGGCCTGTGATTGTAAAACAACACTTGAAGCTACACCGCATGAGATTATTTTTAACGAAAAATCAAAATTTTTAAACTTAAAGTGACCAGAAAAATCATCAATCGCAGAACTTATCTATTCTGATAACTTACACATTCCATTTTGTTCCGTCTTACTCAACTATCATTTTCAATAGGAGGAATTGGTATTGAAGCCTCTGTTAAAGGACGTTATTTTCCGAAAAATTCTCTCCGAGCTTATATCTCTTTAATAGTTATATTGTTGTTTTATGCTAATTTATTTATATCCGTTAATATCGTTAATCGTCAAAAGAATCATAAAATGCAGTCAATATGCTTAATGTTATTATAGAGAAATTAATGAAAGGATATTTGATCAAATATAATCGTCGTTGACAATAGCACAAGTCCGTTGACAATACCACAGTATGGTTTGAGTCTTAGTTCTGGCGTTAAAGACAATTCTTGGTCATGAATACAGCCAATGACTGTAAACTGTAAAAGCCTTCGCCATCCTATTGTCCGATATAAACGAATTATTTCTCATCACGCTCCTCTTTAACGCCCCGACCAAGTGGTAGCCACATGGACTTGAGTCAGGACCCTAGGTCGGAAAACTGCGGTTCGTGAGCCACATGCGGCTTTTTATATAGTTCCATACGCAAATATTATTTATGCGAGTACTATTTATTGTTGGCAAGAAAAAATATTGTGGCTCTTTAAAAAATTTTGAAATTTTGTAAATTGCAATTTTTGACTCTTCCTACTCAAAAGGTTGCCGACTCCTGCTCTAGATGAATGTTGTAGAAGCTTCCAAATTGAACAAGCATCAATTTTTATTGTAACAGCTACCGTTTGAGTTCTGCCATTGCCCTGCAACATAACCACTTTGTAGACAGAAGTCCTGGGTACTACTTGTCATCCGTTGTTGAAGGTCTAAAGCTTTACAATTTTTTCTATCAATCCTTCAGAAACATCAAGATCTTCTGCTGTAGTATCAGGTAATATAGGACGATTATATATATTTGATTACTTCTAACCTCTCGCATTGTTTTAACGGTATCACTATATTTGGTGTTCCAGAACGCTCTAGTTCTCAAACGACGTTCTGCCCAAGTTGACGACAAATAGACTCTAGGGACATTGCTGATTCGCCGTAGACGGGCGACATTCCCTTTTGAATATCTATTAGGGGGGGGGGGGGGTTCCCTTTTCTGTCAATTAAAATTATCGCAGTTCTTTATGCTCCGGAAGGTTAAAAAAGAATTAGTTTTTAAACGAAAGAGAATTTTGCATAAAACCACTGTTATAAGATCAAAATTTTATGTCTATAATAGATAAGAACATTATTTTTATATCAAGAAAAAAAAAAGGCATCTTTTGATCGTGCAGCTAAAAGTTGCTGATGGCTTGCGCCATCTATCGGAATAAATATCAACTCTTCGTTGGCCAAAATTGGCCAAATACCCATTCCTGATTAATCAAGAAAAGCTAACCACGTACGCGCTTCAGGCTGTTGGCCCTCGTCAGCTGTACCTCAATTGGAATAATTTGAAATCAACGAATAATTGATATATACCGACTGATAGCGCAAGCTACCAGCAACTTTTAGTTGCAGAATCAGGAGATGCATTTTTCTTTTTTTAATTTATTCACCAGATCCCAGTACAATTTTACTTCTGTACTATTTTTTTCACATTTTTGACCGCTGCACTAAGTATTATTCTTTTATCCAAAAGTTAAAGTCAATTCGATAAATTTAATAGGAAAAAATCCCATTAATGTTGGATAATACCTCACATTTCAGATTTCTGCAAGGCAATGATCAAATTGTATCATAACCAAATTTTTCCATTCACAAATGCATTCTCTCATCAACCAATTCAAAAAATTTCTCTTAAGTAATACTTTAGGTACAAAATGATTTAAATTCTTAAATCCTTGAAGATTTTCAACTACTTCTCCAAGATATCTGAGCATATTTTAGAAACTAGCATTGAACTCACTCTTCCCAGGAGTGCTATTACGCAAACACAACTAATCCAAAATATCGCTTGAAACAAGTATTTTTAAAAATCTATCAATAATTGGTCTGAAATTCCCAGCGTGCCAATATTCTTCATATAGAAAAAAATGTCTACAAACTTAAAATAAAGCCTCTTGGCTAATTAGAAAAAAATCCTCTTTTCTGAAATATCATCAAAATATATATATAATCTCAACATTTATATTATTTAAAATGTCCCCCTAGTGTTTTGTGATTTAGAATATATTTGTTGGTAAATTATTTATGGAATAAAGGAAAACAAAATTATTTCGTATATGACAATGCTCATGTTTACGGGTATGTGCTGCCATCTATTGACCTAATTATAAAATAATCATAGACTTGAATTTTTAAAAACTTCACATACGTATAGAAATATTTATAGATTTAATATTTCACATATATAAATGTGAAAAATAAAATAAAATAAAACAATAAAAAAAATATATAAATGCAATTAATTTTTGAAATATAATAATTTTATAAACATAGGTGTAAGAACTCTAGCGATTCCATAATCTTATTATCAATATATAGATAATGTATGTCATAATTTGTATATAATTAAATGCAACCCCGACCCACTATGTATGTACCATGTATGATTTTCGAAGACTTAATAAAGAACAAGGTAACTGGAGGGAAGCAAGTAGCATTAAGATATAGGAAGTAGACCTAAAGCTGGCACGACTATTCTGGGCACCCCTGTGTCAATATTGCAGGGGCAGAAACCGGACGTCTCTAGTGACCAGAAGTTATAAATGTTAAAGCTAACACCCAATATTTCCGGCAAAGACAGGACGTATCCAATATCCACAGAAGTTATATTAGTATAGAGACACCCCATACTTCCGACCCAAGATAGGACGTATTTGATAACACGGAAGTAAATAAAGTCAAAATAGCACTCGACACTTCCTATCAAGCAGACCACAGCTTTCATCAAGGAAAGCCGCGGGCCAATCAAAAGATAGCATCTAAATAGGTCAACCAATAGGGAAAAAGCATGTGATCATCTCTCAACCAATCAGAGAGAAACGGAGTCTTGGTGTTAAATCGAAAGGCAAGGATGGTCAGTTAGGTTTTCGCTCTCATAGGAACAACACCTGCAGTAGCGACTTGGCTCCCACCGAGTTCGGATCAGCCTTCGACTTGCTCCCACCAAGGTAACATCTGTTCTAGAGATCTCTCTCTCAGCTCAGCTCATAGCTATGTCAATCACCGCCATGTGATCAGATAAGGAACAATCAAACCCGCTCCTTCTCAAACCTTCTTCCCTCCAATCCAGTTGCCTTTTATTTTCAAAACAATCACGTGTCCTGATTATTCCTAACTGTGTGCTTCACTTACCACTCAACGACTGCGCTTCAACCAAATCTCACCATTCGCATCCAACAACAAGAAACCCCACAACGATATTGCCACAGAACGGTTAAATCGGCAGGATTCTACAACAGTGTAATACATCAAATATTATAGTGTAATAACAATTGCATCATCATATTACACAGAGTCGACAGGATTCTACAACAGTGTAATACAACAAATATTATAGTGTAATAACAATTGCATCATCATATTACATAGAGTCGACAGGATAAAGATTATGGAACTTAATCAGGATAAAAATGGAAATTAACCCAGACACCAGCAAACCAAAAGGCAATGACAAACCAAGCGGAAAGAGACTGACAACGAACGAAGCGACAAGACACCCCCTTGCGACGGTAATTTTAGAACTGACCGCCGCGCTACAAGGGGCGAGATCCACGCAACTGGAAGCGGTCTTCCGGAGCGCCACCCTCGGGACAACCGCCGCCCGCACCGCCGGTACGTGTCCGAACAACCTGACGTCCACCGAGGAGTCGCCATCCGCCATGCCGTACCCGTGCACCCGGAAGCAAGCCACGCGACACGGGCCCAGAGTACCGACAACGCGGTCCACTCGAATGGAAGCAGCACAAATGACTAAATTTCCCTTTCAATTGCGAGGACAGTGCAAAAGGTCCCGACCCGGTCCAACAGATATTCCAAGCCTGCCACCCCAAGCCGAAGACGCCACAGTGGAGACTTTTCGAGACTAAGGTAGGCAATCCACCCAATGACACCATCAAATTGACTTTGGACTTGTATCTGACCCAGGACCTACCATGTACCTTTCTAATTGAACCAGACGCAGGTTCGAACATATTGCCGTATCATTTATACAATAGATTAAAAGCACAACTTCCCAACTTAAGTATTTGTTAGAAATTGTGAAATTTATATAGAGTCGCTGTTTTCATCCCAAGTCGACCTTGACACGTGTACAGCCCGACGGTGGCACGTGATACCATGTGACGTCACTACCTACCTACCCCTGCCTTGCCAAGCTGCTGGCTGTTTACAACTTCTATCTCTCTTTTGATTTTGTCTCTAAACTTGTATTTCCAATAAATCAATTGGCACTCTGCTTTAACGAGCCATTCGTTAATATTTCCAATAGGTTATGGGTCCAGACTACGCCCCAAATTTGAAGAAGCAAACCTAAAGTGAAACTGCTAAGCCTAACTCGTGGTAAATATGACGCACCTTGAGAATCAAGTCCGCCAGTTCAAAGGCGAAAACTTCTCCCTTTGGAAATTTCAGTTCCGACTACTATTAGAGCAAAATCAACTTTTGGATATCGTGGACGGCAAAGAAATCAAACCAGAGGTAAGTGACGCTACCTCTGCTATACAGGATGCATGGCACGCCAAAGATATCAAAGCCCGAATGCTTATATCACAGGCACTTGAATTAAGATTTCTAGAACCTTTGATGTCCTGTAAAACTGCCGCTCAAATGTGGACAAGACTCATGTCCATCCACGAACAGAGATCAGAGATCGCAATTGGTATGTTGTGGCAACAATTTTTTGACGCCCGAATGTCGTCATCAGAGGATGTCAGCAGCTATATCGCCAAGATTGAAAATCTTAGTGCAAGAATTCAGGATGCAGGAGGAACGATTACAGATGACCAGAAAGTGGCAAAGATAATAAACTCTCTTCCTTCGAGCATGCGGTATTTCATACCAGCATGGGAGTCTCAAGCGCCGATTACGCAGACTCTAGAGAACTTATCAGCACGTCTTCTGATTGAAGAATGTAGAAACCAGCAGGCCGATTCCTCGCAAGGTACAGCATTCTACCAACAGACTAAACCAAGAATCAAAGAAGACAACATAAAGAAGACTGATTCAGGAAAGATATCAGAACTAAAGAAAAAGACTGAATGCCATTATTGTCACAAGATTGGTCATTGGTCACGGGAATGTCGGAAACGGTTTGCCGACCAGCAGAAGAAAAACGAGAAGCGGAAGAACCAAGCAGGAGATTATGATCATAAAAGTTTCAACGCTGATACCATCCTAAAGTGGAATGATTGCGACATATGGTGGGCAGACAGCGGAGCAAGCTGCAGCATGACCTTCCGACGTGATTGGTTCAAGTCCTTCACTCCGATCCACAACGATCATAGAATATACCTTGGAGACAACACTTCCGTCCTTGCAGAAGGTACAGGTGACATTGAAATCCTTGCCCTGGTGAATGGAGAATGGATTGCAACATCAATCAGGAATGTGCTCTACTCTTCGAAGCTCAAGAAAAATTTGTTCAGCCTGGGAGTGTGCACTGAAAAGGGATACCGAGTAGACATCGACAAGGATGAGCTGCGCATCTACTCAAGAAAAGATCTGAAAGCAGTTGGACAACGCCAAGATGGGCTCTACAAGATGATGTTCCGAGTTACTTCATCTTCACAAGGATTCTCTGCAAAGATCAACAACCTCCAACTGTGGCACGAAAGACTAGCACACATCTCACTCAGCACTATTCGAGAAATGGCCAAGAAAGGATTGATCAACGGTTTGCAACCCGAGGACATAAAAGAAGACGATTTCTTCTGTCAAGGCTGCCAAGAAGGAAAAGCTCACAGAAAGCCTAGTCATTTGTCTGAAACAAAGGATTACAATCCTGGTGAGTTCATTCTAAGTGATATCTGCGGCCCTATGCCAACACAATCAATAGGAGGATCACTTTATTTCATTTTATTCAAAGATTATTCCAGTGGCTTTCGCCATATAGATTTCATTAGACACAAATCCGATATTTTACACAAATTTGAAAACTTTGCTAGATTCAGTTATAATCAAACAGGCAATAAAATTAAAGTGATTAGAACCGAAAATGCACTAGAATATACCAGTAAAGATTTCGCAAATACTTGCAGAAAGTTCGGAATAGTGCATGAATTGTCAGCTCCATATATTCACGAACAGATAGGGCGCGTAGAACGAGACAATAGAACTATTGTCGAAGCAGCTCGATCGATGCTGTGCACACGAAATCTTCCCGAAGAACTTTGGGCAGAAGCTTGCAATACTGCAACCTTCATTCTAAACCGAACCTTCACTAAACAAGCTCCCGATACCACACCCTATGAACTCTTTTTCGGAAGAAAAGCTAGTTTGTATAATCTAAAGATTTTCGGTTGTGAAGCATGGTTGCATACACCTAAAGAACGTAGAAGGAAATGGGATAAGAAATCACAAAAGATGATTTTCTTAGGGTACGATAAAACCTGCACTAACTTTCGACTCTGGAACCCTTCTACTAGAAAGATTTCTATTTCTAAAGATGTTACTTTTAACGAGACAAAGCTCCGACATTGCGAACTAGAGGGAGAAAATTTCATCCCAGTTAATATTGACTTTGACCCGCCGGCAGCACAAACAACCGAGGATGAATCACCTGCAGCGCTAGGGTTTCCCACGCCATCGGGATTCCACCCGATGATAACTCGATCTAAAAAGAAAGCAGATTCTTGTAACTACCTTTACGTCGATGATGGACTTCTCATGTCTCGGAACAAAGACGATATCGATTCTATCGTCCAGGAACTATCTCACGAGTTCAATATAACGTCTAGAGATGCAGATTATTTCGTAGGACTTCAGATTGAACAATCAGAGGATAGATCGAAGATCTATATCCACCAATCTTCATACATAAACAAGATTTTAGATAAATTCAACATGATTGATTGCAAACCCGCAGCAGTACCCATGGACCCGAGTACAGTCCTAACTAAAGCTGATTGCCCAGACTTAGATAAAAATGGAAATTCACCAAAATTTCCTTACAGAGAAGCCGTAGGCTCACTAATGTTTGCCTCTACTGTTTCTAGACCGGACATAGCTTATGCGACATCACAATTAAATAAATACCTTGACAACCCAGGACAGACACACTGGACAGCAATTAAAAATGTATTTCGCTACTTGAAAGCAACACCACAATTAGGAATATTGTACGCTAACCATCAAGAGTTAACAGGTTACTCAGATAGCGATTATGCTAGGGACATTGATTCAAGGAAAAGTACTACAGGTTACATCTTCATGTTAAACCATGGTGCTGTTTCATGGTCAAGCCAAAAGCAATCGACAGTTGCCCTCTCGACAACAGAAAGTGAATATATTGCTGCCTGTGCTGCTACTAAAGAAATGGTTTGGCTACGCAGACTTCTTAAGGATATCGGGATTAAGATGGACAGACCCACAGTACTCAACATGGATAATCAAGCAGCCATAAAGCTAGTGCAGAATCCCGAGTTCCATAAGAGAACGAAGCACATTGATGTACGATATCACTACATTCGTACTAAACAGGAAGATGGTGAACTGATCACAAGATATGTCAGCACTCTTCAGCAGACGGCTGACCTCCTGACGAAACCTTTGGGACCGAAACACTTCAGGCGGCTCCTAGAAAACTTGAACGTTATAAATTTCAAGAGGGAGTGTTAGAAATTGTGAAATTTATATAGAGTCGCTGTTTTCATCCCAAGTCGACCTTGACACGTGTACAGCCCGACGGTGGCACGTGATACCATGTGACGTCACTACCTACCTACCCCTGCCTTGCCAAGCTGCTGGCTGTTTACAACTTCTATCTCTCTTTTGATTTTGTCTCTAAACTTGTATTTCCAATAAATCAATTGGCACTCTGCTTTAACGAGCCATTCGTTAATATTTCCAATAGTATTAAAAAACCTTCCCTTGATCTATCCACCCTAAATAGTTTTACGAAAATAATAGGACATTTAACTTTCCCTCTGACAATAGGCCAAATAACCCGTAGAGAGAACTTCCACGTGGTAAATGCATCCTTGCCATTTGGAGTTCTTACCTTAAAAACCCTTTATCAGTATAAATTAAAACTAAATTATAATCGCGGCACTATTTTCCAACTTGGCGTCCCATTGTCTAATCTTATCTACCACTTTAAACATGTGTCAAATGAATGCAAGCACGGGCTAGGCCAAAACCTGTCCCAAAGGACTCGCACAGCACCCAAAGCTTTCACACATGGAAACCCTTGCCTGCATTCATTGCCCAAACCTCCAATATTTACATGCCACCATTCTAATCTCACACCACGCAACTTTTCACTCAACCCAATTGCCAATACTTTATGCCCACCACATATAAAGCCACCACAACTTCAATCTACAATTCCAATAATGCCCAAACAAGTGTCCGTACACCGACACAGCTCACCCACTTACCACACAAAATCCACACATGACCATACTTCGCAACGCCATAAACACGCAAATGTACCTCACAACATACACACACCCATACGTCATCACGCGACAAACACACACAACCCGCACAACAAACGCAACACGCACGCCAAAAGACAACAACAACGACAAACAAGCGCGTGCACAACCGTTAAGAATAATACAATCATCCCATCTACACAAAACATAGAAAAAATTCACTCCACCAAACAACCACACAATCGAAAAACATTACGATCTTTCCTAAAAGCTGTGAACGCCTATAAAGAGTTCATTCCAGACCACGCCCGCTTGCGGACGCCACTTATCAACCTTCTAAAAAAGGATATCATGTGGGTCTGGGATGACGAATGCCAGAAAGCGTTCACTAACCTGAAAGAAAACCTTACCACACACCCCACATTACACCTTTACCAGGAAGGTCTGCCATGCCAAGTGTACTGTAACACCTCAACATTCAGCATTACAGGCGTTCTTAAACAAGTCTACCCTGATGGGAAGACATACACCGTTCAACATTTCAGCCGATCTCTGCGTAGTCACGAGCGAAATTATTCAGACTTGGAACTACAATGCCTAGCCATTGTGGAAAGTGTGGATAATTTCCGCACCTATCTAATGGACAGAAAGTTTACAATATTTTCTGACCATCCCGCATTGCAGTGGTTGAAAGAGATCAAAGCTCCGTCAGGCAGATTGTTTCGATGGAGGTTAAGATTGTCAAGATACGAATATGAGGTCCGTAGCATAAATGGAGTACAACAATATGAAACGGGCATTGGAACTCGTATCCCATTTTGTGGCTTTCTAGATGCGCCACTCATACAGAGCCAACAGTCTTCTCCACCGGGAAAATCTCGCGTGACTATAGATCACAATAAACTGCGCACCGTCTCCCGAAAAGGAGTACTTAAAACTATAGTCCCAAGTTCACTTACAACCAGACTCCTTAAGTCCGTACACACTCAACACCACCATCCAAACATCTCCAAGATGACGAGGCTCATCTCAGCACAATATTATTGGCAGAACATGACACAAGACATCGCAAAACAGGTAAAAACCTGCCCCACCTGCCGATTCGCTAGAAGAATCGATGAATACAAACAACCTGCACGTAAAAATACCGACACAGGTACCCAAACAAAACAAAATTCGTACATAAAGCACAGCGTACACACAACACAAATAATGCCAAAATTACCACATCCACGTCAGAGAAAAGATCACACATCTCAACCTAAACCAATTACCGCCGACATATCTCTAATAAAACCATTGACGATCAAGCAGGAGAACTGTAAACCTGACAACCAGCTCAATCATATCACAACACTCCCTAAAGATATCAAACAGGAAAACTGCGAACCTACCAATCATTCAAATTCTACAACTCACAAGGTTCAAGCAAATATTTCAGAGTCCCCAGTTACAAAAATGTGGACGAACATGGGACAATATCCTATCTTTCATCTGATTTTTATCCTGTGTTTGTTACTTCTGCCATACAACTGTATTCCAATTTTATTCATCGATTACTTGTTTATCTATGCCATGCCCGCTCAGAAAATCTTCGAACTACAAGAGGTAGTTTTTAATTTAGGACAAGCAGTTTTTCATTGTGGACAAGTATTTATAAAACTTCTCATAATTTTAGGAACCATCTTCGCAGAAAATCTAAATAAACTCCGAAGAGATAGCAGTAACTGAAAAAAATGACCAAACAATGTCGGAGAAGCCGTACTCCAAAAACAAGCCCCGAGCCGCACCAAAAATAAATAGACGGCAGGAAACGAGAATTTGAGACACCACGACGGAAGTGTAGTCTGCAGCGATAAATTCGGCCTCTGTAAACAAAGCGGAGCGCCTTCGTCCGATCTCCAATTTCATTCCCTCTCGTTTGCCCGATACACCCCACTTCCGTATCTCTAATTACAATGAGAAGATCCCCTATTGAGGTCAACTGGGAACCTCGCTATGCCACCGATTTTGATTCCAGTTCGAGTCTACATATCGATTTTTACCAACCAACTCCACATCCACGAGACAACACATAGAACTAGCTCACACATTTCTTACACAACAGACTTCTAACATTTTTTCACAACACACACACAAAGACAAAAAATTACACATAAAGGTTATATAGATTTCCATGTCTCCTGTACACACAGCATAAACGCACTTGAGGGCTAGAATCACGTTTTTCACCTAAGTGTCGCTACAGATGAGACAAAAAATTTATAGGGCATAATTGAGCAAGTAAAACATTTATAGGGCAAAATGGAACAATCAATACATTTAGATCAGGGCATGTAGATACCAAAGGGTTCCAACCAATACACCTTATTTTTCATATCAATCATTTTCATTATTTTCTCGCAATTAAAAATGTAAATATTTAATCAATTTATCAATTTATTCAACTTATTGCCACTTTTAATCATTAATTATCTTTTTTTTTCCAATTAGTTTATATTATCATTTTTATTTATCAATTATCATTCTATTTACCACTTAGCTTATATTGCCACAACTCAATTATCAACGAAAACCCACTGGTTTTCGATTAAACTAAAAACATTAAATCACCCTTTGTTGTTGAAACCTTTTTATTTTTCATTTTTTTTCAAACGCTCAACTTTGATTTCGTTCAACTCTTATTTTTATTTTTATTTTGATTTCTCAAAAGACCTTATGAAATTTCCTCGAATTCCTTTCCAAAATTCAAGCAAAAAAAGTAATTAGGCATTTTTCTTTTTTTTTTCTCACCATTCAACCAAACACATTCAATTTTGATTTCGTTCAACTCTTATTTTATTTTTATTTTGATTTCTCAAAAGACCTTATGAAATTTCCTCGAATTCCTTTCCAAAATTCAAGCAAAAAAAAGTAATTAGGCATTTTTCCTTTTTTTTTTCACCATTCAACCAAGCACTCAACTTTGATTTCGCTCAAAAAACTCTTATTTTATTTTTATGTTTGATTTCTCAAAAGACCTAATAGAATTCCTTCGATTTCATTCCCAATTTCGAGCTAGAATATGGTTAGGCATTTTTCTTTTTTTTTCTCACCATTCAACCAAACACACTCAATTTTGATTTCATTCAACTTCTTATTTCATTTTGTTTTGATTTCAAAGCACCTTATGAAATTTCCTCGATTCCTTTTTCTCAGAATTCGAGCAAAAAAGTAACTAAGCAGTTGTCTTTGTCACCATGCAACAAAATATTTTTCTTTTTCAACCAAACACATTCAATTTTGATTTCATTCAACTATTTTTATATTATTTTTATTGGATTTCAAAAGCCTTAATAGAACTCCCTCGATATCATTTCTTATCTCGAGTAGAATTCGTTTAGGCGCATTTTTTTTGTTTTACCCACTATGTACCATAACCTTCATTGATTTCTTACAATTAAAAAATTTTTTTGATTTCTATTAATTATACTCAACCTATATCATCAACCCCATTCTATCTTACTTATGTCACCAGCAATGCTTGTATATAGCCCCTCAATACCTACAACTAATTTTCCCACAAAATTATTTTTCATTTTACAGAATTCTCTCAGGCTAACCCCTTCTTGAATTCTTCACATGTAGGGGGCGCATCTGTCATAATTTGTATATAATTAAATGCAACCCCGACCCACTATGTATGTACCATGTATGATTTTCGAAGACTTAATAAAGAACAAGGTAACTGGAGGGAAGCAAGTAGCATTAAGATATAGGAAGTAGACCTAAAGCTGGCACGACTATTCTGGGCACCCCTGTGTCAATATTGCAGGGGCAGAAACCGGACGTCTCTAGTGACCAGAAGTTATAAATGTTAAAGCTAACACCCAATATTTCCGGCAAAGACAGGACGTATCCAATATCCACAGACGTTATATTAGTATAGAGACACCCCATACTTCCGACCCAAGATAGGACGTATTTGATAACACGGAAGTAAATAAAGTCAAAATAGCACTCGACACTTCCTATCAAGCAGACCACAGCTTTCATCAAGGAAAGCCGCGGGCCAATCAAAAGATAGCATCTAAATAGGTCAACCAATAGGGAAAAAGCATGTGATCATCTCTCAACCAATCAGAGAGAAACGGAGTCTTGGTGTTAAATCGAAAGGCAAGGATGGTCAGTTAGGTTTTCGCTCTCATAGGAACAACACCTGCAGTAGCGACTTGGCTCCCACCGAGTTCGGATCAGCCTTCGACTTGCTCCCACCAAGGTAACATCTGTTCTAGAGATCTCTCTCTCAGCTCAGCTCATAGCTATGTCAATCACCGCCATGTGATCAGATAAGGAACAATCAAACCCGCTCCTTCTCAAACCTTCTTCCCTCCAATCCAGTTGCCTTTTATTTTCAAAACAATCACGTGTCCTGATTATTCCTAACTGTGTGCTTCACTTACCACTCAACGACTGCGCTTCAACCAAATCTCACCATTCGCATCCAACAACAAGAAACCCCACAACGATATTGCCACAGAACGGTTAAATCGGCAGGATTCTACAACAGTGTAATACATCAAATATTATAGTGTAATAACAATTGCATCATCATATTACACAGAGTCGACAGGATTCTACAACAGTGTAATACAACAAATATTATAGTGTAATAACAATTGCATCATCATATTACATGTACACATTGTACATCAGACACTCCATATATACATCTCCATTGTAATATGTTTTGTTTATGTTTATTAATAATGAAAGATATATTTTTATATAAAATACTTATTTTATTTATCTTAAGTGAACAACATGCAACATACTAATAATGTAAAGTTAGATGTATATTACATATTTATAAAAACAACAATTATGGTCGATGGTCAAATATATTTAAACATATTATATTATATTACATCCATCATTATGTATTAATTGTTCTATTCAGTGGATAAGTGTTATAATAATATTTATATTCCAAAAATGTACAAAAATTTCAAACATATTTAACCTTACTACTGTAAAAGGGCTTCAAGGCTCGAAAATTCGATTTAATTAAATTATATTTTTTCAAGAAACTAGCAGCTGGAAAAAAAAACTGTTATAATTATTATAATCTAAATTATGGCATATATATTAATTTTTCTTTAATTAAATAAAATCTTAATTGCTCTCTCTATGAATTGTAAATAAAATCTAAGTAAAAAATGTTTTAAATAGGAATTATATTTAATATGTTCTAGCTTGCTATAGATTTTTGCATGGCTGTAAAAAATAATATAATTTACAAAACTCTTCCCTAGATGGAATTTTTTTCTCTCAAGTGATCTAATTTTATTATTTAAAAATAAATTCTAATTAAAAAATATATATATATAATGACAATTTAACTTTTCAGGTGACACAAGAACAAGTATAGAGCCTTTCGATCAAAAATATTTTGGGTGCGTATTGAGATTTATAAAGTTTGTTAAACACACTTAGCCATTGATTACACTCTAAGACAAAACATATTTTATAAACGACGTACAAAGAATATTGCAAATTAGACTAAATATGATATGCAAAGATGTTTCGGTTGATTATACAATTTTTTTATGAATGTCACATGTTCCGCTGAAGCGCATCTTAACTGAGAGAAACTGCCATCTATTTAAAAGAAGAGATTTTAAAAAATCCAGGACATAACATTCTAATTCCATTCCATTCGACTCACATTGACAGATTTTATGTCTTGCAAAAAGTACACTATGCACAAATGTCAGTATTTGAGAGAGGACATACAGTTGGGCTAACATAAACTGGTTGGAAGGTCGCTAGGAGCTAGGCAACTATTCGACGATGTATGCAGGAATGGCTGAACCATGGCCGATCACAGCGTCAATAAGGTCGGCCTATGGAGACGACTGGACATGAGAGCCAAATAATCGTCAGAACGGTCCTCATAATCCCAGATTCATTAACAGCGACCCGACGGTGCATCACTGACCGCAAGGATCATCAAAAGGCGATGGCTCAAAGAAAGGGGTTTTAGCCCATGGCGTTCCTTGTGCCGGCTACCATTAACCTGTGCACACCGACAAGCATGTTTGCAGTAGTGCAGGTCTCATCCAACCTGGTTTGACTGAATGGAGTAGATTGTCTTATAATGAGTCCCGCTTCACATGTAACCATGATAATCGGCAAAGACATGTCTGGAAGTGTTCAAGTAAGATACCAACCTGTCACTCGCCACACGGCGACCCAACAACCGGGATTCTGGGGTGTCATTTCCTTTGATAACCGGACCCTTTTGGTTGGCAGCACGCTTACGTTACGTTTACCAGTTTCTATGCCCAGTTGTGTTGTCCTTCATACCATTACATTCTGGTTTTACAAGTTAGCAAATTATTACCCAACCGCTCACGGCAATAGTTTCTACTGCTTTTCTTTGTGCTTGCCCTACGATAAATTGGCCAGCAAGGCCTCCGAATCTCACCTCATTTGAGCACATTTGATAGTTGATGAAGAGATAAAAATAGAGACAAATGACGCCGCAGAAGATTCTAATTTATCGAAAAATGTATTGAAAACTAAGGAAGAGGAGTAAGTAGAAGGAAGTCTATGAACAGAAAGCCTTTATTCAGAGGCTCTAGAAGTTTAATGGATTTCAAAAGACAACAATTAATAATAATTCTCGCGATATATGTAAGCAAACAAGATTCCAGGATTCCACTGAGGTAAATCTAAAGAAGCAAGGATTTATTTAGGGTCTTACAACTTGTTCTCTCTTGTTATACCTTGAATAACGTCTATAAGGTCTAATTGGTTCTAAGTCATTATAAAAGGTACAACATGAAAGACAAACCTTCATTTTGTTCTAAGATCTTATAGAACATTAGACGAATGACCCGGGCAACGCCCGGGTTTACACGATTAAATGTATATTACATATGGAAGATGGACGTAGTTCCCGGAGGTCATCCGCGAGGCTTTAATCTGTGTCACCAACTCTGCCCCCGCGCGCCAGGACCTCTTGATCCCTCTGATTGGTCGGTGGGAACTTGGACTGTCCAACCGGCCGGCAGCCAGACGATTACATTTTCTCGGAGGGGGGGGGGGGGGCGCTGCTCGTGAGCTAAGTAGAATAATTTGAATATATAGTTTTAATAATTGATTTATATATATTTTTAAATAGCCTATCGTCATCTCCGTTATTTTTTTACCTATGTATGGAAATTTTAGTTTGAATTAGTGAACTACTGCGAATTTGTATACCGTGCATACAGACCAACAGACATACAAACATTCATTTATATATATAGATATAGCAACACTCAAGAGAGAATATAACTACTAGAGACTACTAGATAACTAGACTAAATAAACTAGACTACTATATAACTACTGGAGAGTATATACTACGTTGGTTCTATGACCTTATAGAACGTATAACAAGAAAGAAATAACTTTTGCTTTTTTAAGATAGAAGACTGAAACAACAACAAAAAAGAACCACGTAATACCGAATCTAATCGGGATAGTGTAAACCTTGAAATTACTGTGCATGTATATATACTAGCCGAATGACCCGGGCAACGCCCGTGTTTTACCCGATTGAATGTTTTGATTCAAATACTATTTGTTACAATTATAATTTGGCGCCTTAAATAAATGCATATTTTAGTTAATAACTATAGCCTATGTGCTTTATCTGTCTATCTACTGTTGGCTTCCGTAGGCGTCTCTTACAGGGAAAAAGAAAGAGAGGATTCCATTTGGTTATTAACTAATATATGCATTTATTTAAGGAGCGACCCGCTCCAACACAATAATTACATAAACGAAAAGGCGAGTGGGAGGGGGGGGGGGCATGATGGGGGGGGGGGGGGTGCAAAGGTGGCGTGAGCGTAGCCAACCAATAGGAGGGCGCCATTCCAAAAAAAAAAAAAAAAAGCAAACGGTGACAGAGACGAAAACTGACTGATGATTAAGAGATGAAGAATGACGCTCGTAACTGTATATATATATAGTTGGAAATGACATTTGCGCACAGCTGCTTAGTGTTCTGTAAGTATTATTGCCGTGGTCCTTCAATTCTATATGTTGGCTGGAATGTTGAGCTTGAATCGAATAGGATTTTGGGTCTTAGATTTATGATCAACATACGCTTCCCTTTAGACGAACCATACAGATTTGATATATATAATTCAAGTAGGAACATTATCAATTTATATATGAAAATAGTTGGAATAAAATAATTTTGTTTTAATTCTACAGAGATTAAGTTCTAAACCAATAATTTGAATATTAATATATATATATATAATATATAGTAACAAATTTGAAGCTCTTACTTTTAAAAATCTGAGGTCATTGTCAGTTTTGTTGATACACTATCCCCGTGCAATTTTAAGCTAGTTCGCACAAAGGTTACACCAAAGAGTAAAATATCTGAAATATCTCAAATATAGTTTGTCATTAGTGACATGAATTCTACCGCCTAGAAATTAATAACTTGATATGATATATATATATGTCATAATTTGTACATACATAGATGCCAACCCAATCCAATATGTATGAAAATGTATGATTTTAGTTTCAATAAAGAACAAGGTAACATTGGAGACAGAAAGTCTAGAAAGAAGGCCTAGAAAGAAGGCTTAGAGATAGCACAATCATTAGTAAAGTTATTACCCAGGAACTTAAAGTTATTACCCAGGAACTCGTAAAAATTCGAGTTCAACAAACTATCACTTCCTGGTCAAGCTGAAACATGTCCAAAGACAAAGGCGTAACGTAGACCAATCAGGGAGCAACTCATTAGTGGAGGACCTATAGGGAACCTCCACGTCACACAGGTCAACCAATGAGAAGTAAGAAGAGTTTTCGTGTTAAATCGAGAACCGAGAATTGGCGGTCATCGGCTGGACACCATCGAGTAGTTAGTTAGCTCCCACCGAGGTAACACCTGCTCTAGAGATCCCTCCCCGCTCATCCCATAGCTAGGTCAATCTTACCGCAATGTGAATAGATAGCCAATAGCCAATCCGCTCCACCTTCTCAAGCCTTTCTTTCCTCCGATCAGTTGCCTTATTTTCAATCCCATCAAGTATCCTGGTTTATTTTCCCCTGTATGCTTCACTTTCCTCTGAAACGACTGCGCTTTCAACAATCAACCCCATTCTCAACCAATACTAAAAAACATCGCAACGATATTGCGACAGAATTGAGTCGACAGGATACTATGGAGAGTAGCCAAGATGCGATCAGAATTAAAGGTGGCAACGACAAACCGAGGGAACAGAAGCTGGCGACGAGCGAAGCGACAAGACGCACCCTGACGACGATAATTCTTCATTTGGCCGCCGCACTTCAAGGAATCAACGCCACGCAAAGAGAGACGGCGTTCCGGAGCCCCACCCCCTGGAGAGATGAGGTCGCGCCGCCTCCCCAGGCGAGATGGACGGACTTACCGCCGGTACGTGTCCGAACAACCTGACCCCCACCGAGGAGTCACCACCCGCCATGCCGTATCCATACAGTACCCGAAAGCAATCCATTCGACCAAGGACAGTGCAAATGGTCCGAAATCGATCCATTCTAGTAAAAGCAGTGCAAACGGCCAGATTTCCCCCTTCAATTGCGCGGTCAGTGCAATCGGTCCCGATTCAGCCCATCAGACGTCCCAAACAGCCATCCCAAGCCAAAGACGCCCCAGTGGAGACTTTTCGAGACGGAGTCCAGAACTGAGGTAGGATCTCCACCCAATGACATCATAAAATTGACTTTGGACTTGTATCTGACCCAGGACCTACCATGTACCTTTATAATTGAACCAGACGCAGGTTCGAACATAGTGCCGTATCACTTATACAATAGATTAAAAACTCGCCTTCCTAATTTAAGTATTAAAAACCCTTCCCTTGATCTGTCAACCCTAAATAATTTTTCAAAAATAATAGGTAACTTAACTCTCCCTCTGACAATAGGTCAAATATCCCGTAAAGAGAATTTCCACGTGGTAAATGCATCCTTGCCATTTGGAATTCTTACCTTAAAAACTCTTTATCAGTTTAAATTAAAATTAAATTATAATCACGGCACTATTTTCCAACTTGACGTCCCATTGTCTAACACTACCTATCACTTTAAACATGTATCAAATGAATGCAAGCACGGGCTATGCCAAAACCTGTCCCAAAGGACTTGCACTGCACCCAACTCTTTCACACATGGCAACCCTTGCCTGCATCCATTAAACCAGACTCAAATATCTACCTGCCACAAATCTAATCTCACACCACGCAACTTTTGTACTCAACCCAATTGCCAATACTATATGCCCTCAACTCACAAAGCCACAACGGCTTCAACCTACAATCACAATGCCCAAAACGTGTCCGTACAGCAGCACAGCTCACACAATTACCACACAAAGCTCATACGTGACCATACGTCGTCACGCAACAATCACGCAAATGTACCTCACAACAAACACAACATTCACAACAACAAAACACAGACAACATCCATCCAACAGGACGGTTTTCACGCTAACAACACACGCGTTCATACGTCATCACACAACGGTAACACACACAACCAGCACAACAAGCGCGACACTCACACCAAAAGACGACGACAACCAGCAAACATATGCACAAACATTAATAACACAACCACCTCGTCTACACAAAACATAGAAAAAATTCACGCTACCAAACAACCACACAGTCGAAAAACATTGCGATCTTTCCTAAAAGCTGTGAACGCTTATAAAGAGTTCATTCCAGACCACGCCCGCTTGCGGACGCCACTTGTCAACCTTCTAAAAAAGGATGTCATGTGGGTCTGGGATGACGAATGCCAGAAAGCGTTCACTAGCCTGAAAGAAAGCCTTACCACACACCCCACATTACACCTTTACCAGGAAGGTCTGCCATGCCAGGTGTACTGTAACACCTCAACACTGGGCATTGCAGGCGTTCTTAAACAGGTCTACCCTGATGGGAAGACATACACAGTTCAGAATTTCAGCCGCTCTCTGCGTACTCACGAGCGAAGTTATTCAGACTTGGAACTACAATGCCTAGCCATTGTGGAAAGTGTGGATAACTTCCGCGCCTGTCTAATGGGCAGAAAGTTTACAATACTTTCTGACCATCCCGCATTGCAGTGGTTGAAAGGGATCAAAGCCCCGTCAGGCAGATTGTTTCGATGGAGGTTAAGACTGTCAAGATACGAATATGAGGTCCGTAGCATAAATGGAGTACAACAATATGAAACGGGCGTTGTAACTCGTATCCCATTTTGTGGCTTTCTAGATGCGCCACTCATAAAGAGCCAACAGTCTTCTCCACCGGGAAAATCTCGCGTGACTATGGATCACAATGGACTGCATACCGTCTCCCGAAAAGGTGTACTTAAAACTATAGTCCCAAGTTCACTTACAACCAGACTTCTTAAGTCCGTACACACACAACACCACCATTCAAACATCTCCAAGATGACGAGACTCATCTCTTCACAATATTATTGGCAGAACATGACACAAGACATTGCAAAACAGGTAAAAACCTGTCCCACCTGCCGATTCGCTAGAAGTATCGATGAATCCAACCAACCCCCATGTAAAAACACCGACACAACCCACAAAACAAAACAAAATTCGTACACAAAACACATCACACACACAATACAACCAACACCGAAATTACACCACCTACGACAGATAAACGATTACACATCTCCACTTAAACCAACAAACAGCGAACCTTTCAAGCAGTCAGATCCTACCATTTTTTCAACAAAACGATT
The DNA here is from genome assembly GCA_030710605.1 of Cordylochernes scorpioides. Taxonomy (NCBI): domain Eukaryota; kingdom Metazoa; phylum Arthropoda; class Arachnida; order Pseudoscorpiones; family Chernetidae; genus Cordylochernes; species Cordylochernes scorpioides. The sequence continues at coordinate 11,124,620 of CP092879.1, read as the reverse complement.
TACACCATTCTTCCCCGATATTAAGAACTGCGAACCTGACAATCATTTCAATCCTACCATTCTGCCCCAAAAACGATACACGCCACTCCCCAACGATAACAAGCAGTGCGAAATTGAACGGCCAACAATGAATAAGGTTCGAGCAGATATTTCAGAGTCACCATTTATAACAATATGGGAGAACATGCGTCGATACCCTATCTTTCATCTGATTTTTATCCTTTGTCTGCTAGTCCTACCCCATAAATGTACCCCTTTCGTATTCATTAGTTGTATGCTAATCTATACCATGCCTTCTCATAGAGTTTTCGAGCTGCAAGAGGCAGTTTTTCATATAGGACAAGCATTTGTAAAACTTCTTATAATTTTAGGAAACATTTTTGCAGAAAATCTAAATAAATTCCGAGGAGATAGAAGTAACTGAAAATTAACAAATCAGTGCCGAAAGAAAAAAACCCCACTCCAGTAAAATAAGTATAGAACCATTAAAAGATATTCAATTAGAACAAAAATCAATTAGGCGGCAAGAAGTGAAGCGGGTCGCTCCCGCGCGGCGATAAAATCCGCCGTTAGCAAATAGAGGGTGGGAGTCCCCCATTTCCGGATCTCTAATTACAGTGGGGCAGTCGTCTATTGGGGTCAATTGGGAACCTCTCTGGATGTCACCCCAGTTTTCATTCCCCATTCCAGCTGCATATCGACTTTTACAAAAATACAATTCAATTGCACCCTCACAAGAGTTAAAACGTTACCGACACTTCTTAATGAATTCACACCTCTATTATAATTAACTCTTATTATCCTTTACAGACTTCCAAAAAACGTTACATATTCCACCTACACGTAGATATCACAGACCTTAGGATCTCGACAACACATAGAATTCGTTTCACACATTTCTTACACAAAAACTTCTAACATTTTCCACAATACACACAAAGACAAAAGAAATTCTACAAGGCATAATTAATCAATTAAGAAAACTAGATGATGGCATGTAGATACAAAGCGGGTTCAAACCTCACTATACATTTTCTTGTTTATATATTAATCATTTACATTATTTTCTAAAATTAAAATCAAAACATTTAACCCAATTTATCAACTTTATTCAATTTCTTATCACTTTTTTTTAGCAATTATTTACCATTTTATTTACCACCTTTTTATTTTCCTTTTTTTTTATATACAACCAAACGTTTTCCTTTTTCTCGCACCCTACAACAAGGCATTTTTCTTTTTAACCACGCCTTCACTTTGATTTCATTCAACTATATTATTTTATTTTTATTTTTGATTTCTAAATATACCTCATGAAATTTCCTCGTTTTCTTTCCCAAACTCGAGCAAAAAAGTAATTAGGCATTTTTCTTTTTCACCAATGCAACAAAGCATTTTTTCTTTTTTTTCCACGCAACAAGGCATTTTTCTTTTTTAACCACGCCTTCACTTTGATTTCACTCAACCTTTCTTTTATCTTTATTTTTTGATTTCTCAAAAGACCTCATGAAATTTCCTCGTTTTCTTTCCCAAACTCGAGCAAAAAATGTAATTAGGCAATTTTTCCTTTTTCACCAATGCAACAAAGCATTTTTTCTTTTTTTTTTCCACGCAACAAGGCATTTTTCTTTTTTAACCACGCCTTCACTTTGATTTCACTCAACCTTTCTTTTATCTTTATTTTTTGATTTCTCAAAAGACCTCATGAAATTTCCTCGTTTTCTTTCCCAAACTCGAGCAAAAAAGTAATTAGGTATTTTTCTTTTTCGCCAATGCAACAAAGCATTTTTTGTTTTTTTTCCACGCAACAAGGCATTTTTCTTTCTTAACCACGCCTTCACTTTGATTTCAGTCAACTATTTTTTATTTTTATTTTTAATTTTGATTTCTAAAAATACCTCATGAAATTTCCTCGATTTCCTTCCCAATCTAGAGCAAAAAATGTAATTAGGCAATTTTTCCTTTTTCACTATGTACCATAGTACTCAACTTATGATTCACCATTACAATTTTTGATTTCTATTAACTATAAACAAACTATATAGCATTAATACCACATTTTTTTATTTCTTATAGCCTTATCAATGTTGTATATAACCTCCCTATAATCAATTAATTTCACACAAAATTATTTTCTTTGCTTTACAGAACTTATTCAGACTAAAACCCCTTCATAAATTCTTCACATGTAGGGGGCGCATCTGTCATAATTTGTACATACATAGATGCCAACCTAATCCAATATGTATGAAAATGTATGATTTGAGTTTCAATAAAGAACAAGGTAACATTGGAGACAGAAAGCCTAGAAAGAAGGCTTAGAGATAGCACAATCATTAGTAAAGTTATTACCCAGGAACTTAAAGTTATTACCCAGGAACTCGTAAAAATTCGAGTTCAACAAACTATCACTTCCTGGTCAAGCTGAAACATGTCCAAAGACAAAGGCGTAACGTAGACCAATCAGGGAGCAACTCATTAGTGGAGGACCTATAGGGAACCTCCACGTCACACAGGTCAACCAATGAGAAGTAAGAAGAGTTTTCGTGTTAAATCGAGAACCGAGAATTGGCGGTCATCGGCTGGACACCATCGAGTAGTTAGTTAGCTCCCACCGAGGTAACACCTGCTCTAGAGATCCCTCCCCGCTCATCCCATAGCTAGGTCAATCTTACCGCAATGTGAATAGATAGCCAATAGCCAATCCGCTCCACCTTCTCAAGCCTTTCTTTCCTCCGATCAGTTGCCTTATTTTCAATCCCATCAAGTATCCTGGTTTATTTTCCCCTGTATGCTTCACTTTCCTCTGAAACGACTGCGCTTTCAACAATCAACCCCATTCTCAACCAATACTAAAAAACATCGCAACGATATTGCGACATATATATATTTATATGATGTTATATTTACATATATTGCTCTAAAAAGCTTGTATAATTCATATTTCTAATATATTTGCATGTTGTGAGCTAAATCAATGGATCTTGAAATACTGTTAGATACAGAACTAACAAAGTGAAGCAAGATGAGATAACCTATACAGTTAGGTTATTATTTTCGCTTTATCATAATGAGAGTTCGAGAAATATAGACCCCTTTTGGTTATTTTAATTAAAATCGAATCTTATAATTCTAAATTATTGAGATGCAAAAGTTGATATGAATTATACAAGTTGTGTGTTCCTTACCTCACACTATTGTTAAAAAGGTTCTTTATTACATATTAATAACACTGATAGACAAAACTTAAGGAAGTTGTACCTTATAGCATATATATATCTCTCAGAGTTATTTTCTGAATCCCGATATATATATGCTATAAGGTACAACTTCCTTGAGTTTTGTCTATCAGTGTAATTTGTATGTGAATAGAATATATACATGTTAGCACGTAAAATATATATGTTCATATTAACATATGGTATAATATCTAAGAAACAGCTCGTTCCGTTCTAAAACAAGCGATACGTCATATAAGCCTGCAGCTCCTAACCACCACTTCTCCAAAGTATAATATTATTCAAAGTTAATGCCAGAATCATCTCTCTCCATTCAGGACCGATGTCAAAACATTGAGCAGCGCCACGTTCTTCTTTGGAAAAATCTATAATTTACAAGTGAGACATTCATTCTCCGTAGAGTAAGCTTTATAATGATAGAATGTAAATAAGATGGAAGAGCAACTTTGGAATCTATAAATCCCTACTTGGTGCTATTAGAATATAAATTCTGAGGCGCTATAGCGCACCATCTATTCTATATACAGTTACGAGCGTCATCATCTCTGTCACCGTTTGCTTTTTTTTTTTTTTGGAATGGCGCCCTCCTATTATTGGTCGGCTACGATCACGCCACCTTTGCCACCCCCCCCCCCCCATCATGCCCCCCCCCCACTCGCTTTTTCGTTTTTGTAACCATTGTGTTGGAGCGGGTCGCTCCTTAAATAAATGCATATATTAGTTAATAACCAAATGGAATCCTCTCTTTCTTTTTCCCAGTAAGAGAAGCCTACGGAAGCCAACAGTACATAGACAGATAAATCACATAGGCTATAGTTATTAACTAATATATGCATTTATTTAAGGCACCAATTTATAATTGTAACAAATAGTATTTGAATCAAAACATTCAATCGGGTAAAACACGGGCGTTGCCCGGGTCATTCGGCTAGTACAGGGTGATCCAAAAGTCCCGCACAACTTTAAAAATTAATAACTCCGCGAATATTTGCGCTAGAGCAATGCGGTAAACACCATTGTGTTCAGAATGCAATGGGATTTTTTATGGCAAATGTTGAAATTTCGAAATTGATTTTAGTTACAATTTCATTCCCTAGATGGCGCTGTACCAGAATCAGAAATTCAGCGGCCAAATTGTTTGATTAATTGGAAAATATAACTGATCGACACGTATTTTTCCTTTTTGTATACCAGGAAAGAATCCTAATAATATCAAATCGTTAATTAATAAAGCACCATTTCGCCAAAAGTTAGAAGAAATGGTTAACGATTTTTAAATACAATCTGAGATATGTAAAATAGGTATATGCAAATTAAAACATGTAGCAAAAAATATTTATATTTTTGATAGAGTTTTGTCAAATATATTGAATGTTTGAAAAACATAGCTGAATTCAATACACGATTTTTTGAAATGTTAATATAGTACCAAAAATTATGATGGTACTACTAATAGGATTTCTTGCTATAAGGAATGTGTAATTTCTTTAATAATTGGCGACACTCGACTATTTAACTGGAAATTTGTCATGATCCAACAAATGAAATATAGATGGGAGTGACAAAATACATATGTCGTACTTTATTCCAAATATCCTATGGGCTTGTCAAATGTTATCATTGTTTATTATACTGTACACGATTTTTAAAAATGTATCCCCTCAAATAAATATAATTTTTAAATCAACCTTTTGCGTTGAAAAACGTGGTAGTAAAATTATTTTGTATTATTTTTTTTTTGCCCAAAATTTCTAAAGGTGGGGGGTTACAGAGAATATTCCTTATGCTATTTCTTTTAATGAGCGAAAAGCGATAAATTAAACATAAGGGGTAAAATTGTGTGTACAGTGTTATTCGAGAAGTTATGACACTTTGGTCTGCACGACATAATATAAGATGTGAGCAAATGACAAACAAACAAAAATTACTGTTCACAAATAAAAAAGAGACAAGATATGAGGACAGAATTTATTTACCCATAACCCAACACAAAGAGCTGCAAAACATTGGTAGATACTATAATACATGGCAGCTTATATAACACATGAGGTAACTTGTCTCTTGGAAGCCTTGTCTCTTGTATTAGATCACAATCCTTGCTCAATGTGGCGCCCTTCATTCTCAAACACCGCCTGCAGACGATAGATGACAGAATGGACAGCATTAAATAAAATATCTGATGAAATTGATGAAACGTGCCGTCTGATAGAAGCCTTCAACATGGCCAATGTGGTAGGCCGGCATTGATAAACACGCGACTTAATGTACCCCCATATCCAAAAATCGCAAGGCGTCAAGTCTGGTGATCTTGAAGGCCACTGGTGTATAAAGTGGCGACTTATCACACGATCTTCACCGAACGTATCCTTCAGCAATTGTTTGGCACCGCGGGAGATATGAGGAGGTTCTCCATCTTGCATGAATGTTATTTCGCTCAGTGCTTGTCTGTCCTGCAATATAGGGATAACCTTTTCTCTCAAAAGTTGAACATAACGTTCACCAGTTACAGAACGGTTTTAAATGTTCTTCCATTTATTTCTTCAAAGAAAAATGGCCCAATAATAAAAGAAGAAGTGAATCCACACCAAACTATAACTCTGCGCTGATGAAGTGGCATTTCTGTAAAAATCCTAGGGTTTTCTGTTGCCCAAATGCGGCTGTTTTGAGTGTTAACTTCTCCGTTCAGAGAAAATTGAGCTTCATCTGTCCACAGAACATTCAACAGCCAGTTTTCATCAATATCAATTTGCCGGAAAACCCATGAAGCGAATTCTTGACGCTTCTCAAAATCGCCGACTTTTAGCTCGTGAAGTCTTTGAATTTTTTTACGGGTATTTTTTAAGAAAAATTCTTAGTGCTCTCCAAACTTTTCCATACCAAATCCCCGTTTGTCGAGCACTTACTTCTCCATACATGGATAACGTTTCAATAGCTTCAACATTCTGCGAAACCGTAGCAACCCCTGACTTGCATGTCGATGGTCTTCCACTCCGAGATTTTGCTTCCAGAGATCCAGTCTTCTCCAAAGTTTTTATCATTCGCCTTAGAGAGTAGCAACTCATGGGTCCTTTACCGCTTCGAATACCTTTAAAGGTACGAAACGCTTGTAAAGCTTCAGTTGCAGAATCTGAATTGCAATAAAAAAATTTCACCAAGAGTGATTTATGCTGTAGTGATGGTAAAATAAATTGTTGTGCATGTAAATAGATGAAGATTATTTGCATTTTTCAAGACCTCATTATGTAAAAATATATGTGTATATAAATTGGATATTTGTTGTTGGCCGAACCAATAACCATACACACCTCATCTCGTTAACGGAATAATGTTCTTTGTCTGGTCTGCCTTTTTTTACTCTCTTTGGAGTAGATTTGCTTTTTGATAGTTTTTTTTATGGAGCTGAACCAGTATGATGGCGGTGGTGGAGGAAGTCAGCAGGCCAACAAGCGTCCGCGTTCTGAGGACGAAGACCTCCTCCCGTCTTCCCATCATCAATTTAAATTCAACAGCACGGCGAACTTGTTCAACTTTGAGTGCCAAACCTTCGAAGCGATCATTGCCGACACCAGCCTGGACTCCCCCGAAAAAATATAGATGGCCACCAAAGGACTGATACTGACTCTCGTCAAAGAGGCAGAACTTCTTCTTAAGGACGCCTTCAAGGGAGCCAGTCTAGGAAGACCCAATCCCACAGCCAACGTCCCGATTCCCTCCATCTCTTTCGCCTCGGTAGTGGCAGAGAAAGACAAGCCGGTAAAGCCTGCACCTCCGAAACCCAAAGCGAAATCCACATTTGTGAATCTGGCTCCTTCCTTCGAATCGCATGTCGTCGTCAGGTCGGCTAACCCCAAAGCAACCCAAGGGAATTTTTGAGGGAAATTCAAAAGATTCATCTTTCCCTAGCGTCATCAAAACACGTGGTGGCGTCCATCAACACCAGCGGCGAGGTGGTTTTTCACCCCAAAACAACCCAAATGGCAAAGTAGCTGGCCACTGGGCTGACCTCCCTGCCAACGGGCCTAAGCTGCCCCGAGTGCCCGGTTATCCTACCAAGATACTGCCTCTTCAGTGTGGACGGGGAGGTGCGGGACGATGAGATATGCGAGAGCTTCCGCTCCAACCACTCCGTGCAGTCACTCCTGGAAAAGCGTGAAATCAGGGTAGTCTATCGATCGAATAATGCGGCACACAGCACTAGTACAGTGTTCATCGAAGTGGACAACCAAGTCGCCGAAATCCTCGGTCAACATGGACGTATTCCTGTGGCGGGTCTAGTGCACAGGTATGAGCGCAGTCATACTTTAAAGCAATGCTTCCGTTGCTGTGGCTTCGGCCACCGCGCTTCTGCCTGTCCAGCTGCCCATCCAATCTGCTATCGCTGCGGCTCTGCAGAGCATGAGGGCATCCGATGCTCGGTCGAGCCAAGCCAAAGCCGCTGCTGCCGCTGCAGAAAAAAAATCTGGAGCTCCCACAACCACTTTGCCACATTATCTACCTGTCCCTTTGTAAAAGAGAGAATACCCCGAACAAGTAACAATGTCTAGGCCATTGCGTGTCCTGCAGGTGAACGCTAAAAAATCACCAACTGTCATTCTTGAAATTGCAAATTTGGCAAATTCGACACAGGCCGACATCGTGCTCCTGCAAGAACTCTCAACTAACTTCTTCTGGCCCACACGTGGGTTTCAGGCATTTTTTTTTGTCCCAGGCGCCTACATCCCCTCGGGAATTGTGGCACGTAGCAACCTTCATCCCATCCCTCTAACCTCCCCAGACACCGCCATAACCTCCATAGCCATATGTCTAGAGCAGAGCATCATCGTGGTGCACTCGGCCTACTGGCACGGCCTTAGAGCTGCCGATGATTTCATCCCTCTTCTGGAAGATACGATAAGACGGACCTCTCTTCCAGTGATCCTGGGTATGGACACTAACGCCCACTCTCCTACCTGGGGCATCGGTGCGAGGTTGGACTTCCGGGGTGCTAATCTTGAAGAGTTCGCCAGCTTCAATGATTTTCATTTCTTGGGACCTCCTGTGGACTCGACCTGGTCAAATGGGCCTTTATCTTTTTCTATAGATGTAACTCTGGCATCCAGCTCATTGGCTATCCATGTCACTAGAGGTTTATTAGATGAGATGGCCTTCACTGACCATATACCTATCTGGACTACATTCCTAGACATGGTCAATAACGAGACAAAATCCTCCTGGGTTGAATCCTCATGTAAAGAACAGACCTTTAAATCCTTCCTCAACTCTTCTCTCCACCAGGTAACTACCCTATTATAACAACAACAACAAAAACCTCCATTAAGACACTATTGTCTTACAAGAGGATTCACCTAAGAGGTTATATATGTACATGAGTGAGGAGGAAAAGCAATTTAGAGGGGAGGTGGAGCAATCAGCCGTTGTCTGGGGAGTTGAGCACTTCTTCCCTCATTTTGTCAATCGCCTTGAAAAATTTTAAATATTTATAAACAAATGTTTTATCCAGCTGGAGAGTAGTAAAAATTGTATATACATGTTGTTCATTATAGTGAGTTAGCCCCGAAATTTCGCGAATTTCCAGTCTCTTTTCCTGTAGGAATGGGCAATGGAATAGATAATGAACCAAATTTTTTGGATGCCAGCATTGCAGAAGTAGAAATTTAAAGGGTCGCTGTTCCAAAATCCCGTGATATCCTCGGGGGAAAATAGCCATAGAATCCTTTGACGGGCTATTTTCAAAGAGAGGTTTGATAGTAAGTAGTCCTCCGTCATAAAGGAGCTACTTAGAGATTGATAGTGAATACAATGAGTTGAGTTTTGTATCTTAGCTCGGTCAAATTGGAGTAGCTGGTCCACTGTGGTTTGAACTATTCTAGGCATTTCTCCTCGCAAAACCATATAATCTTCACAGTTCTTAAGAAAAGAAAAACTCCAAGAGTCAATGATGTTATTCAGGTTATAAATAAAGTTGTTTCCCGCTTTTCCCAAAATTGAAACTTCCTAGAGCTGGAACAAGCAAACATAAGGTAATCTTGTCCTGTCCATTTTTAAAATCCGTATCTAGAACTTTAGAATCAATTTCGTAATGTTTAATTCAAGGTACATCCTTTCGGTTTCTGTTCGTAAGATATAACCTGGAGTGTAAATTTGCGAAGGTCAAGAAATCGCCGTAAGAAAAATATCCTGGATCTGGTTTACAACTCCTATCTGATTCGTCGCCCACAGTGGGGCCGAGTATAATAACGTGGATAAAACTATGGAGTCAAGTAATTTCATCACTGCTCCGAACGATATGGTTCTTGACTTATATAGTATTCTCCATACTGCTTTTGTATCAATCAATGCTTTGCTTTTAAAGTGCTGCGCCACGTAAGCAGTTGGATTCTTGATTGTTAAGGGGTAGCCAAGATACGTATATTTTGAGGTAACTGTCAAAGGTTGTTGGCCCCTAAACCAAACGTCAGATCTAGCCAAGCGGCCTCCATTTCGAAACGCTACGATTTTAGACTGGAATTGGTTCAGAGTGTTAAACTATTTTCCTCAAAATATGTTTTATTAAATTAATCTTTATTTGGATATTTATCTTGGATTCACCACGGAAGACTATATCATCCGCGAACAGGAGCAGGTGTATAGTTCCATGGCCCGGTAAGTATATACCTGGCAGGTCAGAATCATCCAGCGTAGCAACCAGATCGTTATTGAAAATAATAAATAAATACGGTGAAAGAGGTTCACCCTGAAGAACACCTGATTGTATTTTGATAAATTCTGTAAAAGAGCCGCTCCATCTGACCGCTGCCATCATTTGAGCATAGTAGTTCTGTATAAGTTTGATAAAGCGCCCACTTAAACCAACAAGCGCAAGCTTTCTCCATAATAGTAGATGTGGAACTGTATCAAACGCTTTTTAAGATCAACAAAGAATGTGTAAAGTTTCCTCCTTTTGCGGTTTAATGTCATTTGAATTAGTGACGTAAGCGTGAAGATATGGTCTTTGCACGAGTAGCCCTTTCTGAATCCTGCCTGGTTTTCCGCTATGAGTTTTCTATTTTCAATCCAATTACTTAGTCTATTTTTTAATATGGATGTAAAATGTTTTGACAAGTTGCTTATAAGGGCAATGCCCCTATAATTTGATGGTGTAACTACCTTATTAAACGAGGCCTCTAGCCCAGAAGATATTGACAGGGTGGTCCTCCTTCTGACTTCCATCCTGCAATCAGCTTGTGACTCTTCCATGGGGAGACGCTCCAATACTACAAGACCGTCAAAGCCGTGGTGGACCCCCGAACTGAGTCGGATCAGAAGGTTGGTTATCTCCCTCCGCCGTTATAGTCAGAAAGTCCGGTGTTCTATTAGGAATTTCTTCCGCGGTTTATACCAAGCGTGCCATAATCGACTGAAGGCGGCTATACGGAAAGCTAAAAGTAAATCCTGGTTTAATCTCTGCAAGGAGGTGTCATCCGCATACTGGAGTGACATACATCGATTTATCGCCCGGGGCCGCGGCTCCCCCCGAGGTCCGCCACTTCTCAAACACGATACCGGCTCTCTTTACAATCCTCATGAGACTTGCCAGACCCTGTTAAATCACTTTTTCCTACCTGACACCAGACCTCACCCGCAAAGGAATGCAATTTCTGCTCACTCAGACGAACCTGAATTCAAACCCTGGGAAGTTTTGCGAGCCATTCATCGCTGTGAAAAAAGGAAAGCCCTGGGCCCTGACGGTCTTGGTTCAAAATGCCTAGACCTGGGCGCCCTTCCTTGCAATTCCTGCTGGCCGAATTGTTCACCAAATGCCTTCGTATAGGCCACTTCCCCCGTCAATGGAAAGAAGGCCGCCTCATACTTCTGCCTAAATCCTCCAATTCAGCCACCAGTCAGCTGGAGAAATACAGACCTATTACTTTATTGAACACTATGGCCAAAGTATTTGAGAGATGTATCCTGGCCCGACTTCAGAGGCTCGCGGATCGTCATGAATGGTTCTTTGAAGATCAATACAAAACCGTATTGGGTACCGTAAATGGTCGTTCAGCGGAAGATGCACTGGCGAGTATCACTCAATTAATTGAAGAAAGACAAGCTCACTGGAGGAAAACTCTTGTCATCAGCTCGGACATCAGTAAGGCCTTCGACACTGTTTGGAGGCCGGCAATCATACAAAATCTTGAACGTCTAAATTGTTCAGAGTCTATTACCTGTTTAGTAAAAAGCTTTTTGGAAGACCGGACGGTTTCTTACTCAGCTTGGACAGCAACAGAATGTACGTCCTCCCAACTCGGCACTCCCCAGGGTTCAGCGCTAAGTCCTTTCCTGTGGAACATAGTTGCTCGGACCATCTTCACCCTTCCCTCCATCATAGATAGCCGATTAATAGCTTACGCGGACGACTTCACCCTTATGACTCAGGTTCGTAGTCGCCTGCCGGTCTCTGCCACTAACACCTTCTTGGAGAGGTTGACATCTTGGTGCACGATAAATGGTCTTAATATAAACCCCATTAAGACTCAAGCTTGCCTGTTCCAATGGCGTAATGTCCACCCCAACTCCGAGACAGGGCTCAGAGTCCTTGGTCAACCTTTAAACATCAAGAAGACCGTCACAATCTTAGGAGTGGAGTTTTACCAGACCCGCGGATTTGTCGCCCACCTACGCAAGATCACACGTAGATGCAGATCAATAATCCCACGACTCACCCACACCATACAGGGTAAATTTGGAATCTTCTTTTCAGCTGGACGGAGCGTCAGCATGGGGAGGTCGTGCTCTCTCCAGCGAAGGCATTAGGCAACTTAGGAGCCTTCACTGCAATTTTGCGAAACGTGTACTGAGAGGAGGTCCTTACACACCTACAGTCTCAGCCATCTCCATCACCGGCAGCCCTCCTTTCGATATTATTGTTAGGTCTCGTACGGCGTTCCTGAAGGAAATCAATGAAGGAAATTTTGAATCTAGACCAGGCCCTGCTTCTTTGCCATACCCTCCAGATAGACGTCAATTGTCTTTCAGTCTAAACATCGAGGAGATAACAACACCTATAATATTCACAGACGGATCAAAAAATGAGGCTGGGGTGGGCGCTGCAATTGTTCCCTCATCAGAAGATCAGCAGCCCGTTCTCTTACGGCTCCATCCCGACTGCACAGCCTTCCAGGCTGAACTTCTGGCAATCCGCTGGGCGGTCTGTCTGGTGAAGGAAGGTTATTCAAGAAATGCGATCACTATCGCGTCGGACTGCAGATCAGCTCTGTCAGCCATATGTACGTCAGGTCCAGTTCGATCGACATTAGTAGCTAAGATTATTCTCACACTGAACACCAACCAAAACGTAAATCTGTGTTGGGTGCCGGGACACTGCGGCATCGACGGAAAGGAAAGAGCAGACAGAGCTGCTAAGAACGCGGCCGTTTTGATCTTAGAGCCATCATTTTCCATTCTGCCTAGAAGCCTGTCCCGTAACCACTCACGCGCGGCAGCCCTAGACGCATGGATGGAGGTTTATTGCCAGGACCACTACAACAGACACCTGAGGAGAATAGCCCATACTCCAGACCGGCTGCTCCAATTCCTCCCTAAGGTCTGTCCTGGAGAAGTCACCACCACCTTACTTACAGGACATGGCCATGTTCGGGCAGACTTGGTTCTCTGGCGTCTTGGGGAAGACCCATCTTGCCCACATTGTATGGAGGAACAACAGACTGTGGACCACCTTCTATTCAGATGCCCTGCTTTCAAGCAACACAGAATGAAGACAGCTCTGCTGCTTGGGAAGACCTCCTTCGACCCAGTCTCGTTGGCTGGACTCCCGGGTTCTCTGCAGGCATGGAACTTTCTGACCAGCTGGTTCGGCTCTGCAATTGGCTCTATATAAATATAATCTAGAGTAACTGGTTTCTACTAGTTAGCTTGACAGCCCGGGCAGTTGGCGTTTCTTGCGCTCCAGGGGCCTGGGTTATCCTTGTTTCTCTCTCTATACTCTTGGAAGACGGGGCAATTTAGCAGCAGATGAATAGAAATTTGTTCCTCACATCCGCAGAAGCATCTTGAATCCTGCACTGCTTTGATGAATTTTAAAAAGCTTCTAAAATTTCCGTGATTTGTAATAAATTGAGAGTTGTGGAAATTTGCCCGAAAATAATTCGGAATATTAGCGGGAAAGAAACTTTGAAATGTTTGGTTAGTATTTTTCTTCAATAGTGTAATTTTATATTTAATCAAATTTTCAATTATATCCGGAATATCCAAGTCGTATCGCTGTTGATCCTCGATCGATAAATATTTTATTCAAGCACGTTGTCGTTGATTTTTATTTGACAAATCAATGTTGTCTGGAGCTCAAAAGATTATTACTTTCATAAAATTCATAAATTCGATTTTTCAAAATTTTTTCGAAAATTTTTGAAAGATTTGAAATCAATGAGATAGGTCGATAACTTTTTGTTGATTCTAAATTAGATTTATGTGGTTTAGGAATTATCTTTAGAGCTGCTATTTTCCATTTCTCCGGATAATACCCCTTTTTGAATACATTTATTAAATAGTTTGCATGACATATGCTTAATTTTTGGGTAAGCACATTTGATCATATTGTGGCGAAGAAATATTTTATTATTTAATTTAATATAATTCAATGAAAATACTCAACAGATTATAAAAAAATATATATTACTCTGTATTTGTGAAATCATCTTTAAAATATTTCTTTGCTTGCTTGCTTAAGATTCCCTAGCTGTAGATAGTTTTGCTGACTTGTTAATAATTGTCGACTCGTCGTTGTGACGTCATCAATAAATTATTTTATATCTTAGGATATTTCAAGGCTTGATTTCTACGCTACAATATTGTTACTTATGTTGTCTAAACCTGGAGCTTTTTAAACATCACAATTAAAAATGATATTCATTATTTCTTCTACTTCGATAATAATTATGCTTGGATTATTCATTCGTGGCTTAAAATTTCTAATTATTTGTTGTTGAAAATTGTCCAAATTAGGATCGTCTTCAGGAATTAAATCGTCCATTAATATGGTCATTGTTTGCTATTTTAGATATTCTGGTGAATTGTCAATTATGGGAATTCCATTCTTTACATTTGAGGATCTTAATTTATTGAAGAACTTATAAGCATTACCAAATGGATTATCTGTGTAATTTTCTTCAATAACGTTTCGCCAGTTAGTTCTTTTAGCTTTTCTTATTGCATTAGTGTATTTGTTTCTTGCCAGCTTAAATGTATAGTAACTGATTGTTTTATGACCATAATACTAGTTTCTAATATAATGAAAATGATTTTTTATTATTTCCTGTTCATTAGTCCACCAGTCAATTCTGGAAACATGTTTATTAATGGGGGATTTAACCTTCGAAGATTTATATGCTGCTTCTCTCAATAAATTCATGAGTGTGTGTGCGTTCACTATCCCAACAATGTCTTCCTCATCTTTCACTCTGCTTATATCAATTACCAGTTTTTTGTATCTTGTAATGATATGTTATTAGAAAAATTTGCCCAATTCGCATTTTTTTCAAAGTGGAAATTTGATTATTGAATAAATGACCATTCTTTAACCTGATATCAAATTTAACAGCAACATGGTCGGAAATATTAGTCAAATCAGAGGTATGCCAGTTGTTTATTAAACTTAGTGAGTGTTTATTCGAGATTGTGAGATCAATTATACTTACTCTCCGCGGCAGGTGGGTGTTTTTTCAGGTTATGTATAAAGAGGTTACATTCGTCTATAATAGGTTGTAATCTATATCCATTAGAGTTTATAACAAATCATATAGTAGGTCTTGAATTAAAATCACCGCAAAGGATTACAGGTTGATTTATATACGTTTTGAGCAGATCTCTAATGAATGTTTGATGAACAGGGTTAAATGTATTCGGATGAATGTAGAAATTAGAAATAATTAATTTTGCTTTAACTGTAGAAATAGATATTGTTGTACAAAAAGAATTTGTGAATTTTCCTCTTTGCTGAACTTTATATTTTTATTTAAAATTATAGTTGCCGTATATTTTTCCCCAGTTTTATTCGAACATATAATTTGAGAGTCCATATCATAAATAACATTTTCATGTAAAACATATGGTTCTTGAATCAAAAGAATGTCAGGTGAAGGATATTCACATATCAAACAAAATATTAACGCGGGATTCGATCCCGGTTCATGACTGTCTGGAAACGAGGGTGTTACCCACTCGTCCTTGTCAGGTGGGTCATCTCTAGTGTTGGCCTGTAGTTTACTTATCGCAGTAAAACTTTTTCTTACATTTTGTTGAATACATCTCACATTTTCATTCATATAGGATATTAATCTATTTAAGATTAAGCTTTAAATTGTATTTGCTACATCATTTCCCTCGTGTATTTGTGAATATTGTGTCCTTTGGATAATATTGTCTATTTGTGATTTGTAAATCGGGCATTCACTTGAATTTGATTTATGGTTTGTAGAAAGGTTTTTAAATTTAGGGTGCTTAGAGAAATGGTGACAATTTGGCGCTTCAGTACAGTTGTGGCTACCCTGTACACCGCATATTTTACATATTTTAATGTTTTGGCAGTCTTTTGTTTTGTGGTACGGATTAAATTCAAAACAATTTTGGCATTGTCTTACAAATATTCTGTCTTGTGTAGAACATCGCTCAAAATAGGTGTATATCTCATTACCCATTTTTCTTAAAATTTGGTAAACTTTAGGAGTTACTTTTAATACTATATTGTGATATGCAGAGTTAAATCCCATTCGCGGTACGAGACAAGCGATGCCAAACACGTCCGCACAGTTGGCTTCAGAAGCCATATATCGATTATGTTTATATTAATTCATTTGAAAAATTCAACTATCCCTGATCATTTATTTTACTCTGGGATGCCGTCACTACAGGATAAAGTACTCTTGGTGAAATTTTATTATTGCAATTCAGAATCTTCCACTGAAGCTTTACGAGCGTTTCGTAACTTTAAAGGTATTCGAAGAGGTAAAGGACCCATGAGTTGCTACTCTCTAAGGAGAATGATAAAAAATTTTGAGAAGACTGGATCTCTGGAAGCAAAACCTCGGAGTGGAAGACCATCGACACGCAAGTCAGTGGCTGTTACGGTTTCGCAGAATGTTGAAGCTATTGAAACGTTATCCACGTATGGAGAAGTAAGTGCTCGACAAGTTTCTCGACAAACGGGTATTTCGTATGGAACAGTTTGGAGAGCTCTAAGAATTTTTCTTAAAAAATACCCGTACAAAATTCAAAGATTTCACGAGCTAAAAGTCGGCGATTTTGAGAAGCGTCAAGAATTTGCTGCATGGGTTTTCCGGCAAATTGATATTGATGAAAACTGGCTGTCGAATGTTCTGTGGACAGATGAAGCTCACTTTTCTCTAAATGGAGAAGTCAACACTCAAAACAGCCGCATTTGGGCAACAGAAAACCCTAGGATTTTTACAGAAATGCCACTTCATCAGCCCAGAGTTACAGTTTGGTGTGGGTTCACTTCTTCTTTTATTATTGGGCCATTTTTCTTTGAAGAAATAAATGGAAGAACTTTTAAAACCGTTTCTGTAACTGGTGAACGTTATGTTCAACTTTTGAGAGAAAAGGTTATCCCCATATTGCAGGACAGACAAGCACTGAGCGAAATAACATTCATGCAAGATGGAGGACCTCCTCATATCTCCCGCGGTGCCAAACAATTGCTGAAGAATACGTTCGGTGAAGATCGTGTGATAAGTCGCCACTTTATACACCAGTGGCCTTCAAGATCACCAGACTTGACGCCTTGCGATTTTTGGCTATGGGGGTACATTAAGTCGCGTGTTTATCGATGCCGGCCTACCACATTGGCCATGTTGAAGGCTTCTATCAGACGGCACGTTTCATCAATTTCAACAGATATGTTATTTAATGCTGTCCAATCTGTCATCTATCGTCTGCAGGCGGTGTTTGAGAATGAAGGGCGCCACATTGAGCAAGGATTGTGATCTAATACAAGAGACAAGGCCTCCAAGAGACAAGTTACCTCATGTGTTATATAAGCTGCCATGTATTATATTATCTACCAATGTTTTGCAGCTCTTTGTGTTGGGTTATGGGTAAATAAATTCTGTCCTCATATCTTGTCTCTTTTTTATTTGTGAACAGTAATTTTTGTTTGTTTGTCATTTGCTCACATCTTATATTATGTCGTGCAGACCAAAGTGTCATAACTTCTTGAATAACACTGTACACACAATTTTACCCCTTATGTTTAATTTATCGCTTTTCGCTCATTAAAAGAAATAGCATAAGGAATATTCTCTGTAACCCCCCACCTTTAGAAATTTTGGGCAAAAAAAAATAATACAAAATAATTTTACTACCACGTTTTTCAACGCAAAAGGTTGATTTAAAAATTATATTTATTTGAGGGGATACATTTTTAAAAATCGTGTACAGTATAATAAACAATGATAACATTTGACAAGCCCATAGGATATTTGGAATAAAGTACGACAAATGTATTTTATCACTCCCATCTATATTTCATTTGTTGGATCATGACAAATTTCCAGTTAAATAGTCGAGTGTCGCCAATTATTCAAGAAATTACACATTCCTTATAGCAAGAAATCCTATTAGTAGTACCATCATAATTTTTGGTACTATATTAACATTTCAAAAAATCGTGTATTGAATTCAGCTATGTTTTTCAAACATTCAATATATTTGACAAAACTCTATCAAAAATATAAATATTTTTTGCTACATGTTTTAATTTGCATATACCTATTTTACATATCTCAGATTGTATTTAAAAATCGTTAACCATTTCTTCTAACTTTCGGCGAAATGGTGCTTTATTAATTAACGATTTGATATTATTAGGATTCTTTCCTGGTATACAAAAAGGAAAAATACGTGTCGATCAGTTATATTTTTCAATTAATCAAACAATTTGGCCGCTGAATTTCTGATTCTGGTACAGCGCCATCTAGGGAATGAAATTGTAACTAAAATCAATTTCGAAATTTTCAATATTTGCCATAAAAAATCCCATTGCATTCTGAACACAATGGTGTTTACCGCATTGCTCTAGCGCAAATATTCGCGGAGTTATTAATTTTTAAAGTTGTGCGGGACTTTTGGATCACCCTGTATATAATAAATGGAACTACTGGCTCATGAGCTAAACCCACCCAATATTTTTTTTCCATCGCAGTAAGGAGAATAGGAAGTTTATTTTATTTTAAGAATAAAAATTTGTAGTTTAATAGTTTCGTTTCTTATCTTGTCTACATCCTTCACACTTCCCCATGTGTTCAACTATTTATATCAGATGAATGAATAAACGCGCATTCTATATACAGTTACGAGCGTCATTCCTCATCTCCTAATCAACAATCAGTCATCAGTTTTCATCTCTGTCACCGTTTGCTTTTTTTTTTTGGAATGGCGCCCTCCTATTGGTTGGCTACGGTCACGCCACCTTTGCCCCCCCCCACTCGCCTTTTCGTTTATGTAATTATTGTGTTGGAGCGGGTCGCTCCTTAAATAAATGCATATATTAGTTAATAACCAAATGGAATCCTCTCTTTCTTTTTCCCTGTAAGAGACGCCTACGGAAGCCAACAGTACATAGACAGATAAAGCACATAGGCTATAGTTATTAACTAACATATGCATTTATTTAAGGCGCCAATTTATAATTGTAACAAATAGTATTTGAATAAAAACATTCAATCGGGTAAAACACGGGCGTTGCCCGGGTCATTCGGCTAGTATAGAATAAGGGATGCTTGTGCAAGGTCGGTATAGTTCGACGTGAAGCCAGAAGCGACGTTCGGAATGCTGCCAGACGGAGGTCAAATATTTGAGGAGGAGAGACACGATGTGTCTTGCCGACACTTGGAACAATATTTGTGGATCCTGCAGCCTTCCCCATTCACTTTGATTTAAGGTCGCCCATTTTACAATAATGCTTCCTTCTCCGATTGTGTCCCTGTGCGCGGTAATACAT
The DNA here is from genome assembly GCA_030710605.1 of Cordylochernes scorpioides. Lineage (NCBI taxonomy): Eukaryota > Metazoa > Arthropoda > Arachnida > Pseudoscorpiones > Chernetidae > Cordylochernes > Cordylochernes scorpioides. Next base: position 11,105,372 of record CP092879.1, on the reverse strand, counting down.
TTTCCTTGCTTATATGTTTCCTGCCACAACTGACAAACTGGAGGCTTGCAGTCTTGACCGACCCAGAATGGCTTCATTGAAAGGATGCGCTAATTCTTGTGAGGAAAGTTTGGCTTTGATTCTGGCGCACTTCCTGATTATTTCATTGGGTTAGATTTCTGCCGCATTGTATTTATACACGATAAATAAAGAATATTGACTTCTTAAGCCAATGCCAATACTACAGTCAGACTCGATAGATCCTGATTCATTCAAATATGTACGATTGAATGATTTTAACAGCACCTCCAAAAAAAGTCATTTTTTATCGTTTTCACACACAAATAAAATAATTGGTTGCCAAAAAATATAGATACCGAATTCGATTGTACTATACGGAGAGATATTTCTCATACCGCGACCAATATGTTTTCAAAGTTGTTAACGTGAAATCCTAGCCAAGTAGAATAAAATAGAAACTCCTTAATTTATTTAATAGGAATTATGTCGAGAGATAATCCCCCTCTCAGCTGAGGATGTCCATTGGCTGATCAGTAGGAATGTTGGGAGTTCTCTGACTGAACCTAGAACACATCTGTACAATGGCGACACATTGTTGATCTCAGAAAGGTTATCGAATTTCCCAATGATTTGTTAGTTATAATGATGGCTTTACATTATAAAATGTAATGAAGGCATATCCTGACCAGGAGCACATGTGATTTTTAGATGGCAGAGCGCCATCTAGTGGAACAGAAATAAACTAAACATTGATTTAACCTGTTCCCTGATATTTGGCCAACCCATTTTCTTGATAAATCAATAAAAGCCATCCACGAACGCGTTTCGCGCTGTTGGCGCTCGTCAGCGTGGAGCAGGCTGTACCACTGCGACCAATATTTTTGGTCCCAGAGGTTTCTTGAGAAACCAAGAAATGGGTATTCAAGGCCAAACTTGCGTAAATACGCTTAACACATGAAATTTTTTTTTCTATTATTTTATTCATATGCTAAACGTATTTACGCAAGTTTGGCCTTGAATACCCATTTCTTGGTTTCTCAAGAAGCCTCTAGGACCAAAAATATGTTTGGTCGCAGTGGTACAGCCTGCTCCACGCTGACGAGCGCCAACAGCGCGAAACGCGTTCGTGGATGGCTCTTATTAATTTATCAAGAAAATGGGTTGGCCAAAAATCAGGGAACAGGTTAAATCAATGTTTAGTTGATTTCTGTTCCACTAGATGGCACTCTGCCATCTAAAAAGCACATGTGCTCCTGGCCAGGATATGCCTTTTTATTTTTAATATTAGCATCTGGTCTTTATATTTTTCTTTTTTTTTTTAATTATAAAATATATATATGACTTTTTATAGGTATATGCGTGTATATGTGTGTATATATGTATATCTTTTTGAATTTAATGATGCAACTGTAAATAAAATTCTAAGAATATCTTTATATGTACATAATATTTATGAATCTTTCTAAGTTACTTTCTGTGTATCTTTCCATGTTGAATATTTTCTTTGTTATATTTGTATGTACATTTAGCGCAAGTGTCCCTAGGGAGACATAGCGTTTTGAATTGAAATAAATAAATAAATTATAGTGTGTGTGTAATTATAACTTCCACTTTTGCTAAAATTGGATATATACGTACAAGGTGCGTTCATTAATTTCCAGGACTGCTCTGTATCTTTGAAAAAATAAAACAAATAAAAAAACTAATTTAATATTTTTCAAAATATGCCCCTCCTGCCTCAATACACCTCTTCCATCTTTTTTTTCCAATTGTCGAAGCAGGAGATAATATCACTTTTTGAGAGGTTCCTCAAGATTGCCTTCGATTCAGCTTGTATCTTATCAACGTTGTCAAATTTCCTTCCTTTTAACTTCATTTTCAATTTAGGATAGAGGAACAAGTCATTGGGGGCTGAGTTGGGGGAATAGGGTGGATGAGGGATCTGTATGGTTCAATGCTTGGCTAAGAACTGCAAAACAACATGGGCTGTGTGCGGCCGCGCATTATCGACGTGAAGTATCCAGTCATTGTTTTGCCATCTTTCAGGTCTTTTAAGGCGCACTGCCTCCCTTAAGCGCCTCATTATCCCCAAATAAACCTCTTGATTAATTGTACGTCCGAAATGAATAAATTCATGGTGAACCAAACCATTAATATAAAAAAATGTAACAATCAATGTCTTGACTTTGGATTTTGTAAATCTTGTCTTTTTGGGTTTCGGTTCCCCTCTTTCAATCCATTGGCTGGATTGACGTTTGGTTTCCGGGTCATACTGATACACCCATGTCTCATCCCCGGTAATGATTTTTTGCATCCATTCTGGATCGGTCCGAGTCATTTCAACCATGTTTTTGCAGACATCCATTCTAACCTCCTTTTGTTCCTCTGTTAGAATCCGGGGAACAAATTTTGAAGACGTCTGGATCATGTCAAATCTTCTGTTACGATTTGATGACACAGTCCTACAGATAGTCCAGTCTCTGAAGATAAGTCTTTAATAGAAATTCTTCTGTTAGATTTAATTAATTCCTTTATTTTGAGCTTGTTTTCCTCGCAACGTAATGATCTTGGACGCCCAGTATGCTGATCATCGTTTACCTTTTCCCGACCTTTTAGGAAGCGTGAAAACCATTCAAAAGTTCTTGAACATGATAAAGCTGCATCGCCAAAAGCTTCTTTAATAAATTCATGCGTCTCAGTAGCACTTTTTCAATTTAAAACAAAACTTAATGCAGATTCTCTGCTCTTCGAAAATGGCCATTTCAAAATTAGAAATGCGAACCTTACAAGGAAGTTGTTTTGTTCTATTTTTAGATCGGCGCGTGCGCCACGAGACTCGTGCTTTCAGTCAGGTGTGGTCGAATGTCCAATATTTAACTCTGTATAAAAAATTTTTCTTTAGCTTTTTTATTTATTTTATTTTTTAACCAGTCTTGGAAATTAATGAACGCACCTTGTATATACGCTTGAATAATCGAATAAATTATTTTGTAAAAGTCTTTAGATATAACAATTTGAATCCTCGCACAAAACCTTATTTTACCAAGCGATACCAAACTCGTCGCTTTTATCTTTGGTCTCTTCTTAGCAAAGGTATCCTGCGATTTCTTTTATTGTAATTTGGATCAAACCTTATTTTTTATAAAGTTACAAGACACATTTTTATTAACTAACAAATATGGTGTATGATTCAGATTATTTCATGTAAATTAGTGTTGAAATTGGTAAACAAATCAATTTATAATAATCTGTGATGTAAAATATGTTCCTTTTTGACTAAGTTTGTTTTGTTTTATGTTATAGTAATAGCTTAGAATATAGAAGCTCAATTCTTTCTTCATTTGTTAAGTTAATTAGATTGTTTAACCTCTCCTTGTATTTGAATAATAAATTTGTTTAAATTAATAAGCTGCAGTTATGCTAAATTAAAATTCAAAATACAACAACTGGTAGCAGAAGCCTGGTTAAGTGTTAATGCGTCAGAAGAAAGCGCCGATTTTTTGAAAGGAAGGTTGAGTACGATTTATATATATATATTTTAAAAATGGCAGAATATTTTTCGATGAATAGAATAGAGCCACTGACATCTTCAAATTACCACATATGGGCGCTTAAAATATCAGCAATTTTGAGAAGCAAAAAATTGTTCAAAAAAGTGATCGAATCGCCTAAGCCTAACCGTGGAATGGCAGATTCAAAGGAAGAAGAATTTTTCAAAGAATGGGAGGATAAAAATGATGAGGCATTTGGAATAATAATAGTAAATTTGTCACCTGAGCAGGCTGGCATATTTATAGGAGAGACAAATACTAAAACTGTATGGGATGAACTGAAGCGTATCCATACTGGAAATATTGAAGATAAAATAATCGACATTGGACTTGAATTGAAAAATATTCAAATGAGAAATAATGAAAGCATTGAAGCCTACATAACAAGGGCCAGAAATATTGCATCCAGAAGTGCTAACTTGGGACAGCCTATTTCACCAAGGGAAATGGTGTATCATGTAGTGAGAGGTTTGTTGCCAAAGTTTGAAAATATAGCAGCGGTTTTACGACCACAACGATCTGCGAGTCTCGAGGAAGTTTTCCAGGCACTTCAAGAGGAAGAAATGAGGCTAAACTCAATCGGATTTCCTAAAGAAGGTCAACATGAAAAAGCTTTTAAAGCTCGAAATGACCGAGGGATACAAAGAACATGCAAATTTGAAGGGAAATGTCATACATGCGGAAAATTTGGGCACATGTCAAGAAACTGCTGGCATCGTCAAGATAAAGCGAACTTCAATAAACCAAAATGCAAATATCCACAAAATAATATGCAAACTAAGTCTTCATCATCTGGGAAAAATAACTCAAGGGAACATGCTAATGTAGCGAATGGTTCTGCTAACACTGAACATGCGTTTACTTCAGCGGAAATGATCTACTCTTCTTCACATCTACCTGAGGAGGATGCACACATTTGGAACCTTGATTCAGGATGCACTTCACACATGTCTCCTAGAGAAGATTGGCTTATCAACAAGATTCCTATTGACAGTGAAATTAATCTTGCAGAAGAAGAAAGGTTCATAAAAGCTGAAGCACAAGGTGATGTGAAATTGTCTACATACACAAGTGAAGGTAAGCAAGATATTTGTATTAAGGATGTACTCTATGTGCCTAGACTTAAATCTAATCTTCTTTCTGTCAGATGTCTGGTTAATAATGGAAATAAAGTATATTTTGAGAAAGGAATAGCTAAAATTTATAACTGCAAAGGAGATTTGATAGCTGAGGCTAATGAAGAAGATAGAATGTTTATAATTAAAACTTTACCTAGAAATTTGTTAAGCACTAAAGATAATTGTTTAAAAGCAGAAGATAAATGTTCAGCTAAGACAATGTGGCATAGAAGACTAGGACACTTGAACGAAGAATATTTGGATAAAATGATGAAGAATAATATGGTAAAAGGAATTAATTTTGATTGTCAACATCTCAAAAAATGTGAACCATGTATCCTTGGTAAACTAACCCAAAACCCTTTCAAACCTATAGAGAATAATCATTCTGAAAGGCCATTAGAACTTATACACATGGATCTCTGTGGTCCTATGCCAACCAAATCACTGGGTGGTGCAAAATACCTGTACGTTATTGTGGATTCGTATAGTAGACGTATCTTTGTATACTTCTTGAAATCAAAGGAAGATGCATTTGATTTTTTTGTAGAATTTAAAAATCATAGAGAAAATGAAACTAATGTTAAAATAAAAAATGTTAGATAGGACAACGGAACTGAATTTGCAAATAAAAAATTTCATGAGTTTTTCAGAAATGAAGGAATACACCATCAAAGAACAGTTCCCTATTCACCACAAAGCAACGGAATTGCAGAACGAACCAATCGCACCCTTCTAGATTGGGCTAGAACTATGTTGTTTGATGCTAAGTTACCAACTGAGTTTTGGGCGGAAGCCATTGCAACAGCCGCTTATTTGAAGAATTGCACACCGACCAAGAATGATAACATGAAAACTCCCATAGAGAAATGGACTGGACACAAACCATCAGTAGCACATTTAAAAATCTTTGGAAGTCTTGCCTACTATTACATTCCTAAAAATCAAAGAAATAAATTTGACTCTAGAGCAAGAAAAGGAATATTCACCGGTTACTCCAGACAAAGAAAAGCTTATAGAATATATGATCCACAAGATGGAAAAATACACGAAGTTCAAACTGTCAAATTTGATGAAAATTCAAAAGGCTCTGATCTCTTGACTTCTAATGTTTTTGACCAACATGTCCAAGATCATATTATCTATAGAAATGAACAACATGAATCAGATTTCTTTCAAATTACACTTACCATGGGCTCTACTCCAGAAGAACTAAATACTCCAGACAACCCTGAACCAATACCTGAATCATCAGGATTACCCCGAAAACCCGGACGTATTGCAGGAAGAACTAATGAAGATATTCAGGCAAAGCATCTCATCAATCTACAAGAGCAGGAAGAGAGGCTGAGAGAAAGTGGTGTAAGACGATCTGAAAGAATAAAAGAAAGAAACGCAGCCAATGTAACCGAACTATCTTCAACTTCCATGAACATACCTAAAACATATCGAGAAGCCATGAACACCCCATTTTCAGACCAATGGAAAGAAGCAATGGAAGAGGAATTCCATTCCCTAACTTCACATAATGTTTGGATCCTTGTACCCAAACCAGAAAATGAAAACCTGATAAAAGGAAAATGGATTTTTAATATAAAAATGAATCCAGATGGAAGCATTGACAAAAGAAAGGCTAGATTTGTTGCAATGGGGCATAATCAAAAACCTGGCGTTGACTATGAAGAATCTTTTTCTCCTGTGATGAAGCTGGACTCTTTAAGAACATTGAATGCCATTGCATCACAGCAAAACATGAAAATTGAACAATATGATGTTAAAACTGCCTATCTCAATGCGGAACTAAAAGACGATGTGTACCTGGAACAACCTGAAGGATTTGTTCAAGCAGGACTGGAAAATAAAGTGTGTAAACTAAACAGAAGTTTATATGGTTTACCACAATCCGGAAGATGCTGGAATGAAAAAATTAACCAAATTTTTAATGATATTGGACTCAGACGTTTAGAAAGTGAACCATGTGCATACATACTTCAAGAGAAGAGGAGAAAACTCTAATAATTGGGATTTATGTAGATGATTTTCTCATTATTGGATCGGATAGTACTATAATTAACAGAATAGTTAAGCAATTGGATAAGCAAATTGTCATTGTTCGAAAAGAAAAGCCTATATTTTATCTTGGAATCAAAATTGAGGAAAAAGAAAATTGTTTCGAACTTTCACAAGAAGCCTATGTAGAAAAGATTTTGAAGAAATTTAACCTTGAAGAATGTAATCCAGTAAAATCCCCTGGTGATCTTAATCAAGATCTGGATAATCACCCAGATTCTTCTCCTGTGGACCCTAAACTTTACCAAGAAATGATAGGTTCCTTGATGTATTTATCAGTGGGAACAAGGCCCGATATAACATTTTATGTTAGTCAACTCTCCCAATACAACAAGGATCCCAAAGTCATTCACCTTACTGCACTTAAAAGAATATATAGATACTTGAAGGGAACAAAAAGCTACAAGTTATGCTTTGACAGAATAAGAGGGAAAATTGAAGTCTTTACAGATGCTAGTTGGTCCTCAACTAAAGACTCAAAATCCTTTTCAGGATATTTAACTAAATTAGGATCTTCACTACTTAGTTGGAAATCTCAAAAACAATCACTGGTAGCCCTGTCAACATGCGAAGCGGAATTAATGGCTATCTGTGAGGGCACTAAAGAGTTAAAATGGTTTATGAACTTTCTTTCTGAAATAGGTCATCAATCATGTGTTGAAATACCACTTGTTCTGAAGACAGACAGTAAATCAGCAATAGACTGGATTAAAGGAACATCTCATCATTGTAGAACCAAGCACATTAACAGAAAATATTTCTTCGTGAAAGATGAAGTCTCAAAGGGAAATTTAAGGATCTCCTTCGTGAACTCAGAAGCTCAAGAAGCGGATCTTCTCCCCAAGAGGCTGCCGGGAGACAGAATTCAGAGACTGCTTGTAAATATGGGACTTCTTTTGGGACCTAATTTTGATTTGCTCACCAAAGAGGGGAGTTGTTGAAATTGGTAAACAAATCAATTTATAATGATCTGTGATGTAAAATATGTTCCTTTTTGACTAAGTTTGTTTTGTTTTATGTTGTAGTAATAGCTTAGAATATAGAAGCTCAATTCTTTCTTCATTTGTTAAGTTAATTAGATTGTTTAACCTCTCCTTGTATTTGAATAATAAATTTGTTTAAATTAATAAGCTGCAGTTATGCTAAATTAAAATTCAAAATACAACAATTAATCCTCTATATTAGCATTCTCAATCAGGCTCCTTTAATTAGTTCTATCCACAGTTCTCAAATAATGGTTGTTCTGGCCGTTCTTATCTTTAGATACAAGTGTAGTACGTCCTCTTGATCGAGTCACTCCAATGTCTGTTGTGAAGACTTTCACATCTTAAGCTATTTAATTCAGCTTTCGTTTTCAAATCATTTCACCAAGACTTCACTACGCTAGTGCTAAAACCTCGCTATTTGTGCGGTCTACGGTACCTTTAACAAACGTCTTCAACATCAATCTGACATCAGTAGCTGACAGGTTTAGCCCCGTATAATAAATGATATTAAAAAAAGTATACACCGATCAAATTAATTGCAAAAAGTTTCTTTAATATAAAACGGCTAGCTTTCAAGCGTTAGCTCATCATCAAAAATTGATAATTCAAGCGTATATATATATCCAATTTTAGCAAAAGTGGAAGTTATAATTACTATAAGAAAGTCATATATACATTTTATAATGAAAAAAGGGGGCCTGATGATGAGCTAACGCTTGAAAGCTAGCCGTTTTATATTTTATATTAAAGAAACTTTTTGCAATTAATTTGAATGGTGTATACCTTTTTTAATCGTCATTGCAATTATTCCGCAATCTAAATGAATGATATGTTCCACATAAATGACTTCTCAAAATTCATTCTCGCAGCTGTAGCTCTGAAGAGTTTTGAGCCAGTTGCATTTGCTGGCTTCTGAAAGTTGCTTTTGCCATTGCGAATAGAACATGACTAATCCAGACTGATTACAACAATATATTGGCAATATTGTTTAGATTTCTTTAATATCACTTTAAAAAATTCAACACACACTCCGCCTCCACTGCCACTGCTGTCCCAGGTGGAGCTGGAGAGAAAGTGCGAACACCAAATACGTGACCTACTCGAAGAGCTGAACTATCAACGGGCCTTAAAGCCCCTAATCAAGAAAGGGCTAGATTTACAAGGCCTCTCATTTGCGATCATGTGGCTCGAGAGTAAGGAGTATCTCCTCAAGACTCTCTCACCTAGACCCAGACACAAAGCCATTCTCGCCGAGTTTCTCGGCACTGTCGCCGAACATGCTCGCGACCACCACTCCTTAATTCAAAGGGGAATATACGAGCTCAGGCTGGCTCTGAGCTCCTAACAGAATCAAGATAATTGTAAATAATTGTACTTTCTCCCATTGACTCTTTGAGTGTAATCATTGACTGAAAAGTCAACAAAATTGTTTTCATTGTCATTGTCACACACTATACACTACGTTTTATTTTCTAGAATAAAAATAAATTTGTATATGTCTTGAAAATTAACGGGAAAGTATGCATTAACGCAGTTAAACAACAACAACAAACATCCTTTATTAAAGACACACTCGTCCCATACAGGATTCTCCCAGATGAGTAAACAGACGTAATCATAACAGTTATATACACAAAGTGGAGGTTAACATCAAACTTTCTCTAAGTTGGATCCATCATCTGTATTGCGCCTGTTGTCTATGTTTTTTTCCAGAATTTGTTAAAAGCTAATACTTTTCCATTAACACAATTATGATTTAAAATAAAAACATAAGCCTCCAGGGAAAAGTTCCTTTTAAAAATATTTTTTTATTTAAAAAAATCTCGAGCTTTTTCGGGCAAGTACGCCCTTCTACGGGTGAAAATGCTTTATATGATTAATACGCCAAAAGCATTTTCTCCCTTAGAAGGGCGTACTTGCCCGAAAGCTCGAGATTTTTTTAAATAAAAAATATTTTTAAAAGAAAATTTTCCCTGGAGGCTTATGTTTTTATTTTAATTATAATTCAAGGGATTATTTGATCGAACAATTATGATTTATTGTTAAATATAAAATGTGAAATTTCAAAAATATGCATAAATAAAATCAAACCTATTTCCAGCATATGTTTCTGTGTATATATGTGATGCATTATCCGCCATTTGTTATAAGAAATATTTTTGACGCTTATGTTTCTTTTTTGAATAAAATAATTTTCTATTGCTCTTACTGCAATCAAAAAATAATGGGAGGGTCTGACCCATCAGATGTGAACCCTCCCAACAGTTTTGCCATTTAATCTATCATACCGCTGTAATATTACATTGGACTGTTTCCTTTTAAATTATTTATCTTAAAAATATAAACACATTTACGCGTCTCTCACCACACACAAAAATATTTTAAATTTCCTAACGTATATATGTAATTTATTAAACTGTTGCATATATGTTTGTGGATGTGGTAGAAATTTGTTCATCCTTTTTTAAAAATCATAGGGGGACGGTGGAAGGATGGTCTAAACCGTTGGTTTTCGACCGCTACGACCCAGGTTCAATTCCCGCATTGGGCACTTTTTTCTTATTCAAAAAAAAAAAAAAAAAAATGCTCCAATGGCCCCCAATTCTTGCAAAAGCCAATCCCACCAGCAAGTGGTCCCACCAAACGGGGCTCTGGCATATTTGTAAGTGCAAAGTCGAACTGCTTTTGCACATGTGGTGCACTTAGAGTAAAAGCAGTCGCCTACTTCTATCCACCATGATTACCATGGCCTATACCACATGTACTAGGGATAGGCAAAAAAGAAATCAATATCATTAAATGTTTCTATCCTCTACTGTCAAATTATATTGACAAATATTTCCATTTTTATCTTATCTCAGGTTTTACTGGGAAGAATTTTGTTTTCGTTTGTTAATGAACCAATCTCTCCCGCCTTCTCATTGGACGAATGTGGCCATGTTTGTATATAAAAGGGGGCTATGGTATTGCGAGGATGAGTGTGGTGGATATTTGGTGTGGAGACGCTTAAAGTGTTCTCTGCGTGCTTTATCCGTGTCTGGTTATCTCCTTGCATACCTGTGTGACCCCGGTCTGATCCCTACCAACGCTACAATAAAGATAAGTACTGTGTTTTGTTTTTATATAGCAAATCGTGCGTTTTTTTTTTCTGCTCCTTTTTATTGTCGTTGTTGTACTCTTGATTGTATGCCTTTCTGTGTATTAGTTACTATTTCTTAGGCCCTAGTAATTTGTAACTTTGTGTGTTATCCCGTTTTAGTAAATTTTGACTACAGAGTCACTATGTGTAGTGTTCAGTTATGACGCCTTAACAGGTTGTGCCGTATTTGTTTTCATGTCTTTCAAGCGGAAGAGTTGTTCTCAAAGTTGAAATATATATATATATATGTGGCAATATAATAATAATGTGGGGAAAGAGAAATAATCACACCACAAGTTGGAAGATGAACCCAGACAACCAGAGAGAGAAGGGGAGAGCGCCGGGCCCGGCAACAGCCGGACCGTTCGTGTCGAACACAATTCCCCAAATGACTTCAAAGTCCCGAGGTGTTAAGTGACCATGCCCCAATGGTGGCCCCTTGGAATGTCGCTGATGTCTAAAGTGACAGGTCCATACCCTCCCGTCTCTCTCTAGGTTGACTGTAGGCTTGCTTTATTATTCCCGGGAGAGTATATATTATGATTCTTACATATATATGTGAAATTTCAACACTAAAGAATCATATTTCCATAGTTTCGTTAAACACGGTCACCACGAGTAAGCCTTCAAGTACAGAGACTATATAGGCAGAATCAATATACAAAAGCTGTACAGATCTGATGGATATAATTGGCGAAATCGCTGGGAAGGTTCACCACAGATGAGCCAAGCCTTCTCAATTCTTTTCATATTTAGTTCAATAATTGCAGAAATTCTTTCATTATTTTAAAAAAGAAATAGCATTAAATAGTTATATTTTTTGCATTTTTTATTTTATCTATACTTCATATTGAAATTTAAAAATTTCATTTTCTAAAAATAATGAATTAATTTTAAAATATATACCCACAAAAATGGAATATTTTTACATTTAATTTATAAGAATATCTAGTTAGGGCTTTTAAAAATAGTTCTAATATTTAAATATAGATGGCGATGGTACACTTTATAAAACTATTTTAGAGGCGTAATATTCTTTTTAAAATAAAACAATTTCTACTGTCCTTACTGCGATGGAAAAATTAAAGGGAATAGAAATTGTTTTATTTTAAAAAGAATATTACGCCTCTAAAATAGTTTTATAATTTGATAACAGATGGCGCTCTAGTACATCATAATGGTACACTATTTTTTTTTATGTGAATGTGTAAGCTAATATGGGGGAAGGAAAGTTAAATATTCTAAAATAATATAATCAGACTTTACCTATTATCAAATTAATTTTCCACTGTCTCTATATAAACATAAAAATAAATAAACGTTTTTCCAAAGTGCCATCAAGAGGGCCATGGTACCTCTATCGCCATCTATCCACATTTAATATAACTATTTTAAAGCTACATTTCAAATTTACGTATTTTTCTAAAATTATTGTTTTTTTTTTTTAGTTTTATATTTATATATTATATTTATATATTATAAAACAATATATGTGTAAACTATTTATGATTTACATGGTAATATTTATTTGTACATAAGGTGCGTTTATACAATATTTATAACTATACACTGTTGGCCAATAAAATGTCTACACTAAGAACTAATGCAACTATCAGAATCATGTTTATTGGCACACATAATGTATAATCTATAGATAATAAAAAGGCATATATTGGCAAATAGATCTTTTAATTCAATCCAATATTTATTATCTATAGATTTAAATTGCGCTAAATTTCAGAATAATGTATAAGGAGAGAGGAAGTATTGTGTGATTATATTTTCAAGTACTTTTGAATTAAAGTGAACCCCCCAAGATGAGTACCAATAGTAGCCATCTCTGGATGCAATGGCAGTTCTAATCCTGCTGGGCATCGAGTTGAAAACAGTTTGGATGGCAGTTTCAAGTACAGAAGTCCATGCAGCCTCAAATCTATGACATAGATCATCAATCGAACTGGTTAGAGAGGAGTAACTTGCCAGCCTTTCATCTAGCCTGTACCATGTACGTTTTCGATTGACGAGAGATCTAGAGAGCGTGCTGGCCAAGGAATCAGATGAATACCCTCTGGATACTATGGGCAACATGAGGTCTTTCATTATGATGTGTGGTAATGTGCGAAGCATTCGGCGATAACGTAAAGTCACACACACATGGACAGTAACACACTTAGAAATCAGGCATACTTTAGCCACGTTTTAAAAGTTAAAAAAGAAAACGAAAATATAGCGTGGTGAGTTTCTTTTTATTAAAATTACAAGCTTTCAAGCAAAATGCTTTTCTTCAGGTAATCCAAGAAAAAATGTTCGTGGCAATTCCGCTTTAATTTTCAAATCTTACTTAGGTGGGTGTATTTACCTCTCCACATATTTTTTCTTGGATTACCTGAAGAAAAGCATTTTGCTTGAAAGCTTGTAATTTTAATAAAAAGAAACCCACCACGCTATATTTTCGTTTTCTTTTTTAACACTTAGAAATGTAACGTAGTCTGGGTCAATTACTAGCCGTGCTACTAGAGGTGACCCTGCTTGTACCAATCACCATCACTCCAGGTGATGGGCCCGTAAGACGAATGCAGGTTGGCATTAATTTTATTAAACATATTTTTAACGGATTTCCATAAAGTTTATTTTTAATTTTTCCTAACGAGGACAAAATAAATTTGTTGAAACGTCTAAAATTTAAAACTCTTCTAGCCAAAGTGTCTGTTATATCAAGAATAATCAATGCCGTCCAGGCATCCTCAATCTTCAAGAAATGTATTGATTGTTCTCTTCGGCATCTCTACACACGGATTGCCATCATGGAGCTGAATACAGAACAGACCGACATAACAGACTGTGTCCATGTTAATCCTTCAACGCACCACTGTAGGCATTTCTGTCGCTGCTGTACTTCAAGAAAGGTATTGATTGTTCTCTTCGGCATCTCCACACACGGATTGCCATCATGGAGCTGAATACAGAACAGACCGACATAACAGACGAGGACTGTGTCCATGTTAATCGTTCAACGCACCACTGTAGGCATTTCTGTCGCTGCTGTACTTCAAGAAAGGTATTGATTGTTCTCTTCGGCATCTCTACACACGGATTGCCATCATGGAGCTGAATACAGAACAGACCGACATAACAGACGAGGACTGTGTCCATGTTAATCGTTCAACGCACCACTGTAGGCATTTCTGTCGCTGCTGTACTTCAAGAAAGGTATTGATTGTTCTCTTCGGCATCTCTACACACGGATTGCCATCATGGAGCTGAATACAGAACAGACCGACATAACAGACTGTGTCCATGTTAATCGTTCAACGCACCACTGTAGGCATTTCTGTCGCTGCTGTACTTCAAGAAAGGTATTGATTGTTCTCTTCGGCATCTCTACACACGGATTGCCATCATGGAGCTGAATACAGAACAGACCGACATAACAGACGAGGACTGTGTCCATGTTAATCGTTCAACGCACCACTGTAGGCATTTCTGTCGCTGCTGTACTTCAAGAAAGGTATTGATTGTTCTCTTCGGCATCTCTACACACGGATTGCCATCATGGAGCTGAATACAGAACAGACCGACATAACAGACTGTGTCCATGTTAATCGTTCAACGCACCACTGTAGGCATTTCTGTCGCTGCTGTACTTCAAGAAAGGTATTGATTGTTCTCTTCGGCATCTCTACACACGGATTGCCATCATGGAGCTGAATACAGAACAGACCGACATAACAGACGAGGACTATGTCCATGTTAATCGTTCAACGCACCACTGTAGGCATTTCTGTCGCTGCTGTACTTCAAGAAAGGTATTGATTGTTCTCTTCGGCATCTCTACACACGGATTGCCATCATGGAGCTGAATACAGAACAGACCGACATAACAGACGAGGACTATGTCCATGTTAATCGTTCAACGCACCACTGTAGGCATTTCTGTCGCTGCTGTACTTCAAGAAAGGTATTGATTGTTCTCTTCGGCATCTCTACACACGGATTGCCATCATGGAGCTGAATACACAACAGACCGACATAACAGACTGTGTCCATGTTAATCGTTCTAAGCACCACTGTAGGCATTTCTGTCGCTGCTGTACTTCAAGAAAGGTATTGATTGTTCTCTTCAGCATCTCTACACACGGATTGCCATCATGGAGCTGAATACACAACAGACCGACATAACAGACGAGGACTGTGTCCATGTTAATCGTTCAACGCACCACTGTAGGCATTTCTGTCGCTGCTGTACTTCAAGAAAGGTATTGATTGTTCTCTTCGGCATCTCTACACACGGATTGCCATCATGGAGCTGAATACAGAACAGACCGACATAACAGACTGTGTCCATGTTAATCGTTCAACGCACCACTGTAGGCATTTCTGTTGCTGCTGTACTTAAAGAAAGGTATTGATTGTTCTCTTCGGCATCTCTACACAAGGATTGCCATCATGGAGCTGAATACACAACAGACCGACATAACAGACGAGGACTGTGTCCATGTTAATCGTTCAACGCACCACTGTAGGCATTTCTGTTGCTGCTGTACTTCAAGAAAAGTATTATCAATGGTCGCCGTGTTGAAAGTCCACGTCGTCTCATTGCCCTTTCTGATACTTCTCATCGTGAAAACGGCCCAAGTTACTGTATTATGCCAAGTGATGTGCCTTTACGACCTTGCAGGAGAATGCGAACATGATGTCTGTTCTCTCGAGAAGTATTAACCGAGGAGCGTTTAGATCCTGCATAGCTTTCTATATGGTCCTCCTTGATCCATCTATTCCATAAACTTGTGATGAGTTTATCAATCCTAGCAGCAATATCATCGTGGAATAAACTGGAGCCCCTCTAGGCTAGGATTCTGCCGCAATCAAATTTCGATACATTGTCTGAAATGGGTTCCTCCATTTAGCACGCTATATAACAAGACCTTTTTACAATCATCCAAAATGTAAATGCTATTTCTATAAGAGTATTCCACCTTACAATCTTCTATTTTATACAGATTATAGGGATTCTTACTCCTACTTGTCTGCATATATCTTTTGCATATCCAAGAGTACACTGTACCTTTTATGCAAAATTGGCGTTAGTTGTGTTCCTCCTTAATGACATACCAATTTTAATGGCCATAAGGGAATGTGTTTATATTGTAAATTGGCGTTAGAGTAATTCCCATGTTAAAAAATATTTTTCATATTTTTAAACTAATATTCGCTCAAAAACGATTGAGAGAAAAAATGAATTGAATTGATCTATTTTGAAAAATAAAAGAAATATCTAGCACTTATTTGCACATATACAGGGTGCGAGAGATGGTGATGTATTTATCACTCGTTAGTTTTCGGTCTAACTAATATAACAAATTTCTAACTAGTATATTTATTCTTAATTTTTAACTTCTGGCATACCTATGGCACGCGGTGGTTTGGTTAGTCTAGTAGATGCCAAATGGATATCAGATTCAACTGAGCACATACTTAAATGATTAGTAAACAGAACACCTACTTCTTTCCATGATTTCATTAGATCTCATTGCCAAGAATAAACCTTCAAGTGCAGACTGGAGAATGAACGACGCGCGATATTTGTAGCTATCTGATAGATTGAATTGGCGACATCGCTGGAAATATTCACTACTCATAATCCAAAACCCCCCAAAAAATGTCCATCTTTCATTCACTGCGTGCAGAAATCCCTATTAAAAATAAATATTTCACAATGAGTTTCTTTTATTACAATAAACGCGAGCTTTCGGGCTGGAGCCGCCCTTCTACAGGCAAAAATGAACTATTTGATTTTTTTGAGAGACAGTTATATACATTTAATTTTTTACAAGTTTTACATATATAAATCAGGAAGAAAAGTATTGAATCTACATATATTATTACTATTTTACTATGTTTAAAAATTGGAATGGATATTAACCTAAATTACAATATTTTAAAAAGTTAAGTTTTAGACTATTAATATATATAGTCACGACCGTCTTTCCTCAATTCCTCATTCCTCATCGGCCGCTGTCACGGATGCGCGCGCATCATCATTATGATCATTATCATTATCTAATGATAATAATTATTATTATTATTAATTAATTAATATATATAGTCACGGCCGTCTTTCCTCATTCCTCATCGGCCGGCCGCCTCTGTCACGGGTGCGCGCGCACAGGGAGGTCACGTGCTCGCCGGCTCCCTCGAGCCGGATTTGAACCAGCGACCTAAGGATCACCGTTGTAACATCTACAGTCGGGTAAAACACGGGCGTTGCCCGGGTCATTCGGCTAGTGATTTAGATAAACGAGAGATATGATTTTTGTGGTATGGAATTCCTAAAAGAAATTCCTATAGAATGGAAATGAATAGCGGTGGCAATATAATTCCATCCTCGACATCACTTGAACATTTGAAACTTTTTAGCGCGCTCTGTATGGCTTATATAACTGGTACTTCTTAATGAAGGTATTTAGTGAACTAGGGAGCTTTGTGGACAGTAGAAATTTACACTATACTAAGGTGAAAACCCAGGCTTCCAGGGAATGGTATTTTCATCTTAATATTGGTACAAGGGATAATTTTATTGAACTGTGAAACTCAAGTTAAGCCACAAATATATACATTCAAATGTATCGAGCAATAACTCTTCCTCAAACATTTAATAATTAAAGTGAAAAATAGTACAAACGTTAAATTTTACTGGGGGATCTGGTGTATAAATGAAGAAAACTGCATCTCCTGATCTTGCAACTAAAAGTAGCTGATAACTTACGCCATCTGTCAGAATAAATATCAACTAATCGTTAATTTTTAATTATTGCAGAATTGACCAAATACCCATTCTTGATTATTCAAGAAAATCAAACTACGTACGCATTCTGGGCTGCTGGCCCTCGTCAGCGTGGTACAAGCTGTATCTCAACTACTAAAAAATCGGCCATTCAGGCATCCTGAAAAATCATGAAAAGTACAGCTTACATAACGCTGACACTTTGTTCGTCTTCTTAAATTAAATCCGAGTTGAACGAAGTCCATAAAGACACAGCCCCCATCACATTTAAGACCATTTATTTATTACTGGATTAATGAATTTAAACATAGCCGAAAATCAACACAAGATGAACCACGTCCCGGACGGCCTATGTATGCAATCAAGCCAGAAATAGTACCTAAAAATTCATTGCATAGTTATGGGAGATTGACGACTGAAGATACGTGAGATAGCTGAGATCACGAGCATCTCTTTCATGTAAAATTATAGATGAAAAGGTTGTGTGCTAGATGGGTGCCGCGATTGCTTAAGATCGACCAAAAACGCATGCGGACAGAAATTTTCCAGTAATGTTTATCGTTGATCACTCTTAATCCTTTAACCTTTTGGCGTCGTTTTGTAACGGTAGACGAGACCTGGATGCACCACTTCACACCAGAGTACAAACAGCAGTCAAATCAGTGGACAGGTCCAGTTAAGAGAGCTCCAAAGAAGAATTGTGTCAGCCGGAAAGGTGATGGCCACTGTCTTTTGGGATTTCCAAGGAATATTTCTAATGGACTACTTGAAAATTAAAATACAATAACAGAAGAGTATTATGCAATACTTAGGATCGATTAAAGGAATAAATGCGTGCCAAACGTCCGAGATTGGCTTGGAAAAAGGGGCTTTTCCACTATGCTAATGCTCAGCCTCATAGGTCGAATGTAGCAGCTACCAAATTGTTCAAAGTAGGTTTCTAAGTGGTCCCTCATTCACCTTATTCCCCAGATTTGGCCCCGTGTGATTTCTTCATTTTCCCAAATATAAAGAAATGGCTGGGAGGGAGGAAATTTTCATTAAAATGTTTTCGACTATGTAACTAGGTAATTTGAAGACCTCGAAACAGCCTACTTTTCCGATGGGATAAAAAATCAGAACCTCGTTGGATCGAACAGCCCTCAAATGAGGCTATCTGACGTGGATGAAAGGAAACATGGATTAAATGTGCTGACAATCCTCCTCTATAGGGTGATCCTACACGATAGTTAAATAAATGAATTTACAATACGACATAATTCTCGTCCCAAAAAAAGTGACAGGTTTAAGCAATCTTTGAGTAAGGATTGCATAGCTAGGTATGAGGTTTTCTGGGGCCTAATGTAGAGAACTTAGTTTACATCTAAATGTGTTGAGGGTAAAAGAACATTTTACAATACCTCACTCCCCCCATCAATGGATTTTAGAAATGTATATGGGTTTGTGAAAAGGATACTCATTTTGGAAAGTCAAATATTTATTTTATCAGTAATATGTGTGTGGAATGAACATATTCTCTATGAGATAGAAGCAGCATAAAAATAAAGCTGACCAAGTTATCTCCGTTTATGGCATAAAACTAACTTTCTGTACAACTCAATATATTCATCAATTTTTAAATATTTCTTATCACAAAGGTTTCTCGCACTAAAGTTCAGATTTGGTGCACCTGAGCTCTGGTTAATAGTATGCGGGCTTGGGCTTGATGTAGGCGGGTTCAGGCTTGTTGTAGGCTGGTTCAGGCTTGTTGTAGGCGGGTTCAGGCTTGTTGTAGGCGGGTTCAGGCTTGTTGTAGGCTGGTTCAGGCTTGTTGTAGGCGGGTTCAGGCTTGGGGTAAGCGGGCTCGGGCTTGTAGTAGGCGGGTTCAGGCTTATTGTAGGCGGGCTTGGGCTTGTTGTAGGCGGGTTCAGGCTTGTTGTATGCGGGTTCAGGCTTGTAGTAGGCGGGCTCGGGTTTGTTGTAGGCGGGCTCGGGCTTGTAGTAGGCGGGTTCAGGCTTGTAGTAGGCGGGCTCGGGCTTGTTGTAGGCAGGTTCAGGCTTGTAGGCAGGCTTGTTGTAGGCGGGCTCGGGCTTGTAGTAGGCGGGCTCGGGCTTGTTGTAGGCGGGTTCAGGCTTGTTGTAGGCGGGTTCATGCTTGTAGGCAGGCTTGTTGTAGGCGGGTTCAGGCTTGTAGGCAGGCTTGTTGTAGGCGGGTTCAGGCTTGTTGTAGGCGGGTTCAGGCTTGTAGGCAGGCTTGTTGTAGGCGGGTTCAGGCTTGTTGTAGGCGGGTTCTGGCTTGTTGTAAGCGGGTTCAGGCTTGTAGGCAGGCTTGTTGTAGGCGGGTTCGGGCTTGTTGTAGGCGGGTTCAGGCTTGTTGTAGGCGGGTTCTGGCTTGTTGTAAGCGGGATCAGGCTTGTTGTAGGCGGGCTCGGGCTTGTTGTAGGCGGGTTCAGGCTTGTTGTAGGCGGGTTTAACGTACAGCTTGACATCAGCAGGATCCTGTGGGGCGGTGCCAGGCTCGTTGGTCGACACGTATGCCCGGAATCCGTGGCCGTCAGCGACGTAAGACACGTGGCGGTAGAGTCCATGGGCGTCAGTGTAGCCGTAGCTGCCCTGCTTGGCTCCGTAGCCGTCGGACTCCTCCTTGTGGTGGTGGCGGTTGTAGTAGCCGTCGTCCACGTCGTAGCCGAACTTGTAGCTGGCCAGAGCCTGGGCGGCCAGGAGCAGGCAGACTGTGGCGGTGGCGGTGAGGGAAGCCATGGCTGTGATGCTCACCCCCGAGCCGCCGGGGTTTATAAACCCCTGGGTGGGGACCGCGCCCTCCGTCAAATTTAGCTCTAAGGGGGTAATCCGGCCTCCACGCCTTTCTCTTGGTCAACCAGCTCGTTTGCAAAACTCCTTATATAATACCTTCTTTGTGTGTGTGTGTGTGCTGTAATTTTTTTTTTTTTTTTGTCAAACGTTCCATTTTGAAACGATGAAAAAAGATTGTTCTCTGATAGACTGTTATGATAAAAGCCAATTCTGTAGTTCAAACTAATTCTTGTATAAAGATATATAAAACACAAAAGATAAAATTTTCACACATTTATTGGTTAAAAGAGATGTGTGAAAATTTTATTGATATATATAAATCATAACTTTTATATTTAATAAGTAAAAATTAAAATTTGTATATTCATAAAATCAGAAATATTAAAAATCTTATGAAGTTATAAATTTAGCAACTTTTAGGATATGTCAAAAGTTGTCGGCAATTGATATTTTGTAAGGTACTTAATAAGCTTGGCAAGACAGCTTGGCAACTTTTTAGGCATTGAACCAATAGGTTCCTGGCATCTCTCTGGTAGATAATGATTCCATATTTTCAAAATCTTGTTTACAAGCTTTTCTTTCGCTTCAAGAATTTTTTCTCAGTTTTTTTAAAGAAAATCTTACATATTTCTAGACTGCTCCATAGTATTGAATGGGGGGAGTTGGGTAAATCTACATAGTTGTAATGTGTGCAAATCATGTTAATAAAGAATCAAAAAATTCTCTCACTACAATACTAAAGGCTTCAATATAGGCAATGCTAATTTGTTGTTCATATCCTCTGATTACCAATCTTGATTTATATCTGTCATTGTCTTTCATTTTGGAAAAATTCATTAGAAACTAAGTAATTTATTTACTTCTGTTTCTCTTTTAGATCCACTAAATCCTAAGTTTCGTTTTTGTTAGAGATTCAGTCTCTTATTGAAATAGCAGCGCCGTTCACCCTGTCATCCGAAAGGTGTTCTCCATCATCGGCCGGACCTGCAGTCCTGGATCTTTCCAGTTGGTCTCGAGGACCACGCCATCACCATCTCCTCAACGGTGAAGCTCGCAATCTACGTATTCTTCGTAGATCGCGAAAATACGTGGTGTCGCTGGGGACCAGCTGGTGATTCTCCAACAAACTCTGCAGCAGTGGCAGAGGCGCCATATTCATTGTACATATATATTTTGTGATGTACTCGTGATCATCCTGGGGGAGACATTAAGAGCTTACCAACAGTTCATACATACATCATGATGTATTATCATGCCACGTTTCCCACCGTTAGATGCCCCAGAATGTCATCTCTGGTCAGATGGTGACAGTGAGAAGGCTAGCGTATGTACCAGCCTTCTATCACTGCACTTCATTGTACATAGTATCATGCATATATACCATATATACATACATGTTATGAATAATTTGTTTGTTGTTAGATAAAGGGTTGATAAAACAAAGGATCGATAAGATAAAGGGTTGAATGTGCAGTCGTGATAAGAAAAATATAATTATTTACCATCTAGTAGCTTTTATTTTCAATTACTTGAGGAAATATTACACATTAGTTATTTTCACATTATATAGAATTTATAAAGTTAATCTTATATTAGTGATTCAAAAAGATAGATATGTTAACTACGCATATTTACAACAAAACTGAAAGTCATTCTAAAAACGATGATAACAAAAGTAGAATCATCAATGAATAAATTAAAATATATATTTTTTTAAATATAAATATATTTGAGTATTTAGATTATATAATATACATATATAATTAAATATATATATGCAATATAATTCCCTCACTACTTGTAAATAGTCAACACATTTTTTTATTTTAATATCCATATATTTTAATATCTATAATCAAAGAGTAAATAGCCAATGCGTGTATATAATTTTTTGACCAACGACCCGAGGGGGTAAGAGGGAGAAGTGGAGAACAAAGGAGTTGGATAATAAACAAAGAGAAAATGGCTGCGTTTCTTTTTGTCGCGTCTATTATTTCTTATATACAAATTTAGAGTTTTAAATTTATAATTATTCAAAGATACACCTTAATACGACAGTATTTAGCCGACAGGATATAATAACCGGTACGTTTTTTCTTTTTTTAAAACTTTATTGGATTTAGCCTTTAGCCTTCCCATTCGCCACAAAAATGCCAAAAAGGAAGTCAGATACCGACACTCATTTTTCAGACAGAAATTATAAATATCGAAAAACTTCGTAGATATGTAGAAAATATTCCCCATATCACACCTCCTACGGACCTTCCCGACTCTCCTCCTAGACAAAACTATTTTCTATTTCCTTATAGGCACTTCACTACAGATATCTTGGGTGATCCGGGTTCCTCCAGACCAAGGAAATGGTTTCAACCGTTTAACCATTTGGACAACAGTATTTTCACGGATGAAAAATTTTATAAGCCTGATTTTCCAATAACATCCAAACCAACTTTTTCATCAATAGTAAAGCCCACTAAATCCAGTACATTGGTCTTAGACCCTAAAATCAATCCATTCGATAATATGGTGGAAAGTAATTTGGGTGCTACCAAAGAAAAATTACACAGTAAACTTAATCCAAATGCCGATGTCTTTATACCAACAACCTTGGCGACCAAAGAATTTTCACATTATTTAAATAAAGACCCGTTAATAAATAATGTTATCACTCTGTGTACATTTTTGTATAAAACTGTTATATTTATAATTAAAAAATTTCCATTGTTTTTAATTACCACA
Organism: Cordylochernes scorpioides; assembly: GCA_030710605.1. NCBI lineage: Eukaryota > Metazoa > Arthropoda > Arachnida > Pseudoscorpiones > Chernetidae > Cordylochernes > Cordylochernes scorpioides. The sequence goes on along the minus strand of CP092879.1, from coordinate 11,082,192 downwards.
ATAATATTTTGGATTCTTTATACTCATTTAGCATCTTGTATATACCTTCTTCCTTTATTGTTTTATATCTTGCCTCTATACCCATACAAACAAACCTACATATCTCTTATAAAATGTTCTTGATAAAATGGACCGTTAGAATAGTGGAATATATAAATTTGTATATAAATGTAATTTTTAAACAAGGCAAAATCCTCTGGAGTAACTTGGTAAAGAAAACATTCAAAGACAAAGAGGATGAGTATCTTTTATGAACAAGCGTTCGAGCTTTCGAGCACAAAGTCGCCCTTCAACAGGAATAAAACTACACAAAGAATCAAGATACATCTATATATATACAGGTGATTAGCATAACCAAAAAAACTATTATTTTTAGAGAGATAAAATTTAAGTTTTATGTATGATATACAAAACAGGCAATAGGAGAAATGTAATTATGCTAATACTAGACGAATGGCCCGGGCAACGCCCGGGGTTTACCCGAGTGCGAATATATTCTAAAAACGTTGACTTGGGTGGTCGCTATTAACAGGGTGGTCTGTATAGACAGGTGGATGTATCACACAGCTGATAACAGGGTTGTCTAGAGTGGTCGCTATAGACAGGGTGGTCTGTATAGACAGGTTTATGAGAGAGGCACAAACTTACAGGTTGTTGACGCCGCAATCCCCAGAGAGAGTGTTTTTTGTTGCATCATGCTGTGACTCACACGACGACCCAAGGTCAACAGGGGTGGAGCAGCAAGCTTAAGCCTATCACCGTCTGGCGGCGCTGCTTGCGAGTTATATCTACAATTCTGCAAATAACTCTAAGGATATTCAAGATATTCAAGAAATTATTTTTCGAAAACCTTTCCGGGGATATACCTAATAATATCCCAGAATTTCATGGCGATTGGATGTATGGTTTTTGAATAACAGGGTTGTCTAGAGGGGGGCAGGGAGGACACGTGTTCCCTTGCAGCCAATAATAGAACAACTATAGGATTAGTATAAGCGTTTTTATAAGATAAACTATCGAGGGTTAAAAGAAAAAAAAAATTTGGATTTTTAAACACATCATCCTCTAAGATATGGTATAACCCCATCGGTTAGTTTCGAAAATCGATGTTCGGTAAAACCTATCCTAAGATGAGCACTTCAAAATGTTAGTTCGAATTAGAGATCATCCTTTTTAAAAAAGAAGACAATTTTGGTTGTAGTGCTTTGACCTATGTACTTCCATTGAGTGAGTCGTAAACTCAATGTACGAGTATATCATAGGTAAAAGTACACAGACAACGTTATCCAGACTTCCAGGTTGGAACATATGTCTAGCCAACTTGTGGCCAACGATAGGAAGAATAGGGATCGTAGGATGAAGAAAGATACGAACATTTTCAAAGTGAGCAGTCGTGGCCGAGAGATCTACTATCCGTAGTCTTAGCTTTTTAACCCCGCACTGTTCGAATCCTATCGACTTATTAGAGAATAAAGATGTACTAAATAAGAGTTTAAAATATCAATAGTATATCATAACCTCGTTAGGATATTTTCAATTCAGAGAAAATTAAAAATTTTATCTAGACTGTGCAGCTACGAATTTCATCTTGCGCACACCCCCACAGGTTCACTGCAATATAATTCCCACACTACTTGTAAATAGTCAACACATTTTTTATTTTAATATCCATATATTTTAATATCTATAATCAAAGAGTAAATAGCCAATGCTTGTATATAATTTTTTGACCAACGACCCGAGGGGGTAAGAGGGAGAAGTGGAGAACAAAGGAGTTGGATAATAAACAAAGAGAAAATGGCTGCGTTTCTTTTTGTCGCGTCTATTATTTCTTATATACAAATTTAGAGTTTTAAATTTATAATTATTCAAAGATACACCTTAATACGACATATATATATATATATATATCACTAGACGCCGACCCGGGCTTCGCCCCGGGATTGACCCGTGTGCATATCAACCCGAGTGATATATATTTAGATAAGATTTTTTTTTAAATAATTGTTTTTACTCGAGGGAATGTCTGTAGTCTAGTATGTTGATATAATCAATCTATCTGAATATTATGAAAGGTCAGGTAATTTTTTTGTAGGGTGATGCTCTGAAAAAGAACGCTATACCACTTTATCACTAAACAAATTGGCGAGGCAAAAATAAGCAACCTAAACAATCCATTAGCTTTGCAAGATAAGAACAGAAATAGAGAAATGCATGCAAAATTTTCAACACAAATCAAAATCTTTAATCCTCATTATTATTTTTTATTTTTATTTTTTGCTTATCCCTAGTGCACGTGGTACAGGCCATGATAAGCATGGTGGGTAGTTAGCGACTGCTTTTTACTGTAAGCGCACCACATGTCTACACATGTGAAAGCAGTTCGACTTTGCACTTACAAATGTGGCAGAGCCCCGTTTGGTTACTTGCACTCGCTGGTGGGGTTGGACTTTTGCAAGAATCGGGGGGCCATTGGAGCATTTTTTTTTTTTTAAACAGAAAAAAGTGTCCAATGCGGGGATCGAACCCGGGTAGTAGTGGTCGTAAACCAAACGGTTTAACCAGCCTTCCACCGACCCCCCTTCCTCATCAGTAATGTATATTAGGTAGGATGAGGTTTATTTTGTTTCCATTACATTACATGGAATAGTTTTTTTTTTCTAATAAAATTTACTGACCTCTTTGTTCACCGAAACCTAAACAATGTGTATGTTAGACCACTCTTTGTTCAACCTTACACATTGTTTAGGTCTCTTATTAGGTGCAAGATGTATACTTATGCTAAAATGGTAATTTGGGTAAACATAGGTAAATTCATGTTGGGCCAGTATTGTTCAGCAAGCCAACACAGATATAACATTACGGTATGAAGCAAGTTGTGCTAAAACTAATATTTCCAATCAAATTATCAAAAAAATAACACATACTATGTAATATAAACACATGTATGTAAAATAAACACAATAATAACCAATAATTAAAAACCATAAATTTTGCTAACACAGTATACTTCTTAAGTAAGAATACCTTACCATGAAGGTTTAAAACCCTACACATTGAAACATGTGAAAAATGTAGCATGTGTGTATGATGGGCTTGAAGAGAAAATATTTAAAAAAGATATTTATTGAAACTTTTGTAATACCACACAAAATATGCATATTTACAGTTACAACAGTTGCAGATCTTATTAGCGCTTTAAAAGGGACAATCATATATGAGCAAAGCATCCATGTACATTAGAGGACATTAGAAACATAGTGAAAAAAATATAAAAGGTAATGAATAAATTTTTTGCTAATTGAGGAAAGAAATACCTTAAGAAAGAGCTTCTTGATAAACAATTTTTTTTGTGCTGCCATTAGGTGCGAGAATAAAAAGTTTTCTGGAGGAACTGACGCGTGAGCAGGCAACATAAAGCTGGCCATGGGAAAAACATGGAACTTGAAGATCAATTCCAGCCCATTTCAATGTTTGACCTTGTGCTTTGTTAATTGTCATTGCAAAGCACAGCTTAACAGGAAATTGAAGTCTTTTAAAATGAAAGGGCAAATCTGAAGATATAATGGGAATCCTAGGAATCATAACCTTCTCACCAGTGCCGCATCCAGTCAAAATAGTCGCCTCCAGAAGATATCTGTGTAAGCTGTTAACTTGCAACCGAATACCATTACACAATTTTGGGGGATTAAGATTTCTTAACAATATAATTGGGGCGCCAACCTTTAGGGTAAGACTGTGCATAGGCATTCCAGGCGGATTGATAGAATTTAAAAATTCAATGGGGTAATGCACAGAATCATTCGGATCTACAACAGTGTCTATTGACAAATAGGTTCTTGAAGGAGCAATAAATTTACCGAGGATATATTCATTTATCTTGTCCACAGCATCATTTCTTGGCGCTAATAAAGCCCTTTCACTGAACCAAGAAAGTGGCATGGTAAGTAAAGAGCCTATATTGGGGTAAACAGATGATATTAAGGTTTGGATATCTTCAACCAAGACACAAAGATCACTTGATGCAATGGAGATGAGTCCCTCGTGAGTTGCAAATGTCCCATTGCCCAGTTCAAGCAACAGCTGAGAGAAGCTGCTTCCTCTGTCGCCAAAGAGATGTGCCCGCATATTGATAGTGAGAGATAACTTAACAATACTACTCCAAATATGAGAGCGCTTAAGGCATGCATTCACCTCGTCTGCTCGAGTGCCTTTGGGAATAACCGGTAAAGTTTGCCGGAAGTCCCCAACAAAAAGAAATGTCACCCCTCCCATTATGGTGTTGCTATCCCTAAGATCTTTCAGAGTGCGATCAAGGGCCTCGATTGAGCATCTATGAGCCATTGTGCATTCATCCCATATCAATAATGAGCATTGCTGTAGAATTTTGGCAGTGGCGCTCTGTTTAGCAATGTTACAGACTGCTAATTCATCATCATAGAGATTCAAAGGTAGCTTAAATAGAGAATGTGCTGTTCTGCCGCCATCAAGGAGTGTAGCGGCGATTCCAGAAGAAGCAGCAGCACAAACTACTAAACCCTCTAAGCGCAATTTGGCTAACAAAAGATTAATAATAAAAGTTTTTCCAGTGCCACCAGGAGCATCCAAAAAAAATCGTGCCAGCCCTAGAGCGAACACTATTAAGAATGGCCTCATAACAATATTTCTGATCAGGATTTAAAGAAGATTCGCGGGTTGAAGCCAAAGTTTCTAGCTCACGCCTATCATATATGTCTGATAAAAATTATGCCTCTCTTGGTGGTGATACATTTTCAGGAAGAGGCAAACCCATACACGCAATACTTTTACCTGAAATTGACAGAACATGTTTTGCAATTTCCAGTAACGCGGCATTGAAAACATCAGCATTGTAATCAAGTTCAGGGATGGACATATCTCGTCGCATTCGGTGCAAAATATCTTCAGACATACACTCCTTATGAGCATGCCACAGCGTAAGTGTATCAGACATGTGGCAGAAGATGAGCATTGTAGAGAACAATGCTCTCACCGATGCTGCATTACGACATATAGATGCGTCTTTGAGAGTTTCATTCCAGTGAGAGTCGTCTTCTAGTAAGCCTAAAGCTTTGCAGGCCATTTGGAAGGTAGTGTGGATAACTCCTTCAACTGTGCGCAAACTCTGGAAAGAACATGGCCCTCTAATATGGAACAAAAGAAGTCTCAAATAGTAGCATTCAGCATTAGTTGGGTGAACTGTATAGACGCGGCCAAGAACATCACTTTTCCGCACACCAGGATATCCTTCTACAGGAGTACCCTGCTTTCTGCCTAAAAATTTATTGTTGGTCCAGGTATAGAAAGAAGGAACTTCACAGTATAATAGTGTCCTAGCAAATGTGTCTTGGTTACAAAGTTTAAAAAATGCTGTCAGAGTTGTATCTCTTGGATTTGAAATAACATTTTCTGCATTTGCAGTAGTGAAATAGACCCTCTGTCCATTTTCAAGGTGAACAGCTAAGTGTACAATAGGAGGTGATCTTTCATGGATGCTGAAACCCAGAATCCTCCAAACAGCTTCTGCGGAACTTATATAGCGGCCAGACTGAAATTGGGTAACCTCATCAAGGTGATTCAAAGAGAAAACTGCCTGATCAGTTCCCTTATTAATGTATTTGCACACGTATTTGATGGCCTTTACGGAGCTGCAGTATTCCACATTTATATGGGAATCAAAAGCACGAAGGAGAACAGAATTATAGGGCACAATCCAGCGATTGTCAATATCAAAAGTAACTCCTCGCATATTCACCGATGAAGTAAGACCACCTTCAGCAGAGCACCGTCTTCGGTATCGGGGATAACCATCTTCTGTTGTCGAAGTTGTCTCACAAAAACCTTTAGGATATTTTTTGCTACATTTCCCATCCTTCATACATGGAGAATTTGTATTCAGAACCCCACATGGACCATGAACCATTTGTTTAATGACAATTGCATGAAGCTCTGGGTCTAAGTTAATATCCGGAATCTCGGCTTGTATGACCTCATCAATTTGATTAGGTCTAATCATGTTCGTAAGCCAAAGCAGTAAATGCGCATGTGGCAGACCACGCTTCTGCCACTCTATTGTGAACATAAAACACTTGCAAGGCCCAAATAGCTCAGCCTTAGTCACTAAATAGATAAGCTTTTTCATTTTAAGGTGAAAAACACGACTAATCAAATCATATCTATCTTTAGCAGAGTTATTTGAAAATAAATGCATCTGAATTTCTTTCCATTGAGGGTTACATGTAAATGTTATAAAAAGCTGAGGCCTTCCATAGCTACGAACATAAGTCATTGCATCTTGGGTCCGCTCATGCAGATAACGGGGACCACCAGTAAACGATGATGGCAGTATGACTATTTGGCCTATATTGGCTAAATTCTCATCTGCTCGCAGAGCATCTTGCAGGTGAATATAATTTTCTGTCCGAAGCTTTTTCTGATTGCGCCGTATGAAGGAAAGCCTTTCTGATTCAACCTTAGCATACATATCAACCCAGAATTGATTTGTAAGCATGCCATAACGCAGTAGCGAGTTAAATTCCCCAGCACGAGCCATCATTCTGTAAGCATAAAAATTCATGCACGATACAGTCTTCTGCATTATTTCTCTAGTGGATGGATTGACTTGAGGTAGCGAAACAGAATAACCGACCTCACCCCTGCAAAAAATTAACGGGTATTGTAGAGGGTCATATGCTTGATGGATCTCGGATATTCTTTGTGTCAAATTATTACGACAATGTAATACAATATCTCTTGGCCCAAATTCCTGACCTACCATCAGCAGAGCTACTTCATTGGTCATGGGCGCATTGTAGCGACGCTCATGCTCTTCTGGTGGAAGCTTATCAGAGTGTATAATAACCCGGTAGTCAGCGTGATTTTGAGGAAGAGTTTCTAAGGCTGCTTTAAAGGATTGAATATAATGATTGTGCGCATGCAATAAATCTTGCAAAGAGCGAACTAAATCTCTGTTCAAGTTTGCTGTAATGTTGCAACGTGCAGTAACCTGAGACTCATAATTATCGATAAAGTATATCTGCAGGAATTTGTGCTCACTATCAGGTTCTGGAAGGAGACTACCAATTACGTGGTAAACCTGGCCTTGGACTTTGAAAGTAGGCATATAACCTTGCTCCACAACTTGTCTAGCACCAAAAGATGTCATTTGGAATATAGAGTTATATCTACGGATATGCAGCAAGAAGGACTTCGATAGAGGATGTAGGCCAGAGAGCAAAGAGAAAATAGGTTCTGGAGGGGACTCAATAGCAGGTAGAGAAACTCTACCTTGTTTACAACAGAGGCCTAAGGGTTCATCTTTAAATCTCAAAGCAGAGCAAAACTGGCATACCCGAGACATTTGGCCTATATCGACAGATGAATCAGCTTTATAATCAATATGGGCATTATACTGCAAACCTGAAAACGGCTTATGAGTCCAAAGATGAATACGCTGAACAGGAACTTGCATAGTTTGTGTAGCCGCGACGCGGGCTTCAGAAGACCTAAGACGGCGAAGCTCACGACACGTCTCACGTTGAAGTGGTGTCTCAAGAGCTCTAGCATTCCTATATCTCCTGGAAGCAGCCGTATTCCTACCAATTAAAGGTCGGCGGCGGGGAGGCATATTCTGAAAAAAAAAAAGATTGAGATTAAGAACAAAAGCTTAAAAACCAGCAATTTATAAACAAAGCATAAAAATTTCCTGTCTTTGTGAGGTAAAAAGCAAAATTCTTAAATTTTTTCTTCAAAATAACCTTCCAGATATGTTAAAAAGATTATAAAAAACTAAAAGCATAATATTAAAAATAAAAAAATAATGTACAAAACCAGTTATCACTAAAAAGCCTCAAAAATAGACCAACCGCCGGACACGGCAATGAAAAAGCATGTTTTTTTTAGGAAAAAATAGAAAAATTCTCTAAAATACAAAATACAACCCCTATATGGTAAAAAAACTACAAATAATCTAAATATAAAATACATAATCAAATAAATTAAAATATCTTTAATAAAATTTAGAAAAAGCACCTCAAAAAGACAAATAAATGAATCCGTTAAAGAAATCCCTCGCTTACTTAAAAATATAAATAATCTATTTTTTAGATACAACCCATATATGTAGAAAATATAATAAATAAACTATCTAAAAGATAAAAGGAATAATGAAAAAATTCCATAAGAAAATTTAAAAAAGGACTTCAAAATGACCCATATTTGAACATACCAATAAAATATCTTGCATCTTAGTGAAAAAAAAATAGAAATAATCCAAAAGTTGTTTACAAAACAACCCATATATGCTGAAAACACCATAATCTACTTCTAAAATATCTAAGCAATTAATTAAAATGAAATTTCAAGCTTTTTAGTGAAAAAAAAAAGAAAAATAACCCAAATTTTTTGCACAAAAAAACCCATATAAGTGGAAAACACCATAATCTGTAACTAAAATATCTAAACAATTAATTAAAAAGTTTGTTAAGGTCCTCAAAAAAGACATAAAATTGAGCACATGCATGAAATTTCTAGCTTCTTAGTGAAAAAAAGAGGTCCTCAAAAAAGACATAAAATCGAGAACATGAATGAAATGTCTAGCTTTTTAGTGAAAAAAATAGAAATAACCCTAAATTCGTAAAAAATAATATAAAATACCTTAGTCTTATAAAAATATTAACACGTAATAAAATAAAAAAGAAACTTGATCTCATTAAGTAAGGCCTCAACTTTTTTCGGTATAAAATATGAAAACTATAAAATAAAAGTATCTTACCAAGTATAAAAGTTATTATTAAAATTAAAAAATATATATATAAAAAAGATAGAACTAATTTAGCAAGAAGCGGAAAGTAAACACTTTTGAAAGTGTTGTATCCGCTGTCGAAAGTAAATACTTTTACTCTGTTGAATTTTTATTGTATTTTATCGATAACAGCAAAGTTATGTATTTTAAAGTTATGAAAAATATTTTGATGTTAAGCAAAACCTGCTCCATCTCGTTTTACATAAATGTTGGAAATTTGGTCGAAATTGATGCATTGTAACGAAAGTTTGTAGTGATGTACTCTTATGAAATTTGCATTTTATTAATATAGATAATATATGCTCTTCCAGGATTAATAAAACAAACCAACAGCCAACGAGAGAGAAATGGGCAGCTAAAGCGAGACATTTTAGACAACTAACTTACGACCATTTTTTGGCCACATTCCTGAGGGGGGCGTCACCACCTGGCGACTATCCTGGTTAGCCCCCCGGTTGTGTACACAGGGAAAACAGTCGTTCAACTGATAACTCCTCGCTCGCTCTCTCTCGGCTGGCTGCCTGGATGATGGCTCTAACAACTCGTCGTGTGATTATTTCTCTCCTCACCACATTAACCACTATATTGTCATATATATCTTCTCTTCTATATATATAAAATTCAATGTTTGTATGTTTGTTTGTTTGTATGTCCGGTATACAAATTCGCAGTAGTTCACGAATTCAAACCAAAATTTCCATACATAGGTAAAGAAATACGGGGAAGACGATAGGCTATTTTAAAAAATATATAAATTAATCATTAAAACTATATATTCAAATTATTCTACTTAGCTCACGAACAGCGCTCTCTATCAAAGATTAGATTAAATTATGCTGATGCAAACAAATAGATAATGCTAATAACAAACAATTATAAAACAAATCTTATCTAAATATATATCACTCGGGTAGATATGCACACGGGTCAATCCCGGGTCACCCGTCTAGTATATATATATGTAATATTATAGTGGTAATGATGTGGTGAGGTGAGAAATAATCACAACAAGTTTGGGAGATGGAACCCAGCAAACCGAGGGAGAGAGGAAGCGCTAGCGGGCTGCCACCGCCGAAAATGCACGTCTTGTGTGGCCACCACCCCCCCCCCCCCCCCCCCCCGACTGAGTAAACATAGAACTCAGGTTCCAAGAAAAGGCCCTGCGGTCGCCCCCTTGGAATGTGACTGCTATATCAAGTGACCGGCCTTAGCTGCGTTCTCTCTCTCTCTCTTTGGCTGTTGGTTTGTTTTATTAATCCTGGAAGAGCATATATTATGACATATGGCCCCCGTTGAAGAAGGCTGAACATGGTTTAAGTATATTTAAAGCTGGAGAAGCCAGGAATAGAGAAAATAATTTTACAGTTAAAATCAGTTAAGGTAATGGTGACATAGTTTTATGTAAATAAAATATAGAGTACGAGAAATGAGATTGAGGTTGACAATTGTGTGAGCTCAGGACTGAGGTAAATATAAAACTACATACAATGTTAGAACCTCGGCGAACAGGGCGAGGGGAGACTTGCCCTGGGCCAATCTAACTTATCTATGCAGTTACTTGTGTAGCGAGTCCGAGGGGAAAAGTCCCGTGTGTAGGTGAGGAAGTCGAATGGACTTATATTTAATTTGTGGAAAGTATGCGCGCACAGTGCCAAAAATTGGGACGAGGACTGCATTGTCCGTTACAAGTGACAAGCTGCTCGGACACGAGGTGTTTGAACCGTCCTGGGAGCTTGTGCAAGGCGATGCTTTCGCGGTGGGTTGAAAGTAAGACCCATGTCTGCGCGAAATGATGACGGACCGGACAAAATCAGCGACGATGTTTAACGTACCTCCGTGGGAAATATCGGAGGTAGGCTATATCGTGCTGGTTTGGACAATGGACAAACATAGATTTGAAGACAGGGTCCGTGTGGCGAACGTGTGGCGCGAGGAGAAGAGGCGAACTGTGTCGCTCGATGCAGATTGTTCAAGTGCGAACAAAAAGGGATTGATAAATATCTAGCAGTTAGTCAATCTGCACCCTGTGACGAACACACCATTGGCTAGATGGCGTGGGTCGGTGGATAGGCTAGAGATGAACTACGAAATAAATTATCATAAATGAAGGGCGAAGGTTAGGATTTTGAAATGACAATATAGAAGTTCGATAATTGATTAATCAATAATTCTCTATAAAGGTCCTGAGCTGGTATAAGGTTAACAAAGTTGTAAAAATGAGAGAGGCATTCAGGGGAAGATAGATAAGAGACACCAAGGGTTGGTTGTAAGCAAGGCTCACGTGATGGTTGAAATTCTTCGACGCCTGACTTACAGGGTGAATTTTGAATCGATTAGGGAAAGAAATTATTTTTCGTGAGCCGTGCTTACAAGTAGGAGAGGTCTATACAAATAGACATACAAAAGTTTAGGTGCTGGAGGCATATTTTTATAAATAAATTGATTATGAAAAATCTATTGTTAATAGTAAAAATCGTGAAGCATTAATAGGTAGAATATCAATTTTTTTTTTTAAAGAGTTTTTTTTTTTAAAGAGTTACGTTAAAATGGAAATTACTTAATTAAAATAACGATTGTTAAATTCTACTGGTAAGGTAACTAATTAAATGAGTTACAAATATCTAGATAAATAGTATGGAGCATAAAATCATTGTTAATAGGCATGGAGAGAATAAATGGAGCTAATTATGTAAATATTGGGACAATTTACAAGGAATGACTTATTTAAAGAATGAATGGAAGGGGTAAAACAATTTCACTTACAGGTTATGCTGGTTTAGAGAGCAGGTAAGTTCATTGAGATTCGGGAGAGTTCTGTCTGTGACACTGAGCGTACCAGTGTTGTACACCACAGTAGCGGCAGGGATATGGCGGAGTCTTGTCCATGATGGCGGGAGGTGTCCTGCTCTGGCTTGGTGGTCGTTCTTGGGTAGATCTAGTGCTGGAAGAAGTGCGTGGCAGCTCCATCTCCGTCGTAGGTGAATACTTCTTCGGGATCACGGTTCAAAGGTTGGCGAAGAAGGGGTTGAGGGCTCCAAGAGGAGTGGTTACAGTTGAGTTGGGTTTGGTCGATCATCGCGGCTTGGCTTCTTGTTTCTTCATACTCCGGTATATGAGGGATTCGCTTCCCGGCCAGGTCTTATCCTGTCGACTCTTCTGTAATATTATAGTGGTAATGATGTGGTGAGGTGAGAAATAATCACAACAAGTTTGGGAGATGGAACCCAGCAAACCGAGGGAGAGAGGAAGCGCTAGCGGGCTGCCACCGCCGAAAATGCACGTCTTGTGTGGCCACCACCCCCCCCCCCCGACTGAGTAAACATGAACTCAGGTTCCAAGAAAAGGCCCTGCGGTCGCCCCCTTGGAATGTGACTGCTATATCAAGTGACCGGCCTTAGCTGCGTTCTCTCTCTCTCTCTTTGGCTGTTGGTTTGTTTTATTAATCCTGGAAGAGCATATATTATGACATATATATATGTATAATTATATTTTTTAAATAGTGCACACAGACTGTGCACTATGTCAATAAAATTATTTTAATTGTCATTGTTTTATTGACATAGCTTTTTCCAATTTTTCTTATCAGGTTCTGTAGGGATCTGTACCAATAAATATTCTAGGAATCAGATAAGTCTTTACATTTATTGTCGTTTCCTTAGTTTATAGCTAGGTTGATGTTCATCATTGACTTCAGTTTCTGGTGGTTTTTCATTTATACTATCCTCTTCTACAGAGTCCTGGATAAAAATTTGCTTCGCTTTTATCTCGGCAGTTGATTCTTGTTAAAATATCCCATCTCTGAGAGTTATTGTTTTTCTGTTTTTCCGATCCCACATTCTGCATCCATTTTCTACGTATCCAACAAATACATCAAATTTGCTTTGGTTTTAAAGCTATCCGATTGTTTTTTTCAAAAGCACGGTATCTAAAAGTTGTATGTTTCCTATATTTTGTTTTCCTTTGTACCATAATTCAGCTGAAATTTTAACAAGAGTTTAACACAGTAGGGTGGGTTTCTGTTTAGTATAAAAGTTGCTACTCTCACAGATTCTCCCCATAATTCTGTTTCCAGTCCGGAGTCCAGAATTAAAACTTTTGTCTTTTCTATTAGTGTTCTGTTCAAACTTTCTGCCTTTCCGTTTTTTTTTTTTTTGTGGAGAATATGATATTGTACATTATAAAGGACTGCGGCGTGTGATTATAAACAATACTTAAAATTATACCGCATAAGTTTCTTTTCTATGAAAAATCAATATTTATTTTAAAGAGAAATATTTACTATTTCTAACTTTTTGAATGAAGTATGAGAGGGTGAAAATATGAAGAGTAATGGCGAACGGGAAAAATAAAAGTGTCCAGGGGTGGGAATCGAACCCACAACCTTCTGCTTACCGGGCAGGTGCCATGTCCACTAGGCTACCCTGGACGTTATTTCTCCGTTCGTAAATAATACTTAAAGTAACTTATAATACATTATAAAGGACTGCGGCGTGTGATTATAAACAATACTTAAAATTATACCGCATAAGTTTCTTTTCTATGAAAAATCAATATTTATTTTAAAGAGAAATATTTACCATTTCTAACTTTTTTCCCGCCCCTGGACACTTTTATTTTTCCCGTTCGCCATTACTCTTCATATTTTCACCCTCTCATACTTCATTCAAAAAGTTAGAAATGGTAAATATTTCTCTTTAAAATAAATATTGATTTTTCATAGAAAAGAAACTTATGCGGTATAATTTTAAGTATTGTTTATAATATGATATTGTGTGGTCTAGAATAATTCCTTTAGATTTTTACTAAATTTGTACATCATTGTTGGTAAATTTACTGTTCTATAGTATTACATCTTAGTTTACATTGGTATATTATATTAGTCAGCCTTTCCACTTTATTTGCATACTAGCCGAATTTACCTGATTAAATGTTTTATTCAAATTATATTCGTTGCAATTATAAATTGGCACCGTGGATGTCACTCTTGTGAAACGTCCCGCTCCAAACTTTGTGTGTTTTCAAAATATAAAAATAAAAATGTAAATTTTCACAACGATATTTGATAATTGTATTATTTTGACATTTTACATGAATATATTCTAAATTTGATATATGCATAAAATGATAGCAAGTGATTTCTTGCCCCCCGCTCCGTCATTACGTCACTCTTGTGAAACGTCCCGCTCCACCAATCCCCCGTCGACCCACGTAGTCCATCCTTCCTCATCTTTACTACTCGAAGTTACCGCAGTGAGGCGCTGGTTGCGAGTGAAATAGGGAAAATATGTTAATAACTTTAAGGATATTCGAGATAGAAGCCTAAAAATTTCCCTAAAAGTTTTTCCGGGTTCAACCCTATATGCTGTTTAAAATATCAGCAAGATAAGTTACGTATTGTGGACGTGTATAGCCGACAAACAAACATACATACATACATACTCTGACTTATATATATATATAGGGATTGTTTACATAGTCTTTTACTTTCTATTTACTTTTTAATTCCATCGACATAGCTGAGATGTGTATAGTGATCTAAGAAGGTGAGTACATATCTTCTGTTTTCATATGTTACAGTCTCCTATATCTGTTGAGATGAAAATTTTTCTTGTTTGTTTAGCTTTAAGATGAATGTCCAGACCTCTGTTTCTTCTCTTTTCTTATTTTCAATCCAGTTACCATATTTTGAGTTTGTTAAAGCTTTACATTCTGATGTATCCTAGTTTTTTCGTGCCATTTGTATTATTCAGTTTTTCTAGGTTCACAATTCACGGCATAAATTCCGTAATTCTTTTTTTTCTTCTTCACGAATTTCTAATCTATTTTTTTAATTTAAACCAAAATTCTTCTTTGAATGTTGTTTCACCTACATTGTCCGTTATAACGTTTACTGACAACACAAATTATTGGAAAGATCTAAGATAAACATTACCTTTTTCTAGATTGTAGATTTTTCCATCAAGTTTTCCTACTGTTGCTGCGTCCATAGTTGTTTGTTTCTTAGCAGCTTTAATTGTCACAATCCATTTTCTCTTTTAAATGATCTTCGATATTTTAGGCGACAGGTGGACCTTCTAGCAGCAATGAATTCAATGTGGGTATCTTTTGCACACTTTTTCTCTCCATTTTATTTCTTTCTAATGAAACAGTCTTTGTGATTGTCTTCTGTAAACTCCACATTACTGCTGCTTTTTAATATTAATAATTCATTACTTTGGTTGGATGTTCGAAAGAATTACTTGCTCTTATCATGATTGTTCTTGTGTAAAATGGAACATGAAGTTTTTTATGTACATTGTCTTTTAAAATGCCCTGTTGTCTCACAGATGTAACAGTGTTTTTGTTTTACTTTTGTTACATGCATTGTTATTCTTTCGTCATTTTCATGTAAGACTGTTATTCTTGATTTTTCTTGCGATAGCCTTGAAATTAAATTTAGAACTGTTCTTTCTTCATTGGAGATAGATTCCCGTGCTGTATTGAAGTATCTATATTCATCAATAGCTACATATAGAAATTTTTTTAGAAATTATCATGTTTTATTATCAATAGGTTAATTTGAACGCAATGTTACGAAACTTACTCAGTTTGAAACAAAAGTACAAAAGTGAAATTGTACTGGGATCGCTTATAAATGATTCAGATATTTGTCATTAGATCAATATTTTTAGAAAATTTAAAATTATGGAAGTTCTGGAGTGGTTTGCTTATTAATTGGTCATCCTGTGTGTTTTTGGTATACATACATTTAATGGTATCATAGATGGATTTAGAATTAGTGCAATTTAGAATGTGTTTTAAAACTGCTCTATCTTTATTGGATATTGTTAATCTTTTCATCTTTTAGTTTCCAATATTTTATTTATTTTTAACCTCTATATCTTCTGTTTTTATTGTATTGGGAGTATAAATAAGTTCGTGCGGTTTTGATAAAGGAGCGCTACTAATTTATTATTCCACTGTTTCATCTGGCAACACCATTATTTTGAAGCGTCATCATTAGGATTCCTTTTTCAGTAACCGTCAATTCTCTGAAGTGTAAACAACCTAGTTTCTGTTTGCTCCTAAAATGTCAACTTTTATGTCAAAATATATTGACAAATATTTGTATTTTTTTAATCTTATCTCAGGGAAGGATTTTGTTATCGTTTGATAGTGAACCAATCTCTCCCGCCTTCTCATTGGACGAATGTGGCCATGTTTGTATATACACTGGTGTCCAAAAAATAAGAAACTTAACCAATATTGAAATTTCTCTAAAGCTAATTTATTAACAAATATAAAATTTAGTATACAAATAGTTTAAACTATGGAGAATTTGACTAGCTATATGAAAATAAAAAAAATATTTGAAATTATGAAATATGCTAATTATTACCAACATACCCAAAGCTAAGGTTTCAGATCTTAAAGAAATAAGATATCAATAGGGAGTATGATCACCTCTAACAGCTATCAAGGTCTCACAGCGAGCCCTCATACTGTTTACCAGGCTTTGGAGGAGGTCCAGGGGTAGTAAACCCCACTCCTCCAATAGAGCAGTTCTTAGCTCAACGAGGGTTCTGGGAAAGGGGTGACGAGCTCCAATACGCCTCCCTAGAGCATCCCACACATGCTCTATTGGATTCAGGTCCGGAGATCTGGCTGGCCAATCCATCCTTCGAATATTCTCACTCTGGAGATATTCATTGACTAGCCTAACCCTATGCGGACGAGCATTATCGTTCATAAAAATTAAATTGTGACCAATTTGATCTCTATAAGGTCTTAGATAGGGCTCAAGGATCTCGTCCCTGTACCTTTGGGCAGTTAAAGTGCCCCCAGAAAAAATGTGGAGGGGTGTGCGTCTGCTAGAACTGATGCCAGCCCAGACTAAGAGACTGCCCCCTCTAAAACTGTCTATTTCCCTGATGTTACTGGGATGATAGCGGGTTCCAGGCTGCCTCCAGATGAAAACTACCCGAGAATCTGTGTTTAAACTAAATCTTGACTCGTTACTGAAGAGAACATTGGCCCACTGATCATGAGTCCAGGCGTGATGTTCCAAGCACCAATTCAAGCGGGCTCTCCTGTGAGCAGAGGTTAAAGGGATACAGACCATTGGTCGTCTTTCATAAAGAGCACCTTCGTGAAGCCTTCGGTAAACAGTTTGTCTTGAAATTATCGTTCCAGTAGCACTTGAGAGTTCATTAGAGAGTTGAATAGCTGTCATCTCCCTATGGCGCTTGGCAGTTACGACCAGATAACGGTCTTCAGAGGTAGCTGTTTTTCTTTTTTTACCAGAACCTTCTTTTCTTTTGATGGTTCCTGTCTCAATGAACTGTTTCCATATTTTGCTGACCACAGATTTATTCACATTTAGCTATTTTGCTACTTCAACTTGTGATTGCCCTGCCTCCATTCTTCCAACAGCTCTCCATTTTAAATCATCTGCTAAAATTTTTCGTAAACTCATAATTAACTGAGGATTAAATAAAATTATAATTGGACAATTCTTAGATGGGGTAAACGACACGCCAAATAGCACCCTTATAAAGACAAGCAAAAATTTGCATATTTTCAATTTTACCGAATCGAATGGTTGCGATAAATAAATTCTACGACTTAAAATACCTAATTAAATTACTTTTTAGCTTTTAGCGTTGTATATTTTAAAACATATCATTAAAAAACAAAAGTTTCTTATTTTTTGGACACCAGTGTATAAGGGGGCTATGGTATTGCGAGGGGAGTGGAGGAGGAGTGTGGTGGATTATCGTGTGAAGACGCTTAAAGTGTTCTCTGCGTGCTTTATCCGTGTCTGGCTATCTCCTCGCATACCTATGTAACCCCGGTCCGATCCCTACCAACGCAACAATAAAGATAAGTACTGTGTGCGTGTGTGTGTGTGTTTTTATTTTATTTAACAAATTGTGAGTTATTATTTACCTTTTTCTGTACTCTTGAGTGTACGTTTTTTTGTATGTTTATTTACTATTACTTTAGGCCCTAGTTTATTGCATTTTGTGTTAACCCGTACAAAGTAACATTTGTCATTGGCGAGCCCTGCCAGGATTACTGGTGTTTGCACGTGTAAATTCCTGTAATTTTTACCTACTTTTTTTCTTTGTTTGATTATTATTATTATTATTTTTTGTACTCCATCATTGTAGTATTCTGTGTTTTAAAAATAGAATAGATCATCATCATAAACAATAATATACGATGTATAATGTAAACAACGTGTTGATGTAAAAATATAAATATAAAGTGTAATAAATAATTTGTAATAATAATTTCATCTGGTGAGTAATGTTTAATTAAATAATAACTATACAACATAAATTGGCGACGAGAATTTGAAAATATAACTGTAGCCCTAAAAAAAACAAGTATGGCAGCCAACCTGACGCCACCGTTACCCATGAATATGAATGCAAGCAATTTATTTGCGGAACATAAGCAATGGATGGAATCCTATGCCATTTTTGAAATAGCATCTGGAATTTCAAAAAAATCGAATGAAATTAAGAGAGCAACTCTATTGCATTGTTTAGGGCAAAATGTACAACGTATATTTTTCAACTTGCCAGATGAAAAGGAAAATTATGAACAAACTAAAATGGCTTTAGATAAATATTTCACACCTCATAAAAATGTGGTCACTGAGAGATTTAAATTTAGACAAAGAGTCCAGAAAGATGATGAATCGATCGACAACTACCTAATTTCTTTAAGAGAGCTTTCTAAATCTTGTGAATTTGGGAATTTAGAAGCTGATATGATAAGAGACCAAATAATTGAAAAATGTAACAACAAAAAACTTAAAGAAAAATTGTTGCAACAAGAAAATTTGACACTGTCAAAAACCATTGATATTGCTAGAATGTTAGAAATTTCTAGAAAATAAATTAGACTTCTTGAACCTCAAAATGATCAAACACTAAATAGAGTTCAAAATAAACCTAAAAAGCACTATAATGCTAATAATTTCAACAAAGGTAGATTCACTAATCAAGGTACCCCATCATTTTCAGGTGCCTCAAAGCCTAAATGTTATCGCTGTGGATTAGTTACACATTCAGCACAAGAATGTGGTGCTAAAAAATGACTTGTTCATATTGCAATAAATTAGGACATCTTTTTAGAGCTTGCAGGAACCGCCCAAATCAAAATAATAATAGAAACCACAAAAGTTTCAATCAAACTAAAGTTAAGACCATACAAGAAGAAAATAAGACAGAAGTAGGTGAAAGTTCAGATGAATATACCTACTATACAGGTGCTGAAAATAAAGAAAAAGTGCAAATAGATGGTAGTGAAATAAATATGATAATTGATACAGGGAGTGATAGAACTTTCATAAGCTATAATAAGATGCTTGAATTATATGGCCATAATTATGCCAAAATTACATGACACCACCCGAACCTTTTTTGCCTATGGTCAAGATAGACCTCTTCCATGTTATGGTTATTTCAATGCTGTGATTTCTTGGAAAGAAAATTCAGTTTCAGAAGAAATTTATGTGATTGATAAAAAAGTTGAATCTTTGTTGGGAGGCAAGGCTAGTTTTGAACTAGGTATAATTAATTTATTTATTTATGCTTATGAGGTGATACAGCAACATCTTTACAATTAGAGAGGAGACAAAATGAACCAAATCTAGAAGGTATAATTAAAAGGGTAAATCATGTAAATGAATCAATGTCTACTAATATAGAAACTCTTGTTCAAGAACATGAACATCTTTTCCATGGACTTGGAACTATAAAAGGCTATAGTCATAAAGTGACATTGAAAGACAACTATAGGCTCATTGCCCAGAGATGCCGTCGTATACCTTATGCAATGGTAGAAGCAGTAAATCAAGAGCTTGATAAGATGCTAGAGAATGGAATCATTGAAGAAGTGCATCAAGGTTCTGAATGGGTTTTTAACATAATGGTTGTTCCAAAAAGGGATAGTGAGGAAATTAGACTATGCATAGACCTTCGGGAAGTGAATAAAGCAATATTGAGAGAAAGACATCCAATTCCTACAATTGACAATATGTTACATGCCCTTAAAGGTGCTAAAGTATTTGCAAAGCTGGATGCAAAAAAAAGGGTTTTGGCAGGTTGACTTAGACCCTCAATCAAGACCCCTTACAACTTTCATCACGCACCGTGGTTGTTACAGATTTTGTAAAGTTCCTTTTGGTCTATCAAGTGCTCCAGAGGCATATCAGAAGGAATGGATTCAATTTTGCTTGATTTGAAAGGTGTAATCTGTTACTTGGACGATGTCGTAGTTTACGCCAAAGATAGACAAGAACTAGAAGAAAGGCTTAGAAAAGTCTTACAAAGATTTGATAAAGTAGGCATTAGGCTCAACAGGAATAAGTGCAAATTTGCAATGGAAGAATTGGATATTTTAGGTCACATTGTTAGTAGTGAAGGTATTAAACCTGATAATAGGAAAATAGAATCAGTCTTAAATTTTCCAATACCAAAAAATATTGAGATGTTAAGGTCATTCTTAGGAACTTGTGGGTTTTTAAGAAAATTCATACCTAATTTTTCTAAATTGGCAGAACCTCTAAATAATTTGACTAGAAAAAATGTTAGGTGGAATTGGGATTTGAAAACAAATGAAGCATTTCAGGATCTTAAAGAGTCACTAACAAAAGAGCCATGCTTGGCATATTACAACTTGAACTCACCAACTGAATTAATCACAGATGCAAGCCCTATTGGTCTTGGAGCAGTATTAATACAAACACAACAAAATGGCATTAAAAGACCCATTGCATATGCCAGCAGATCCTTAACTGATACTGAAAAAAGATATTCACAAATAGAAAAAGAGACATTGGGATGTGTATGGGCAATTGAACATTTTAACAACTATATTTGGGGAAGGAAATTTGTGTTAAAAACAGATCACAAACCTCTAATCTATATGCTGAATCCTAAAAATGGAGCTGTTTTGCCTCCAAGAATTCAAAGATTGAGTTGGAGATTACAACCATATGACTTTGAAATTGAATTCATTCAAGGAAAGCAAAATATTGCAGATATATTTTCAAGACAACCTCTTTCTAACACAAGTGATGAAAAATGGCTGGAGGACTATGTTCATAAAGTCTTATCCATCACTTCTGAAGAGCTTCAAGCACTGTCTTTGAAAGAGATAAAAGTTTGTACAGAGCAAGATCCTTTGTTTCAAAAACTGAAAGATATGGTTCAAAAGGAAGTTTGGCCATATCCTTTGAATGAAGAATTCAAATGTTTTTATAAGTTTAAAGATGAACTCTCAATTTTTGATAATCTTATCTTAAAAGGAAGTAGAATTTTGCTACCTTCAAAACTAATAAAGAGAGTCTTGAGAATTGCACATGAAACACATCAAGGAATGACAAGAACCAAACAACTGTTAAGAGAAAAATATTTTTGGATAAACATGGACTTTGACATTGAAAATTTGATTAGAAACTGTCCAATTTGTGTAAGGAATCAACCATTGATAAATGATCAACCATTGCAAATAGTTCCGTTACCATCAAAACCTTGGATGAAACTTGGAATTGACATAGTTGGTCCAATTGGCCATCATTATGTTTTAACAGTGATCGACTACTATTCTTCATATCCTGAAGCAATGATAATAGAAGACATTTCTAGCAAGACAATTATTAAAAAATTGATGGAGATTTTTGCAAGACATGGTTATCCACATGAAGTTGTAACAGATAATGGCTTACAGTTTGTAAGTACATCAATGGAAAGATTTTTAAAAGAATGTGGAATCAGGCACATCAAAGCCTCACCCTATTACCCAAAAAGTAATGGGAAGATAGAAAGATTCCATAGATTTCTAAAGAAACAATTCAATTCAAGTTCTGAAGAAGGGAAAGATTGGAAAGAAGATTTATCCAGAATTTTAATGTCTTACCGAACTACTCCAAACAGATCTACAGGAAAGACTCCAGCATTCCTATTATTTTCAAGAGAAATCAAAACTAAATTAAGCTCACTTGTTAATGATGCAGAAGAAGATGAATCCAACATCAAAGAATTCAATATAGTCTACAAAGAAAAAATGAAAACATATAATGATATAATTCAGAAAGCTAGTCCTCATAATTTTGAAATTGGAAATTTAGTTTATGTGGCAAATCCAAATAATGGAAAACTTGATTCAAATTTCAGATCAGACATCATGTCATTCTTGAAAACACTTCAATAAATTCTTTTAAATTGGTCAACACTAAAAATGGGAAAATAATTCATAGAAATGCTAAACATTTGAAACATGTTCCTAATCAAGAGACCAATCAAGGCATTTCTGACTTGATTCCAGAAGAGAGCCAGGAAAATCTTAGTTCAGATTCGACAAGAATTGAACACCTCAACTCTTCTGATGTACAAATACCAGATGATAATTCCTCAAACCAAGACAAGGACACTTCTTTAAACCGACCAAGTTCAAGTAGAACAGGGTCTACATTTAACCCAGTTGTTTCAGATAGACTTGATGCCGAGGCTCTTCACCAGTTGCCACCAGAGGTTTCTCCACCCTTGCCGACTACCAAGGAACCCGTGATCACCAGGAGTGGAAGAGTCGTCAAGCCATCATCAAGATATAAAGACATGATTCCTTTCATCTAAAGGAAGGAGGGAATGTAGTATTCTGTGTTTTAAAAATAGAATAGATCATCATCATAAACAATAATATACGATGTATAATGTAAACAACGTGTTGATGTAAAAATATAAATATAAAGTGTAATAAATAATTTGTAATAATAATTTCATCTGGTGAGTAATGTTTAATTAAATAATAACTATACAACAATCATGTTTGTGAACTCTATGCTTAACTTGTTAGTGTTTAATGGGGTTGATCTCGAGTCTTTCATTCGAGAAGTCGAGCTTAAAGCTCGAGAAGGCAAATGGGATCCTGAGGTCAAAGCACTGCTCATGTTCGAGGCTCTATCCCCTGAAGTTAGGTTAAGCTTAGAGGAGATGGGTATCCGTAACGATAGCAGTTTCGAAAGTATTGTTAGTAAACTGAACATATTGTACCCTAAGAAAGCGCGTGGTATTAGGGAATGCCTTAAATTAATAGAAGGTCTTAAGCAGAGAGTTGGGGAAAGTCCTATGGTTTTTAAAGAAAGATTCCTGGCCATTAGAGATAAAGTAGAATACAGTTTTGACGATAGCCTAGTGTTCGAAATCTTCCTCGAAAATGTGTTCTATAAGTATAGAGAGGCTATTGTTCGAGGTGAGGCTAAATCAATAAATAAAGCAATCAGTGTCATGGCCACGGAGGATAGTGTAGAACACCGTTGCAGCTTTATGAAAGGGGTATGTTCAGTATAAGGGATTGAAGAAATAAATAGCATTAAGGGTGAGATGAAGATGCTTAGTGCCAGTGTAAACGAGTGTAAATGAGCAGTGTATTAAATACCTTAGAGGTGAGATAGAGTCCACCTGAGTGTAGGTCAGGACATATAGCTAGTGATTGCTCAAGACGATCTTATATGTTTGCCAACCGCAATACTCTTGACAATGCTAAGATGGTTAACATAAGTTAATATGGCGGAGATCAGTATGGAAATCTGCCAATAGTTAAGTTGAATATTAACGGCAATATGTGGCACCTGTTATATGATACAGGAAGCCAAGTCAGTATTAATGATTCTGAAAAATGCAAGGTCTTGAAAGAGAATTGGGACGATGCGCATAAAACTTTACGCATAGTGTCAGTGACAGGCCACGAGCTCGAAATTCATTTTGAAATCACTCGCTATGACGCGAGCGGGACCTCGAAACATCATACTTTTCCCGAGGGGATAAAAATCAGAACATCGCTGGACCAGGTGTGTGGAGCTGAATGGAGACTATGTTGAAAATTAAAACATATTTTTCCAAAAAAAAAAAAAAACTTTATTTATTTATTTTTACCTTACTTATTAACAGTTCTCGAGCATTTTATTTTATGGCGAGAATAGACTCTAACTAGTCTCAGTGCAAATATATTTGTCAAGTGGACGACGAAGAATTGAACATCAATGCTTCAATGTTCCCGTTTTGACGCGATGGGTCAGGAAAATAATGTTAGGAGGGCTGCGATGCTTCTCGACTGTAAGTGCTTACGCATATAGAGAGAAATTTGACTTTTTCACTTGCAAGATGCAAGAGCCTCGTTTAATTACTTGTATTCCTGGTGGTGTTGGTCATGTGTAAGAATCGGATGTCATTGAAGTGGTAAAAAGAATGAATTTAGTATTCATTTCTGTACAGCTTTGAAATTAGAAGACACAAATTATGATGCCTAGTTTTGCTGTCTATTTTTACGGGAAAGTCGAGCTTTATTTCTAGAATATTTCCACATATATAGGCCATATCCCTCCCAGCTAGACAGTCAATCGGTACCTATCACTCGGTTTTTACAGTCGATGGCCAAGTGTCTTCTCCTTTGTTAAAGAAAACAAGACACACGATGGATTTCGGAAACAAGAAGCTCTCAAGCAAAAACAATGAAAATTAGTTAGTTCTTAAACCATGAGCGATTTGAGGTGTGCACAAGGTTTGACGGAAAGTTGGCGAAGTCCTGAAGAAAATGGAAGATTCACTAGCTTGAAGTCAGGACTGGACTGTGAGTCCTGCTCATCTTATGCTGTCCGCTCTCAGTCAATGCTGACTTAACTGTATGCTCTCTGCTGACCATAAAACTCCGACTGCTGTCCCTGACCTGGACCTAGGGTCACCTGATTTGGGGGACCAATCAGATGGTGATACATCATAGCCAAATGGTTGACACTTTTGGACGGGGAAGAAGCATATAGTTTTTAAAAATAATTTAATAATTGTTTTATTGTTTTTTTCACATGAAAAGCGTATTTACGCAAATTTGGCCTTAAATTCTCATTTCTTGATTTCTCAGGAAGCCTCTGAGACCAAATTTTGGTCGTAGAGGTACAGTCTGTACCACGCTGACGAGTGTCAACAGCCCGAAACGCGTTCGTGGTTGACTTTTCTTGATTTATCAAGAAGTTGAGTTTACAAATATCACGGAACAAGTTAAATAAACGTTTAGTTTATTTTTGTTCCACTAGATGGCGCTCTGCCTTCTAGAAATGCTCATGTGAGCCTGGTCAGGATATGCCTATTTTTATTTTAATATATATATGTCATAATGTATGCTCTTCCAGGAATAATAAAGTAAACCTACAGTCAATCAGAGAGAGACGTAGCTAAAAGGTAGCTAAAGTACGGCCATTTTGGGCCACTGACCACATTCCGGAGGGGGGCCTTTTCTTGGAACCCTCAGGACTATTTTTGGACAGTCGGGGGGTGGTGTGCGACACAAACGGTCGTTCAGCGGTGACAGCCCCTCGCGCTACCTCTCTCTCGCTGGTTGCCTGGGATTCCGTTTCCAAACTTGTGGTTTTTTTATTTCTCTCTCCCCACATTATCATATTGCCACATATATATAGTGAAAATAGAGCAATCCAACATCAACACTGTATGTATGTATAATTTCTTGAATCTTATGCTGACCACCGATTAGGAACAATAATCTTCAGCTTACATCGTGCCTGAAGTCATCAGCAATCATTTTATTGCCTAGTTTTGACTTGCTTCCCAAATATATCGACTCTAACACAGCACCATCTAACTTCTAGCGGAATGATGATGAAAATACATTTTATTTGAGAGACCAACTATAGATAATTAACTTTGATTTTGGGATTCAAATTTCAGAAACAAATGTTAATGAACTTTTTTATATTAGATCCAGAGGAACAGTTGTAGCAGAATGACCGAAGCTATGGGGGAGGGTCAGCAATAAATTAGTCAGAGCCAGGGGTGGGGGGGAGCATTGTGTGGAGACAGGTTACGTCGCGGAATGACTCACTCTCCGTGCCTACACCATGGAAGAACCTGTTAGCAGCTCTTTATAAACAACAAATTATGATCGTTCCATAGGTGTGATTTATTTTACGATATTGAGCTATTCCCTTTTTATATCCGTTCATAGAGAGGAATACTGTGTTAAGGTATTTATAGAATCTATTCAAATAAGATTAGCAGACAGTAGAAAAAGGGCTATAGAAAAATTTGTTTACTTATATTAAAAAAAATCGCGTTCAAATGTTTACATTTATTGTACATAGATGATGCCTTTTATGAATTATGAAGAAAGAAAAAGGCATTTCCTTATCGTGCAACTGAAAGTTGCTGATGGCTTGTGCCATTTATCGGAATAAATATCAACTATTCTCGCTAATATTTTATTATTCCAGAATTGGCCAAATACCCATTCTTGATTATTCAAGAAAAGCTAACCACGTACGTGTTTCTTTTCAAATTGTTAGCGGAAAAACAATGCTTTATATAGATATTTATATGTCATATATAACAAGTGCAAAATATATATTATAGAGATATTTGGATAGGGAAAATATTTGTGGAAAAGTATAAGGAGAGGAAAAAGAAAGTTGGTTAGTAAGATCACATCCCTTGTCAAATTATATTGACAAACCTTTTCAGTTTTTTTTTTCTGATCAGTTTTTAGCGGGAAGAATGTTGTCCTCGTTTGTTAGTGAACCAATCTCTCACGCCTTCTCATTGGACGAATGTTGCCATGTCTGTATATAAGAGGGGACTAAGGGAATGCGAAGGGGGCCCAGAGCGTGGAGGATTGGTGTGGAGACGCTTAAAGTGTTTTTCTACGTGGTTTTTCCGTGTCTGGGGCAACTCTTCGCATCCCGGTGTCACCCGAGTCCGATCCCTACCAACGCTACAATAAAGATAAGTACTGTTTTGTTTTATTTTACCAATCGCGTGTTTCATTTACCTTCTTCTTGTTGTTGGTGTTGTACTCTTGAGTGTACGCTTTTCTGTGCATTAAGTTGCATTAACTTTAGGCCCTACTATATTCCATTTTTGTGTGATAACCCGTAATAGTAACTTTTGTCATTGGCGCGCCTGCCAGGATTACTGGTGTTTGCACGTTTAAATTCGTGTAATTTTTACGTGCGGTTTTTTTTTCTTTGATTGAGTGGTTTATTATTATTATTGTACTCCATCATGTTTGTGAACTCTATGCTCAACTTGTCAGTGTTTAATGGGGTTGATCTCGAGTCTTTCATTCGGGAAGTCGAGCTTAAAGCTCGAGTAGGCAAATGGAATCCTGAGGTCAAAAGCACTGCTTATGTCCGAGGCTCTATCCCCTGAAGTTAGGTTAGGCTTAGAGGAGATGGGTATCCGTAACGATAGCAGTTTCGAAAGTATCGTTAGTAAACTGAACATATTGTACCCTAAGAAAGCGCGTGGTATTAGGGAATGCCTTAAATTAATAGAAGGTCTTAAGCAGATAGTCGGGGAAAGTCCTATGGTTTTTAAAGAAAGATTCCTGGCCATTAGAGATAAAGTAGAATACAGTTTTGACGATAGCCTAGTGTTCGAAATCTTCCTCGAAAATGTGTTCGATAAGTATAGAGAGGCTATTGTTCGCAGTGAGGCTAAAACAATAAATAAAGCAGTCAGTGTCGTGGCCACGGAGGATAGTGTAGAACACCGTTGCAGCTTTATGAAAGGGGTATGTTCAGTAGAAGGGGTTGAAGAAATAAATAGCATTAAGGGTGAGATGAAGATGCTTAAGTGCCAATGTGTGAGATAGAAAACTGAATAAATTGTTGGGCGAAATCAAGCTGAGTCCACCTGAGTGTAGATTAGGACATATAGCTAGTGATTGCTCAAGACAGTCTTCTATGTTTGCCAACCGCAATACTCTTGACAATGCTGAGATTGTGAACATACGTTCATATGGCGGAGATCAGTATGGAAATCTGCCAATAGTTAAGGTGAATATTAACGGCAATATGTGGAACCTGTTATATGATACAGAAAGCCAATTAGTATTATTGATTCTGAAAAGTGCAAGGTCTTGAAGGAGAATTGGGACGATGCACTTAAAACTTTACATATAGTGTCAGTGACAGGCCACGAGCAGACACTTACACATATTAAAACCTGTAGAGTTGGTAATGAAAACGGCAGAGAGCTGGGAGAGATAAGGTTCTGGTTAATGTCACTTGGAGATAAAGGCTACGACGGGATTCTGGGAATCAATGATATAAGGAGATTGAATATCCAGTTGCCTCCTGTACGGGAACGTTGCAACAAGATTTCTTTGAATATGTAGACCTTAGCTGCATTGCCAGTGCACATAGACCAATGGTTTCAAGCTCCATAGATGAGAAATCAGTGAGACGCATTGAAAGCGAGGCTTTAAAGTGCCATCTACTGAGTTTAACATAAACTGTGAGTGTAGCGCTGGGTCTGTTAATAGTTTTAGAAAGCCTACTTGGGCTGAGAGGTTAAGGTTGATGCGGAATGCAAAGGAAACTGTCAGACAGTTTATTTCAGGTAATTCTGTTAAAAAGCTTATGAATCCTAGGCCACCTTTTACCAAAAGTTTCGACAGAGGAGATCTGGTAATGCCAGATGTTCCTAAGACTGAAGGTTACTCCAACGTCTATGGGCCTTTCCGTGTGGAAGCTAGGGTCTCCGATGTTAACTTTAGAGTAAGAGGGGTCACCATGCACGATGTGAAAGTTGTACATGTCGATAGGATGAAAGCGTTAGAAACAGACGTTAAGAAGAGTTTTTAGCTTTTGGACTTGAGAGAACTGAATGGAATTGGATCGTTCGGATTCTCATCAAGTGAGCGTCTGTCAGTTCCCAAAGTTTCTACCTATCATGCTCGGCCGGTCCCAGTTGAGATATTATTGGTCCCCATTAAACTCTAAAGCATATTATATATGTGTGTGCTTGGTAATCACTCATGGTAACTCACACTCACGTAGTTTGCGCAGAAATTTTTGGTTAATTTATTTTTGAGAGGAACAAGATGAAAGGCACCTTTATGAAACAACCCGGATGCCTACTTCTCCTCTCTTTAGTTTTTTTTTTTTTTTTTTGTAACTTTATAACATGGCTCCCGTGAGCTATTTCCCACCCGACAGCGGGAAGTTTTCTTACGGGACAATAAGAATGTTTGGGAGATTGGTTAGTTTCTTTCTTTTTTTTTTCTTTGGAAGGATACCTTTTGTCAAATTATATTGACAAACATTTTCAGTTTTTTTCTGATCAGTTTTTAGCTGGAAGAATGTTGTCCTCGTTTGTTAGTGAACCAATCTCTTACGCCTTCTCATTGGACGAATGTGGCCATGTCTGTATATAAGAGGGGACTAAGGGAATGCGAGGGGCCCAGAGCGTGGAAAATTGGTGTGGAGACGCTTAAAGTATTTTTCTACGTGGTTTTTCCGTGTCTGGGGCAACTCTTCGCATCCCGGTGTCACCCGAGTCCGATCCCTACCAACGCTACAATAAAGATAAGTACTGTTTTGTTTTATTTTACCAATCGCGTATTTCATTTACCTCCTTCTTGTTGTTGGTGTTGTACACTTGAGTGTACGCTTTTCTGTGTAGCAAGTTACATTTACTTTAGGCCCTAGTTTATTCCATTTTTGTGTGATAACCCGTAATAGTAACTTTTGTCACCCTAGTCGACCACATGTCCTGCCTTCTATAAATGGACGTTTTGCGGAACTGAAGTTTACAGCCCCGTTCCCACTCAGCGGCCACTGTTTTGGTAACTCAAAATAGTATAAAATCACCTATATTGATTATCAGGAGCAGTTCTCTTCGAGGCCGTCTCCTGGCCAGTTATTCCCAGGGTGGTCCTCGGACATTCTCTTTCTATTCCGATCTACTCCTCCTGGATCCTTCCTCCTGTGTGAGTCCTTACCGTCTGCCACAACCCAATACTGCATAGCAAATATTCACATATTTAGTTCTACTGTCCCATCTAAGCTTATTTCCATAGGTTCTTTAAATAACTTGATCAAGAATTCCTTTCTCTCTCTCTCTCTCTCTCGTACTAGGTAAAAAGCCGAAGAGCCCAATATCATAGCAAATGAATGTTTGAAATATCACGGCGGTCTTTCTACTTGACACAAAGCAATAACGCGCCATCTATGCATATAAAATAAAAGGATTTAAAAGCGCGAATGTTTCTTTTATACATAATACAAACTTCTACTGTCCTTACTGCGATGAAAAAATATCGAAGCAAATATTTGAATGTAATGCTACTGTCCTATAAGCTTATGTCCATAGTTTACTTGAAAACCTTTTCTAAGATTCCATCCTTCAGTGTAGCATATAAAAGCAGAATGATCCAATACAGTATTAGAGCTCTGAGAAGCGGTCTGGTGGATTAAATTGGCGAAACCGCTGGGAGGGTTCACCACTGATGAGCCAAGCCCTCCCAATATATTTTTCATCGCAGTAAGAACAGTAGAAGTTTTTATTATGTATAAAAGAAACATTCCTGCTTTTAAATCCTTTTACTTTCTACTTGAGTAAATTAGAGATACCGTTGAGAGGATGCATCATTGATGAACCAAACCCTTCTATAATTTTTCATCGCAATAAGGACAGTAAGAAGCTATTTTATTTATAAAGTGAAAATACGCGTTAAAATGGTCCCATTTCTTATACATGGATGGCTCACTAATGCTTTTTGTAGAAAACAAATAGTAAGAATCTGGTTTGATTTTTTTAAGTTGGCAAAGTGTGACTAATTGAAAAATATACTTTCACTGGGGCCATTTAAAATTTAAATAAATAAATAAAAATATAGTTGCTTGTTTGTCTTCAACACTCACATGTTTGAGAGATTTATGACTATTCTGATAAAAGTGAATATATAATTACACTGTACCTCATTACCTTCACTTGGAGCTAATTTCGAAAAATACCAAGTTTTTTTTTTAACTTTAAAAAATTATTTTATATTTTTCATTAGGTGTGTGTGTGGTGGACATAGAGAAACCTTAATGTTACGATGTACTAGAGCGCCACCTGTTATCAAATTATAAAACTATTTTAGAGGCGTAATATTCTTTTTTTTTTTTTTAATAAAACAATTTCTACTGTCCTTACTGCGATGGAAAAATTTGCGGAAGAGCGATTGCTCGAAGCATATTATATATTTATAATTATATTTAATTCTGCTGTCCTAAAAGCTTATGTATTACAACAATCACCTATAAAAGGAAGTTCCAAAAATGCAATATAACAGCGGTATGGTAGATTAAACTGGCGAAACCGCTGGGAGGGTTCACCACTGATGAGTCAGGCCCTCCCTTTACTTTTTCCATCGCAGTAAGGACAGTAGAAATTGTTTTATTTTAAAAAAAGAATATTACGCCTCTAAAATAGTTTTATAATTTGATAGAGAAACCTGCTTAATGGATTTCTTTGATCATCTAAGAACCATATAAATTACTTTCAAACCCGTATAACTGAGTACAAAAACTCACTCCATGCATAACGGCGAAGAAAGCCATCCAATTGTGTCAAAAGAGGCCTTGGCAAGTTTTTGCGGCGGCTTGGCGACAAAGAGGTCGAACGTGACACGGGGCAATGGGAGAAGCTCACAAAGAGCAACAAAGGGCGATGAAGGAATGATCAGTGGTGTCATATCTTAATGGTCCTTGTGACTCAGACCTCTAACCCTTTCTTTGGGATAAGTGCAGGTTGGTGGGAATGTTTTATTGGGGATGGTCTAGATCGGCGGTCTAGAATGTATGTCTCCCACTTCCGATCTGAATAGATTCTTGGCGACATTGTGGACTGGTAGGAACATTGAGATCAATCCACCCTAACCGACAGATAGAGTTTAGAGGGAACTGTTGTAAGGATTGTACTGTTGTAAGGATTGTACTGTTGTAAGGATTGTACTGTTGTAAGGATTGTACTGTTGTAAGGATTGTACTGTTGTAAGGATTGTACTGTTGTAAGGATTGTACTGTTGTAAGGATTGTACTGGTGTAAGGATTGTACTGTTGTAAGGATTGTAGCTATATCCAGTTGAATCTTCCATGAGAGTTCGACTGAAGCATACCTAAACCCGTTCTCCTGGAGGTAGTCTCTCATCGGGGACTTTGTTTCGGTTGAAGAACTATTTATGGCCACAGAGTCTCTGATGAACGACCTCCTTCAAGAGAAAACGGGTATATAACCAGGTTTTAGGTAAGAGACTCTTGAAAATTGATGAGTTGATAAGATATTTAAGACTACCGTGGATAGGTATCGCACTCACTATACCACACCCCGGGGGAAGCATACTCTAGAGTTTCATCAACACTGTTCCACATGACCAAATCATCACCTTTGTAAAATGACATATCGCCTGGTAGAACATAATCTAATGATAGACCATCTTGCCATCCTTACGCTTATCTTCTCTAATTTCCTGCGTGACATTTTGATGGAGATGCTGGGTAGATTGGGGAAGACAAACTGAAGATCGCCGAGAAGACCTAGAGTGCTGTGAACTACTGTGGCTGTGCACTACCTGAAGACATTGGAATCCTGGGTGAAGAGGTTTGTGAGTAGAGTTAAAATTCCCAGCTAACTAAGACTTGAATGTGGGGATCATGTTTAGACTTTTAAAATAAAAACCCACAATGATGTGTCTAGAGCCAAGGGAACAGAGTGTCTCCACACAGTCTTAAAGATTTTATTTAAAATTATTTAACAAGCTGAACATAAATTAAACTATGCGACGGGTTAATGTATTCTAGCAAAGAAATATAACTATTATGCTAGAATAAAGGCACTCCTAACCTTTAAAATACATTGCAACTATACACATTCATTTATTATTCTCTGCACAGAACGCGCAGGTTTACAAAATAAAATGAATGGGCGGCATCTCAGCTTTGACAATTTCAAACAAGAGCCAACTTGTATACCATGGTCTCGGCCTATGGCTCTCGTTAACACAGGGACGACTCGATTCCATAACGTCCTATGGGAGGAGAATATGCCATAAAGAGATGTATTAGCTGGTGAAACCTAAGGGTCGATTTTAGGCCAAACTACTTTGACTGCAAATGAAGGAGAATGGTGTTTTACGTGGAAAGAGAACTCCCCAAGAAAATTAATAAGGATCATTTTTGTACGATAATCAAAGCTGTCAATATTTTGACACATTTAATCGTTTTTATTGAGCTAGACCCGAGGTCCGCACATGGAAGTATCGGAGCGCACACACGAGACGACAATAAAAGCAAACTCTCACTTTACTCGAATTAAATTGGAACAAGTGGGATTGACAGACAGGTGTGCTGACAGTACGACACGGCAGGAATGGTCCCCACCGTCGCCGGGCGACAAAACCCCGACAACTATGCGACAAAAAACTCCCCGTGTAATTTTTGGTCGCCGACGGTGCTAACGAGCTGATATTGCTTGCGCCGCGAGATTGATCTTTTTAGCCGTCGCCCAGGTTTTTATTGCTGCGGTCTTTTGCGCAGCCTCGTAGGACTGTCAGCGGCGTGATCTCACTGCCCCTGGTAGAAAGACATCTGCCCCTATACAATCTCCCGATGGGGAAATACCTAGTAGCAAGATCCAACGTGATAGAGACCTTGTGAATATTCCTCAGGCCAAATATTTTTATTCAATCACTCAGAAATGCTTCCGTTATTATCAGTTCTTTGGTCCAAGAACTGCCTCGTATAATGATTCTCTCTCTCTGTCTCCCATAGTTGTTGATAGGGTCTCACAAACACTCATCTTATTTATACGGTTAATATATTTTAGGTGTGGTCGACTAAATATTATTTCGACATATTACCACGTTTATTTAAAGACAATAAATCAAGAAATAAATCTATTTTCAAAAACCAGGCTTTATCATTGCCAACAGATTCATCCTTTATTCATGACCGCCTAATTAGTAGAAATCCTTTAAGTAGCCTTGGCTAGTATTGTAGAGCTCGGTCACCACCAGCTAGTAATGTTCCGACCCAGAGCCCAGGGTGGCCTGCTGGGGCTGGAATATCGGCCAGGAGGATCTTCCTGATGGCCGACGTACACTAACTTTAGAACTAGATATTTGTCATAATACACGACCAAACGGTAGCTGTGTGAGCTCACGCATCGTTATTATACACTCATGGACAAAGCTTAAGGAAGTTGTATCTTTTAGCATGTATGTAGACGACCGGCGACATCAAATATTTGCCACTTCCTTAAGTTTTGTCCATGAGTGTGGGCCATCTAAACTAGAGAGAACATGAACGGCGCCTCGGAACACGTGATAATAGTTTTAGGCTTGCCTTTCTAATTGCAAGCACAAGAAATTGTATCTAAGAAAAACTCAATAGGAATTTCTTCAAAAAGTAATTAGCTTAGTTAACAGTTAGTAGTT
The DNA here is from genome assembly GCA_030710605.1 of Cordylochernes scorpioides. Taxonomy (NCBI): domain Eukaryota; kingdom Metazoa; phylum Arthropoda; class Arachnida; order Pseudoscorpiones; family Chernetidae; genus Cordylochernes; species Cordylochernes scorpioides. The sequence continues at coordinate 11,048,105 of CP092879.1, read as the reverse complement.
ACGTATGCTTGTTCTGTGAATTTTATTTATTTTTGACTATCCCCCTGAAATTCTCAAATATATTTCAACTTTGACAAAAATTATAAAACTTATTTTGACTATTTTATGACCAATTCGGTGGACTTACAAGTAACCAATCAGCACCTTGTTATAGATAGGTATCCCTCGAGTACTTATATACTCTATTTCTTAATTATCATCAGTAATAAGAGACTTTAAGATAATAATATATTACTTATAAAATATAATAGTAAAGAGATGTATAGCCTAGCATGAATGATAAAAACAATTCTAAGTAAGCGGAAGTAATTTAAAGTGACCGCAAGAAGGCGTACAAACGTTTTTACTGAATGGTCGAAAATGTCAGCACACAAGTTGACAGTTATCACAGCAGCGGGGAAATGCAGTCCAACGCCACGCTAGAGTGGATAATTGACAATAATAGATGAAGGGGATAACATAACAATATCATGGGAGAGGAGAATGTGTTTAATAAAAACATTTGGAGGTTCCTGATGCTGCTTCCTTGCAGAGAGTGGTACAGACTATCATGGTAACTAAAGGTAAAGGAGGGAGAATTCGTTCAGATGAGGTATTTTGAGATGTTCATAGGTTTATGGTAGAGCAAAACACTGAAATGTATGGTAATAATATAAAGTGATGGTCTTGCAGTTTCAGCATTCATTGGCGAAAAGGGGGGTGTATTCTAAATAGATTTATTGAATTTGTGAAGAAAAAGAAACCATATATAAGAGTGATTAAACCATTCAAACAGAGGGGCCCACATATCATGTATTGAATAGAAAGCAGAGTTCTTGAGAGGCAAGCGGTCGGAGGCAACTGTGAAATTTTGATGAAGGGAAATCAGATCAATTAATCGCAATTTTGAGAGAAGTCGTTCTCAAGAATTACAAGAACTTTTAAGAATATCGGCAGAACATCGCTGGACCAAGTCACGTTGTCGTGTAGAGGATGCATCCAAAGCTGCACATTATGTCATGGCAGCATAAAGCCAGCTAGAATGGCAACCAAGATGGACGATAGAGTTGCTTGAATGAAACATTTATATAAATCCATAGCGAGATAGTGGCCAGTAATTCTTGTGCCATATGTTAGCAAGGTAAACCAAGGTTTTAGCAGTGAGAGCATTTAAAGATTTCATCGTGGCAGAAGAAGTAGTCGTCGTGAGTAAGAGCTGAGGTCTTGAAATCTCCATGATAAAAAAGGCTTGTAAATTTCCTCATTTTTATCAGCACCAATTCCTCAATATTTCGGGTGAATATCGGCAAGAAATTTAGATATATTTATTTTATCAAAATAAAAAGGACAACAAAAACCACGATATACAACACAACAACTAATAAAATCATAAGTAGAACATATATTTACTTTCTTATAAATAGATAATATACTTCTAAGATCAGAAGTAGGTAGTTATAATAATAGATAATTACAATAAAAGCAATTTTCGGAAGCATCCACAGAATGAAAAGAACATAATAAAAAATAACAAATAGGAAATTGTCCAAAACGGACAGAGTGGTCCAAATCCAATGGACCAATATTGGCCAGATTATCTTCCAATATGGCATCAGCGCCAGTAAAATCCAATAAATTGATTTAAAAATAAATAACGCATTTGATATTAGGCATGGCAATATTTCGAACAAGAAACATTCAAAGAGAATACCGATCATTCCTATTAGAAAATCCATTTTGATTATTTTCAAACCTCTAGAAAGTATAACAATGATCCTTTTTAATAGTTGAAATAAATGGTTTCAGTTCTTTGAGTGGACATATTTCGTTCTCCATTCAATAATTCTATATTGTAGCGAAGAAATAATTTATATATTACTATTTAATTATTCAATGAAAATATTTAACACAGATTATTACTATGAATTTGTGAAATCATCATATATGGTTCTTGCTTGTTCAATAATCTCTAGATGTATATAGTTGTTCTGGGGCTTGTTTGATAGTTGTTGACTAGTCGTACTGACGTCATCAATAAATGCTTTCATATATTAAGATATAAAATAAAAGGATTTAAAAGCGCGAATGTTTCTTTTATACATAAAACGAATTTCTACTGTCCTTACTGCGATGAAAAATATATTGGGAGGGCTTGGCTCATCAGTGGTGAACCCTCCCAGCGATTTCGCCAATTTAAACCACCAGACCGCCTCTCAGAGCTCTAATACTGTATTGGATCATTCTGCTTTTATATGCTACACTGAAGGATGGAATCTTAGAAATGGTTTTCAAGTAAACTATGGACATAAGCTTATAGGACAGTAGAATTACATTCAAATATTTGCTTCGAGCAATGCTCTTCAGCAAACTATAAAGACAAGGCCAACTAGGAATAAATTAACACAAAGCAATAACGCGCCATCTATACATATAAAATAAAAACATTCGCGCTTTTAAATCCTTTTATTTTATATGTATAGATGGCGCGTTATTGCTTTGTGTTAATATTAAGATATACTAAGATTTGATTTCTACGCTACAATATGATGTATTCGTTCTTGAAAATATATATACATCGGCCAGTTTTTAAAAAGCATTTTAAAAAGATTTACTCACCGAAGTACCTTTATTTTCAAGAACTATGAATGCCAGCCAGGCAGCCTCTATCTTTGATGTATTCGTTTTATATCATTTTCCCAAATCTTATTTTGAATGGTAGAAGGGTGGCTTCTCATGGCCTCATAGCGGGCTAGTCAAGAAGATCCAATATTCCATATGGTGTGGATGACATCAATGATAGTAAAGTTAGAATGGTAAGAGTTATATTTATTTCTACATATTTGCCCGTCTTTTAAATTGCCTTGTTCCAAAATCACTTAATTAGGTACCGCTCAAAAAGAACAACCTATTTTATGATAATTGCAACAATGAATAATATGTGAAGGTTATTCAAATATTAAACAAAATGTTAACGCGGGATTCAATCCCGGTTCATAACTGTCGGAAATCGAGGGTGTTACCCACTCGTCTACCGACTTATCGTCTTTTAAATTCCAAACTTCCTTGTTTATACACATTTTTATTTAAATAATAAGACTGGTTTCTGGAGAAGCGTTTCTTTTCATTTTTATTAACGCAATCTCGAGATTTCGGGCATCTCTGCCCTTCAACAGGAGTACATAAAAACGAATAAAAGGGCAGAAATTCCCGAAAGCTCGAGATTTCGTTAAAAAAAATGAAAAGAAACGCATCTCCAGAGAAACCTGTGTGTGTGTGTTATATTACTTAATTTATATCCAGGAGATTCAAATCAATTTATACACATTTCGTCAAGCCTTTAAATGAAGAATACTGACAGTTTCTTGCGTCAAATGGTACAAGCTAAAGGATCAGTCAATAAGTAAGGTACAATGACTTATTAGAAATATGTAAATCAATTATTATAAAAAATAATGGTTTATGGTTGAATTGACATTCCTCTTTTTATATCTCCAAACATAATTGAGATATATTTTGTATTTATTTAGATACGCAACCTGAAAAAGTAAACGCAAGAATTCGACAACGGTCGGTGATGGAGTTCCTGTTAAGTACGGAGACATTTTAGCCTCTGTAATTCACTGGGAGCTAAAGTCTGTGCATGGAAACGATTCCATGGATAAGCGCAAAATCCAAAGTTAGACTCCAGACTGGTGATTTTTGTACTAGTCAGGTACACCAATCTCTGAAGAGATGGACCACAATTTCGCTCTAACAGAGGATTTGACCAAAAATAACCTGACAATGACTACTTATATAATAATATAAAAACTTTCCCTATATAAATTAGGTATATATATATATATATTCTTAAACTTATTAATGATCTTGGATATCAAATATTATACTCAAAATGGGTGCCTGAACTTCTAACACGAGAAATAATATAAATTCAGAAAGAGATTTGTTTAGACTTCAAGGAGACCTTTCTGGAAAACCTTCCAAGGTGTTAGAAGGTGCGATAACATGTGATATCTTGAAGCCTAAATGCTCAATGAAATTCTTGCAGACCTCATATTTGTGGAAGAATTTCACGATATAATATTTTTCTACAAAATTCAATTTTATAAATAAATATAAACCACGTATACATGTAGACAGCTATACACGAACACAACAAATGAATCGCACACACACATATATTTACTTCTTGACAAAAACATATTTCGAGTGTATGAGGAGTATATAATTATAATAATGAATAGTAGCATAAAAATCTATTTTATACATTATTACCAGAGTGCAAATAACATAATTAAAAATCTATATTAATAAAATGGAAATTTCATAAGTGGACATCACTAAAAACTTCCGTTACAATGCATCAATTTCAACCAAATTTTCAACATTTATGTAAAACGAGATGGAGCAGGTTTTGCTTAACATCAAAATATTTTTCCTAACATTAACATGCGTAACTTCGCTGTTATCGATTAAATAAAAAAAAAATCAACAGAGTTAATTTTATTTATATATAAATACAAAATTAAATTTCAACAGAGTTAATTTTTTTACATACTAGCTAATAATATCAATCTAAAAAATATTCAAAACAAGCAATTTTAAGATAACACCATATGTAAAACAGTCGGCCAAGAAAACAACAACGATATTACATCTTTCTCACATATTCACACACAATCTTGATTAATAATTAAAACTAATCTTTAACATTGTTTATTATACTTCAACTTTTATTTCTACATTTGTTTTTAAATACCCAATTGTTTTATCATGTTTCTAATTTCGCCTAACAAATATACAAATTTATAGTGACCAACATATGCAAATTTTATCTTTGTTTTTATTCAACTTGATATCGTAAACATAACATCCATTGTAAACATTTTTCTGTTCACCTTCCGTGGTTTCTCTTTTCTCTGATAGTTTTTAGGTGTAGTATATTTTCTTATTACTAGACTACAAACATTCCCTCGAGAAAAACCTGGGCGAAGCCGGGTACATCCGCTAGTCACAAATAAAATTAATACAAAAAGGACATACCTGTCCAAATCCAATTGACCAAAATTGGCTAAATTAGTTCTGTGGAATCCATTATTCCGGACACCGTCCAGTCCAGACGGCTTGGGTGACAGTAAACAAACGGGCCCCGGCAGCGCCAGCCGCCAACAAAGGATCAGAACACGGCCTGGTCTGCTACCGACCCGTTGGGTGTTTTCCTCTGTCCTCTTAAGATGTATTAAATAAAGTTAGTTAGAAGGAGACTTTTACCCTCTCCTTTCTGCTAGTTAGTGATCTTATTTAAATCCTTGCAACAGCCCACAAAGAATCATCACTGCGAATTCTTCTACCGAATTTCGCATCAGTGTTTTGTGAAACGATTACCCGAAATATTTCTTCACAAGTTCCAAATATGGCATCAGCGTCAGGAGTATATTGAAAGATTATAAACTTAAAAGGAGCTTCTATAGAACATGTTTATTTTGCTAGCTTTCGAAGGACATCGTTCTTCAACGGGCGTAAAGACAGCTTTATGTCCATTAAAGAACGATGTCGTTCGAAAGCTAAAGAAATAAACATGTTCTATAGAAGAAGCTTCTTTTGAGTTTATAATCTTACAAGATAGTTGTGGTAATCGAAATTTTATTTCTACATCGCCAGTCTTGATGCATCATATAAAAAATAAATATCGCATTTGATATAAAATATGGAAATATTAATAAAAATAAACATTCTAGAAGAATTCCGATCATTCCAATTATAAAATCCATTTTATCTTTCCTATTTTCAAAATTCAAATATAAATATAATGAAAAAAAGCTCAAATAATTCTATAAATTAATCCTCTGCATCAATATTGAGCAAAATTAATCATTTCTCCGGGGAAAAGTCACATTTTATTGTTATCTAGCTTTCGGGCACGGACGCCCTTCTACAGGAGAAAACGTGGTATAATGATACGCCAATAGAACACGAGTTAAATATAATCGGATACTATTTTACATATTTTTATGACGTTCTGTAGATATAAAAATATTATTTTTTATATTAACACTATTATACAAATTGAGACAAAATATTTTTAAAATATATATCTCTAATAAGAGGACAAACAAATAAATAAATATAGGCCTCTAGGGCATAACTAAGGAAGCAAGGAATACATATTAGGCTGTGATCAGACATGATAAGCCACGTTTGGAATATAAAAAGAGAGATTAAGAGGAACGTGGTAAGTTTCTTTATTAAGCAGTATACGAGCTTTCGGACGTCAGCCGTCCTTCATCAGGTATTGACCAGGCTGTAGTTATCATTATTAGGAGATGTCTATCTGGTTCCCACCGTTGCTATTCAGAGGCGATTTCTGTATTTGGATGATTTGGGGTGAGCTCAGGGAATAGTATGCCATAAACTTCCGAAATGTCTATTCTTCTGTTAATACTATTGTGTTTTCTTGATATTATGGATTCTTTGATGAGTCTCTGTTGTTTATTGGGGATGTTTTGGAGTAATGGGTTCTAATAGCAGCGGTGGGAACCAGATAGACATCTCCTAATAATGATAACTACAGCCTAACTATGTATTCCTTGCTTCCTTAGTTATTTTCTAGTGGCCTATATTTATTTATTTGTTTGTCCTCCTATTAGAGATATATATTTAAAATATTTTGTCTCAATTTGTATAATAGTTAATATAAAAAATAATATGTTTATATCTACAGAACTTCATAAAAATATGTAAAATAGTACCCGATTATATTTAACTCGTGTTCTATTGGCGTATCATTATACCACGTTTTCTCCAGTAGAAGGGCGTCCATACCCGAAAGCTAGAGAACAATAAAAATGTTTTTGAAAATACACTTTTCCCTGGAGAAATGATTAATTTTTCTCAAAAGCTCAAATAGTTGAAATTCGAACTCTTTCACCAAAATTCTTATTGTTTAACATGAATTAAATTGTTGTTCATTACATTGTTTTGGAGAAAATTGATTGTTGTAGATACTTTTTTCGTTGTTAATATAAATTGTATTGTTATGAATACATTTCATTGTTGAATATTAATTACATTCTTGTGGATAAAATAGCCTTATCTTTAATAAAGTATCATTGTTGATTAAAAAGTTTCATTGTTATAAAAAAAAGCTCATTTTTGTAAGAAAATTATCATTGCTGTTAATAAAATTTCAATTGAAGAAGTTCATTGTGTTGTGGATAAAATTTCATTGTTACGCGGATTCATTGTTTCAAGGAAGTTATATTTTTTTGGAATAAAGTTTCATTATTGTGGACAAAATTTAATTATTTAGAATAACTTTTATTATGTTGGGTAAATTAAATGTTTTGTAGAAAAATTTATTGTTCATTGTGTGTTGAGGATAAATGACATTTTCGTAGATAAAGTTTTGTTTTTGTTTAAGAAAGATCATTATTGTGGGGGGACAAGATGCTCGTTTTTTTCATAAAAGTTCATTGTCATGCAAATATTTTTATTGTTGTTGAAAAAATTAATTGCTGCTGATAACATTATTGTTAACAAATTCAATTGTTGCTGATCATGTTTATTGTTAAACTTATATTTTCATTGTTGTGGGAAAACGTTTATTGTTGGTAAAATTCGTTTATTATGGATAAATTATAATTTGTATATAGGAATAAAGTTTTATTGTTCGTTTTAATAGTTATGGTTTTGGATAAAGTTTAATTGTTATGGATATACTTTCTTTGTTGTGGATAAATTTCATTGTTGTGGATAAATATTATTGTTCTGCTTAAATTTCCATTGCCGAGAATAAATTTAATTTTTGACAGCACACACACAGATTTATTGTGTTTCGAGGATAATTTCTTTGTGTTGAGGAGAACTATGCATTTTTATAGAAACAATTGCATTCTCTTGTGGACGTGATAGTGATTGTTGGAAATAAAATTCCATTGTTTTGGATAAATTTCATTGTTGTGGATAAATATCATTCTTGTATATGTTGTTGTTGTCGTTGGCGTGTCCAAAGAAGAGTCTCAGATGTCTCCATGCATCTCCATCACAGCAGCAGCAATATCCACTATCTTGGGTGTGTAAAGCTTCCTCTTCATTGTAAAATGGGTGCCGTTGCCACGTTAGTCACCTTGGAAACGAACCAGAATTTGGTCGAATATTCCAAGGGTCCAGGGGGGACCGCAGGGAGGTGTGGTCGGACTTTTCCCTCCCATTCTTGTATATGTAATTGCATTATATTGTGAACATATTTTCATTGTTGAGGATACGTTTCACTGTTTTGAATTTAAAAAATTATTGTTGAGAAAAATTCCATAGTTATGAATAAAATTGATTGTTTATCATTTTGTTAAAGTTCTATTGTTATGGAAATATTCTCTTTGTGAGTAAATATTGATGTGTATTCATTTTATATTGATATGGAGATACACTTTCATTATTCTTGATAGAATTTCATCGAGGTTGAAAATATTTATTGTAGAACATGAAATTCGTTGTTGTTGATAAGTTTATTATTGTGAATAAATTACATATTTCATAGATGATTGATCATTTTTCTGCCTAAAGTAGTCCTTGTTTATATATTAAAATTTCATTGTAGCATTCAATTTCTTTGTAAATAAAAATATTATTTTTGTGGTTAAATTTGTAATTTGGCGTATATAATGTTTAATTGTGTTGTAAATATATTGTATTACTGGAGATAATATATGATTTGTGTGGTTAAAGTTCCTTGTTGAGTATGAATTTTTACACTTTTACACATAAAACAAACTTCTACTATCCTTAGTGCAATGAAAAAATATTGGAATGGCTTGGCTTATCAGTGGTGAACCCTCCCAGCGGCCATTTATTTATCTATTCTCACAATATATAAAATGACATTTGCCACCTTACATCCTCAATTTATTTTCTTCTCCTTTTCTTCTTTCTTATCTCCACTCGATCATATTTATGACTTGGTGAAGTCGAAAGCGTCTGCCTTTGTCATTAAGAATGGAAGCACTACTCTGTAGCAGATCGACTTAGCTCCAAAATAAATGGCCGCCTCTGTCATGAGGAACAGACGCCATGTACAACCGCTCCTAACATGGAGTACAAACGCTGCTCATCCTGTATCCCTGGATCAAGAGCCCTTACAGGGTACTATCAGCCAGGCCAGCTGAGCCCAGATTTTTTAGTGAGCTGGTTACTGCTTCCCCTCCTCTTTTTTCATCCAGGCTTGGGACCGGCAAAGGCGGAGAATTTTTATCTTTATGAGTCAAAATAAAAGCGGTGGAAAACGATCATCATGAATTTTGAACTTAATGGGGTTTAATATGAGGCAACCTATAAGCAAGTTTTCATTTCACTAAATATTCGACCACTTTCCTCATTATAAGATCGTCTCCCGCCGCTTTTATTTCGACTTGTTTAAATCTAATTGTTTAATAGCGGTGTAGTCGAAACATTTATATTTCCCTTTATGTTGCATTTTAGCAAAAGTTTTCATAAATTTTTATTAGTTAATTATGTCCCCACAATATGACTAAACATAATATGTCACAACCAAAGTTTATTTGCAGCATACACTTCACATACAAGGTGAGAATAGAGGGAAGGTCACCTGGGACTCAAGGCATTAGTAGCAACAATCAAACATTTAAGCCACGTCTATTCAATGAAATTGGGAAGTATTTAGACTTTTATTTTTCTTATTATGGGTTAAAACTGTTTCTACAGACTTCCTTAGTGCAATGAGGGGAAAGGTTAGTTAAGAGAGGATTCAGTCATTTAGAGTCAGTGATGGACCAGGTCTTCTCTTAATTATTTGTGTTTCTAGGGTTACTGCAAGAAGTCTGTATATGGAATTTTCAACGAAATACTTCACAATTTTATATAACATAAACAGATAATATACAGGAGGCGATTTCATTTTACAGTTTACAATAAAATTATAGTTTGAATGATAAACTCAAAATATAATATGTTGTTCAACATTAAACAAACACTCAAAGCATCAATGTCTAAATTGGAAAGAAGAAAGTATATTTATAAAATCTATAGAACTATAGTATTTGTTAGCTTTTTATATTGTAATATAAGTTTTTTATAGAAACAAAATAACGTTATATTTAAAATTTTATATATTTTCAACTCTGTCAATCTCTAAACATATCATCTAAAATGGATATAACTCACGTTTAAAATACAGAAGTGAAATTGTGATGTTATTTGATTTAAAAAAAAAAACACAAACTATAAATACTCAATAAAAACATTTATAAATATATTTGATTGTTAACATCACACTTACTTGTTTATAAATATTTGCTATGAGTTCTCCATCAACTAATATTTGTTTCTTACTTTTCTACCTTTCCACAACTGAAGGGTTTTAAATAAAAGAATCAAACAATGAAGATGAAAACTCTTATTTGTTTAGTTGAGTTTAAATAGAACATGTATCTTATTCTTCTATATGTTTCTAATTCTTGAAATTTCTTATTTCATCGTTTTACATTTAGAATCATGTAAAGCACATCTTCTCTAATAGTAAATAATAGCCACTCTTACTTTTCAAAAAAATATATATAATAACATCACACTTATAATTCTTGTTATTATTATATTTTAGGCTATAACAGTACGACCTCTATATAAGGGAATAGAAATAAGCTCTTTCATGTTGATGCTCTTGTTCAAGCCTACCTACAGAATAGAAATTTGGCACAATCAAAGACTGAGCCAGGGACGATATAGGCTCAAAGGCCCTTGCATCCCCTGTCGATCACACAGCAAGAAAGGGAATGATGCATTCTCCATGCACCGAGCGGCCATTGGTAGGCCCCTCGCGCCCGCCAGTATGGTCTGGCTACAATGGGGTTGACCACTCACCCACAGGCGTCTTCGAGAGTTCATAGCAAGGTTGCTGACCGAGCCCTCTCGTTCGGACTTAGTTAAACCCGTCCTAAAGTTCCAATAGGACTCCCCCCCCCCCCTTTGGCCCTCGAACCCTTAGTTCCCAGTACTCCCTGAATCTGCCGTCGAATCAAGGACCTCTGAGGTTCTGAGGTTTACGCGGGGAACGAACGAAACGGGGAACGAAGCCTACCTACAGCCAAGCAAGCCCTCCCTTCCCCTTGGATGTCGATGGTTGTACAGACCTTATTAACTTGCAAATAAAAGCTTCTGTTGATTTCCCGCGGCTTTCTTCCACCAATAATATCGATAATTTCATGGTTTGAAAAGAGGTTTGTAAAAAGTAAAGATTTAGATTAGAATGTGTCTTCAGTTTCCTTCGAATATATTTACAGCACGTTTAGATTTATTTACAAAGTGATATAATAATATTAGTCGAAGTTACGCCAAGATAAACAGGTGCGCATCTATAAAATTAAATATTCAGATCGGAATGTGGGAAGTAAAGAATGAAGAAGCATCTGATCATGCGACTAAACCTTGCTGATGGCAGAACAACATGCAATGAGGTAAATGTTAACTGAACATTTTCTTGGTGAATATATTTTAATCAACGTAAGAAGGCAAACACGTTCATGTTTCTGGATTTTGTCTTACGTCAGCGTGGTATAAGGTAGAGGCTTCTTTTTAAAAATCAAGATTATTGCTAAAATCCCGCGTTGTTGGCTTTTCTTGTTAAGTATAGAAACGGTAGTGTCCAATTTCAGATAGTATAAAGCAATAATTGGTCTCTGGCATCAGCCATTAAGTTCCATGATCAGAAGACTCTGTCATTTCAAAAGTCTCTATCATAGTTCTAACGTATGTATATTAACTGCCATGTGTAAAACCCTAAATACATTTAGTCAAGACCTCAACAGCTTCTACAAACTTACTTGGAGCTTCCAATTGCTTCTCTATAACGTCTCTTGAAGTTTATAAAATACTCAAAATTTATTTAAGAAAAAAAAACTTAAAAATACAAAATTATTATAATTAACCTATGATGCGTACATATTCTGCAGAAGCTGTATCGTCACTTTTCAAATACATTTTATGACGATATATATTTACATAATATAAGAATTTAATATTTGACTAGAAAAAATATTCATCTTATAAACTATCATACTATTTAAAAAAAAAACATTCTTTGGCCTGTCGTCTGATGAAATTTTTAACATATATAATTCATATATTTACACAACGTTTTAAACTTTAAAGTTAAACCAATGGGCTCCCAAATAAATTACATAAATGTTTTGCAGGCAAAGAATTTGCATGGAAAACTTCGTAACGATGCTGAAACGGAAGTATGAAATGGCATTAAAGAATAACAAAAAAAGAGGTTTTTTTTTACAAAGTCAAAGAAGAGAGAGAAAATCAGGGTAGTAACACGTAATGAAAGAGTACTTCTTCTGTTCGTGCAACTGAGTGACAATGCAATGGCCTTGTCATCTAGCTGACAATGACTTTTCTTGGCATTTCAAAAAATTCCACATAGGCCGATTTCCGTATATATAAAAAATCAAAAACTCCATTTGTTTTTCCTAACAGATAGCAACTATTATATTAAAATAAGAACATTTGGCCTCCAGTGAAAGTTTTATTATTATTATTATTTACAATTTTTTTTCAAGCTTTCGGGCAAGAAAGCCCTTCTACGGGAGAAAATTTATTGCCAGAGAGCTTGAGAGATTTGTAAATAAAAAATATTAAAAAACTAAATTTTTCCCTGGAGGACTAATTTTAATATTGTAACATAGTATTTCTTAATTTTATTATTTTTTATTTAACAGAGTGGTCATTTTTATGTTTTATATCTTGCCACTCTGTAAATTGCCCTCGTGGCTTATCGTTTGTTTACCTTTGATAGTTTGTCCTTGCCTGAAATAAATTTTGTTTCCTCCTGAAGTTTTTGTCTTCCCTAATTTTCCACGTGGCAATATTGATTCAAGGGATTAATTTATCGAAGTAGTTCTATCAGCAACGTTTAGTTTCACAATCAGGAGATTCTGTTATAAGAATATATCTGCATATGCAAATATGGTTGTTACATATACTTGACAATATATGCCTTACTGATGTACATAGTGTATTGCCCAAAATCAGTGATTGCTTTTATAAGGTGGTCTCTCTATAATATAACAAACAAACTTAAACATAAAATATATCATTTTTAAACATACTAATATATTTAAATTAATATACCAAAAAAATATTTTTTGGTCGCAATGGTTCAGCCTACTCCACGCTGACGAGCGCCAAAAGCGCGAAACGCGTTCGTGGATGGCTTTTCTTGATTTATCAAGAAATTGGGTTGGCCAAATATCAGGGAACAGGCTAAATCAATGTTTAGTTGATTTCTGTTCCACCAGATGGCGCTCTGCCTTCTGTAAAGCACATGTGCTCCTGGTCAGGATGGATATGCCATTTTTAATATTGATTTCAACACCTGATCTTTTTATCTTTTATTTTTTTATTTCGTTTTTTAATATACTAATATATGACTTATAATTTACATATATATTATGAAGAAAAATACTAAGTAGAGTGTATTTTAAATATATATATTTGACTTTACCTAAGCAAATAAACATTAATTAAATATATATTCACAATCCACATAAATACTAATCTCGGATATTTCCCTCTCGATTGATTTTTTTTTTTAATATTAGACTGAAACGATAACTTGGATTAGAGAATTTGAAATTTCTACCGTATTGGCTGAACACCTGAATATTGTTGTAAAACTCAAGAGACATGGCTGTATCAATTTATTTAATACCAAAACCAAAAATTCAACGCATTGGCTATGTACTTTAAGCCAGATTAACAAAATAGACAAAATTAGCTGTCTTTCGGTCAAAAGTTACAGCAAATGTTCAGGAAGAATCAAGGCAAATGAGCATGCAGAGTCGCCTTGACTCTGTTCTCTCCGAGAACGTACAAATTTGTCTCGAAATCATTTTAAAAGTTAAATAATGGGTGCAGGGGTTTGAATCATCTGATCAAATGATAGTTAAAAAAACATTTTTTAATGTCTCCCTCCCCCTCCCATATCTTATAAATACCCGCCCTCTGCTGACTAACTGACTAACCTTGGATTTATATATTTACCAGGTGAACCAGAGGTTCAAACATTTGCGCGAGTCCGATTTTTAAAGAGATTATGGATCACTCAATGTTAGATTTTATGGTCAGAACACAAAAACGTCTTGTCTTGATATTTGCACAAGAATTTTTTTTTGTACAAGAGACTTTTTTTTAATTTTAATTATTTACGCCCAGAGCCATTCTGGGTTTCTTAGAATCTTCGAACATAGTCGAAATCCAAGCCCTAGGACTAAAATATGAACGACACTAAACTCTGCCAAAAACTTTAAGAGAATTTACCTATATTATATCCAGTTATCAGGATTATTTCTACATAACACCCAAAGTTCACTTAAAATTATATATAAACATCTACCATAAATGTATATACGAATGCTGTAGATAGTGTGTAGTAGTGTGACGTGCAGATATCGGAGAGAATATGGTGTGCGTGCAAGTGGCAGAAATAAATTGATGAAATATTAGCACAATTAGAGTTACTTCTATGCGTTCAAAACTACGAGAGAAGCTATTATTCAAGCACACGCGTATATAGCTATATATTTAAATGTTCGGTATATAATGACAACATATACTGACCGAAGGGAAGAGAAATGGAGCACAAGAGTAAATATGAGAGTTCAAATTCTACAAGAATATTCATGTTTGGAGACAAGAGACAAGCGAGAAAAAGGCTTGCCACAGTGGGAGCATGCGTATTTCTTCACGAGGGAGTGGGTCTGCAGATGCGCCCTTAAGTTGGAGCGGTCGGCGAAGGCGCGCTTGCAGAAAGAGCAGGCGAAGGGCTTTTCCCCCGTGTGAGTGCGGACGTGTCCTTGGAGCAGCCAGGGCCGAGAGAAGGCCTTGCCGCACAGCTTGCACTTGCACGGCAGCGTGTGAGTCCGAATGTGCATCTTGAGTGCCCCTAGGGAAGAATAACTCTTGGGGCATTGTTTGCAGACGAAAGCTTTTTGTGGTGCCACAAGAGCAGAGGCCTCCCAGTCTCGGCTCCCAGCCACCAGAGCAGGGTAGAAGGGCAGCGGGAGGTAGGTGGGGAAATATCGGCCTGGGCTGAAGAGGGAGGGACCCACATTCTCGGGAATGGCCGCGATGATCTTAGGCGCGTCTTCCACTGAGGGAGGTTCGGGGGATCCCTCTGAAACATCACCAGGACTTCCTTTCAACCACATTATTAATTCAAATACTGGAAATTGTTATAAAGCTTACTAGTAGCCTTAACTATATACTACCATCATATTTCATATCGAAACACCTGGTAATATTGCCAATTTTTCCCGATAGTTATCTTGTCTGCTTCAGGCCTAAACGTGAATTCCTCGCAGATGGCATTTCTTAAATCATCTGGCATGTCTACTCACAAGTGATAAAACGTCACCCATTACAAAATCTTCCGAACACTCTCTTATACTGAGATATATATCTTTACCTCTATAAATACCAGAGTCTTTCCATCTGTCTGTCAGTGATGCACGGTTTCAAATCGGAAACGGCTGGGAGTTGAGGCTTAATTTTTGGACAGATTATTCATGCACTCAAAAGAGGAATATATCCCAAATTTCAGGTTTCTAGGTTTCTTCTCCATTGAGTTAAAAACCGAAAATGTCATAAACAATCATTTATAAAGATGAAGCAGAGGCGCACTGCGCAGCTTCCCGCTTCAGACGTTTTCAAAGCAAACCTATTTATGATGGAAGTAGTTTGGTTTTATAATTCTGCCAAGTTCTTATAGACACAGATGGTCGGAATATGTTTTAGAGCCAACATTTGATGGTTAACAATTTAATAATGCTTGAAGTTACGTGCGACACAAGTTTATATAGAGATTAATCTATCTTTTATATCAATATATGAATACTTTTTTGCCTTTTAAAACAAATATATTTGTGTTTATATATTTGTTCTGTAAGCATTTGTATGAACATATATCTATTTTACTTCAAACTATATTGTACATTTAAAAAATATAATTGAATATTTTCTATAATTTGTAGTTTGTATGGGAGATTTTTTCTCAAATATTTCACGAGCTTTATATAAAGATAATTATGTGAAAAAATAGTACAAATGTGAAATTTTACAGGAATAAGGTGGATAAATTAAGAAAAAGGCATCTCATTATCGTACAACTGAAATTTTCTGATGGCTTGCGCCATCTGTCGGAATAAATATCAACTATTCTGTTGTTTTAATGATTGCATATTTGTCAAATTCTTGATTAATCAAGAAAAGCTTTTCATGGTGAAAGCCATCAGCAACTTTCAGTTGCACGATAAGGAGATGCCTTTTTCTTAAGAGACGATTATGTAAATGTGTTAAACGATATTTGAATGAGAATCTGAACGGATATATGAAACAATTTGAGATGTAAACAAGACCAAATCCAAATTATAAAAATATTTGTGACGTTTTGGTAACATCGTAAATAATTAGTTAAGTGCCGTTAAGTTTGAATCTAACAGTATATATGTGGGTGTTTAAAATATACGTGTCACCTTGAAATGTTGAATATAATATTCAAATATCACACTTCTGTAATAGCTAATAAAATATAATATGGGAGTATTTTATTCACTAGCTACAATTCCTAGCTTAAATGTTACAACCCTTTTCTTGACGGGTTTTTAATTGCTTTAAAAATAGTTTGAAACAGAAAAAAAATGGATTAAGGTACTAAATTAATGAAAGAGGGAACTTACAGCTGCAAATGAATGTATCTGATGGCTTACTGCCATCTATCAGAAAAATCCCAAAACTGTCAGTTGATTTGAAATATATTTATAATTTTATATCAAAAAGAGAGAGAAAGAGATTAATGCGCATTTAGTAATGTTTAGTATTTTGTTCCGACGTGTGGCAGACTGTTGTTCTTGATATTTATAAGGTGTTACTATTCTCTAATTTATCCGTGGCATATGTGAAATACTATATAATACGCTAGTATAATTATAAATGGAAAATTTGCCGGGAGGAAATTGATCAAAAGAAGCACAGGGCGCCTCTCTTGTCAAAATAAACGTCAAAACCTGACGCCATCTATTGACCGTCGCCGCAAACTAGCGGCCTCGGGTCGGTGACAAAGCCACAACACCAGCTTTGGCAAACTGAGAAGCGTCCACTTAGAGGCCATCGTTTCGGGCTAATGGCCCTCGTCAGCATAGGGCGATCTTTATTCCATGAGATCCACACGGGATCTAATGGAATCTTCACAATCTACCAAGATTTGGCCCAGCCACTTTGCCAGCAAAACACCTCTTTTGCAGATTATGAAGATTCCATTAAATCCCGTGTGGATCTCTTGGAATAAAGTCCGCCTTAGGCTGACGAAACCATGGTCTCTAGGTGGATGCTTCTCTGTTTGCCAAAGCTGATGTCGTGGCTTTGTCCCCGACCCGAGGCCGCTAGTTTGCGGCGACGGTCAATAGATGACTTCAGGTTTTGACGTTTATTTTGACGGGAGAGGCGCCCTGTGCTTCTATGGATAATATAATTATATAATTCTTAAAGTCCCCTGCGTCTGAATCGATGGCTAGCAATATTTTATAAAGTTATAAAAGACTGTTATTTCTACTACGAGAGAGAGATTGAATCAATAAATATTTGAAGAACCTATAAATAAACCTGCCTATATAAAATAATAACACTCCATCTTCCTTTAAACTACTCTCATCCTGTCCATTTCCGATATAGAGGTCATGAAACGTCAAGTAAGACAACATTCCATAATGGGGCTGATATTATAAAAGAGCTCTCCTAGAACCAAATATATGTTTGTAATCAATCTCTTTTAGAAACAATTGGAACAAATTATTGACAACTAGTCACTAGTTATCTCTTTTAGATGAAAGTTGCCTCCCCCACATGTAAAAAAAAAATTAAGAAGAGCCATAGTGTAATCATGTATGACCAAAATCTTAGAGATGAGTAGTACGGCTATAAATCACGTAATGGTACAGGTTGGCGACGTAACGCCACCGTCCCCATTGTAGTCTACCCCTGTCTGGAATGTGACCCTCGCAGCTGCCTGCCTTCACGCACTTTATTGCCTTGTCGATTAGGTCTTCACTGGTTCGTTTCTTTGCCATATTCATGTCACTTGTATGGATTACTTGGCTCAGATGTCGTGAATAAAGAAGTCAAAACACTTTTGCGGGTTTTCCTTTTTTTTCCAATATATCGAGTATAATTTATAACAATAAAAATTATATGGAATATTATATATAAAACAACTGTATAAATCGAATAAATTTCTATTTTTAAGTTTTTAAGACTGTCGAGGGATCGTAGAAGAAGACGAGGCGAGCAATTTGGTCCAGTCTTTTTGAAATAAAGAACTTTGTTCGATCGCAGCGTTGAGGCTTTAAAGGTGAACAACACGAATGTCGCACAGAATATGACAAAAGTTACTTTTACGGGTTGTCACACAAAAATCAATATATTAGGGCTTACAGTAAGAGTAACTTAAACACAGAAAAACGTACACTCAAGAGTACAACACGAACAACAAAAAGGGAATAAATAAAAAAAACACGATTTGTTAAATAAAATAAAAACAGTACTTATCTTTGCAGCGTTGATAAGGAGCGGACCGGGGTTACACAAACGAGGAGGTGACCAGACAAGCGACAAGAACGCTTTAAGCGTCTCCACTCAAACACCACTCCACGACTCCTCGCATCCAGTTTAAACCCTCTTTTACGTACAAACATGGCCACATTCGTCCAATGGGAAGACGTGGGAGGTCAGTTCACTTAAAAAATAAACAACATTCTTCCCGCATAACTGAGAATATTAAAACTGCTATGTTTGTCAAATAAAGTCCGATGATACACAGCATGAATTAACCAACAAGCCCTACAAGGTACCCAAGTATTTCCTGTTGATCTTTCACCAATAGGACAGGCTGGGACGTGATTGGACGTCGTTTTCGCGCCTTTCTACCTCATTTCAATTACCTTTCAACCTTTATAGAGGCTTCGTTTTAATATCAGACATATACTCTACCCGAGAGGTTTTCCTCCTGAAATTTAACATACATCTTTGATGGAATAATTTAAGATGAATTGAAAGAGCTTTTCGGTTTCAACTCTTTCATCAGAGACATGAATGATTAATTACGCCATTCACCTACAGCCTGCTCCTCACACATTTGACAGGAATCTTTTATAGCTGTGTTCCAGAGAAATTTTTATGTCATCGAGGGCTCCCCTACTAAGTTCTTCAAACTACAATAGAAATGAATGAAGCAATATCTAACGGTTGTTCTCTTTGTAGAGACCAGAGGTCCGCTCCTATATTTCCGACATTGGTCTCCCATGTCGTAGCGTAGGCAGACATTGAACCCATAAGAGATCCACCCAGACTTTGACATATATTTTATAAAAATAACAAAGGATGGAATGTTCCTCCTGATCTAGTACTTTATACTATATAGTACTTTAAACCCTCTTTTACGTACAAACATGGCCACATTCGTCCAATGGGAAGACGTGGGAGGTCAGTTCACTTAAAAAATAAACAACATTCTTCCCGCATAACTGAGAATATTAAAACTGCTATGTTTGTCAAATAAAGTCCGATGATACACAGCATGAATTAACCAACAAGCCCTACAAGGTACCCAAGTATTTCCTGTTGATCTTTCACCAATAGGACAGGACTGGGACGTGATTGGACGTCGTTTGCGCGCCTTTCTACCTCATTTCAATTACCTAAAGAGTTGCCCCACGCAGGATACTCTGACCAAAAGTCAATTTACACAAAGGGGTTTTTGAAATCTCGAAGTATTCTGTAGTTATTTATTTGCAATTTTTCGAATTTGTATAAATTATTTAAAGAGATAGAGAGGGTAGATACTAACGATGGTTTCCCCACCAGAGGAAAGTGGCTGTACTCTCTTTCCTCACAAGGTTTCTTCTTCTACTGATGGCGATGACAAAAGTTGCTATTTACGGGATAACTCACAAAGTTGCAATTTACTAAGGTCTAAAGTAGTAGTAATTAACATACAGAAAAGCGTACGCTCAAAAGTACAACAACAACAATAAAAAAGAGAAAAAACTCACGATTTGCTATATAAAAACAAAACATTACTTATCCTTTATTGTAGCGTTGGTAGGGATCAGACCGGGGTCACACAGGTAGGCGAGGATAAAGCACGCAGAGAACACTTTAAGCGTCTCAACACAAATCTCCCCCACACTCCTCCCTCGCAATACCATAGCCCCCTTATATATACAAACTTGGCCACATTCGTCCAATGAGAAGGCAGGAGAGAGCGGTTCACTAACAAACAAAAACAACATTCTTCCCACTAAAAACTGAGATAAGATAAAAGTGCAAATGTTTGTCATGTTGACCGGTCTGGATAAGAAGGCTTCGCGTCTTCAGCAAAATGGGGGGGGGGGGGGGGGGGGGGGGAGTCGGAAATGTTGACAGATTTAAACCGAATAACAATAGGAGGACAATAAATGTAGGTATCAACAATGAAGAGAACACAACATAAAATCTCGCTTTAAAACCAACAAATTCCTGTATCTAAAAGACAAAAATGACTAAAACAAGAAAATTTGATTCAAAAACCCCGAAAACACTTAAATTGTGTTATTAATAATAGAAAGTTTAAATAATAATTTTAGCAAAAATTTAAATAACTAACATTAAAATAACATACTGTGCTCTTCATTTGTGGCAAATGGATAATTTTTGGCATTCTAGATTTGTACAAACACATTTGTTCATATTATTTTCTGCTCCAAGCGCCCTAGATATCTTCTTGTGTCGATTTATAGTTTTATTAGTTATTTCTCATTCTGAGCTACCCGGGTGGGAATTAGTTTTTTTCCATCAGAACAAATTAATTTAATGTGAAAAATTCAAATTAGAAGAAAACTTTTGCTATTATATATATTGAAAGGAACTAATAAGAAATTTCTCCTTTATGGTTGTATTAGATGATAAAAAAAGAAGAGAAAAATGTTTCTTTAATAAACGTATTCGATACAAGCTTTCGGGCTGTCAAGCCCTTCGACAGGTACCTGTCGAAGGGCTTGACAGCCCGAAAGCTTGTATCGAATACGTTTATTAATGAAACATTTTTCTTTTCTTTTTTATCATCTAATATATTATATTGCCACGTTTTTATTTTAAAACGCTAATTTTCTGTTTTGTAAAACTTTAATTTTAAAGTTCATTATTTTAAAAGTGAAATGTTTGTTAATGGAATAGACATTTTACTTCAACTCATTTTATTCCGCTTTTGTTTACAAGCCATTTGTTTTTATCTCTATTTTTACATATCGTTTTTATTGAGTTTTTACTAATTTTGCATGTACATCATTGACTTTTAATGAATGAGAAAAAGAAATTGAAAATAAACATATGAAAAATTAAAGTTGTTGTTGTTGTTGTTTCTTATCCCCTTGTGTAAAGATTACACGAATTCCATGAGTTCATGCTCCTCGAGCTGTTTTATGATGAGCAGCGGCCTCTCCCAAAGGTCCTGTTTAGTGCATCTAATGCAAGCCAAAATGTGTTCTGGAGCTGCAGGTACCAAACTACATTTTGGGCAAGTGGGGTAAATTTTGTTATTATTTTCTATCTTCAATGGCTTGAGATGGCCTGTTCTAAATCTTGTTAGTGTTGTTTGATGCTGTCTATTTCTGATGTTCAGAGCTCCTCCTGGGTTCACTCCACTGTACCAACTGTGCTTAGGTGGGATCCTCCAGTTCTTGTTTATTTTTGTTTTGGCTATTGTTTCTATTTCTTTAAAAGTAAGTTTATTTTTCTGTGGCAAGGGTTCTTTTGTGCCTTTTTTCGCTAGCACATCAGCAGCTTCATTGCCTTCAATGCCAACGTGTGAGGGTATCCATTGAAGGTGAATTTTTGAGGTTTTTGAGAGTTTTTGGAGGTAACCAATTATGTTCCTGCTTACTTTGTCTCTAAGTTCCCCTGTGTGACTCAAGTGTTGTATGGCACTTCTACTATCAGTAAGAATCCAGATATCTTGATAATTAGTATTTCTGATGGATTTTAAGGCTTCATAGATGGCTATAAGTTCTGATCTGAAGACTGAGCAAAAATCTGGGTTTCTTCTGTTCATTTTCTCAATGCCATTTGTGGTTTTGATGAGACAGCCACTGCCAGTGTGTCCTAGCTCGTCTCTGCTACCATCGGTATAGATAGTTATTGCATTTTTAGGAATGTTATTAATTATTTCTAATGATAATCGTTTTAAGTATTCTGGATTTTGGTATTGTTTGTTGGTGGGTTCATTTAAAGTGGCATTAAAAATAACATTTTGTAGTGGTTTGCATGGAGAAATTTTTTCTGCTAAATAATTTTTTTCCACTTTATATTTTAAAAATTCATTTCTTTTGGCCAGGTGTAGAGGGCCTTCTTTTTTGAGTCTTAAATTGGATTCCCAATTAAGTATGTACTTGGAAGTTCTGTGTTTGTTTCCATAACTCTTGATTTTGTTTATATATTTTGGCAGATTGTAGCTTCTTCTATCCTTTAAGGGCATAATGTCTGCCTCATAAAGTACAATTTCATTAGGGCAGGTATTTCGAAGACCTGTAATAATTCTAGCTGCACTTAGTTGTATCCTTTCCAGTGATTTTAGATTTGTTTCAGATGCTGTACCATAGATTTGATATCCATATTCCAGGATAGGTCTAATTAGAGATGTGTAAGATAATTTTAGTGTGGTTGCATCGGCTCCCCACTCTCTTCCTGAAATATATTTTAGGATTTTTAGTCTGTCTCTTCCTTTTCTAATAACTTCTTCAATATGTTTACTGGAGTTAATTTCTGGATCCAGGGTGTAGCCAAGATATTTAGGATGTTTATTATATTGCAATTGTTGTTCTTTCAGAATAATTTTTGGTCTTATTTTGTATAGTTTCTTATCGGTAGTAAAAAGACAGGTTTCAGATTTTTGGGGGTTAAATTCTAATTTATGTTTATTAGCAAATTTTTCTAGGTGGAAAAGAGTCTTGTTCAAATCTCTTTCAGCTTTTTTCCAGTTAGTATTGCTGCTCCATAGAATAATGTCATCAGCGAAAAGTCCAATATTGGTTTTATGTGAAATTGTTTCTTCTATGCCTGCAATAAATAGGGTGAAGAGAGTTGGGCTAAGGACTGATCCTTGTGGTAATCCTTGGTACAATTTGAAGGTTTTAGAAAGAGTGCCATTATATTTGACCCTGATGTATCTATTTTTAAGGAAATCATTTATCCACGTGATAGCTTTTCCATCAATTTTGAAATGTTTGTATAATTTTGTAATTAACTTGTTTTTCCATACCTTATCAAAAGCTTGTGTAAGGTCTAAAAAAGCAGCTATTGTGTGGTTAGTTGGTTTTCTGTTTTGTGCATCTTTTACCTTTTGTGTGAAAAATAAGAGTTGGTCTATTGTTCCATGTCCTTTCCTAAATCCATATTGTTCTTCTGGTAAGAGATTTCTTGTGTCAAGGTGGTAGGTAAGTCGTCTGAGTATAATTTTTTCCATTAATTTGCAGCAAATACTTGTGAGGGAGATAGGTCGGTAGTTTTTTGGGTCATCAGCAGATTTGTCAAGTTTTTTAATAGGAATTATTGTTGCAGTTTTCCAGTCTTGAGGCAATTTTCCAGTTTTCCAGGAGTTATTGAAAATATCAAGAAGTTTTTCTTTGCCATTTTTGCCCAAGTTTGATATCATTTGGCCATGGATTCCATCTGGCCCAGGAGTCTTGTTCAGGTCAGTGTTTTCTAATGCATAATCTAGCTCTTTCATATTGATTTTTTCATGGAAAATATTATAAGTGCTAGTGACGTTTTTACAGTCATGGATAATCTTGCGGGCCTTTTTTTCAACTTTCTTATCTTTTATTTCAAATTTGATTTTACTACTTATTTGATATGAATTACCTAAAAGATTAGCAGCATTTTTGTCATTAGTTGCTGGGGTACCATCTATATTCTTAATCATATTTGTGTTTTCAGTTTGTGGCTGGGCTCTGTCAATTTGTTTTGCCAAATGCCAAAGTTTTGTATTTGGGTTTCTTGGGTTCAGGTTTTCACAAGTTTGTTTCCATTTTTCCCTTTTCATATTTACGTATAATCTTTTTATTTTTGCATTCACAATGTTCAGTTCAGTTCTACAATTTGTTTGGTTTTGGGTGTACTTTTTTTGTAGTTCATTTCTTTTAGTTATAAGTGTTTGAATATCTTTTGCCTGGTGTGTATAATTTGGAATCCATTTCTTAATATTACCTCTTGGTATTGAAACTTTGGCTGCTTTAATAATGGTGTTTTTGAAAGATATCCAATTTTGTTCCAGATCTTTTATTCTAGTGGGTGCTTTTCTAAAGTCTTCATTGGTGTTTTGCTGGTAAAGATTCCAATTAGCCTTTTTGAAGTTCCAGAATTTTTCTTTAATTGAGCTGGTTTTGGTCTTGGTGCTAATTTCTATCAAAATAGGTAAATGATCACTTCCAATACTTTTTAATATTTGCCATTTGCATTTGTGGAAAATGTCAGGACTGGAGAAACTTATATCAAGGGCTTGTGCGGTATTATAACTGTAGGAATGGTGGGTAGGATTCCCATCATTTAAGCACATGAAGGCATTGTCGTCAAATAAGTTTGAAAGTATTTTGCCTCTTGGGTTTGGCGTGGAACATCCCCATAGTTGATGTTTGGCATTAAGGTCACCTACAATAATAGTGTTGTCTGTAAGAAATTGAGCCATTGTTCCATCGTCAATAAGTTTATTGTTTGGTGGGTGATACATATTGAATATGTTGATGGTTTTGTTTTGATTGAGGTAGACTTTGATACCTTGGGCTTCGAGGTCTGATGTGTTTGGAATATTAACAGCTATGTCTTCATAGTACAAATTCTTGATTAAAAATGCAAGGCCACCCCCTTCTTTATTTCTGTCTTTTCTGAGGATATTGTAGTTTTTATATTTGAGATTGTACTTTTCATTTAATTTGGTTTCCTGTAGGGCTATAATTTGTATCTTTTGTTTTTCAGCTATTTCCATTATTTCTTCTAATTTTATTTTTGTTGCTGTTGAGCACAATCCATTTATGTTGCACTGCAGAATGCTCAATTGCTTGGAAGTTGCAAAGTGTGAAGTTTGTGGAGACTGTATTATACTTATCGGACAGAACCCTCTACCTAAGTCCTGAACGCGCCCCTGTTTATTCTGCGCGACGGGCGATGCAGCATGCAAATCAACATCTGATCTCATGGAATGGGGTATAGGGGTGCAGCTTTCGTTGATCATGGCATCATGATCCAGGCACACTTTGGTGAAAGTCTGACTTTGCCTGGAGAAAAAAGTGCAGCATATATGTAAATATGTATTAATTTTCTGATAGAAAATTAATTATGTAAAAATGATTGGATATATAAAGAGTGTAAGAGGAGAGTGAAAGGATCCCATTTTATAGAAATAAATATTTTATACCGTGTGGTGTTCGTCAACTGCTATTTGGAATTAGGTCTTATTTTCTTGTAGCTATAATCTATAATCCAAATTGTGCTTATCACTTTCTCTGAACAATTAAATTTAATGGCCCCACAGTTCCACCAGTGATTGCAGGTAACTTATATCAAGTCCCCCACTCAAGCTAGATATTTCTATAAATAGCCTAAATAGAATGATATAAAATAATCATGAAAACCAGCGAATAATAGAGAAAATACAATTCCAAAATAATAAGAAAAATTGGGAGCAAACCTCTTTACGCAGTTATGTGCAATGTGCATTTATAGATTGCAAGAAATATTGTGTGCTTCAAAATATTATTGTTAATCTCACAGTATACCATCTTCAAATTTTCACACTATGTAGTACACTACTGGTAATTGGAACTAACTTTAGCACAACTGGTGATTTTATAGATTCATCAATTAAACTTTTGTTCTTGAAATCACAAAATGTGGTTCAACCCCAGCCTTTGATCCCAGGACATTCTTACTTTGTTGTGACTTTATATTCTGGCGGGGCTATCTCATTGACATTCTCCCTGTGTGGAAGATTTACCAGCACAATGTCAAAATGATGACACAAGTTTCGAGATGCCACACAACAAGGAGACCACTATACCCGACAGGATCAGTAAAATGAACAGAACAAAAGTGGTCCAAAGAAAGTAGGAAGCATGGAAGGCAACTGAATTCTACGCATGGTGGATTTACAGCTACTAAGATAGGGTGTCCATAACAAAAGCATGATGTGCCAACCTTGTTACCACTAATTGAAAACATGTTGAGGAAAACATAAACTTCTCTGGCGATTGCTGTTTGTACAGACATTTGGAAGAATTGGGCTACCAACATGCAATGGTCTGCCACAAGTACTGCTGCACTGCTAGCAAACAGAAAAGTCTTGTGACCACAAGTTGCTCATCTATCTTCACAACCTGTCATAAGAGAATGGGGCCTGATGGCGCACAACCGGGGGCGAGATATCAAGTACCGAGAAGATGATAGATTTTTCAAATTGATAGAAAATTGTCACCCATCATCTGGTACAATTAAATAAAATATTTTTAAAATTTTGGAATTTATTTTTATGATACGCACTTTTAATTTTACTATTTTAAAATAATTTCTTTATGTTGAGTTTATCAGTCCCGCCATGAAAAAAAGTTTGTATGAGATAAAGATGTAATAAACTCTGATGATAATGTTAGGTAGTCACACACAGAGAGACTGGAGTTGAACCAAAAAGTAAGAATACCAATAAGAAGAAGCTATGGTATCATTGGTTGATAAACCAGACAATAAGCCTTTTAAAAAAGAAACAAGATGGCCCCATTATAGCGGAACAGTAAAACTCAGTTTCTATGAGAGACTACGGCACAGAGAACATGGTGACCTCTGGTAACACCTTAAAGGAATTTATGTACAATTGAAAATTGTTTTTTGTAACGTCTCAATATATATTGTTTGGAACTAAATATATATATCCTATTAATCTGTGAATAAATATATTATCATTATAAACAACAAGAATAAGATGTAGAATGTAAACAACATGGTGATGTAAAAAGATCAGTATAAAGTTTAATGAACAATTTATACAAATCTCATTCTTAATTATAAAAAATATAAACACCAAACATATATAGTTTTGCAATTCAGCAGGATTTGCAAAAATGGATCATACAAGATTATATTCTAATTATAAATTATTATATAAGTATTTAATATTTGAACACTTTTTATCCTGGAACCTATCATTAGACATAAAAAGTTACATTACCCAAACAAGAATCACTAAGAGGAAGTCACATTCAAATAATTAAAAAGAAAGATGTAATTTGTAAATTCTGCAAAACTGAAAGCATAGAAGAAATGACCCACTACATCTCTGAATGCACTATTGTTAACGAGGAACGGAATAAGATCTTAAAGAACATTATCCAAGTCTACGTGAACCCAGTTCAGCTAATCAGAATAATATCCGAGAAAAAATATATAGCGATATAATTGTTTAACTTTCATAAAGCGTTAGAGAACAAGGTAATCTCTAAGAACTAAAATTACAGAACAATTACCTCCCATAGTTAATTTATATAGTTACTAGCGGATGTGTACCCGGCTTCGCCCGGGTTTTATCCGAGTGAAAGTTTGCCTAACGAATATTATATATTATGAAGTATAATAAACAATGCTAAAGATTAGTTTTAATTATTAATCAAGATTGTGTGTGAATATGTGAGAAAGATGTAATATCGTTGTTGTTTTCTTGGCCGACTGTTTTACATATGGTGTTATCTTAAAATTGCTTGTTTTGAATATTTTTTTAGATTGAGTTGAATGAATTGCTGAATTTTTTTTTGTATTTATATATAAATAAAATTAACTCTGTTGAATTTTTTTGTATTTTATCGATAACAGCAAAGTTATGTATTTTAAAGTTAGGAAAAATATTTTGATGTTAAGCAAAACCTGCTCCATCTCGTTTTACATAAATGTTGAAAATTTGGTCGAAATTGATGCATTGTAACGAAAGTTTTTAGCGAACACCACTTATGAAATTTCCATTTATATAGAAGATGTGATATAATATAAATGAGTTTTAAAAATTGTTAAAAAAAAATGCATCGGCCGGGAATCGAACCCTGGCCGCCCGCGTGGCAGGCGAGCATTCTACCACTGAACCACCGATGCTTTAAAAAAATCAAATTCATTTATCGTCGCGACCAGAGCTGCGCCATAGCGGTAAAAGACTGGAACTAACGCTTTTTGGTTTTTTATTTAAAAAAAAAAGCACGTTAACTTTTTAGTTTTTTGAATAGCCTATATGTTAAACGAAATCTTCAGCTACCTACATGCGAAATTCCATAATGATTGAGTCAGTAGATTTTGCGTGATGCGATAACAAACATTGATTTCGCATTTCATTTATATATATATAAGGATGTTGAATACTTTGATTTCCTTTTCATTTTCCCTTCTCCCCTTTGTTTATGTTTTTATTTTTCCTTTTCTCCATGAAAATGATGTATAGCGAGTCCTTACAGTACGGAAATGTCCTAATAAAGCTGCTGTTGTTTTTGATATATAGTTTTATAAGACTAAAAGGTCTTAATAAAGCTTTTTTATTGTTGTTGTATATAGTTTCAATATGTAAATAGAAGGTAAATTACAGAATTTGTTGGTACAACCAGCTACTTCATAATGTATGAAGTTTTATCCCTCATCGTTGGGTACAGCAGAATTGGATATCCACTATGTGAATGTTTATAGAAACTAAACTGACAAAATCTATAATGTTCATTGCTCTAGAACCAAGCTATCTCTTTATTTCTTGGGAGAGTATACAATATATACTTAATTAAAAGAATCAAAAGGACAACTATAAAAAATATAAATCAGTAAATTCATATTTAAATTATTTTGTAATCATAGCTGAAAAGCCGAACAAATATACTCAAAGAACAGATGATCTGCATAATTTGCATATGAATTCTCTGCGTTGTAAACGACATTGTTGCATATCTAATGGTATCAATGCAATAACTATTAAATGTGTTCAGGACAAACACTACGAGTGCACGACTTACTCAAAAGTTCAAATACATGTTCTTTGAGACACTTTATATTTACATGCATGATGGTATCCACCCAATTAGAGATGGCTTGGAATAATTATTTACTAAGAGGCAAAAATGAAAATCTTAATTGAATACAGAGAAGTTCATAGAATTTTTTACTTAAAAAAAAATTATAATTATATATTAATGAGAGTTGTCATTATGTCCATCAAATCGAGTTCGACATTTTGATGACTATATGAATAAATATTCTCCATTGATCTACGTAGATTATATATTATTAAAGATAGTGTGTAGATTTTGTTAAACCGCGCATGTATTCGGAATTACAGTTATTGGGAGATATGACCTAAACCTGCCTTAGATTTTCAAAGGGCAAGGTGAGTTTGCTCCACCTAACAGAATCTTGACCCCTACAAATGTCGAGGGACTTACTCGGAATTCTCCGTAGCAGCTTCTTGATGAGGAAGGCTCGAGGCATGACTGCCCGCCCTGCCGCAGTCTTGGCCAATAGAAGGCGAGGCCACGCCCCTCTGCAACATTTGGCCAATCGCCGTCGCCCTCACCCCAGTGATTACAAAGAATGTTCAATCTAACGGGATGTCAACTCGAGTCTCGTCTAATCTCATCCTATTTTCTGTACGGTGGCTTCATTATATGTCGGACTGTGTCTCTCTCTCTTCAACAGAACAAGGAGGATCCGAGATGTCCCATTTCATGTGTCTTTGTTTTCAACAGAACAAGGAGGATCCGAGATGTCCCATTTCATGTGTCTTTGTTTTCAACAAACAAGGAGGATCCGAGATGTCCCATTTCATGTGTCTTTGTTTTCAACAGCACAAGGAGGATCCGAGATGTCCCATCACATGTGTCTTTGTTTTCAACAGCACAAGGAGAAACCGAGGTGTCTCTTCTCATGTGTCTTTGTATTCAACAGCCCAAGAAAGAACCGAGGTGCCCTTTCTCGTGTGTCTTTGTATTTAACAGCACAAGGAAGAATCTAGATGTCCTTTCTCGTGTGTCTTTGTATTTAACAGCACAAGGAAGACCTGAGATGTCCCGTCTCATGTGTCTTCGTATTTAATAGCACAAGGAAAAACCGAGGTGTCCTTTCTCGTGTGTCTTTGTATTTAACAGCACAAGGAAGAACCGAGGTGTCCTTTCTCGTGTGTCTTTGTATTTAACAGCACAAGGAAGAACCGAGGTGTCCTTCCTCGTGTGTCTTTGTATTCAACAGCACAAGAAGGAACCGAGATGTCCCTTCTTATGTCTTTGTATCCAACAGCACAAGAAGGAACCGAGATGTTTTTCTCATATGTCTTTGTATTCAACAGCCCAAGAAAGAACCTAGATGTCCCTTCTCATGTGTCTTTGTATTCAACAGCACAAGGAAGAACCTAGATGTCCTTTCTCGTGTGTCTTTGTATTCAACAGCACAAGGAAGAACCTAGATGTCCTTTCTCGTGTGTCTTTGTATTCAACAGCCCAAGAAAGAACCGAGGTGTCCTCGCGTGTCTTTGTATTTAACAGCCCAAGAAAGAACCGAGATGTCCCTTCTCATGTGTCTTTGTATTCAACAGCACAAGGAAGAACCTAGATGTCCTTTCTCGTGTGTCTTTGTATTTAACAGCACAAGGAAGAACCGAGATGTCCTTTCTCGTGTGTCTTTGTATTTAACAGCACAAGGTAGAACCGAGATGTCCTTTCTCGTGTGTCTTTGTATTTAACAGCACAAGGAAGAACCTAGATGTCCTTTCTCGTGTGTCTTTGTATTCAACAGCACAAGAAAGAACCGAGGTGTCCTTTCTCGTGTGTCTTTGTATTTAACAGCACAAAGAAGAACCGAGATGTCCTTTCTCGTGTGTCTTTGTATTCAACAGCCCAAGAAAGAACCGAGGTGTCCCTTCTCATGTGTCTTTGTATTCAACAGCCCAAGGAAGAACCTAGATGTCCTTTCTCGTGTGTCTTTGTATTTAACAGCACAAGGAAGAACCTAGATGTCCTTTCTCGTGTGTCTTTGTATTTAACGGCACAAGGAAGAACCTAGATGTCCTTTCTCGTGTGTCTTTGTATTTAACAGCACAAGGAAGAACCTAGATGTCCTTTCTCGTGTGTCTTTGTATTCAACAGCACAAGAAAGAACCGAGGTGTCCTTTCTCGTGTGTCTTTGTATTTAACAGCACAAAGAAGAACCGAGATGTCCTTTCTCGTGTGTCTTTGTATTCAACAGCCCAAGAAAGAACCGAGGTGTCCCTTCTCATGTGTCTTTGTATTCAACAGCCCAAGGAAGAACCTAGATGTCCTTTCTCGTGTGTCTTTGTATTTAACAGCACAAGGAAGAACCTAGATGTCCTTTCTCGTGTGTCTTTGTATTTAACAGTACAAGGAAGAACCTAGATGTCCTTTCTCGTGTGTCTTTGTATTCAACAGCCCAAGAAAGAACCGAGGTGTCCCTTCTCATGTGTCTTTGTATTCAACAGCACAAGGAAGAACCTAGATGTCCTTTCTCGTGTGTCTTTGTATTTAACAGCACAAGGAAGAACCGAGATGTCTTTTCTCGTGTGTCTTTGTATTTAACAGCACAAGGAAGAACCTAGATGTCCTTTCTCGTGTGTCTTTGTATTCAACAGCCCAAGAAAGAACCGAGGTGTCCCTTCTCATGTGTCTTTGTATTCAACAGCACAAGGAAGAACCTAGATGTCCTTTCTCGTGTGTCTTTGTATTTAACGGCACAAGGAAGAACCTAGATGTCCTTTCTCGTGTGTCTTTGTATTTAACAGCACAAGGAAGAACCTAGATGTCCTTTCTCGTGTGTCTTTGTATTCAACAGCACAAGGAAGAACCTAGATGTCCTTTCTCGTGTGTCTTTGTATTTAACAGCACAAGGAAGAACCTAGATGTCATTTCTCGTGTGTCTTTGTATTTAACAGCACAAGGAAGAACCTAGATGTCCTTTTCTCGTGTGTCTTTGTATTTAACAGCACAAGGAAGAACCTAGATGTCCTTTCTCGTGTGTCTTTGTATTTAACAGCACAAGAAAGAACCGAGGTGTCCCTTCTCATGTGTCTTTGTATTCAACAGCACAAGGAAGAACCGAGGTGTCCTCGCGTGTCTTTGTATTCAACAGCACAAGGAAGAACCTAGATGTCCTTTCTCGTGTGTCTTTGTATTTAACAGCACAAGAAAGAACCGAGGTGTCCCTCCTCATGTGTCTTTGTATTCAACAGCACAAGGAAGAACCTAGATGTCCTTTCTCGTGTGTCTTTGTATTCAACAGCACAAGGAAGAACCTAGATGTCCTTTCTCGTGTGTCTTTGTATTTAACAGCACAAGGAAGAACCTAGATGTCCTTTCTCGTGTGTCTTTGTATTTAACAGCCCAAGAAAGAACCGAGGTGCCCTTTCTCGTGTGTCTTTGTATTCAACAGCACAAGGAAGAACCTAGATGTCCTTTCTCGTGTGTCTTTGTATTTAACAGCACAAGGAAGAACCGTGGTGTCCTCGCGTGTCTTTGTATTTAACAGCACAAGAAAGAACCTAGATGTCCTTTCTCGTGTGTCTTTGTATTCAACAGCCCAAGAAAGAACCGAGGTGTCCCTTCTCATCTGTCTTTGTATTCAACAGCACAAGGAAGAACCTAGATGTCCTTTCTCGTGTGTCTTTGTATTCAACAGCCCAAGGAAGAACCTAGATGTCCTTTCTCGTGTGTCTTTGTATTCAACAGCCTAAGAAAGAACCAAGGTGTCCTTTCTCGTGTGTCTTTGTATTCAACAGCCCAAGAAAGAACCTAGATGTCCCTTCTCATGTGTCTTTGTATTCAACAGCCCAAGAAAGAACCTAGATGTCCTTTCTCGTGTGTCTTTGTATTCAACAGCCTAAGAAAGAACCAAGGTGTCCTTTCTCGTGTGTCTTTGTATTCAACAGCCCAAGAAAGAACCTAGATGTCCCTTCTCATGTGTCTTTGTATTCAACAGCCCAAGAAAGAACCTAGATGTCCTTTCTCGTGTGTCTTTGTATTCAACAGCCTAAGAAAGAACCAAGGTGTCCTTTCTCGTGTGTCTTTGTATTCAACAGCCTAAGAAAGAACCAAGGTGTCCTTTCTCGTGTGTCTTTGTATTCAACAGCCCAAGAAAGAACCTAGATGTCCTTTCTCGTGTGTCTTTGTATTCAACAGCCCAAGGAAGAACCTAGATGTCCTTTCTCGTGTGTCTTTGTATTCAACAGCCCAAGAAAGAACCGAGGTGTCCTTTCTCGTGTGTCTTTGTATTCAACAGCCCAAGAAAGAACCGAGGTGTCCCTTCACATGTGTCTTTGTATTCAACAGCACAAGGAAGAACCTAGATGTCCTTTCTCGTGTGTCTTTGTATTTAACAGCACAAGGAAGAACCGTGGTGTCCTCGCGTGTCTTTGTATTTAACAACACAAGAAAGAACCGAGGTGCCCTTTCTCGTGTGTCTTTGTATTCAACAGCACAAGGATGAACCTAGATGTCCTTTCTCGTGTGTCTTTGTATTTAACAGCACAAGGAAGAACCGTGGTGTCCTTTCTCGTGTGTCTTTGTATTCAACAGCACAAGAAAGAACCGAGGTGTCCTTTCTCGTGTGTCTTTGTTTCTAACAGCACAAGGAAGAACCGAGATGTCCCTTCTCGTGTCTCTTTGTATTTAACAGCACAAGGAAAAACCGAGATGTCCTTTCTCGTGTGTCTTTGTATTCAACAGCACAAGGAAGAACCTAGATGTCCTTTCTCGTGTGTCTTTGTATTTAACAGTACAAGAAAGAACCGAGATGTCCTTTCTCGTGTGTCTTTGTTTCTAACAGCACAAGGAAGAACCGAGATGTCCCTTCTCATGTCTCTTTGTATTTAACAGCACAAGGAAAAACCGAGATGTCCTTTCTCGTGTGTCTTTGTATTTAACAGCACAAGGAAGAACCGTGGTGTCCTTTCTCGTGTGTCTTTGTATTTAACAGCACAAGGAAGAACCGTGGTGTCCTTTCTCGTGTCTCTTTGTATTTAACAGCACAAGGAAGAACCGTGGTGTCCTTTTTCGTGTGTCTTTGTATTTAACAGCACAATAAAGAACCGAGTTGTCCTTTCTCGTGTGTCTTTGTATCCAACAGCACAAGAAGGAACCGAGGTGTATTTTCTCATGTGTCTTTGTATTCAACAGCAAAAGAAGGAACCGAGATGTCC
This sequence comes from Cordylochernes scorpioides, assembly GCA_030710605.1. Lineage (NCBI taxonomy): Eukaryota > Metazoa > Arthropoda > Arachnida > Pseudoscorpiones > Chernetidae > Cordylochernes > Cordylochernes scorpioides. Next base: position 11,013,823 of record CP092879.1, on the reverse strand, counting down.
TTTCTCGTGTGTCTTTGTATTCAACAGCACAAGAAACCGAGATGTCCCTTCTCATGTGTCTTTGTATTCAACAGCACAAGGAGAACCGGGGTTTCTTTTCTCATGTGTCTTTGTGCCCAAGAGCCCAAAAGAGTCTGAGGAGTCCTGCCTCATCTGGCTTTGCGTAGAAAAATTCGAGTATCCATTGTGTCCCGTTTCATTTGTGGTTTTGTTCATGAGTCATGGGGTGATCCGTGGATCCTTTCTCAAGTGTTTGTATTCATGAGCCCAAAGAGTATCTGTGATTACAAGATTAGTATATCTTTATATTCAGAGGACCAGTGAGGACTCGTGGTGACTTGCCTCTGTTTGTCAAGAATACAAGGGGCATCCACGATGTTCTTTCTTATTAGTCTTTTTATCTAGGTTATCAGAAAAGATCGGCGGTGTCCTTTCCCGCGAGTCTTTTGTTCATGAGACCAAAGAGTATATAGCGCTTCCCGTCTCTCGTGTTTATTAGTGTAAAGAATTTTAAAAATCTGCAGGAGCCCTGTATCTTGTTCGTATGTGTCTAAAGGTCATGGGGGTATCCGCTCCCTTTCGTTTATTGTGTATTTTGTCCAGAAGTAAAGAGATCTGCTGTTTGCCGTTTCAAATATCTTTTTTAGAAGACCTGGGAAGTTCAGCGATATTCCGTCTCATGTGTCCTTGTTTCGATGAGGCCAGGGGGGTTTGAAGAGCTTCGTCGCATTTGTATTTGAAACTAGAATCTCAGGTAAATTTCGCGATGTTCTCGTTTATTTGTTCTTCTGTACAGAACCCTAGCGAGGATCCGAGATGTCTCCTTTTTCTTCGGATCCTAGGGAAATCCACGAGTCCCATCTCGTTTGAATTTGTGTTCATGTTCCTAGGAAGTTACGCGGCTTTCGGTCTCAGGTGTAAAGAAGTTAAAATACTCGTATATTCGCGGTCCCATTTCTCATTTGCCATTTTTCTAAAAGTCCAAGGAGGATCCGCAGTGTCACGTTTCCTATATCTTTGTGAACAGAGGGAAGATTTTCGATGTCCTGTCTCGCGAGACTTCAGTAGCCCAGTGAGGATCCGCGGTGTCTCCTCTCGATTGTATTTTTGTTAAAGAAACAAGGGAAATATTTTAGCACCACATCTAATATTTCTTTGTGTCCGGAAGTCAAGGAATTTCTGCGCTTCCCATTTCATGTGCCTTTATATCTAGAAGTCAAGAGATGATCCGCGGTGCCCGTCTTTATATCTTTGTGTCCCAAGAAAGATCTGAAGTGTCCTGTCTTATGCGTCTTTTTGTTGGAGCCTAAGAAATTTCCGCGGAATTCCGTCTCACGTGTCTTTGTATAAAAAATTAAGATACACGGTATCCCGTCTCATTGATCTTTGTGACCAAGAGCCCAGGAGATTCTGTGGTCTCCCTTCTCGTGTCTTTTTGCTTGAAGCCAAGGGGCGTTCAGTGTGATCCCGTCTCATGTGCCTTTGTGTCATTAATCCCATACAGAATCCTCCACGTCCTGTCTAATGTGTTTTCGTTTCAAAAATGAGGAGTGAATCCGCGGTGCCCTGCCTCATTAATCTTTGTTTCTAGAATCCATCCTCCGGTGTTCAGCCTCATATATCTTTGTTTCTAGAACACACACACAATCCGCGATGCCATGTCTCATATGGATTTTGTTTCTAGAATCCTTTCGTGATGTCCTGCCTCATATGTCTTTGTTTCTATAATCCATCCGTGATGTCCTGCCTCATATATCTTTGTTTCTATGATCCATCCGTGATGTCCTGCTTCATTTGTCTTTGTTTCTATAATCCATCCGTGATGTCCTGCCTCATATGTCTTTGTTTCTATAATCCATCCGCGGTGTCCTGCCTCATATATCTTTGTTTCAAGAATCCATCCGTGATGTCCTTCCTCATATGTCTTTGTTTCTATAATCCATCCGTGATGTCCTGCTTCATTTGTCTTTGTTTCTAGAATCCATCCGTGATGTCCTTCCTCATATGTCTTTGTTTCTATAATCCATCCGTGATGTCCTTCCTCATATGTCTTTGTTTCTATAATCCATCCGTGATGTCCTGCCTCATATATTTTTGTTTCTAGAATCCATCCGTGATGTCCTTCCTCATATATCTTTGTTTCTAGAATCCATCCGTGATGTCCTGCTTCATTTGTCTTTGTTTCTAGAATCCATCCGTGATGTCCTTCCTCATATGTCTTTGTTTCTATAATCCATCCGTGATGTCCTGCTTCATTTGTCTTAGTTTCTAGAATCCATCCGTGATGTCCTTCCTCATATGTCTTTGTTTCTATAATCCATCCGTGATGTCCTTCCTCATATGTCTTTGTTTCTATAATCCATCCGTGATGTCCTGCCTCATATATCTTTGTTTCTAGAATCCATCCGTGATGTCCTGCTTCATTTGTCTTTGTTTCTAGAATCCATCCGTGATGTCCTGCTTCATTTGTCTTTGTTTCTAGAATCCATCCGTGATGTCCTTCCTCATATGTCTTTGTTTCTATAATCCATCCGTGATGTCCTGCTTCATTTGTCTTTGTTTCTATAATCCATCCGTGATGTCCTGCTTTATTTGTCTTTGTTTCTAGAATCCATCCGTGATGTCCTTCCTCATATGTCTTTGTTTCTATAATCCATCCGTGATGTCCTTCCTCATATGTATTTGTTTCTATAATCCATCCATGATGTCCTTCCTCATATGTCTTTGTTTCTATAATCCATCCGTGATGTCCTGCCTCATATATCTTTGCTTCTAGAATCCATCCGTGATGTCCTTCCTCATATATCTTTGTTTCTAGAATCCAATGTGATGTCCTGCTTCATTTGTCTTTGTTTCTAGAATCCATCCGTGATGTCCTGCTTCATTTGTCTTTGTTTCTAGAATCCATCCGTGATGTCCTTCCTCATATGTCTTTGTTTCTATAATCCATCCGTGATGTCCTGCTTCATTTGTCTTTGTTTCTATAATCCATCCGTGATGTCCTGCTTTATTTGTCTTTGTTTCTAGAATCCATCCGTGATGTCCTTCCTCATATGTCTTTGTTTCTATAATCCATCCGTGATGTCCTTCCTCATATGTATTTGTTTCTATAATCCATCCATGATGTCCTTCCTCATATGTCTTTGTTTCTATAATCCATCCGTGATGTCCTGCCTCATATATCTTTGCTTCTAGAATCCATCCGTGATGTCCTTCCTCATATATCTTTGTTTCTAGAATCCAATGTGATGTCCTGCTTCATTTGTCTTTGTTTCTAGAATCCATCCGTGATGTCCTTCCTCATATATCTTTGTTTCTATAATCCATCCGTGATGTTCTGCCTCTTTCCATTTTTAGCTGATCTCGTCTTAAACTGTCTTGACATCCTGGTAAATGAAAGATTCAAAACCACCATTAAGTACTGGGCAAGATATGTTGACGACGTGATGGCTATAGTGGCACAGACCATATTGAGAATACCTTGGCATTTTTAAATGACTTTCACCCCCTTTTAAAATTCACAACTGAAAAGGAGTCTAATGGCTTCCTACCCTTTTTAGATATACTTTTCGAAAATAAATAAATTATCTTCAAACAACTGTTCACAGAAAACCCAGCCACTCACCAGTATACCTCCATGCCAACTCCTTTTGTCCTATCTCCCATAAAATTTCCCTAGTAAAAACTCTAACCAAGCGTGGCTTCACACAATTCTTCACTGATAAACTTAAATATACAGAATTGAACACTATCCAGGAAGAATTAATATCTAATGTATATACGAAGTAATTTATCAATAAACATTCATATAAAATTAATAGTATTAATAGTAAAAAGATTTTAAAAATAAATGTATAATGCCATATGAAACAGGAGCTGAGAAAATAGCTCATATGTCAGAAAATTCCGGAATAACCACTGTTTTTAAAAATGCACCATCTTTAAAGACAATAGTCCGAAATACAATTACAAAGAAGAAGGTGGAGATAGGGAACACAAAGGACGTTGTGTTTAGGATCCCATCTAAAAGCTGCAATGTATCCTACATTGGAGAGACAGGCCGTTTCCTTGGGACCAGACTCCAAGAACACAAATCTTCTTGGAAGTATGCAAAGGAAAGGTTTGCCATGGCGGAGCATGGTCTCCGATCAGGACATCATCCAGATTGGGAAAATACTTCCACTATTTACAGAGGCATCCAGAACTCACACCAGAGGAAGTTCCTGGAGGCCATAGCATCAATGAACGACCCAGCTAGTGTAAATAGATATGAAGAAATCCCCGAACCTATGTGTCTCTTTTAACCTAATTTTTTTTCTAATAATCGCAGTCAATTTCATTTGTTTCTATTTTTATTTCCTTACATTTTGTTTCAAAAAACAATATATAAAATTCTGCATTACTAATTTCACAAAAGCCTTTAACTTTCATAATAATTTTATTTTATTATTATTATTATTTTCAATTTTAATTTTTATGTATTACTAGCCGAGTGGCCCGGGCAACGCCCGGGTTTTACCCGACTGGACCCGGCTTCGCCTGGGTAGTGTTCGAGCGAGGTTTACTCATGAATGAATAGAGGCCCCAACTGTTTGTAAACTCAATGTAATGAATTTTCTTTCAGCAAAATGGAGATAAATTGCAAAGAGAATATCGAAAATGCGTGTAAAAAAATCTGAAATATAGGATCCATTTCACAAACACATCTAATGAATAGAGTGCTGTTTGGAGGAGTGGTCTAAACTGTTAATTTTTAAAAACCATGACCCGGGGTCATCGAATGCAGATTCAGACACTTTGTTCTGAAAAAAAAATTGCCCCAATGGCTCCTGATTCTTGAAAAAGTCCAACCCCTCCAGTGAGTGCAAGTAACCAAACTGGGCTTTTATTCTTAAAAATAAAAAAAAAATCTAATGATTAGTGTGAATAAAGGAAAATGGTCGGCACAACCTGAAAATTTCACTTTGTCCACTTCACTCTCGGCTGTCCAAGAAGAAACAGCCAGAGCAAACATTTTAAAGGGCACCTAATCCGGCATTTACATATCTAAATAGTTAAGCAACTTTTATAAATGTAATATATTTCTGCAATATTGAAATACCTGGACTTGGAAGAATTTTGTATTAGTTATTGTTGCAGTTTTAGAAAAGTGTGGGAAATTGGATATTTTAACAAAAGAATATAATTTTTAAAATGGTATATAAAATAAAAAGGAAATTTGCATAATTTTCTAATAGTCAAGGGCAATTGTAAAAATACCAAAAAAGCAAGACCAAATAAAAATATATATATATGTGTGATGTTTCAGTAACAGCATTGTTGCCATATAAAGACAAAATTACTGAATGTATTCAGTACCTTTGTCTGAAGATAGCCAAAATGTAACTGAAACCACACATAATGTAATTATTTGTATTCGGTCTTGCTTCCTTTTTTTTTTAATATCATCCCTAGTACGCGTGGTACAGGCCATGATAACCATGGTGGGTAGGTAGCGACTGCTTTTACTGTAAGCGCACCACATGTCTACAAATGTGATACATTGCTACCAGCTAAATGCATTTTCACTATGGTGTGATTTCCACATGATGGATCTGTAGACACATTATAATCTCTCCAGAGCTTAAGGTAGCAAACAGTACTTTCACATTATATAAATATCAATGCCAAAATCCAGAGTTATGATAGCATGTTGCAGTGTAATGTAGACCTGCAGGATGGGAAAAAGCAATATTATTTCCCGCTTTAATTTGAAAAAGTATTATGAAACGTTAAAAATATAATCTTAACTTTTGAAGCATGAAAAAATGCTAACTTGATGTGTATCAATTTAGTCTAAAAACAAACAGCATGTAAAAGTAAGCACCAATCGAAAGCATTTATTAGCTCTAACAGTGCTGCCCCCAGCGGTAAAAGACTGGAGCTAACGCTTCACGGGTTGGTAAAGTTTCTGTTAATATTACATTAACTTAACAATATTCCATGTCTTTCTAACACAAATTTTTAAAAATAATATGCATAAAAATAATGCAATTCTAAAAATCATAAATGAAGCATCATTAGATTAAATGGGAGAGAAATGGTGTTCCAAATTTTTTTTTTTTGTTGTAAAACTTTGACCTTTATATTTTTACAAATTCTTAATGTACATAACCCAAACCAAATTGTCTATAAAATTCTGCAAACAAATATAATATTATAGAGGCATGAAAATACTAATGGTGTAAAAATCAAAACAGCAAAGTTATCCTGATAAATGCAATGAGCTATGATAAGGTGTGTTGCAGGCTAACAAAAACTTTAATTGAACCAGAAATGTTGATACCATAAAAAAAAAAAACAATTTTCAAGAATAGAGTTATGTAAATGAATTAAATGTGAAAAAATTAAAATAAAATAAAGTTAAAAAAGCTTTATTAATGAAACAACAGTAGAGCAATAATGATAACAAATTATGTATTTACAAAAGTCAAGATTCCCAAAATCATTATTCGAAGAAATCTCTTTAAAAATTGTCAAAATCTAGATCAAAGCCCCCTGATAAACAATATTGCGTGTCTTGCTAAAAGTAGAACTAAAGACAAATAAATTTTTAGGGCTGGAAACACGGGAGCATGCTACATAGAGTTGCCCATGCGAGAAACAGGGAGACTCAAGATGCACACCAACTACTTGCAATGTTTGACCCTGAGATTTATTAATTGTCATAGCAAAGGCAACCATAACTGGGAATTGCAAGCGTCTAAACTTAAAAGGCAGATCATTTGGAATAATAGGTATTCTAAGAATAAGGACCTCTTCCCCTCGAAAAGAGCCAGTTAAAATCCGAGCCTGGAGAACATTAGTGCCCATTTGAGTGATGCATAATCTAGTGCCATTGCAGAGACGGGGTGGATCAAGGTTTCGTATAAAAATTACTGGCACACCAACTTTTAGTACAATTTTGTGTGAAGGTGTACCAGACAATTCTAGTGAATTCAAAAATTCAGGGGGATACGACACAGATTCATCAGGATCAACCATTGTATCAATTGATCTATAGATTTTGCTTTCACCCGGGATTGAATTTAATATTGTATTATTTATTTCTAGCACAGTGCTATTTTTGGGGGCTAAAATAGTGCGGGCACATAACCATTCTTCAGATAAATAGTTTACACCTATATTAGGGAAAACCTTTTCATACAGACTTTCTGAAGATTCCACCACTTGGCAAAAAGTATTTGAAAACTGGATATTACCCTCGGAATCAGTTTCTAGTTGACCTTCTCCTATCTTTAAGAGTTCGTCTGCAAATTGTGCAGCAGTGGTATCATTATGGAGTTGAACTCTCATGTTGACTGTGAGGTGCATTTTCACAATATGGCTCCAAAGATAAGAAGACTTTAAACAGGCATTCAGCTCATCAGCAGGTGTACCTCTAGTGACTACTGGAAGAGTCTGTCGGAAATCACCGGTCAAAAGCACTACTAAACCACCCATGGGTTGTGGATCATCACGGATATCCTGTAATGTCCGATCAAGGGCTTCCAAGGCAATTTTATGGGCCATGGTGCACTCATCCCAAACCAGCAACTTACAGCTACGTAAGAGTGAAGCTTTATCACTATTTTTTCGTATATTGCAAACAGCAGTCTGGCCCTCTGCAAAAGTCAGAGGTAATTTCAGCACTGAATGTGCAGTTCTTCCGCCCGCAAGCAATGTTGCAGCTATCCCTGAGGAAGCAACAGCAATGGCAATATTTTGTTCCTTCCTAATCATTGCTAATAGAAGATTCAAAAGAAATGTTTTACCTGTTCCCCCCGGCGCATCTAAAAATATAATTATGGGTTGTGACAAATTAATTTTTGCTAAGACAGCATCAAAAACTCTTCTTTGTTCTGGCAAGAGTTTGGGCAGCATGGATGCAACATTGTCTTCAAGTTCTGCCGTATCATACGCAAGTTCTCTCAAAATGTCAGAATTGGTAACCACATTTCTCCTGGGTGCTCCTAAGCCTAATTCCTGCAGTTTCTTCCCACATATAGATACGACACGATCCTCAATGTTACACAATGTTTCATTATATATCAGATCATTATACCTGATGGAGGAATCGAGAAGCTGATAACGATGAAGAATATCACTTGTTATCTCATCTCTATAGGTAATCCATAACTGCTGAGGGTTCGAAATTGTGCACGTAGAAATTAATATGGCAAACAATTGCTTACTCTTGTAGGAGCCTGACAAAGAACGGCCTCATCCATTGTGACAACCCAATGGTTATCATTCTCCAATAATCCAAGAGCTGCGCATGTTTCTCTAAATGTTTCGTATTGACTGCCATTAACTTCGCATCAAATATGCGAAGGAAGTTGGTCCCTTGATGTTATGTAGTAACATACGTAAACAAAAGCATTCAAAGTTACTGACATGCACAGCGTAAACCCGTCCAATAGTGTCTGATCTCTTCACTCCAGGCTGTCCTTCGACCAGCTTGCCTTGAACGCGCCTTCTCCATTCGTGGGCAGAAGAATTCCAAGTGTAGTATTGGGGAACATCTGGATAGAGCAGGGTCCTAGCAAAGGAATCAGATTGGCATAATGAAAAAAAT